>OU795037.1:6168070-7392863 GCA_917208275.1 Patella pellucida
AGTGTGAGCGTATGTGACATAGAGATATGGGCGCCTTCTCAACTGCTAAAGACCCCTACGCGTAAGCGAATTATTTAAATACAAATTGAAAACCATACGTTAGTCCCAAAATGACCTAGATTGTGTCGAGTGGACGTTAAACTCCATTTCTCTCTCTCTCTCTCTCTCTCTCTCTTTCTCTCTCTTTCTCTCTCTCACCACGATCGGGTGCATATATTGATTAGTATACGGTATACCTATATCTACCCCTGTAATGTAATAGTGTGCGTTTTTTAAACCCTCGACATGTATTGACATTTCTAATAGTATATTGTATTACACGTCAATCACAATAATATACTTGGTCACAAAACAATCTACCGTATCTATTTTACACGGGTTATATGTCATTGTATAACTCGTACAATACTACGAAACCCCGGAGTTGTCCTGAATATTGAAGGCCTACAGTATGGTAAAACAGAAGACTCGGCAGTAGTTTGTTTACTTTCATGTAATGAATTTGAAAGGGGCGGGGTGTGGGTTGGCCATGGGAGTTGGTGGTGGGGGCTGGGGGTGCGAAACCTAGTTATGATTCATTTTAGGCATAACAATACGAATACAAAACGGTTTATAGAGATAAATTTACTCTCCGGTCGAAAGTGATGTGGTGGGGTTGTGTTCGACACCCTGAAGTGAATTGGACGTACTACTCTACCTTGTGGTAATTCAGGTAGATAGACGTTGCGCTTTTAGCGTACAAAGGATAGACAGGCCTTGTAATTTTATTTTTCAGTTCCCATTGACAATTTGGCCAATCCATCCCGACAACAAAATTACTGAAAACAGCATTAAGGAACCTGGTGATGAAATAAAGTTTGGCCTCCTAAATATTCCCATCCTGCACACAGAGATGCATCAACTTCATACTTCGAGAATAGATCTCTGTCCTAAATGGTCGCCGTATCAAAATAACAATACTGTTTTGTAATGTGGTTCTGCTCCATTTTACATCAGTCATAATCCACAAGGACTAAATACACTTTTTTCAATTCTATTAAACGGTGGAAGAATACCTTACTTTACGAAATTTTTGACTAAAATCATCGATTTAGAACATAAAAAAATGTCGTTCAGCTTAGGGTAAGCTCTCAAGCAACTCTGACTGTAGACAGAAAACAAAAGTTTAGTATGAAATATTCTGAACCAACCGAACTAATGAAGACGAGCATATGAAACTTGCATGTGAGTAACTTTGCCCGATTTTCGAATTTCGCAAACGAATTAACCGAATTCCATCTGCGAAGAGTTTGTTTTGCATGTTCCCTATTTTGGGGTATTTGGTAGAGGGACCTTGTTTTAAGACTATTTTATTACATAATTAGCGCACTATAAATAGACACAATAAAAATCATTGACGCTTATCTAAAATCGTCGACTTTTTTGTACTATGTTTCCATAATCGACCATTGCATGCGGAACCGTGTATGCAGTGGTTGGAAGTTTGGTCAAAGGTCATGAGATATAAAAAGAGCTAGCGCTAATCCCAACCCTAATGCTTACCCGAACCCTAACCCACAATCTCGCCAACAATCATGTCTCCTAAACAAACTCGATATTCAATCGTATATAATTAGCTGTCACACAACCCTTTTAGGTTATTGTGGCCCCTGGCCCCTCGCCTATAGGGACCTAGGATAGAAGCCCACCCCCAGCCCCAAATCAAGAATTGTTTCCGCCGGTCCTGTACGGTAAACATATTATACATATCATATTAGAACGACAACGATATGAATAGAGCGAATACAACAGAAAAACACTGTAACATGCTTTAGAGTGAACCACGCGATCTGATTGGTCGATTAGACACTGTCTATTGGACAACAACACCCCTCTGAATACCAATCAGGAAGTGTTTATCTCTAGGTCATTTACTAACTCACAAAAAGAGTATTATTAATTACCGTATTTATTTGTGCGTAGCGGTCTTTAAAAGTGTTTGTGAAGGGTGGGGGGGGGGTACAACTGGTTACGTACAAACTATACATCGACTCCATGCCTTACACAGATAAATCACCCAGAAATCGCCCACGACAATTTCTAATATTTGACAGTAAATACTTGTAAATTAATGAAGCACACCGGGGATAGTTAATAGTTTAACTGGAATAGATTATGTTCATCAGGTGACACATTGGTGTGTACGTAATAGAACCCTTAACAGTTAGAATTCGAAATGAGCGTTGGCCATAGTGCCGATGTCCGGGCGAATTGTCACTTATTTATAGCACACTGCATGGCGTATACCAGTAGTCTTCAATAGCCCACTCGATACAGACAAGCAGGACGTTAAACCCCCATGTCATTCCTTTTATCCACTGATCCCCCGCGACCCAAAATAGATAGAAAGAGAGATATATATATATATAGTCTTACAATGACATGTGACTTCTTATACATTTGTGATTGTATTCCTTTTTAAGTGGTGTGGTGTACAGGGAAAGAAAGATAGAGAGGGAGAGAGAGAGAGAAAAGTAGAAATGGTGGTTAAACGTCCATTCGACACAAACTAGGTCATTTCGGGACTAACTCACATTGCTCAATTTTTATTTTGATATTTCGCAGTTCGCTAGCGCGTAGGCGTCTTTGGCAGTGGGAGAATACCGGAGGACCCGGAGAAAACCCACGAGGTTGGACAGGCAGCCCTACTCCTTGTCGCGTACGACCGGGGAATCGAAACCACGCCATTTGACTCAATCACAGACCTTGTAATGCAGCACGCTCGTACTAACCATTAGGTCACCACACCCACTTACAAGACCCAAAATAATATATTTCACATTAAAAACTATAAATTCGGTCAAATACATATACAGTTGAAAACATTGACCCAAAATCTTAAAAGGGTTAGTGTTCGGATGAGCAGTTTTTAGAGGTAGGGTACTTACACTATTTCTCTCTATTTTTCGCGCTTATATTTCATACGTACTCACACTGTTATTTTTGAGTAAGTCTCTTTAAAGTTCAGGTATTGTATAGTTCTAGAAATCCGTATACATATTATTGGACAGTCACCATAACCGTTACTTTAATCACATGACCTCGCTACCAGGAAGTTGGCATACCCGCGTTCTTTATATCACATAAAGCACTAACAACAATATTTCTATTTTGAGCAAACGAATAGATATTGTTATTACAGTATATATAGTAACTTTTCTTTTTAATTTTTAATTTTCAATATGAATAACAAATCTATATCTATAGATTTGTAAGACTACATAAATTATGATTGCATTATGTATTGTTATAAGCCAATCACACCACCCAACATTCTTTATCAACTGGTAATATATAATTGTGCGCATGGGCGTCACACATCGAGAGGGGGGGGGGGGGGGTGCATAACTCCTCTTTATTTACAATAATTTTTAGGAATATTTAAGGTTCTCTATGTATAAAACCTGTACATTTTCAATTTTTAAAAACAAACCTATATCAACTGATATGTTAGACTATATTATTGCAGTATGTATTGTTATACGCCGCCCCCCCCCACCCCACGTAATAAATTAATTCTATGAATAACATTCTTTATCAACTGGTAATACCTGTGCAAGTAATATTATAGTATATTGTGTGCAACTACAGTGTATACAACTATTCATGATTGTTATCCAGGCCGTGTGTATGATTTTAAAAGTAGGGGTGCAGCAGAGTGGCGGGACGCAAATATAATGTCCAAGTTACTGATATTGATCATAATGGAGTGTATCATTTTATAATTGAAAAAGACTGTCATTTTGTTTGTGAGGGAGGGGGAGGGGGTTTCTCGGGGCGCCTTATTTTTATAGGGGTGCAATGTGCCCCAGCTCCCCCGCTAGATACGACCGTTGTGTTACCTGGCAAGGTAAGGCATGTATAGGCGGTGACATTGGCTTATATTAAGATGTCCATTCATATTATACAGAGAGGTGGTCGAACTTGTTGACGTTTTTTCTGTTATTGTTACTATGGGCAGAGCAGTTTAGTGCCGTTGGATAATTTATACGTGACCGATTCGGTGCCTAATCAAAATCATGTCTTACCATTCATTTGCTATCAACACAGCCGAAATAATTATGCATTCTGCCTTTGTTTGTCTGAGGTTGGTTCGTGTAGCTAGAATTGTAGCTGGACCAGTTTGAGATCTGAAGTTGTTTCGGGTATTAAGAGCTGTTCGTGGACTTGTCTGAGGTGGATTCGTGTAGCTAGAATTGCCCGTGGATTTGTCTGAGGTGGACTCGCGTAGCTAGAATTTCAGGTGGGGTGGTGTAGCTACAATTGTTGCTGAATTTGTCTGAGGCGAGTTCGAGTAGCCGGAGATTTTGCTGAACTTGGTTGAGGTGGTCTCGTCCAGCTAACTAGAGTTATTGTTGGATTTGTTCGAGGTGGAGCTCCTCTTAGTACTTCCTCCATTGGGTCAGTGTGACGGTTTCGACTGACTATCTTATATACGCACTGTATGTTTTATGGTTTAATGAACAGTCGACAGCATGGCCGCCGAGAATGTTGACAATATAGAATGGTCCGATGACATCACTACACTGAAGGAACTAGGGGACCATGCTGCCTTCCCCTGTGTCGTCAAGGTTACCGAGGGATTCTACAGTCTCCAGGACATCAGTACTTTCTCATGTGGGGATCTTCTGAAAATTGATAAATTTGAAACTGTTAAAAAGGTGAACACCAATTTTGTTCGTTTGAGCACAGGAAAAGGTTCAGGTAGGGCTGTGTATAAATCAATACCGGGAGAATTCAGCATCCCTCTCTCCTATACAGGTGCCGTTAAAATCCTACCATCTAAGGGGGTACAATACGTATACTCAACCATCACAGATGTTATAGAAGACCGACCACGATATCTGCACGTGCTAGAAGCCGTGAGCTTTAAAGGGGAGGATTTCGTTGTCAATCTAAAACATGGCGACATACTGGAAGGTCTTGCCGTAACCACTGGTAACAAAGCATCGACTCGGTACCTAAAATGTTTACATAACTTGGAAGATGTCATTCACGTTCCGTCGACTCTAACGGGACAATTTCAAGTTCTAACAGACGAAGATGAGTATAGATTACAAGAAGTTATCGACAAGTTCCCATTGCCACAAATAGTTCAATTCGGGGAGATAATTTCCAGAGAAATTGTGTCCGACGATATATTGGAAGCATTTGGCAACCTGGATTCTTTTGAGGGGAAAATGAGCTTAAATAGTGTATACTCTGAAGACGTCCTTGTGGGCCACTACAAAGCCTTGGAACAGAACCCAAGTGAGAGTAAGAGTAAATTTATCAAAAGATCCGCTTTTGTTCTTCCCCTAAGCAACCCGGAGTTAAGCGAAGTCTTGGTCCAGTATCCCATGTATCTGGACTCAACAGATTATATCTTTTTTGTTGCCAGGAACTTTTCACATACCCCAAAAGGAGGTGAAGTTATGGACGGCTCGCTGTACGTTGAGTTCACGAAGAAAGCTCAGGTGCGATTTGGTTTAAAGGGTGAAGAGAAGTGCCCTCCTCCACGTCCACCAAGAAAAAAGACTAAGCCCGTGGCAACGGTTTCTGCAGTTAAGAGAGCGCCCGACCCAGGTAAATATATAAACAATACCGTTACATTGCGAGCATAATGGCATCTCCGAAATTTACTATAGAAGTAAAAACGCCTTGATTGTGTTGGCCTAGTTAGCACGCCATTGGGCATATATTTGTTTTATTTTGCTATTTGGTTGAAATATTGCACGATCATAAACTAAATTAAGTGTAAAAACAATCGTGCATTGTTGTTATCAGAACAGTCAGCTGTATAGATAACATTTACTGGGTTTATTAACGTTTCAATGGGGGTACTTTCGCCATATTACGATCCGCGTGGTGGTGAAATCTCTCCCATTGAAACGTTACAGTTAATAAACCCAATGAATGTTATCCATACAGCTGCCTGTTAGAAGCAGATACCCTAGTAACTACAAATTTGGTCCTAACTCAATTTGAATATAAAAAAAGTGAGTTACTAAGTTCTGCCCTTTGATGGGAGAATTGTAGAAGCATATTAAGTTAACTTGGAATTGTTTATGTTCAGATCGTATTATCTCTACGCCGTCCATACCACCACCAATTAAAGAAGCTAGACACACCAGAAACAGAGACGACAAGGTAACGTAAACTTTATTCGAACCTGAGATAATCTAATCTTTCTTGAAGAAAAGGAGAATGCTCGCTAATCCGCGAGTTTATTAGCCCACAGATATATATTATTAGGGTTAGGGTATTAGTCCACCGATATATATTATTAGGGTTAGGGTATTAGTCCATTGACATCTATAATTACGGTTATGGTTGGGTTAGGTTTACGGTTCATTAGTCCACCGACATCTATAGTTACGGTTAGGGTTGGGTTAGGTTTACGGTTCATTAGTCCACCGACATCTATAGTTACGGTTAGGGTTGGGTTAGGTTTACGGTTCAATAGTCCACCGATATCTATAATTACGGTTATGGTTGGGTTAGGTTTACGGTTCATTAGTCCACCGATATCTATAATTACGGTTATGGTTGGGTTAGGTTTACGGTTCATTAGTCCACCGATATCTATAATTACGGTTAGGGTTGGGTTAGGTTTATGTTTTATTAGTCCACCGATATCTATAATTACGGTTATGGTTGGGTAAGGTTTACGGTTTATTTGTCCACCGATATCTATAATTACGGTTAGGGTTGGGTTAGGTTTACGGTTTATTTGTCCACCGATATCTATAATTACGGTTACGGTTGGGTTAGGTATGCGGTTCATTTGTCCACCGACATCTATTATTACGGTTAGGGTTGGGTTAGGGTTACTGATAACTATATTTAAAGTATTTTGTATAGCGGCGGCCCAGTGAAACCTTCTCTGTAGAAACGCTTCTATCACAATTGGTCCTAAACGGGGGACTTTAAACCCCTTTTCATTTCATTTCCTAAATGGGTTACATGTCAATTTGAAATATAATCAATATCAACGATTAAATGAATGTTTTTTCAGGTTCAGTGGAATATTGGACCCCATTACAAAAACGCGCCATCCTTCACGTCACCAGTTAAAACGAATGCAGATAAAAAGAGCGATGACGACGATGAGGATGAGGATGACGAGGCGGGTGACTATGTTGATATTGATGAGTTGCCGTTAGATCCTCGAGCCTCCGAAACCGGTGGTCTAAAATCATTTTCTCACTTGACGGTCGAGGAATTAATGAGCGTGTTTAAACAATGTAAAATGTCGAGTTTGGCGAAGATTTGTAGGAAGGAAGCTTACGATGGGGAAATGTTCTGTGAATTTACGAAAGAAAACCTGCAGTCGAAACCCTTCCGTCTCAAACCGACTGATCTGATTAAATTGGATCGTATAAAAGAGGGCTGGAGACCGAGCCATACGAAATGAAACAATAGGCGTCCTTAATAGAGATGTGGACTAGTAATTGCTTATCCAGATTTCACGCTAGTCGAACGTAGTCAAACATTTATTAGCTGTTAACACTATGCTTCCTACTAATCATTGACAGATGTAGAATTTTAAATTTTACTAGTGTACTGTGTGAAATAACGTTGTTAACGTCTGAAGAGATATCACAGACTTAAACATTTGTGAATTATGACAATATTTTAAATGACGGGTGATCTAGAAAACCAAGAATCGATCCGAAGCTTGTAGGGAACAAGAAGTAAGATCGACCGATGTATGGACAGATATCTCTCCCCTTATGTCATCAATACAAAATGATTGGTTCATTTGAAAAAAATTCATTACATTGATCAGAAGGAGTATCTTCGTATGATATATCAAATTATATCAACAAATTTGTTTTTTATATTTATCTTGCTGACTAGTGTACTTACATAGTTGTCTGCCTTTAAATCATTGTATTTGTATTCAAAACAAGAGCAACACAAACCTATCAATCTAAATATTTTAATTTATTAATTTGAGGGCATGTTTGAATCTTGAGGATTAACTTACAAAACCCCTTGTTTATGCATATTCAAGTTTCTAAAATGTCACTGGCAGACAATTAACAACAGGTTTGGTGACAGTCTGCTACGTTTATTTGTGGACATGCATTGATGCATCTAAATTCACAAATTGAGGAAATAAAGGGGACAATAACACTTAAGGTATGGACAGACGAGCGTATTTTAACGCCCGATCGCGGCGATTGAAATACGCCAGCGATTTGTTTTACGGCCGATAACGAACGGGCACACGTAGCGATTTTCTCAAGAGCGTACGGTATCAAACTTTTCCAAGTTTTCAATATTTCCAAGCCCTTTTCCCTCTCCCTCGTCCGTTTTTTTTTACCAGACATAGCGATTTTCCAGCTATTTCTGTCATGGCCCGGTCTTTAGCCACGCGATCCCGGTATTCAGGCATGGCGATATCAAAAAGACGAGGCCTTTCACACCGAGAGTAACAAATTCTTCTTCTTTTATGAGAATCCACGATTCAGGAGTGAAGGTAGCCATTTTGAGATCATGTGATATCAACGACGTCGATGATTGGCTTATATAAAGGAATCGCCCGATAAAATACGCTGGACACGGGCAGACGAGCTTGTCTGCGATATTACTTAAGTGGAAGCAGACGTTAAACACCAAAAAGAAGAAGAAGAAGGCAGACGAGCGAATTTGATCGCCGTCGTAAAATATTCCGCCGTAAATATCTAACATGCTAGATACGAGCGATCGATCGGGCGAATGGTTCGGCGTACAGAACCGTCGTCGCTCTGAAGGGGCACACGGGCGTATTTTTCGAGCGATTTTAAAAAATCGTCGCGATCGGGCGACAAAATACGCTCGTCTGTCCCCCACTTTATGCTGGCTTGACAGGTCAAGAGAAAACAAAATTAGCCTTATTTTGACAATGTGTTGTTTACGAGATGTAAGTTCTCAAAAATTCTACAAAAAGATGAGAGATTTTCTTGTCTTGTTGTTAATAATGAAATGAAATAGAAACGGGGTTTAACGTCCTATTTTTCTGTACTGACTGGTGTGACGAAGATATGAATGAAATGAAATGGGGTTTCACGTTCTACGCTTCTGCACCTAACCTGGGCTAATTGAAGACGTGCTATGAGGTAAATTGTTGACAGGGCAGCATCTGAATTCCATCTGCCAAGGGATCTTTTACATGCACGCCAATGTGTACAGGGTACCTCGGTGTTATATGACAGAAACTTTGTCTGAACAGTGGTGTATCAATCTAATATTCACTGATTTCTAGAAAATATGGCATTTTAATATTAATCTATGTTTCGGCTGCACACAGTTCTTAACCGATGAATACTGGTTAATCCATGACAAAATAGATAAAACGAATACGACATAACTGATGACACACATTTGCTCTAACTCATCGAAATCACAGCTTGAAATGAGTAGTAATAAACTAACGATTTGGGGACTTTTGAAACTTATTATAATTGGTGCATTCAATATCTTTTCACAGCAGTCT
Organism: Patella pellucida; assembly: GCA_917208275.1. Classification (NCBI taxonomy): domain Eukaryota; kingdom Metazoa; phylum Mollusca; class Gastropoda; family Patellidae; genus Patella; species Patella pellucida. The sequence continues at coordinate 6,177,573 of OU795037.1, forward strand.
TTTAATTAGTATTCAATTATTTCATACCTTGTTTTATTTAAACCCCCACCCCGCCTATTTCGAAATTCTTGCCTGATGACAAGACTATAAATGGTAGAAATAGTAATATAACATAATGTTATTGTAAAAATAATATATGTTAAATGCGGTTTTCCACAAGGCAGTGTCTTGGCACTGAACTTTTTAACGTTTTATACAACAAAATTGCTTGTAAATATGGCTTAAAGCGGAAATTGCAAATGTTTAAGTTATATTTTTATAATTTATCAAAATAAAGCCTTAAAATAGATGGTATCCATTAACAGTCCTTTTAATCCCATAATTCACTATTGCCTGCTGAGAAATTGGCAACAAAATCATTTTCAACTTCTCAATAGGAAAACAAGGGAGGAAATTGCAATTATGTTATTATTTCCTGGGTCAATGATTTTTCAGGGTGGGAAAAAATGCCCAATGATCGTAATAGTGAGTTGATAGAAATAGAAATAATTATGTTTTGACTTTCTTAGAAAATTTGAAATTCTCGCTTTTATTAATATTCATTTATTTCGTATTGTCTTGTATTTTATGTGTTTTCGGTCAATTTATGTATTTTACCATTTATATATTTTCTTTATATTTATTATATTTATTTGTATGTAGACAACTATATATCTGTTTGGAAATGTAATTCTTAAACATGCATTATTATGCAAGAACAATATCTTCCTATTGTAGGCCTGAAATGTTAACATATTCAATTTTGAAAATGCTCACCAAAACCTTACCATCATGTGACGTTTATTTCGGATCCAAATACTTCCAAGGGCAAAGAAGAATCTTTGAATCCGGGACACTCCAGCGAAAATTAGGTGACTTCCGTTCAAGAGGAAATGTGTCGATTCGTTCGAATGGGATTTAAAGATGAAATAAAATGGTGTTTAACGTCCTACTGTTCTGCTCCGAACTGGGCTAACGAAGAAGGGCATACGCCACACAGTGTGTTAAGAGGTAATCTTTGCCAGGACAGCGGCACTACGGCCTGCTCTTTTATCGAATTTCAACTGTAAATGTATCTTTTACGTGCACGCCAATGTGTACATGAGACCTTGGTTTTCTTCCAATCCGTACGACTAGACAACTCTCCTTGTCAGACCACGTCGAAAATTCTGGTTGAACTTTCTCGGCCAATGCAGGTATCGAACACCCGACCTCCAGGTTAGCGAGGCACCGTCTTACAATAAATAATCGAAAAAATATCGTAGTGACGTTAAATCCCATCCCTTTCCATTGACCTGAAATATTATGTAAATGACACCTTTGAGCCCTGTTTCTCGAAATCATAAATAAAGATAAAATCCAAATTTTAGTAGACATTTCAATTTTGATTGGCTAAGCACCCGAAACCTTCTAATATTATCCAATCAAAATTACGAAAATTTTGAATTTTATCTTAGTTAAAATTTCGTGAAACACGCCCCCATGTTGGATTATCCAAGTGTACTGGTTGGATATTTTTGTCCGCACAAACCCCATCTTAACGTACAAGCCTTGAATTGGTTATTGTTATTAAACGAAACACTACGATAGTTTATAAGTGTAGTTATGTCCCTTGAATTACCTTCTGGCCGAGGATTAATTTACTAATGATTTTCCCATTGACTTTAATGTTAATTCTCGTCATTCGGACCGATTCGAACATTTTCCAAATTTTCTTTGTGTAGAACGCTTTCTTGCCACAGATTGAGCAAATATGGCAAACTCTTTCACCTTGAAAAACTTGAGATACACAAGCTGGAAGTAGACACAAATAAAAAAGCAATTTTTCGGCACTATATTTCAACCTAACCAACCTCACAACTCTTGTATCCTTCCATCGCAAAATCATGAATATGAACCAAAACCTGAAAGAAAATATATTTTCAAACCCTTTTCTTCGATTCTACACCAACAGGTAAACAAAAAATGCCATGCGAAAGGGGACAAAGGGAAAGGGAGAAAAGGACTAAAAATAGCTTTCGCCCTTTTTTCGGATTGTATCTATAGATCTTTCTATATCCTGATGTACAGTTAAACTGTTAAATAAATGACACGGGGTTTAACGTCCTACTACTAAGTTACATCAAGTATGTTATGATTACTTACTCCTAATACCTGCATTGCATCATTATACACACACACGTGGTACAAATTAGACCTGTCATTGGGTCAGCTGGCGTTGTTTCGATTTCCCAGTTGTACGTGGCAAAGAGTAGGGTCGCTTGACCAACCTCGTGTTTTTTCTCCGAGTCCACCTACGCGCAAGCAAATTATTGAAATTAAATTGAAAAATATGCTAGTCCCACAATTACCTAGTTTGTGTCGAATGGACGTTAAACCCCAATTTTCTATCTCACCAATTAGACGCCAAGAAACTCTACAAGTGTATTGGGTGTATATTAGACAGTAACATTCCCGACAACAAATTGACAGTAAAACCTGCACAAACACTAGTATATAAATAATATCTAGTGTTTGGCACATCGTCAAAGCCAAGCCAACGATACATCCAATTTTTGCTAGGGCTGCCGTCACGTTAATACGATTTACATGGTCGTCTTCAGCCACCGTATATCAATTATCAATTTTGTAATTTAATTTCTCGGTGCATCGTTTTAATCGCTATATTTCAATCTCTGGGTTATTAACTTAAGGTGCAAATCGAACTTCCGGAAATGAAGTTGTGTATTCCGATACAGATAACCTTCGATTTCAGATTAAATCCATTTGGTATAAATGGTGGTTAATTAAGGTGGATTAAGATCCATTGAAATATAATTTACTGAATTAAGTAATACTTTGCGGATTAGCGCGACGTATTAAACATCAAGTCCAAATTAACCCTACTACAATATCTACCATGAATCCGGTGTATTGATTAGATTATTCCCAAGATGTGCTAATACTTTTATTATAAACTATTATTTTTTTAAATATTGTTTATGCACGCGCCTCTAATATCTACCATGAATCCGGTGTATTGATCACACAATATTTATTAAGATACAGAGCTGCAACAACAATACAATATATTAAGATACAGTGCTGCATCAACAATACACGTAACTTGGATGTATTGAAGATAGTCATAATAAATGTTTAATGTGATAATTCAAAGGTTAGATTTAACGCCTGATCTTGCATGAGCAAACAAACAAGACAAATGCGTAACTTGGAATTATTGAAGAGAGTCATGATAAATGCTTAATGTGGTAATTCAAATGATGGATGATTTAACGTTTGATCTTGCATGAGAAAACAAACAAGACAAAACTATATCACTGAGCCGTAAAATAGACACGATTCTTGAAAATACCCCACAGAGTTCATTAAATTTCTTTAAATATGATTGGCTTATAATATATATTGATTCAATCATTTTCTAGAGAATGGGAAGCCGCAATCTATGATTGTTTTAAGAAATTCATCTGTATATAAATAATGTGCTTGCTAAAGACGATAAACATTAGCATCGTTCAGTAAGCTCACAGTATTTGTATTTAAAACTTTGTCCGTTGTAGAATGGGAAGCCACAACCTGTGATTGGTTTTAGGAATTCAACTGTTTCCTTATCACGTACAACCGGGGATTCGAAACACATACTGGCAAAGACTGGGAAATGATAAGGCTGTGGATTGATTTTAGGAATTAAACTTTTTATGTGCTTGAGATAAAAACAGATAATCAAAAGCGTGGTTCAGTAAGCCCACGGTTATCGTATTTCAAACGATGACCTGTGTATAGGGACCGAACCTGTGCTTGATAAAAACCAGATAATCAAAAATATCGTTCAAGTAAGCCCACGGTAATCGTGTTTCAAAAATTGTTCTTTTTAAATAGTGATTTACCTCCCAATATCTAACAACATGGCTTCAGTGGTTTCGGTAGTAAAACTGTATGGACATTCTGTTTTATATTGTGTATTTAATTTGGTATTGTTAAATTATTACATAACGGCTACACTGATATATGAATATGGAACAATTCGCCCATTTACAAATACCACTAATAACGCGGCAAATATAACAAGACTGGAGACGAAGGGATCGCGGATTTATCTGGATTGTTTTGGGAGTTGTCTACGGGTATCACCGTGTGATTCTCTGGTCTTTTCGTGTAATATATGTTACATGTATTCTACAAATGGCGGCTTATTAAATAAAGAATTGTTAGATATTCCTGGTGATGGGAGTATTTATGGTGTAGTTTCCAGCAGGGTATGTATTTTGTCAACTAATAATATATTTACCAAAAATATCAATGTAATTAAATAGTTAAACGTCGACAAAGTGATATAATTTCATAAATGTAGAGAGAGAGAAATGGGGTTTGACGTCAACTTGATTCAACTAGGTCATTTCGGGACTAACATATGGTTTAATTTTATTTCAATAAATCGCTTGCGCATAGGGGTCTTTAGCCGTCGGAGGAAACCGGAGCAACCGGAGAACATCCACGAAGTTGGACAGGCGACCATACTCCTTGTCACGTACAACCGGAATTTCGAAACTACACCAGTTGACTCAATGACAGACTTTATGATACAGAAAGCACATGCTAACCATTCAATTAACTCAGCTGAATTCAACGAGGAATACCTGTAAAATGCGCTTTTCCCGACAAAATTCCGATCCTAGCACAGCTCGTCGTCATTAGCCCGGCTGGTGGCAAGAGTACAACATTAACCCTTATTTCATACTGTAAAAACATCCGTGGGGAGAGACCACAATCACCGACTGATTGCAAAACACATTATGTCTGTTGATCGAATTCCGTGGCAAAATATATATTCCAGGAAGATGACTGCAAGGCCGCCGTGCAACGTGTCTCTGAAATAGATTCTGTGATATCTGCTGAAGTACCTCGTGTGTAGCAATCAAATGCCTCTATAGGTGGAGTGGATTTGGGTTTTTGACAAAAATGTATCCCCGGTAGCACAGCCCCTTCCCCTCGTCGTACACTCCTAAAGGGAACGATATTCTTTTAAAAATATGGTAACCATTTGTTTGCCCTATAAAATCCTGGCTGTGATAAGTATTTTTCTTTTTTAATTAATTAATATCGCATACTTTTTTAATTAATACCCCTACTTTTTTAATTAATATCCCCTACTTTTTTTTTAATTAATATCCCCTACTTTTTTTTAATTAATCCCCTACTTTTTAAACTAATATCCCCTACTTTCTTAATTAATATCCCTTACGTTTTTTAAATTAATAAATAACCCCTGTACTTTTAAAATTAATTAATATCCCCTAGGTTTTTAATTAATTAATATCCCATTCTTTTTAAATTGCTACCCCTACTTTTTTTTATTAATCCCCTCCTTTTAATTAATATCCTACTTTTTTTTTAACTTAATCCCCTACTTTTAAAATTAATATCCCCTTCCTTTTTTAATTAATTAATAACCCCTATACTTTGTAATTAACTAATATCCCCTACTTTCTTATTAATTAATCCCCTACTTTCTTAATTAATTAATACCCTACTTTCTTAATTAATACCCTACTTTCTTAATTAATATCCCCTACTTTTTAAATTAATACTCCTACTTTTTAAATTAACATCCCATACTTTCTTAATTAATATCCCATACTTTCTTAATTAATATCCCCTACTTTTTAAAATTAATACCCCTGCTTTTCTGTAAATCGTACAATCAGATGAGCTTTGATAGTGCGTCTTTTTTTACTCACGATTATCATCATTTTTTTTTGTTTTGTAATCAGAATACAATTTAATAAAGGGTTGGTAATTTTTGTTACAGATTCCGTGTAATAATAATGGTTTGATAGTAGATGATGTTTGTCAGTGTTACTGACACAAACTAGATCATGGAAGGTAAATAATATATTATATACCCAGTTTCTTTGCTTAGAAGCGTATTTCACGAAATTTTAACTAAAATGAAATACAAATTTTAGTAATTTTAGTAATCTCCTGTTTCCACTCCTCCCACACTGCTAAAATAGTCTTACGCAGAAACAAATTATTAAAATAAAACTATTGTACACGCCAATGTGTACACGGGACCTCGGCTGTTTATACCATTCGAACGACTAGACAGCTGTCCTTGTTAGACCCTTCGTCCTACATAACTGACAAGGAGAAATCTGAATGTTTAGCACTATGCGCTGTACCATAAAATCTGTCATTTGGTCAACTGGCATAATTTCGATTTCCCGCCAGTCCAAGCTCGTGGAGTTTATCTGGGTGCCAAAGTTTCTTCACGCCAAAGACTCCTAGGCGCAAGCGAATTATTGAGATAAAATTTAACCATGCGTTAGTCCCTAAATGACCTAGTTTTTGTCGAGCGAAGAATAAACCCCCATTGTTATAATACATAGTTAATTTCAACAAAAATGCTGGACAGCTGAGAAATGAATCAATATATGAATAAACTATTTTTATTGTTACCCTTTTAGATAATTGCAGTACCGTCAACACATGGAAGAAGCGATACAAGATAGGAGAAGGAAATATAGACGATATGAAAACGGACCTGGTTAATCAAGTCAATGTTGGTGCAAGTGTTGACATACTTCAACAAGATTCTGGTAAACAAAGGCTTTACAAACCTACCATTGTTTATGGAGGCTTGACGGATGACAGGTTGTACGCCCAAATCTCCAACGGAATGGGCCTAAATGGAACGACCTTTCTTCCAATTCCGGAGCGATTATATCGAACGTTTTACATTGACAATACGTTAATGATGGCTAGTCAGTTCGATAATATTTCACATATTACCAATACATCCTATACTTGGTTCACTAAAACTGATCTACACCATTGTTTTAACACGACATTAGGAGGACATCGTCATAGTTCTGGTGACGATTGCTTCACAAAAATACAAAATGGTGGCGAACTTTACGTAAAAGTTGGAGAAAAGGGTGGCTTTGCTAGCTTTCAAAGGAAAACGCCTGAAATGAATGATTTTGTCTTTTCCCTGCCGCTTCATCCATCTCTGATTGATGTTAACAGCGAGTTCATATCCACCACGCCCCCAGCATGGTCGATTGTGGTTGGAAGTTCTGCGTCCACCAGCGTATCAACCTTGACAATGCCGTTGAACGGAGGGGCCAACACTCATAATATTGTTACGTCATCAGAGAACATCGATTTTTATGTTGGACCATGCTGGTACCAAGTTTACCACAAAAATGTCACAGGTACTGACGAGGGTTCCTATGCCGCCTTACTGGAGGCAGTTATCTCGGGAAAAGGGGTAAGAGTCAAATTTGACACACACGAAAAGGTGTTAACTGCGGAAATGATCGTCATTGTTGATAACAGTATAGAAGCCGTTTTTAAAGCGTTGCCACATACGCCTAATAATGATGAAAACATTTCACCACTTATAAGGTTTTACGAAGTCGATACTGACGGCAAGATGTCGTACTGCTCTGTGGATCTGGAGTCGGATAACATTCATGATGACCACGAATCCAATGTTCCGGCATCTTCTTATTGGTATGTTGGATTAAAACCATGGCGCCTTGTACTAAAGGTAAGTGACACAGGCGATGTTGTATCAGGGTCTGTCGATGCATTAAAACAAGCTATACAGGACGGGAAGGGTATCAGAGTTCAAATGGTCGCCATGTTCTTTAGCTTTTTTATAGATGTTGACGTTGCAGAGTTGAAATTGGACGGTGATGTCATGTTTCAAACTGGACCCCACGCGATGATTGGTGCCGAGTGTAACGTTATTACCTTTCTTATAGATAACAATCTTACAGTCCACACGAGAGTGTGGAGCTTAGTCAGAGATAACGTCTTAGATAGTGTTGATCCGATACACTATGGTACCACATGGTTCATTGATGATTAAATTACAATTAGCACTAGATATGGGCTTCGTCAGAGATAACGTCTTAGATAGTGTTGATGAGGTACACTATGGTACCACCTGGTTCATTGATGATTAAATTATAGTTCGCACGAGAGATGAGCTTAGTCAGAGATAATGTCTCAGATAGTGTTGATGAGGTACACTATGGAACCACCTGGTTCATTGATTATTAAATTCCTCCACGCTTAATTTTAAATCGAGAATCGACACTGTTCTCTACTAAGCCATCGTATGAATATAGTTGTTTGTACATTTAACAAATATGTATTTCATTTTTTTTTTATTCGTTGATGTAATTTGTGGAGGGGTGGGGAGTGTTGTTAAGTCAGATCTGGAACATTGAGATCATGTTACAGAAGTTGTTCGCCCCTGTGGCCATTGAATTTTATAATCCGTTGCCTTGTTCATATTTTCACAACATTATTGCTAGTATGCTGGCTGTCTCTCTTCGTGGGTGAACGCGTCATGACATGGACATGGTGCTGGAACCAAATCAAGAACTAAAACAAATAATGAAACGGGAAGGCTAATGCTACACTATAAGTTTTATTTTATTTTCCATGAGTCGGTTGCTCAAAACTAAGTTATTTTAACGATCCGTTAAACTCACGGACCTATCTTGGTATCATGTTAACTTTCCGTTAAATTTACTACAGAAAACACTATAGAATACTATATGTTTTATATTAGCATAAATCTGTAGGAAAAATTTGCACCACAATGTCTGGCGCCTTTAATTTCCAGCAACAATTTCTCTCCGTTAAAGTTAATGGATCGTTAAAAGATAACGGAGCTTTCCGCAACCGGCCCCATGTCACTTTACTTAGAAAGTAAAAGGTGCGGTTGCTTCTAAGTTACACCTGGTGTGATGTCAGTTTCGAATTAAACCGGATACTATGTCAACCCCGATGGCATAATGACATAATTTAAGTTGACGCCCATTACCCCATATCCTGTATTTCTAATTTGTGATGGGGATCACGGTGGGTAAGTCGATGGCTCGCTTGTCTGGAGGTCGGATTCCTGCATTGGTCAAGAAAGTTCATCCAGATTTTCCGATGTCGTTCCCTCTTGCCAGTCATGCCTGACACATTGGCGTGCAAGTAAAATGTCCTTTACAGACCGTAGTGTCGCTGTGCAAGCACAATTTGCCTCATATCACACTGTATGGTGTAAGACCCACTTCATTTGCCCAATTCGGAGGAGCAGCACAAGGGGACGTTAAACCCCATTTTATTTCATTTCTAATTTGTGAGCTGATCTATTGTTACAAATAGGAAAACCAATTAGATCTCCATAAACAGGGGGGACTGTTCGAAGATATTGAGGGGATCACGGTGGATAAGTGGATAAGGCGCTGGTTCGCTAGCCTGGAGGTCGAGTGTTCGATCCCTGCATTGGCCGAGAAAGTTCATCTCGATTTCCCGGCGTGATTTCCCCTTGTCAGTGATGCAGAAGGAGGGCCTGACAAGGACAGCTGCCTAGTCGTTCGGATGGGACGAAAAACCGAGGTCCCGTGTACAAATTGGAGTGCACGTAAAAGATCCCTTGGCAGTTGGAATTAGATATAAGAGTAGGCCGTAGCGCCGCTGCCCGGGCAAAATTTCCCTCATAGCACACTGTTGGCCTATGCCCGTCTTCAATTGGCCCAGGTTAGGTGCTTAAACGTAGGACGTTAAACCCCATTTCATTCATTCATTCATTCGAAGATATTGAAATAAAAATCATTGACCTGATAAGGATATGTAATAATTGACAAGCTTTATTAGTTTAAATCGTGAAGTCGAATTAGCTTTCAATATTTCTTTTTAATTTGTTTTTATGAATAACCCCACAAACGATTTAATCATTTGTAGGGTTTTTCATCAAAAATACTTTTAATTTTAGAAACCAGTCGATCATGCACTTATTTTAATTTTACATGCAATTAAATATAGTTTTTTTTACTTTTAATTGAATTTTTTAAGGCGTTACCCAACCGTTTATTAAGCTATTAAATTTCAAAACCAGTTGTCTATGCACTCATTTCAGTTTAAATTAATTTCAAGGCGATACGTACCACCTGATTAATCCTTTTAGATATAGAAGATAATTATTGACTTTTTAATTTCTTATTGGAAATAATTTAATAAAACATTCAAGCAGATTTAATGGAATCTCCATCATGCGTGTCTTGCTTAAGTTATTTTGCCATCGTTTGGTTTAATAGTATAAAATATTTAAATGCAATGTATATCACGACAATCAAAAATAGAATCAGACAATGTCGTACGTTATCGTAATTCGCAAGAGTTTTTCTCCCTTCTTTTAGTTTAAAGCGAGAAATTCATATTTTTAAGTTATATTTTTATACGCCCACATTTTCATGTGGATGTATTATGTCGTCACCCCTGTCCGTCCGGACGTCCGTCCGTCCGTCCATCCACAATTGTTTGTGGACTCTACATGTCACAATTCTTGAAATATAGGTTTATCCCCAAAAGATCTCGGCTGCTTTCGATATTGGCATGTATCGGATCAAAACTTCATGGATTATGGCCCCTGATTGTACGAAAAATCACGTTTTTAGCTTGTGGACCCTATAGAGGTCACAATTTTGAACCGATTTTGATAAAACTTGACATGCATGTTTATAACATAAAGATCTTGGTTCCTTTCGATATTTGCGCCTATCGGAACGTAATTTCCAGAATTATGGCCCCTGATTGTCTGGAGGTCACAATTGTTATCCGATTTTAAAAAAAAAAACGTTTAAATATCACCGTTACACCCTGAGAAAGGTTGAGTTCGAATTTAGGAAAAATCGTACCAAAATTACCATACAAAATGGCAGCCGTTCGTACGCGAATATTGTTAAAAAATGGTATATCAAGGTTGTGGACTCTGTAGAGGTCACAATTTTAATTCGATTTTGATGAAACTTGAAATGCCTGGTTATAACCCAAAGATCTTGGTTCCTTTCGATATATATTTGCGCATATCGGATCGTAACTTCCTGAATTATGGCCCCTGATTATACGCAAAATCGTCTTTGTTTAGCTTGTGGTCCCTCTAGTGGTCACAATTATTATGCGATTAAAAACATCGTTTGATTATATCACCGTTACACACCAATGAAGACTGAGGTCACATTTCGGGAAAATTCGACCGAAATTGCCATATAAAATGGCCGCCGTTTGTACGCGAATACTGTTTAAAAATGGTATTTCAAGGTTGTGGACCCTGTATAGGTCACAATTTTAATTTGATTTTGATAAAACTTGAAATGCATGGCTATAACCCAAAGATCTTGGTTGCTTTTCAAATTTGCGCATATCGGTTCGTAAATGATTGAATTATGGCCTCTGATTATACGAAAAATCGCCTTCCGTTAGCTTGTGGTCCCTCTGGAGGGCACAATTAATATTCGATTTAAAAAATCGTTCGATTATATCACCGTTACAGGCTAAGGAAGGTTGAGTTTAAATTTCGAGAAAATAGGACCAACATTACCTAACAAAATGGCCGCCTTTTGTACGCGAATACTGTTAAAAAATGGTATATCAAGGTTGTGGACCCTGTAGAGGTCACAATTTTAATTTTGATTTTGATGAAACTTTAATTGCATGTTCATAACCTAAAGATCTTGATTATTTTCGATATTTGTGCATATCAAATTGTAACTTAATGTATTATGGCCTTTGATTGTAGGAAAAATCAATTTCGGTTTTACTTGTTCTCTATCCATCTCTCGAAAATGTGGGCGTATCCTGCCTGGCAGTGCCAGCTTACTCTCTTAATCTTTATATGACAGTTTGTTTAGCTTTTATCTGTAACAGATCATGTCAGTGGTGTAACAAAAATATCAGTGGTGTAACATACATCTTTGTCAAACATCAAGATCCTTTTGCCAAACCCAGGATTAAATTGTGCAAATAATTAAAACTAACGAGAACAGTGGAGATTTTTTTTTCATTTAAAAGTGTGAAAAATATAAACATTTATGCTCGTTACACCACTGACATTTTTTCCAAGTTGATAATTCAAAAACCTTATTATCAAAATATTTTATTTACTTACTGTGTGCAAATCATCATAAATGTATTTCTCAATGTGCTCAGCAATGCATAAAATAAAGAAATTATTCATTTAGACGCTTTGTATTTTTAAATATTTCAAGGTCTAAATGTGGCTATATTTTGAGAATGACCCAGATACTGTTTCAAAATGTCGTATATGGGGTGTTCCAAAAGAAAAAAGAATAAATATTAGAGCGAGAATGTCGTATTTTCTTAAAAAATCATAACCTTGTGTCGAACCAAAGAATTTCAATCTAAACGAAATATAGCCGGTATTGTTTTATGGTTAAATATACGTATTGTTGAAATTATTTTTGAGACTCAACTGTGTGAAATCTATGAAATTGTGTGACACTATGCGGGGGACATTATCGTCTAGGACTTACTGCTAGGACTTCACGTTGTTTGATCAATTACTTCAATATTCAATTAAGTCTAAAACACCGTTTATATTGTTAACTAGGTTTACACGAAACTACAAGGTTAAATACAGGAAACTACAACATCTATGATAATACTTTTCGAATTATTAAAACATCCAAGGTCTGAGTTTAATATCCTCTTTAACTCAGACCTTACGGCTTAAACGTGGCAATAGCCACACCCTTCTTGAAAGTTCTACATAATGATCGCACTAGGATGATTGTTCACCCTAGCCTCTAAGCCCAGGATGCTATTGGTATGTTCCCCTCGCATCCAGCTCTATAATATATAGAAGTATAATGTACCAGTTATTAGGGAGGGACAATCACCATTTGGGTAAAATGTTTCATATAGGCACCGTTTAACGTCAACCTTATTCTATTAGTAAGTGCAGGAGGACTGCACTACACGCAAAACAAATATATACAAGAAAAACCTGCGGACAAGACAGAAAATAGACATTGCAAAAAATAAACAATTATCAAATCAAGTGAATGGATCCGGGAGCCAGCCGTAAGCGTCCACTACACTGTACAGTCCCGGGCCTGTTGTGGTACAGGCTTCACTAAAATAATTTACAAAAAAGACGTAACAAAAATAATGCGACCAACCTTGACAGTGGTCGTCTCTTCAATGGCGATAGTCTGCCAGTAATTGACTTCAGGGGTAAGAACGTCAAATAATTTTAACAATAAGGGCGATAATCCGGACAGAATCTCGGAAAAAACTAAAATAACACATGTAGTGATTGGTTCACGAGATGAACACACGGGTAAACTACGCTACAAATTATTGCGAAGCGGCGAAAAAACTACGGAACATTAAGGAATGCGCCCGGATCGTCACGGAAGATATTCGGACAACTTGCAAGCTACACACGGCAATGGTGGAAAATACGCGGGATAACTGAGGTAGCTGGTGGTACTAATTCGTTTGGCAAGGTAGAACTTCGGAATGACTGCGGAACAAGCCCGGACCATCTTCGGCAACCGCATTTCGTCTCGGACCAATCGCCACGCACTTGCGGAAAATCAGTAAAGATCAAAGGATGACACCGGATTCCGCCCATTAAATCACTGTTTTGAGGCAGAAGCACGGACTTATATCCCCATTTCACTAGACCGCGGAAGACTTGCGGAAGCAAAACCTTAATTATACCACAAAGTACCGTATGTCTTTCATGTGGTACCGTATTGTTCCGCTAGGAAGTGCAGTGAATCTGAATTCATTCCACATCATCCGCAGCCGTCCGCGCGCCCACAATTTGCCGCAAACGTTCTTTTGAACATATTGAAAAGAACGTTTGCGGAATAATTTGTTTGTGCTTTTCCGCAGTTAAACCGGGAGCGATCCGTAATATTCGCAAGTCTTCCGCTGTTATTCCGTATAGAAACGCAGTTGCCGCAAGTTGTCCATGGTATAATGTGCTTTCCTCTTCAAAATAGCTACTTTATAGGCGAAATCATGTGCTCTTTACCAATTTTTTCCGCAGGTACGCCGTGATTGATCCGAGACCAAACGCTGTTGCCGAAGATCGTCCGCACTTGTTGCACATTTATTCCGCGTAGAAGTCCAGCACTCAGCGATTATTCGACAGTTCTACCGTGCCAAACGGATTAGTATCGCCAGATACCGCAGTTATTTCGCTACTGCTAAGTGTGACCCGCAAATTATCCTTATGTCTTCCGTGCTCATTCCCACGTGTTCCTCAATTTCTCTGTGATTTTTTTCCCGCAGCTCTGCCGTCGAGGTAGAAATATATATAAACGGAATACCTGCGATATACACGCGGACAACTTGCGGAAAATACGTTTGTATACGGAATAACAGCGGAAGACTCTCGGATCGATCCCGGTTGAATTGCGGAAGAGCACCGAAAATTTGTCCGCAAACGATATTTAAAGGAAAGTTCGCGGAACAATTTGGGCTCGCAAAAGTCTGTGGACGACTAGGGATGACTACGGATTCACTGCGCTTCGTAGCGGAGCCATACGGAATGAGAGGAAAGACTTACGGATCTCCTTCCTCAAGTCTTCCGTGGCCCAGTGAAATGGGGTTATTAACTACAAGGAACCTTGGGGTCTTCGTCCCATCGGAACGACTATATAGACACGCCGGAAAATCTGGATTAACTACAAGGAACCTGGGGTCTTCGTCCCATCGGAACGACTATATAGACACGCCGGAAAATCTGGATTAACTACAAGGAACCTGGGGTCTACGTCCCATCGGAACGACTATATAGACACGCCGGAAAATCTGGATTACAAGGAACCTGGGGTCTTCGTCCAATCGGAACGACTAACAGAAGGACGAAGGGGATATTCAAACCTATAGGGTCCCGGATATTTATGTCTGCATTTTGAACTTGCCAGGGGGTGCTCTTCCAGACAAAAATAAAATGAGGTTTAACGTCCTGTTCTTCTCCGAACTGGGCTAATGAAGACGGGTGTTAGGCCATACAGTATGCTGTCCTGTGAGGGAAATGTTGTCAGGACAGCGGCACTACGACCTACTCTTATACCGAATTCCAACTGTCAAAGGATCTTTTACGTGCACGCGAATGTGTACACGGGACCTCGGGTTTTAGAGACCGTGGAAAGGGGGCGGCGGGAAATGCTAGGGTGTGACTAGAGTACTCTTGTACAGTATCTTTGGCAAAGTGACGTGACTTCAAATTTTTCCGTCTCTCCGATAGCATGGCTCGGTGGTGTGTCGAAAAGGATGAGACGACGTCCTTGGCTCATTTCAAGTTTTATGTCTTAATTTAAACAAGGCTAGCGCTAACCCTAACCTTGGAGGGGGTGGGAAAGCCTAGTGGTCCAGTGTGCCGCGCTTCGACCTCTACCTGACCGACCACCTCTAGCTTCGAGCCCTGGTGTGAGCGTAAGTGGCAATGAGATAGGGCCGCCTTCTCAACCTCGTGGGGTTTCCTCCGGGCACTCCGGTTTCCTCCCACTGCTAAAGACCCCTACGCACAAGCGAATTATTTAAATAAATTTAAACCATATGTTAGTCCCGAAATTACCTAGTTGTGTTGAGTGGACGTTAAACCCCCTCCCCTCCCCTCCCCTCTCTCTCTCTCTCTCTCTCTCTCTCTCCTAACCTTGGACCATACAAGCCTAAATCAGGTTACCCGAACGCACAATCCACATATGACGTCATATGTGCAAGAGTGTCTCTGATCTAGTGATGTCAACAATCCGAAGTATTGTGAAAACCTTCAACTCGAGATCCATTTTGTTTATCTGCTATTTAAAATATTAATTCATAAATGAACAGTAGTATAATATTAATGCACTTTATTTAAATAACAGCATCATTTGTAAAGCAGAGAATGCTAGATCGATGGCTGTCCTCAGCATTTAAT
Organism: Patella pellucida; assembly: GCA_917208275.1. Lineage (NCBI taxonomy): Eukaryota > Metazoa > Mollusca > Gastropoda > Patellidae > Patella > Patella pellucida. The sequence goes on from OU795037.1 coordinate 6,193,303, forward strand.
GACGTCATATTATGTGGATTGTGGGTTATGATAAGGGTTAGGGTAAGGGCTAGGACCTACATATTTCGCCAGAGTCTCGAGATGTAGACAGGTCTAGCTAGCCCTAACCCTTAAACTGAACCAAGCCGAACCCTTACCCTAACCTATAATTCACAGATTGAGATGTTTGAATAAAGATTATTATTATTATTATTACATATGACCGTCTTCTATCTAAAATCATGGATAAGATGGCGTCGATACAGGGCAGCAGAAACTGACTTCATAATCATTACACGTCCCGTCCAATTGCTGATCATTGATGCATTGCAGTCCGGTTATTGGGTTGAGTAGTACATAGTCTCCTCCATTCTGGTAGGGTTCTTGAGTGGAGACGAGACGCGCTCTTATTGACGAGGGTGTCGCACACAATGGCGTTGGGTTCTCTATATCCCCAGGACCATCAGGACTGTCAGGGGCTGCGGGTTGGTCTCTATACATACCACTGTCAACGTAAGTAAAAGGTGTCCAATCTGACCCGTTGGGACAAAATGGAGTTAGAAAACCTAAATTAGAAGATGAATAACATTTAGTTGCGTTCTTACTTTAATGGGGGTAATGGAAGGGTGGGGGTGGATGGCCGAATGGTTAGCACGTGTGCGCTGTATTATTGAGTCAACTTGGGTGGTTTCGAGTCCCCGGTTGTACGTGGGTATTCTCCGGTCCTCCGGTAATTCCTCTCGCTGCTAAAGGACCCCTTTGGGCAAGCTAAATTTTGAAAAGAAATTTAAAAAACCCATATGTTAGTCCCGAAATGACATAGTTTGTGTCGACTAGACGTTAAACCCTATCATTTCTCTCCCTTTCTCCACCTCTCTCTACCTCTCTGACCATGCTAAAAGACCCCTACGCGCAAACGTATTATTGAAATGAAACTTTAAAAACCAATATGTTTGTTCCCAAATGACATAGTTTGTGTCGACTGGACGTTGATCCCTCCCCTCCCCCTCTCTCTCTCTCCCTCTCTCTCTCACATACTCTCTCTCTCTACGAAATCATAAGGTCTATATTTGAATGAAGCGGATTCCCCGCTTATACGTGATATACTTTAATAAAATTGAACCACATGTTAGTCCCCAAATCACCTGATTGTATCGAGTGGACGTTAAACCCCATTCCACGACCTCTCTGTCCTTGGTGGATGTTTTCGAACAATAAATGTTATCTTATCTTGAAAATACACCCTCACCTCCTTGCATCTAGCTAACTTAACACAATCTAGGATTTGGGACGTAGCACGATTTACCCAAACCACCCAAATCTACCCAAATCCACCATTATTTCAACGCATATAATAATAATTTATATCTTCATTTGATAATATACTGTTTTTTATGCCAAATTTGCATTTTTTATTTAAAATCGTAAGGTTTTTGTTTCAAAAATAGCCCTCAAACAAGCGATTTCGTGCAATACAGGAGTTATGTCCCTTGGTTACTACTTCCAAACTTGATTGGAAATCGAATTTGGAGGGTCTTTTTGACACCAAAACGTTACGACTGTAAATTAAATATGACAATTTGGCAAATATCGATATAAATTATTGTCTTATAAGTTGAAATAATGGTGGATTTGGGTAGATTTGTGTGGATTTGGATAGATTTGGGTAGATATATGTGGATTTGGGTAAATCGTGTTACCCCATTTGGGAACAAATCTTAGAGAATAAAGTAAACTTACGTTGTGGACAGCAGTATCTGACTTCATAGTCTTTACAAATACTGTTGGGAATATTTGTACAGAACAAACCAGCTGGACTAATGTCGATCTGGTCCAATTGATCCTCAATACCTGCTCCGGAACCGTTAGTTTGTCGAGCCTGAACGGCCGAGGGAAATTTACAGATATTTGATTCTGGATTATTTATTCGATGTAAGTAGAGGGATTCGCTTTCGCCAAATGTCTGGTCACTATCTTCATCAAAGTAGGCGGTCCATTCATTTCCGTCGTATGTATTACATTCCATTGACACTAACAATAAAAAAAGATGAATGGTAGTATAAGAATGAATAAAATGGGGTTTAGCGTCCTACGTTTCTACACCTTACCAGGGCTAATTGAAGACTGCCATACGTCATACAGCGTGCTACGAGGGAAATTCTCGCCCGGACAGAAACATAATTCCAACTGCTAAAGGATCTTTTACGTACACGCCAATGTGAACACGGGAACTCGGTTTTTCGTCCCATCCGAACGACTAGGTAGCTGTCCTTGTCAGGCCTTCCGTCCTGCATCACTGACAAGGGGAAACCACGCCGGAAAATCGAGATGAACTTTCTCGGCCAATGCAGGGATCGAACACTCGACCTCCAGTCAAGTGAGCCAGCACCTCACCCACTTAGCCACCGTGACCTCCACTACTGAAGAGAGTTTGATATGAGAGAAAGTGTACCTGGACAGCCGCGTAATGGTTTATTCTAATATCGAATTCCAACTAGCCTATATTAAACCCCTCTCCCTAGCGACATGGGTTAGGGTATGTAAACTCACCGTTAGGACAACAGAATCTAACTTCGTAATCTTCACACATGCCGTCAACTTGTTGGTCATTTTCGCATAGGAAGCCAAAACTTGGTGAAATTGTTACCACTTCGTTTGCTGTCTCGTACGGTGCCTCAGACGCTACTAACCGGGCTTCGATAGACGTTGGTTGTGCACATCCGGACCTATTCTGCTTTAAAATCTCTTCTAGTGCTTCGTTATCATAATTGCCACTAGGATCGTCCCGATCGACCCACTCCGTCCATTGGTTATTGTTTCCCAGGCAAACAGGATGAGTAAATCCTGAAACAATATAAAGATAGGATACCGATAGTTATGCTATTTTTTAATGCTAGATTAATACATACAGTAATAAATATATGAATAATAATAAATGTAATAAAATTAAAATAAACCATGTTAGAGCAATCCAAACCATTAGACAAAATTCGAAGTCCTAAAAAAACATTATAGGCAAAATAGTGTAATCAGGCAAAATGGTTTTAATAAAGACTAAATATCATCACATGTAATTAGCACCAGGATTAATAAGGTTGGGGACGAATAGTTAGCACTTGCCTGCTGTATCATAAAGCCTGTCATTGAGTCAACTGGCGTGGTTTAGAATCTCTATCTCTCTCTCTATCCCCTCCCCCCTCTCTCTCTCGCTCTCCAGGATTAACAAAAAGTTAACAACATACGTTTTGGGCAGCAGAATCTAACTCTGTAATCTTGGCAAGTGGCGTCATTCTGGTCTGAAGCCAAACACGTTATACCAGAATTGCGAGAGATGCTTACTACCTCATTGGCCAAATAGTAGGGAACCTCCTCTGATGCTATTTCCGCATCGATTGCAGAGGGATTTTGACAAATTTCTCCTGGGTTCTCTGACCTAAGATTTTGAAGACATTCGATATCCCCACTTCCGTCAGGCCCGTCACTGTTGTACCAAGCGGTCCATTCATTCTCATCTCCTTCACACTGTAACTCCGGTAACTCTATAGATTAAATAAAACGAAGAATAAATCGAAACAATGTAAACGGAGAACGTTAGATCGAAGACGGTCCTCATCATTTGATGACGTCATATGTGGATTATGAGTTAGGGTAAAGGGTAAGGGTTAGGGCCTGCAGATTTCGTCAGAGTCTCGAGAAGTAGACCGGGCTAGTTCTAACCCTAACCCGGACCAAGCCTAACCCTTACCCTAACCCATAATCCACATATGACGTCATAAAATGATAAGGACCGTCTTCGAACTAGCGTTATTTAATGTAAACGCACCGGAGGTTTGGGTTCCGTTTGACAAAATTAAATCTCTAACATTTGGGGCGTAGCAATTGACAAAAGTGACTCGCAACGCATATAATACTGTAATATGAATGTATATAAACTGATTTACATTCAATGGTTTCCGTTTTACTCCCATTTCAAATCAGTTATGTTCGGCGAAATAAGCCATGCAGTCTCAATCGAGTGCAAATTTCTAGCGTCTGGTTATTCCAGTCTACATCTGCCGTTTGATTTGGTGCAATGTGTACCGACACTTTTTACAACTGGGGTTGAAGCGCATTATAGTAAACGATTCGTGTACCAAAGTTAAAACAATTATGTTATCTTAAATATCGGATATAAGAAGCTCATCTTTAAGTTTACATCATTAATGTTGTAATTAAATTGATTAATAATTCGTGTTTTCAATGTCGAAAATTTTGGAGGATTTTGAGTCACGGTCCTTTAATACTTACGTTTTGGACAGCAAAATCTGACTTCGTAATCATCGCACATGTTGTCATTTTGTTCGGCATTAATACACTTTAATTCAAATGGGTCACTGAATGAGAAATCATCATCGTAGTAATGGAGTCGGATACCCCCGGCAAGTTGGAAATCAACAGCAAGGGCGACTTCACACAACTCTGGTTTTTGAAGCCTATGAAAAGACAGAAGTTCATTATCTCCTGTGCCTGTCGGATCATCACGATCCAAAAATTTCGACCATTCATTTTGCCAACTGCATGGTGGAATCTGGAATTCTGAAAGGAAGAATATATTCAAATTAATGCCAAATCAAAGTCTTAGGCCATACGCATACGGCAAACCTCGACAGATTCTACGCCTTTTACCTTGGCTGTATGATGAATTCCGCCATATTGGAACTATTTTAAAGGTCCCGGATGGGAAATGGCTGCGCCCATGGAGATTTCTGTGGACAGTGTATTGGGTTTTGGGGATTATAACTAGGAAATTTGATAAAACCACCGGCTTTGAGGCAATATCTCTGCTTATTTAGGTATATACAAATTACATGTAGCCTTGTCGGGACTTTATTGTAAAACCTGCACGTTTTACTTTTAAAGTAAACCGTTAACCGCATCGCAAATGTATGGGCGTAAGTACATATAACGTACTGTCATACATCCGAAGTTAGATGTAGGGTACCGGAATCTGCCTAGGTTTGCCGAGTGACCCCGTACGATGCCAATAAACAATACATATACACATGTTTAAGAAACACACACACCTATGCCCCCCCCCCAAAAAAAAAAAAAATCCCCCAAAAAAAACCAACAAAAAAGTGATCAAAATGTGGTCAAAGTTTAGCTCCGACTGGGCCAATGAAGACGGACTTTCTCTTAACCCACGAGGTTGGGCAGGTGACACACAAAGAATGCCCCCCCCCCCAAAGAAACCAACCAAACCTCCCACAAAAAAAACCAACAAACAAGTGGTCAAAATGTTATCAAAGTTTAGCTCCGACTGGGCCAATGAAGACGGACTTTCTCTTAACCCACGAGGTTGGGCAGGTGACCCCATTGAGGTTCGGGTGTAGGGGGGGGGGGTGACACTGCTTAGAAACAATCTAGTTTACGCATGCCCGTAAATAAATCCCAAAACGAAACATGGTCTTTATTATTATGGGATGGCTAGGATTAACTAATCTGATATATCCGATTTTAACAGTAAATATTCAACTGAATAAAGAGAGAGAGAAAGAGAGAGGGAGAGAGAGAGGGAGAGAGAGGGGGGAGATAAATGAGGTTTGACGTCCACTCGACACAAACTTTGTCATTTCGTGACTAACAGTATGGTTTAATTTTATTTCCACAATTCGCTTGTGCATAGGGGTCGTTAGCGAGGGGAGGAAACCGGAAGACCTGGACAAAACCCACGGGATTGGATAGGCGGCCCTACTCCTTGTCACGTACAACCGGGGATTCGAAACGACGCCAGTTGATACAACTGAATAAAAACTCGGACGAAAACATCCTATGTAGTCGATGATACAGAAAATATAAGTTCTATTTTCAAACCAATGTACCTACTTGCTGGACAACAGAATCTTGCCATGTAGTCATGACATAGTTGATTATGCTGATTGGAATTTAAACAAACAAAACCGAAGTCTAAGCTGGTGAGAGTAAAGTCCCCACTTTCTGAAGCTGGTATACCATTGACTTGCTGAACTTCAATGGCTGATATTAGTTCTGGTCGACAAAGCTTTCCACGTCTAGTGTTTCTAATATCTTCAATCAATTCAAAGTCTCCTGCGCCAGATAACGGTGCGTCGAGGTTAAAGAACTCAGTCCACTCGCGTCCATCGCCACATGTTGAGGGAACGGGATCTCCTTTAAAATGAAAACATAAATAAAACAAAAATTCTTTGTTTATGTATCTATAAATAAAATAAAAACCGAGTACGAAAAACCATAAGACAGAATTCGTTGTCCTAAAAAACATTATAGACAAAAATAGTGTATTCGAGCAAAATAGTGTAATCAGCAAATGTAATGCTCCTCGTGTACAAAATACACGACAAGCAGTGGTAACAGGTGTCCGGAAGAGTAAGTTTACCCTGCCTGGCGCATGCGTTAATCTATTTGGTGCACATGATGGGACAATGTTTAAACGAAACACTCACTATTTTTTTAAATGACTTAACAGCTAAAATAGACCACCCTGGAAATCCACATAAAACGAGGAAGTGCGTGTCGTCAACATGCCTCTACTACCAATCACAATGTATTTACATTAGTTTGGTGTGTTACCTGATGGATAACTTGTATTAATTGGATGGGTGTGTAAAGTGATGGACAACTTTGTATTGGTTGGATGTGTAACGCGATGGACAACTTTAAAGACGAGCGTATCGTCGAGACGTCGCTTAGTATCAAACTCAGTAATTGTGTATCCATAAAATTGTACCTGTTAATATGTTCAATTACTAAATGCCAATCAAAGCAGAAAGGTTGTATTCCTTAGTTGGGTTTGGAACATGATTGGCAAATTGTCATTACTAAATCTATGAATGCACATACTCCTGTTGAAGACTAAGACAAAGTGAAGTATATCAAGCACAATTCTGATTTGCAAGATATTTATTTCGAAATGAGTAGTGTCCTATCGTATGTGAATACTGGGGTTTAACATTCGCTTCCATCTAGGGATGTATATCGCATATATCAAATGATATGTCTATATTGCATCATTATTTTGTAGTATTGGGTAGGTGGTGATATTGCGGTGGTATTGAGATTTGTCTTTAGTTGTTGTTAAGGCTTAACGTCCGTTTAACCTTGGAAGATATCGCAGACAAGTGTTTCCTAAGAAAATTGCCAAGAAGCGAAAACGTAGGCCTTAGACTAGCAGGAGTATAAGACGTAAGATTGAGGCACAAACACCTAATAACACAAGGCAAGTATCATTGACATTAATTAAATTCTACAAGACAATGACATCCATCAACATCAGAACTACTTATATTGTACAACACAGCTGTCAAAATCCGCCACCACCCACCCAGTAAACCATGGGCGTCACAGATGGGGGGTGTCTGACCCCCTAATTGTTTTTCGGGGTGCGGTCGGGTTCTGAATATACTTTGACCCACCCCCACCCCTAAATTAACATAGTAGGCCCTAAATAATATTACAACAATTATTAGGATTAGTTAAGATTATATCTGTATAAGACCTGTACATATATGACATGTTGGTATGATGTTTTAGTTTAACCCCGTAAAATATGGAAAAACAGTGTTTACAGAAGACTGAAACTTTAATTGTTGTTATGTGGTGGCCCCCAAACCCCCCTAGTTGGACGGTGGCTATCCCTATTGCGTTACATAGGCTCAGCAGCCTCGCTGATGGTCAACAACATTTTATATATAATTTCATTTGCGGACCCCCCCCCCCCGAAATTTAACGTCTAGGCCTCTAAAGTCTTACATCAGCTCTAATGGGTGTTTATGTAAAAAAAAAAAAAAATATTAACTTACTTTTTGGACAACAGAATCTAACTTTGTAATCCTTACAGCTTTTACCCTCATGTTGTTGGCTCTCTAAACATGCGACACCAGTGTTGGTAATTATCAGAACATTTCCACCTGCCGTCGAATTTTTCAAATCAACCAATCTGTAATCGACAGCAGTCGGTTCATCACAAACGACGAAGTCAAGACCGGTGGTAGCTTGGATATTAGTGACAGTTTCTATTTGATCGATGCCTTCACCGATACTTACATCAAAATACGGTGTGAATTCGTAATCAGCTCCTTCACATACAGCTGTAAATAAAAACAAAACGTTGGAAATAAATATAGCAGGGATTTGAAGTGTCACATTATTAGTGAAATCAAATGAAAAAGAAATGGGGTTTAACGTCCTAATGCACCTAACCTGGGCTAATGGAAGACGGGAATACGCCATACAGTGTGTCATGAGGGAAATTTTGCCCGGACAGTGGCGCTACGGCGTACTCTTATATCGAATTCCAACTGCTAAGGGATCTGTTAAGTGTACGCCAATGTGTACATGGGACCTCGGTGTTTCATCCCATCAGAACCACTTGACAGCTGTCCTTGTCAGGCCATCCGTTCTGCATCATTGACACGGGGAAAATCGCGATGAACTTTCTCGGCCAATGCAGTTATCGATCACTCGACCTCTAGGCTAGCGAGCCAGCGTCTTACCTACTGAGCCACGTCATCCCCTCCCCACATTATGAGTAAAATGTTATAAATAAATAGTTGATAAATGTGGAAATTAAAATATCTAAGTACGACAACAGCTTCACAAATAACAATGTAAAATACACCTACACCTTCAGTAGATACCAGGGCCCTGTTTCAAGAAATCTTTACTAAACATAAAATCCTAATTTCAGTAGATACTTTAATTTTGATTGGCTAATCACTAAAATCCATGTAATAGTATCCAATTAAATTACTAAAATTTGGATTTTATCTTACTCAAACTTTCGCGAAACAGGCCCAAGACTAGAACTTACTTTTCCTCGGACAGCAAAATCGAACTTTATAATCGCTGCAAGTCGGCGGACGACCCCGAAGTCTTCTTTGATTTTTGTTGTAACATGCAAAACCCCTGGTCAGTGAAATACTGGTGTATTCGTAAGCTGAAGTATGGTGAGCCCCATCTAATAACCGAACATCAATTCCGATAGGATTCGCACAGACTTCATCGGGAAAATGCTTCCAGAGGTGTTTCAGCGTTTCAAAATCACCACCATATCCCGGGTCATCGTTGTCAAAATATCTCGTCCATTCACAAGAAGGGTCGTCGCATCTTTCGATATCTTTATCGGCTGAAATTTAAAAAAAAACCGAACAAATGTCAATGCAGAGAAACGCGTAGCACTATTGTTGAACATCATGCACCGACAAACCCACAATCCATAGAAGCTCATAAGTATATGTATTTTCAAAGAATCTCGAAAAATGATTCTAATGCATTGTGCTAAACATAAATGGGGCGAAACATAAATCACGAACTTTCTTTCGCAAGTCTTCTAATATGCGCCATGACCAGTTTTGTGGATTTTTTAAGCGCTTCACAAATGGACGCATTGTTGTTATTAATTTGATATTATCCCAACCAAATATTCTTTAATGGCGTTCTTTTAAGCTGATTGAAATTACCCGGAAAACGATCTAAATATCATTTTGTTTTTATATTTTAAGTTTTCTTTTTCGTTCTCAACCCTACAGTTGTATGATCCGATCCATTCACTGTCCCTAGCTTAAAAATATCTGGATTAGCCAAGCCCGGTTCCTAGAAATTCTTAAAGCGAGAATTCCGTATTTTCTAAGAAAGTCAAAACATTATTATTTCTGTGTCTTTTGCTTAATAGGTTATCACCTCACTATTATTTGACCATGGGCATTATTATTTTCCACCCTTAAAAATCATTCACACGTTTTTCTTGGAACGCATTATAACGTTCTTATGCTTACAATGAAGTGTACTAAAAATCTAAGCACAAGAACGTTTTTAAGAATTTTCTAGAAACACAAAAAAAGTGGGAAGTTTACTTAAATGCAAAGTTTACTTGAATCTGAACACCAGAACGTGCTTAAGAATTTTCTAGGAATCGGTCCCTGACAGGCTCTTAGTCTGGGTTAAAGTTTCCGCGCTGGTTTTGTTTTTCATTTCCCTGTGGGCAGAAAATCACTGAAATGTTTTACAATCTAACGTACATAACGACACTAGTAAGGGTTGCTCTTTACAACATGGAGTGCATTTTTTTAAAATAATAACACCGTGATCAGCAACAGCAGCGGTTCGTTGACTTTGTGGTAGAAAACCCAGAACGTAAGCATCCGACTGGGCACGCGTGAGTAAGAAAACCCGCTAAAGGAAAGCTACCAAAAATCAACTATTTTTCACGCGATTTTTCTTCCTCGCGAAAATGCTTACAAGCAATAGGCTGACTTTTGCGCTGGCGGAAATTCGTTCATGGGAAGCGGGCCTAGGTCTGTTTCATTTTTCACGGGTGGTTTAATATGGAATATAATGACCGATGTTCTTATTTTATTATATTGTATGTTTGTGCCAAATAAATGGTGTTTTTAAGCAGTAGGGGACCCGGAGAAAACCCACAAGGTTGGACAGGCGACCCTACTCCTTTTCACGTACGACCGGGGATTCTAAACCACGCCAGTTGGCTCCATGACTGGCTTTATGATACAGCGCTCACGCGCTAATCATTCGGCCATCCAACCTCCCCTGTTAAAAACGCAGAAAAATAGCACTCTAATTCAGAGTTTCTGAGTTTAGAACATCAGTTAAACGTTGGAAGTATTAAAGTGGTACTTTTCGTCAAGTCTCCTTTAATTAATAACTAAATGAATAAATATATATACACATAAATTATTTTTAAAAATACGTCCAGGTAAAAAAATCTTCACTAACTCACCCGATGCCGACACAAGTAACGTGAAGACAAAGGCCAGGATAACATCGGCAACCATCGTAGAACGAACGCTTTGTCGACGTAAACGAAACAGACCTTAGCGGCAACTGTTACGTTATCATGACTGTTGATTTAAGTGGCACTCAGCTTATATAACAGGTTGGAGAATCGTATTTTTCTTCAGTTTTTCCTTTTCATCAAATTTTAAATCTTAATATATACCCCCTAGGACGTGTTTAATGGTAAAATAAAGCTTAAAGGTAAGATGATTTAGTTTCTCGCAATTTGTAGATAACCATGAAAAAGCCAAAAAATATTTAAACTTGACTAAATGAGAACAAGGCATAATGTTATTTTATAATATTATAAGTAATAACCCTTTGGCTGTGTTTTTTATTGTGAAGGCGATAAAGACTAAGCAGTGTTTGGTGGGTTCTTTTCAATATTAGTATGAAGCATCTTGGTCATGAGAGGACGACTTTTCTAGCAGAGTTATGCCCCTTTTAACCCGGTTGAATTCATGGGGTTGGATTTCTTCAAGGATCCCAGATCCGTATGAAATTCGCTAAAAATCCAAGTATTCCTTTCGGGTAAGCTACGTTTGAGACAAAGGCTGTAGTGGGGTCTATTCCTTCGAAAGCAAGACATTGAGAAATATATTACGCAATGTCTTACGCTTGAGACCATTGAACAACTTAAAATACGGACTCTCGCACGTGCTTTGCAATGAAATACGTCACTCAGGTTCAATTTTTAAACATCAATGGATGACGTCACATCTGTATTTTAAATTCTTTGATTGGCTAATTGTACACAGGTATGTTATATCCCTTTACCATGCAAACGTAAAACAAAGGGCGTTCTCGATTGAACGTTCCGGAATTAAATTGTTTCCAAAATAGTGCCAATCGAGTGAAAAGGAGAAGTTCGGAGTACAACGCATGTGCCGACTGCATAAAAAATATATGAACCAATCATGACAGCTGAAACATATGTGTTACTTAAAATGCGTCACGATTCTACTCACACTGCCACCGTAGTCGGGACTAACAGAACTGTGACAGGACTGAATTCCGCGTCACTGGATCGAAATCTGTCAATTCGGGACGTTCTGGAATATCAATCGAGCATCCCTATAGCCAGCAACGGATCTAGACGCTCTGAATGAAGGGGGGGGGGGGCGGATCAAAGCTAGCGCACCATCCACAATCTAAGTCCCACAACGAATGTCAACAAAAACTGAGCGTCCGGCATAGATCGTATTCTCTCTATATATAGTTGTTCGTCAATCGTTACCTGGCTGGAAAACAGCCATTTTCAAGTTTACATAAGGTGCATGGTTGATTTTGTTATCATTTGCTTGTGAACCTTGTGGGCGCTTACTTGGTCTGATGGGAAGGGCGGGCACCCACTCCTTAAATCCGCACCTGCACATGCCAAAACAAAACTAGCGATAAAGCCATTCCATATGCAATGTGTTTATATGTATTTAAATTGCATGATTTTATCCCTCGGGGGATATTTATGTAACATGCATACAGATTGATTCACGAGATAAAACATAGAAGCCGAATAAATGGTGACTATTAAATATGTAAAATATAGTTACAGTATACAGAGAGAGAGAGAGAAAGAGGGAGAGATAGAGAGAGAGAGTTTTAAATTTCATTACAATATCTAGCCTGCGCGAAGGGGTCTTTTATCATTGGGAGAAAACCGGAGAACCCGGAGAAAACCCGGTTGGACAGGCGACCCTACTCCTTGTCACGTACAACGGCTCAGCAAATGAAAGGAGCATGACTTAACACAATAGCGCATTATTCAGTGGCATGTAGAGGTTAGGTCAGCCCCCCCCCCCTGATTCTATGCCCCAGGACCCGAGTACAGGTCCTATATTACTCAGGGATAAAAACACCTTTTATTAAATTAAAGCAGCTAAATCAATATTTCCATAACATTCGAAATTATGAACACAAATTAGATTCTCTATTAGTTCATTTCAATCTATATTGAAGTTGTTATGTTGACGTGAAAATGTGGGATCCAATATTGGAGACACAATAAACATTTTAAAATTTCTTACACGAGTCGTGTACCCTATCGTTTCTGGCGAAAGAAATTAACTAAACTGGGCCAATGGAGACGACCATACGCCATACAGTGTGCTCCGGTGGAAATATTGCACTGACAGCGACACTATTGCCTACTCTTATATCGAATTCCAACTACCAAGTCTTTTTTGGCGTGCACACCAATGTATACACGGGACCTCGGTTGTTCGTCCCATCCAATCGACTAGACAGCTGTCCTTGTCAGGCCCTTTTTCCTGCACCACTGACTAGGGAAAACAACGTTGAAAAATCCAGATGAACTTTCTCTTCCTATGCAGGGATCGACGCGCGACCTCAAGGCTAGCGAGCCAGCGTCTTATCCACTTACTTATTTATTTTACATACAGTCTCACTCGGCAAACGTCGGCAGATTCCGGTACCCTACATCTAACCTTGGTTGTATGACAGTAAGTGATATGTACCTACGCCCTTACATTTGCGAAGCGGCTACCGGTTTACTTAACAGGAAAACGTACCGCTGTTACAAAAAAGTATCAAAATGGCGTAATGGTAGTGTACCTGTCGTGAAGTGTATATTGGGAATACTGGGTACATGTACAGACATTTGCGTCTGGTGACCTTGTGTGCTCTTTATTGGCTACTGTCTGGTGACTAACATTTTAAATGAATGAAATGGGGTTTAACGTCCTACTGTTATGCACTTTAACTATGCTAATTGAAGACGGGCATACGCCATACAGTGTGCTATGAGGGAAATTTTGTCAGGGCAGCGGCGCTACGGCCTACTCTTATATCGAATTCCAACTACTAAGGGATCTTTTACGTGCACTCCAATGTATACACGGGAACTCGGTTTTTGGTCCCATCCGAACGACTAGGCAGCTGTCCTTGTCAGGCCCTCCTGCATCACTGACAAGGGGAAATCACGTCGGAAAATCGAGATGAACTTTCTCGGCCAATGAAACCAGCGCCTTATCCACTTAGCCACCGTGATCCCGACTAACATTTTAACTGATGATTAAAAAACAATGCTTATTAATCAAAATCTAGCGAAAAAAATAAAAGAAGTTGAAGAATAAAACGGGAGAAAAATGCTTAAACCGATGAGAAAAATGAAAGTGTACCCTAGTTAGGGAGGGCCCTAAAGGCAGACAAAAGAGACCCACGTCTATCAAAAGGCCCCCTTTGACCAAGAATTGATTAATTTCATCTTAACACACCGAATTTAAAAAAAATAGAAAAATTCAACCACATGGTAACAACATGGTTTAGAAAGCTTTACGTAAACACTTTCAAATGCAACTTGGATTTAAACATATTTTCGAACCTACTGGACAAGTAAAATAGGATGTAATGGATAATTTACACAACAGGTAGGATACTTAAATATCTAGTAGTTAGAATAATGCTAAAAAAAATTCTGGACCTGTCAAGCCAGCAAGAGTGGTATTGTCCCATTAACCAATGATACCAATCTAATTAAAATACAAATCTATGTGTGAGAAATAGCTTTATTTTACGTCCGCAGACAATACAGATCTATATTTTGTTCTGTTTTTTTATACTGTCGATGGCCTACACTTCCATTCGTCAAACCTCGACAGATTCTACGTATCTTAATCTCGGTTGTATGACCATTTCCGCCATATTTGATCTATTTTAATGGTTCCGAATGCAAAAAATGGCGGCCCCCATGGAGAGTGTATTATCACGTTTGGCATTGGGTTTGTGGAATTACTCGGGAATTTTATTAAACCAGCAGCCTTGAGACGATATCTCTGCTTATTTAGGTTCACACACTCTACAGAAGACGCAATTTGGGACTTTTTTTGTAAAAGCGACACATTTTCCTGTTTAAAGTAAATCGGTAGCCGCACTGCAAATGTATGGGCATACATCCGAGTCTAGATTTTGGGTACCGGTATCTGTCGAGATTTGCAGAGTGCCTACACTACAAGTGAAACGAGATTTTGAACTATAAAAACGAAACGAAATAGGATCTGTGTTTTAATCAGATTGCAATTAATGATAACAACTTTACAGGGTTTTTCGCCTAATAGCAAATAATAATTGTATCAAATCACCTTTAAGGCCGATCGTTTAATAACATAAAATTACGGAATAGATTGAAAGTATTGATATGACTGTAATAGCAATATTTATTATAGACTTTGCCTTGGAGGCTATAAAAGCAATATGTATAATATCTCAATATCTCCCCAGGTTTTATATCATTTATTAACTTATTATCCACATTCCCACGTACCTGTATTTATCCGGGGGGTGGGGGTGGGGGTGGGGGTCACGGTGGCTTAGTGGATAAGACGCTGGCTCGCTAGCCCGGAGTTCGGGTGTTCGATCCCTGCATTGACTGCGAAAGTTTATCCCGATTTTCTCAAAGAGGGGTTTAGAAATGGATGACCCATTCAATTATCTAAAGCTTTTAATTACTGGCTGAGCAGAAATTAAATGGTGTACCATTAAATTAAGACATAGTACTAATTAAACAATTTTTGAAATTTAAAGGGTTATTATCAATTATCAAAGGGTGTTTTGAAATTAAAGGCTATAATATTAATTAAAGAGCAAAACAACCAAGTTAAAGGATACCAGATCCCTAGTGCATATTGTGAAATGATATAATATGGTTGTATTTCTACACCACGTTTGATGTTATCATACACAACCCTTGTATTCATATGCATCTACATCGTTTTACATATGTCAACAAATCATGTCATATTAAAAAATCCTGCACTGTATTGTTTATTATACTTATAACGGTAAATCGTGGATCGCGTGGCAATGTGGGTAAGGCGCTGGTTCGCTAGCCTGGAGGTCGAGTGTTTGATCCCTGTATTGGCCGAGAAAGTGTATCTCGATTTTCCGCGTGGTTTCCCCTTGTCAGTGATGCAGAACAGAGAGCCTGGCAAGGACAGCTGTATAGTCGTTGAGATTGTACGAACAACCGATGTCTCGTGTACACATTGGCGTGCACGTAAAATATCCCTTGGCAGTTAAAATTCAATATAAGAGTAGGCCGTAGCGCCGCTGCCCGGGCAAAATTTCCCTAATAGCACACTGTATTGCGTATGCCCGTCTTCCATAAGCCCAGGTTAGGTGCATAACAGTAAGACGTTAAACCCAATTTCATTTCATATAACTGTAAATCTACATAAAACAATTTTAACAGTGTATATTTTTACTTTACCGTAAATCAGCTTATAATTTTAACAGTGCAAGTGTGCCGCGAAAGTTTGAACGGCATACTAAGAAATGGCGAAAAACTACGTCATCCCAACTGAGTATTCACTAGTTGGGATGACGTGGTGTGTTATTTTTATTTAGTTTGAGTCATTCGATGTGTCTATGAGTAGTTAGTCTCTGTCAACCGTTGACAGAACTGTGACAGGAGCAGATTCCGCGTCACTCGATTGCAATTCCGTCAATTTGAAACTTTCTGGACTGACACTCGAGTAGCCAGCTAATTCATTGAAAACCGAAGCATTTTCCGACATATTATTTCGTCTCAGTATACATTATGCTGCAATAATTATGTTTAAGGTCAGTTTCAAATCTTAACACCCTCTGATGAATACGCTAACGGCTATAAAAACTGCATAGTAATCAAATGGAATTAGAGATATTGTCTAGACATGCAACACTCCTAAAACGATTGCCTAAGGTAGAGAGGTTCAGAGACTCAAATCACAAACAGGCTGATACTTTGCATTGTTAATAAATTCCCGACAGAGAGAGAGAGACAGAAATGGGGTTTAACGTCTACTCAACACAACTAGATCATTTCGGGACTAATATATGGTTTGATTTTTTTTATTTCAATAATTCGCTTTCGTGTAGGGGTCTTTAGCAGTGGGAGGAAACCGGAGTGCCTGGAGGAAACCCACGAGGTTGAGAAGGCGCCCCTATCTCAATGCCACATACGCTCACTACAGGGCTCGAAACCACAGCCGCAAGTCATTGGTTGCCAGCAAGCTAGAGGTCGAAGCGCGGCGCTTTATACCACTAGGCCATCCCAACCCCACAATTCCCGACATCCACGGAGTATCGGTCTATCATAACTAGTGACTAATACATTTAAATTAGACTGGCCAGACTGAAGACAAAGACTAGGAAGCTGAGTAAAATTAGACTCAATCCAATAAATCTTCACAAGACTAAAACAGAACCGATTCGCGTGAAGGCTAGTAATGAAAATAAAAAAAAATTGGCACGTGTAAAAAAAAATGGTTGCAAGTCCAAACCTTTGAAGAAGAACGAAGTAATTTTGTATGATGTCGAAAATCGAAGATATACAACATAATGTCATAATTTAATGATGTTGCGATAAGACAACATTCGGTAGCAATTAATGCAGTTCTTACATGCAGACATTTTATTCAGGGTCATAATAAACTTTTAAATGTTATTGTGCGCTTTTTGCGTAGGACGTTAAACCCCATTTCATTCATTCATTCATTATTGTGCGCTTTAAATTGTAATGATAAATTGTAAACAAGATGACCTTGCGAAATTTGTACATAATGCTATGAAACTAAGAGTTAATTATTTCAATTTCATAACATAAATTATTTGTATAATGTACTTTGGGCCAATTGCCTTGTATACTGAATAAATAAATACAAAAACTAAATACAATTCACCAAGGCCATGATGAAATGCACGCTAACTCGTCTAGTTCCTTTCAAGATACATTAAGTAAGATTTAGATAAAGAGCTAGCGATTTCATTCGACTTAATCTATTGTGAGCTAATATAATATTAGACTTAAAAGCCTATTTATGCATTATTGGCAACCACCGTACTGGTTGTTCGAAGCTAAGCCTCGCTTCTCCATTTTTAAATTAAATCAAAATATGGATGAACCGCTCTGTTCTACTTAATATCGGAGATATCTAATGTCATAACGAGTTGATTATGATCTTACCATGTTAATAAATGTCTGCTTAATATAGTTTATATAACATTTAAGGCCCTAAGAAAGACCTGCAATAGGCCATTTGAGCTTTTACATAATGTAGGTTTAAGTTCGATAATTATTTTAATCATAAAAAAAGGCGGAATTAAGATGTATGCCGTGTACAACGGCCAATCAAGTAGTCAGGTCATCCAGAACCTACTGGTCTTCAACATACGGAGGGCCTGGCATCACTGACAAGGGGGAACTAGCCCGAGTCTCTCGGCCAATGCAGGAATCGAATACCCGATCTCCAGGCTAGCGAGCCAGCGACTTACCAACCATGACCCCGGACACAATAACTGTGGGACAGTTTTCAATATTTGACGTAAAATCCGTTACCCATGCGTTACCGGGATTTTGGTTATTAATGTTGTGGATTGTCCAGTTTCTTTAGCCAAGTCCAAGTAAGAGTAGCGCCCCTTCCCATAATAAATGCCATAATTCTTCCATAAATATAAACAAACATGAATTGTTGGGACGAATTGGGATTAATTTTAAAAGCATATATATGGCCCATGAAGAGAGCCATTTTACAATAAAAAATCAAGAGTGTTAGATGGACACAGGTCACCAAATATTTCTACCCCGGTACCCATTTCTACAATTTGTAGGGCCATAGTTATTTTTAGACTCTCTCTCCCTTTCCCTTTCTCTCCCTTTTACATGGCGATTTGTGTTGACTTATTGGTGAAGAATCGAATAAAAGGGTTTGAAAATACATTTTCTGCCAGGTTTTGGTGAATTTTCATGATTTTGAGGCGGAAGGATACAAGAGTTGTGAGGTTGGTTACGTTTAAATGTAGGGCCTGAAATTGCATATTTTCTTGTCTCATCTCATTTTTTTCATGGTCAACCTCATACATGCTTTTTGGCAAGAGTTTGCCACATGTTGCTCCATCTGTGGCTAAAAGTTAAAGCCGGTCTAAGAGACGAGCATTAACATTAGAGACAACGGAGAAAGAATTAGTGACCTGTGGCCAGATATTGAACTGGGCGTAAACTGTTGTAAGAGAAGTTACCTCCCTTAGACTTTGTTTATGATAATATAAAAGACCGGATTATATAGCCATTTTTTTTCAAATATTTACAACGCACCCAGAGTATTATTCGTAGATACGAGTTATGCAGGACTAATGAACTGTAATTATGAATATTTGTATCAATTTTGAATCCCCGGTTATACGTGACAGGGAGTGGGATCAACTGTCCAACCTCGTGGATCTTCTCCAGGTCCTACCGTTTCCTCCCATCGCTAAAGACCCCTATTCCATGCCCAATCGAATTCTTGAAATAAAATTGAACCATAAGTTAGTCCCGAAATGGCATAGTTTGTGTCGAGTGGACGTTAAACCCCATTTCTCTTCCTCTCTCTCTTTCCACCTCTCTCTCTCACCCCCTCTCTCTCTGTATCAATTTTGATAAAACAACAACGGATTCACTTTATTGACAATACCCGTCTTCCATTAGCCCATGTTAGGTGCATACTAGTAGGACGTTAAACCCCATTTCATTCATTCATTATTGACAATACAAGTATATCAGGGAGAGGGGTTTTACATATTCCCAAACCTCATTCAGCCAAACTGAATATTAATATGGATTTAAAAAAGAGAGACTCAGCGTTTTTAGCTACGTTCTCGTGGCAAGTTTATTGCATGGGTCGTCTATATTAAAATGCATGTAATTTTTTTTTTGGGGGGGGGGGTCAAATGAGATCAGGCCGGGGCAAGATTAAACTGTAAATTTGATATCGATGACTAAGCAACCAAATAAATGAATATATTATATGGCACTGATGGATACAAAACGTGATCAAAATACAGATCTATATATCGTTTCTGTTTTTTTTATAACTCCGATAGCTATACACTGCGTGAAGATCTGGCCAGTTGTTTTGGGAGGTCGCGTCAGAGGTCACGCGACATGTTTTGACCCTATGACGTCAGTCATTTGATTAACCAATTAGCATTGATGTTCTAGAGGATTACCCAGTTCCGTGCACCACCGTTTCAATGGCTAATCCCTTACATCATTAAATATTGAGAATTACTTGAATATCATTTCTGTATTTTCTTATGTTGTTTTTGCCTTTTAGTTCTTTTGCATACCATTGTGTTCCTGTTCATCATGCATTTTCCCTAGGATTGTTTCCGGGAGATCCCCTTTAAAACAAAAAAGGGGATAGGGGTCATGTAGGTCTCTCCAACAAAATTGGAGTTGATTTATTTTTGTTATGAGTTGACTCCCTTTATTAAATACAACACCTCTGACCTTTGCGGTGAGAGGTGAAACTAAGATAAGGTCGGTATTTGATAAACATTAACCGATCCCAAAATCACACTATGGCGTAATGCAAACACCAAGCAGCCAAGCACATTGACGTGGTAAATAATATCCTATAAAATCAATTCATTATCCCCAAGTTATGAGAAACCTATTTATTTGTATTTTCGATTTTTCTGTTTTGCGTTGTTATAAAATTGATTTTCAGATAATGAGGCCAGACCAATATTGTATATAGTTCGTCGGGCGTCTTATTCAGTAAATAATAACCCACTGAATTCTTGTGCACGATGGTTTGTTCAAATTTCAAAACATACGGAACTTAAAGCTTTTGAATAGTTCAACCAAGTACTTTTGGCTTTTAAATTACACTTCTTAGTACTGTGGATGCTACGCATAGGAGTAAAAAAGAGGCGTGCCATTTCTGAAATGGAAAAAATACTTAAGCTTAGTTTACTAATGGTGGTTTTGTTGTCGACCGTTGAAGCATATGTTACTTACAGAAAAGGTAATAAAAAGTTAATTAAAGTAGAATATTATGTTGGGTAAATAGACATGAAATGGGGGTTCAACGTCCTACTATTCTGCACCGACTGGGTTGGGCTTATGACGACATGAGGCTCCGGCATGACATAATGGATTGAGACGAAACCCCGGTGCTGCCTACATTGATAATTCTTTTGATAATTCAATGGCCCCTTCACACTTACATTCCACAAGTTACTTTAGAAAATATGTTAGCCACTATACTTTAAATGTGGATACGCTGTTACCGAGATATTTAATTTCGTTAAATCCAAATCCATAATGGGGAGAGTAAGATGAGGTTTAACGTCCACCCGACACAAAGTAGGTAATTTCGGGACTAACATATGGTTCAACTTCATTTCAAAAACTCGCATACGCGTATATAGGGGTCTTCAGCAGTAGGAGGGAACTGGAGGTCCCGGTGGAAACCAACGAGGTTGGTCAGGCGACCTTATTCCTTGTCACGTACAACGGGGAAAATGAAACCAAGCCAGTTGACTCAATGACAGGCTTTATGATAAAGCTTGCACGTGCTAACCATTCGGCCATCCGACCCCCCCCCCCCACACACACACACACACACCTTTTGAGTTTAAAAATATGGTTGGGTTTTTTTTGTAATAAAATATGTTTTGTGGGTTGAGAGTTAAAATGGCAATCAATAACTCCTCCTGTAGTACAAACAAAATCACTAAGTAAAAATCAATTCACACACTTGGTGACAGCTTGCACCTTTTTTTCGCTTTACCGTTTGTTAAATTTGTCTATATGTCTGAGGGGTTGGGATGGCCTAGTTGTCTAGAGTGCCGCGCTTCGACTTCTAGCTCGAAACGAAACATGTTAGCGTTGTTTCAAACGACTGAATTCCCGTAGTTGTAGTTGACTCGTTTCGTTATGCTTTCGGCCATAACATTGCAATGTATATATAAACCGTTTGATGTATTTTGAAAGGTTTACACTGAACCACTGATAAATAACAATCACACAAATGTAACGAATCAATAGAACTTTACAATTCAGGGGAGACGAGGTGGTTCAGTGAGTAGGGTGGTGCTTCGGTAACAATGTAGTTATTTATTCATATGCTTGCACTTGCACTTCTTTTTTTATTAGACCTATATAAATGAAATGAAATGGAAGGGGTTTAACGTCCCACTGTTCTGTTCCGACAAGTCTTATAATGTTATTGTTGTTGTTCTTAGTGCTTAAAGTCCGCTTCCACCGAAGGTGATATCGCAGTCAAATTGTGTTATTTTCATTATATTAGCGCACACGCGTGGGTCTCTCCCGTTCTCTCACGGTTATTTAGGCGTGCATTATTCCAATTATTTGTGAATCCAAAAGCCGGTTGAATTTTAGCAATGATAATAATACCGTCTACTGATGTGGACTACGTATTTTCTTGGCCTGCAACCTATCAATGATATATATAAACATAGCCACTCAAATGCGCCCATAAAGGAACCTCTGCGTCGAAAAAATATAGCAAATGGCTATAACGTTAAAAAGCCTGTCTGGAAAAAAAATAGTTGGTTGGGGGTATAACAGACCATTGCTGAGCTCTACATATCGATAATATATATCTTGTCGCGACTTTGCAGTCAGTAACTTACAATTTAAAAACTTTTGGAGTAAAATGATTTTCATATCTGACAGCTTCACACTGGAATAATCTGCCTACTCATTATTTGAAACAGTGCCCAACCCTATCAACTTTCAAATCATCACTGAAGACGTATCTGCTCCGACGCTATGTTTAGAACTTTGTTTTAAATGTTGCTAAAATTGTAGAAAACTGAACACTTAACGAGCATACAGTCAGTGTGGAATAGCGTTATACGAACGTTCACATTATTTATTTTTATTTACTGAATGAATGAATGAAATGGGGTTTAACGTCCTACTGTTATGCTCCTAACCTGGGATAATGGAAGACGGGCATACGCCATACAGTGCGCTCTGAGGGAAAATTTGTTCGGGCAGCGGCGCTACGGCCTACTCTTATATCGAATTCCAACTGCCAAGGGATCTTTTACGTGCAATCGTATGTGTACACGGGACCTCGGTTTTTGTCCCATCCGAACGACTGGGCAGCTGTCCTTGTCAGGCCCTCCTTCTGCATCACTTACAAGGGGAAATCACGCCGTAAAATCGAGATAAACTTTCTCGGCCAATGCAAGAATCGAACACCCGACCTCCAGGCTAGCGAACCAGCGCCTTATCAAATTAGCCACCGTGATGCCCTATTTTTATTTAAACTGATATTGTAAAATACATGTGTATGCAATGTGATGTACGTGTAACTTTATTTCACGACAGGTGATTGTCCCGATGATAAAGAGGTTGGTGACGTATGGTTTACAGATGACTGTACCCGTTGCGTTTGTGAAGAGAATAGCTTTGTCTGTGAAAAGTAAGTTTTCATTTATCTCTTACAGTTTCATTCCACGCATTCGTTTGGTTGGCAGAGAGTCGCAATGGCTCAGAAAGTGGGACGTTGTCTCGCTAATATGAAGGCCCCGTGTTAGATCCCTTGGGTTTCAATGGAGATGTTGGCCGAGAAATTTCACCGGAAGTTTCCGGCGTGGTTTCCCCTGTCTAATCGTACCGAAAGATCCCTTGGGCAGCCTGGGAACGGAATTAGATATACGAGTAAGACCATAGCGCGCCACTGTCAGGGCAAAATTCGTCTTATCACAACACATTGTATGGCGTATGCCCACCCTCTTTAGGCCAGTCAAATCAGAACAGTAAGACGTTAAACCCCATTTCAATTCTATTCGTATTGTTTATATCTGTAGATGCCGCAAGGAAGACACGAGTGATCGAATGGGATGTTACATGGTGAAACTTGATGTGGAAGGAGCAAAGTATCCGATATGCTGTGTTCATCTTGCTCACGTATGTCCGAACGATCCCCATTTCAGCCAAACGAAATACGAACAATACATGGCAAACTTTAATGCACATGAATTAGAATAAAGAATTTACAGTGAACGCAATAAAACATGACTGGCCCGATTTCTGTGTTTATCTTTCTCTTGCCAGGTTTACGCTGTTGACCCTTATTAAAAACATTACATGTTCATCTGATATGGCCTTGTGGTCTAGAGTGTCGCGCTTCGACCTCTAGTTGGCCGGTCACCTCTGGCTTGCGACTGTGGTTTCGAGCCCTGGTGTGAGTGTATGTGGCATGGAGATAGGGGTGCCTTATCAACCTCGTGGGTTTCCTCCGGGCACTCCGGTTTCCTCCCACAGATTAAAACCCCTACGATTAAGCGAACTATTGAAATAAAGTTAAACCATATGCTAGTCCCGAAATGACCTAGTTGTGTTGAGTAGACGTTAAACCCCATCTATCTCTCTCTCTCCTTCTCTCTCTAACTCTCTCTCATCTGATATGCTGCATTTACGCTGTCAACATTTCTTACCACCGTGTTGCTCGACATGACGCATCAAATTTCCAAGGATGCCCTTGGGGGGGGGGGGGACTCTTTATGACCCAATAACACATTCTACAGTAGATATCACTTGTGTTTTATTACATGAATTGGATTGGTCAATTCAAAAGAAACTAAAATTTTATTAAAAAGGAACTACTTTTTTGAATTATATTTCGCTATTATACGAAGTATACTTTTTTAACACTAATTTGGTCGATAACTCTGTTTTCAATCCACTCAAAACCGGTAGATCAAAGCATATCGTATTTTAGTTAAAGGGGCGATATGGTAGATTAGATAACGAGTGTATAGTTCCCACTATAGTAGATAAAAGTTAAAAATAACAAATGTAAATAAAATATGGTGAAAATTTTTAGCCAAATTTCCGTATATTACTCCGAGCACAGATATTAGTCTTTGAATTTTAGGCTAACCTCGATTTTTACGCTTAATTATATTTCCAATCCGCTAAATATTTCCGACTAAAGATAAGATCGAGAGTTCAATGTGGTCAGACATGGCAAGGTTTGGGGGCGTTCGGAAAAGGTGACCATTAAAAATTTATCAAATATTTTCTTTTTATTTTTATTGAACAATAATAGTTTATCATATTATCTGTATTCTGTGGTATTTTTCACAACAAAAGTTCCACAATATATTTTACAGTTTTTTCTTTCAAATAATCCTGCTCGGACTATCTGTAATGCCTCTGTGGTACCACATTCCACAAGATTTTCAACTTAGAATAATTTTGAAAAAGTGTTTTGGGTCTGTGGTGTTTTTCACCACAAGAGTTCCACAAGATATTGGAATTAGAAAAAAAAATCAATTTTTTTTACAAAATTTCTTCTCAGGCTACCTGCATGCCTCTGTGGTACCACATTCCACAAAATGTTCGACTTGATTTGACAAGTTGTATCCAGCCTTGTCAGTGTTTCTTGCCTGATCCCTGATTGATATAAGCGTTATAGATTCTCCAAAATATTTGATTCAATCATAAATTCAAATTTGAATGTACATGTAGTTTTCAATTATTTAACACAGATTTTGTAACCCCTTAAATTAAACCTTCATATCTGAACATCTCTTCTATTACATTTGGAGAATCAACACAATAAAACATTATACAGTTCAACACCTTCAAATGTTCTCACTGTTGGCATACATGTATTTACATTTAACTTTCAACAGATATACCCAGTTATTAGCAAAACAAAAATACACAGAAAGATGGTTCGTAAACTGTCTTGTAGAGATTTCGACACCATTGTTTTCCCATGTCTAGAAATATTAAGAATGTCAGAAATGTTTGCAAAACACCCAAATGGTACCTTGATGATTTGACCAATGACAGAAATGATAGATATGTTTTATAACTGGTAAAAGCATAAAGAAGAATATTCTTATAACTTAATTACCTTGTCTTTAAGGTAGATATTCTATCAGAGATAATCGAACGGTGAGAATTCGGACTATGATGGCAATAGAACTAAAATAACAGCAAAATAAATAAACAAAGCTTTACGATCCAGTGTGCAGTCAGTTACAGATATCTTCTCTATTTTGTAAAAAAAAAAAAGTATATACCAGTATATTCCGTTAATGTTAATAATTGAATTTATTAAAGCAAACATGTTCCTTTAAACAAAATATTAAAATGTATTCGGAAAATGTTTTTTGCCCCTCGTTATTCCATTCGGGAATCTTATCCAGACCAAACTATTAATGGTAAAGAGTACCTAAATCTTACTGGGCTAGCGCTGCTGCCACTACAGGATGAACCTCATTGCACAACGAATATTATATACCTACATCTTATTAGAGAAAGGAGGGCACCTACTGCCCAATTTTAATCAGGAAAACTTGGGGCCCTCCGACTATGAAAGGTACAAGTCTTTGTTAAGAGAGAGAGAGAGGGGGGAGAGAGAGAGAGATGGGATTTAACGTCCACTCGACACAAACTAGGCCATTTCGGGACCAACATATGGTTTTGTTTTATTTCAATAATTCGCTTGCGCGTAGGGGTCTTTAGCAGTGGGAGGAAACCGGAGGACCCCTGGGAAATAATGTACCGATTATTGTGGACTACCCAAATGTTCCAGCATTTAATTGTTGATATTTCATGTATAATATAGTTCCCAAAGTGATATATACAACTTACATTTGTAAAACACATATATAATAATATACTACAAATCTTCTCTTCTCCATCTATATACATATATTGTTAACATGACTATGATGGCTTGTCTTGTTCCGTCCTATTAACGAGCAATAGTTCTTCAATACTGGTGGAAAACCTCCAAAATTCTTCTGTCAGGGAATTTAACTTCATAGTCCAAGTTAGTTTTTTTATTGTTTATGGTGTTGATCGTGAAGAATGAATGAATGAATGGAATGGGGTTTAACGTCCTACTGTTATGCACTGAACCTGAGCTAATTGAAGACTGGCATACGCCATACAGTGTGCTACGAGGGAAATTTTGCCCGGGCAGCGGCGCTACGGCCTACTCTTATATCGAATTCCAACTGCCAAGGAATATTTTACGTGCAGTCCAATGTGTACACGGGACCTCGGTTTTTCGTCCCAACCGATTGACTAGGCAGCTGTCCTTGTCATTCCCTCCTTCTGTATCACTGACAAGGGGAAATCACGTCGGAAAATCGAGATGAACTTTCTCGGCCAATGCAGGGATCGAACACCCGACCTCCAGGCTAGCGAACCAGTGATCGTGAAGAAGATTCGACATTGACTAATAGCAGACACTTGATGAAATCACGTCGTTAAACCATGAAGATGACGTTTTACAATAATATCACGTGTGTTTCAAGGGAGACAAATCCATTACATAACTTTTGATCCAAATTCAAACACCTGTTTATAGTTTGTGGATTATGGGATTGATATCTTTGTTGTAATTTTTGACCATCAGCTAATTTTTACAAACATTCTCTTTTTTATAGCTAAGATGGCCAACAAATAGAAAAACGGACATGGCTAGTACACATACTGAAAAGCAGAACAGTTTTGTAGTTTAATCAGGAAGTGTTCGATCCCACGAAAGTTTATCAATATCTCCGACTTGGTTCAACCTTGTCAGTTGTGCAGGGCGGAGGGCCTAACAAGGAAATATGTTTAGTCGTTCGGATGGGACAAAAACCGAGGTGCCGTGTACATTTTTGAGTGCACGCAAAATAACCCTTGGAATTTGATATAAGGGTGAACCATAGGGCCACTGTCCGGGGGAATATTCCCTGATACTGTACGGCGTATGGCGTATCTTCATTAACCTAGTCGGGGTAGAACAATAGGACGCTAACCCCATTTGATTTATTTTCGTTTCTCCTATACCTTCCGGATGTTGGCTTTTATAAGTGGGCGTTAAACCCCATCTCGATGGGATCTCGTGTACTCATTGGCGTGCACTTTAAAGATCCTCTGGCCGTTAGAATTTGGTAAGAGTAGGCCATAGCGCCGCTGTTCGGGCAAAACTCATAGCACACTGTATGGCGTATGCCATTCTTCATTATCCCAGTTCGGAGCAGAACAGTAGGACGTTAACCCCTTTTCATTTGGTACTAATTAGTGTGTGCGCGCTGCATCGTAAGGTATCTCATTGAGTCAACTGGTGTGGTTTCGATTCCCCGGCTGTGCGTGACAAGGATTGGGGTCGCCTGTCCAACCTTGCGGGTTTTCTTCGGGTCCTCCGAATTTCTTCCACTGCTAAAGACACATACGCGCAAGCAAATTATTGAAATAAAATTGAACCATATCTTAGTCCCGAAAATACCTAGTTTGTGTCGAGTGGAGTGCACGTTAAATCCCATTTCTCACCCTCTCCCCATTCCATACTAATGTAGTGGCTCTACTCCGAATCAAAGATAATAGGTTACCTCCCCTTCAATATATCTCTGATAACAAATTATAGCCGAATTCAATATGGCAATCATCAATGGTTCTTGGTTCCAACCCTGTGCATGGTGGCAATGAATCTGGCTTTGTAATTCGAAGACGAGTGTCCTAATATTAATTGTCCATAATACTGGCCACCCATTATAGCGACGACGTTGTGTCTGTGATGGTACATGCCCGTAAATTCTCTACTGTGTTTTTGGTTTATATGGTAATATTAATTTATTTGATAGAATAATTCATTTGGGATGATTGATACGTGATAGATGGACGACGTATGAATGAATGAATGAAATGGGGTTTAACGTCCTACGCTTAGATGGACGACTTTGGCTCACATTTCTCAAGAACCGTTTGTGAATGTATTTTGGCTATATAATTAGCCAGTGATTAAGCCGTGCTGTTCGAAGGTGTTTAAAATAAATAACGAGTCATTGCTTTCAACTAATTTACAATGTTAGTACTATGACGGGCGCATTCCACAATAATGATGTGACTGTGCCTAATTATAGCTCTTTCAAGGATATATCCTCCAGTTGCATAAATTTTATAATAAATGTGACGTAATGAATGAAATGGGGTTTAACGTCCTACTGTTATGCATTTAACCTGAGCTAATTGAAGACGGGCATACGCCATACAGTGTGCTATGAGGGAAATTTTGCCCGGACAGCGGCGCTACGGCCTACTCTTATATCGAATTCCAACGGAACTTTTACATGCACTCCAATGTCTACACGGGACCTCGGTTTTTCGTCCCATCCGAACGACTAGGCAGCTGTCCTTGGCAGGCCCTCCTTCTGCATCACTGACAAGGGGAAATCACGTCGGAAAATCGAGATGAACTTTCTCGGCCAACGCAGGGATCGAACACCCGACCTCCAGGCTAGCGAACCAGTACCTTATCCACTTATCCACCGTGACGTGGACGCAGTAATTAATTGGAACTGATTTTCTAAGGTTTGGGAATTATTATGATTCCATGTCGGCTATAGAACAAATATTGACAAACTTGGCAAATTAACAGAAGAGAGAGAGAGCGAGTGCATTTAACTACAAATCAATCTTTAGACTTTAATAAAACAAACTTATTGTTACTGACTGAAGCGTGACCAATTTATATAGAGTAACGTATGAATACGTTATTCAGTTTGTCGGAGACGAACAACTGTCTACAAGATAACATGGTTTGTCCATTACAGCATTAATAAAAACAAACCTAATCCGATTTATATCATATAATTTCGCTTATTCTGCTATTCAGTAGATATGAAATAGACATGATAGGTAGATCACTTCCATCTAATTTTTGTCTTGGATGTGGCGTTGTTTTCATTTCCAAAACATACCGTAAATCTTATGTCTATAAATAATGGCAAACCAACTATAATGAAATGCGGATATCAGATTATTGATTGCAAATATATAAAATTATTATTAATATTGTTTAGAAATCAATTAATATACCCGACTTACACAAGAGAGCATAATTCAGCAGAAGAAAACGTATCATTTACATGTATACTCAATTCTATGATGTCGGCGGGTGTAAATATTAATTCTGGGAAACACTAAGCTTCAGTTACACACATGCACCTATACTACGTGTTATGCCATAGATTGAGATTCATTTAGTTACGGCATCCAACTTAAATCTTTAATGTTCAAAATAAATATGTTTAGTTATTAATTGAACGTTTGACGGGGAGACAAAAATATATTACTACACACCTTAACATTTCATCTTTTTAAGAAATGAATTGCCACAGAACTGAAATAGTTAAATTTACGACATTTAATACTCTCTTCAACTTGGATCAGATTACAGTATGCTTACCGAAATTCTGCGTGTTGATTCCCTTTTCATAGATATTTACAGGATTTAAGTCAAGATCCAGAAGAAATGGGACTACCAAGAAAAGCCAAAATAAACAGTAAATGGTTTGAGTGAAATTTGAGTTGTTCGCGTGCTTTAAAATAAATAGTATGTAAAGTAGATATTGCGTGGGAGACAACCAAAAAAATGGAAATTAACATTTCAACTAACGTTTCACAACATTCTCACATGTTGAATAATACAAAAAATATTTAAGTGATTAAAAATATGAAAATCATCATCATTTCGTCTATTATGTTGTTTATTCACTAAACACAACTCATAATACATAAGCCAAGATATTGAATCTGTAGCGACACCTGTCAGCTGTTACAAGAACGTTCTACTCTTAAAATATTGGTTAATGAGGGAGATGATTAAGTAGGGGTTTATATTTTCCTATCACTTCCAAGAAAACGGGAGAAAAATGTGGAATACATCAGAACTCGTTATTCTTGCAATGTAAAACATCTGATGAACCCACCAACCCCTTTCACGGGAAACAGATTGTAATAAAAAAATATATCGTTCTCTTGTGAAATGGTGTTAAAGAAGATCTACGCTTTTCAATATTTTGGTTTTAAAATTGTGTTTTAAGCGTCGGAAAAGGTGACGATATTTTAAGTAATTAGTAAAATAGAAGATTTTCCATCTTGGAAATTGTCGGGGGGTAAGTAGATTCCAGCAATAATTTTAAATGCTAATGGGTCGTGTAAAGCAAATCATACCGCCATTTGATAACACGATCTTAAAAGTGTTCTTTATTTTGTGGATTAGATGTTTGAAACACAAACGTAGGTAGGTTGGTTATATTGTAGATGTCTGGTAGTCATCAAAGAGAAAATTAATGGAATTTTAAATGCCCGTACTAAGTTTACCAATAGTCCTTTTCGGAAGAATGCATCTCCAAGTGTATGATCGTAAATCTATATCGACCTTCGTGTTTATATTTGGATACGGGAAAGACAATGCGGGTACTTAATTCCGTCTGGTACTCTGCAAGGGATTTATTTATATGACTGAGATTCCGGACAGATGCTGCTAACAGTCAGACTACACCAACATGGTCAATATCGTAGACGAATCAAAAATATAAAAGAGAGTGAGAGTCAGAGAAACATGGGGGTCCACGTCAACTCAACACAAACTAGGTCATTTCGGGACTAATATTATTGTTTAATTTTATTTCAATAATTCGTAGGGGTCTTTAGCAGTGGGAGGAAACCGGAGAAAACCAATGAGGTTGTACAGGCAACCCTACTCATTGTCACGTACAAGAGATTCGAAACCATACCAGTTGACTCAAAGAC
The DNA here is from genome assembly GCA_917208275.1 of Patella pellucida. Taxonomy (NCBI): domain Eukaryota; kingdom Metazoa; phylum Mollusca; class Gastropoda; family Patellidae; genus Patella; species Patella pellucida. The sequence goes on from OU795037.1 coordinate 6,224,438, forward strand.
AGGCTTTGTGATATAGCGCGCACGTGGTAACCATTCGACCATCAAACCCCCGAATATAAAATAGACTCTTGATGTAGCAGTTGGTGTCAGGCGTGTGGTGGAGAGAGTGTAACATTGTTACCCGCACACCGTTAGTTAAAAAATTCAAAGAAACTAAAAAAAAAACAGGAACATAAAAAGGCTTTAATAAAAATGGAAAGACATTTTGCATAAAATTTGTGGCTGGGGATAGCCAAGTCCAGTTCGGGTATCCGGAATTACGCGGTTCCGGGGTGATTTGTGGTCGTCTCTACCTATACGTAATAAAACACACTTACGAAACGCATTCTCTAAACGCTGTTAAACACTTTCTTCAGAAACGTTTCTGGGACCAGGACCAGGATACAAGTACATGTATTTAGACTACAAGAAGGTTCAATAAAAGTAAAACACTTGGTTTAACGCTGTTTAAATAATCGCTCCCTGGGCCAGAATAAACGAATCCCGTCTAAGTGACGTAAAGGCTAATGACTGGAGTTCGTTCCTTGAGTTTTACATCCACTTCCATTACATCGTAAATACGTTTTAAAGGACCTAAGTCCGCAACTCAAAATCCTACCAAATCTGTGACATTGAAAACACGAATTATTGGTCAATTTAAATCAACATTGATTATGTAAACTTACCGGGAAAAGATAAGCTTCTAATATCCGATATTTAATGTAAAATATTTTTTTAACATTAACATTGGTACACGTATCGTGTACCATAATGCGCTTCAGCCCAATTGTATTGGGAGACTCGATGGACGAGGCTACACAAATTGCACTAAACCAAACGGAGTTTTGTAGACTGGAATAACTAGACGCTAGAAATGTGCACTTGATTGCGATTGCTGGCTTATTTTGTCGAACTTAACTGATTTGAAATTGGGAGTAAAACGGAAACCATTGAATGTAAATCAGTTTATATACATTCATATTACAGTATTATATGCGTTTCGACCCACTTTTGTGAATTTCTAGGCCCCAAATGTTAGCGATTTAGCTCCTATAAATCAAACATGCCTAGAAATGAATAAATTCTTGATAAATAAGAAGCTAATATTACCTCCCATGGACAAGTCAGCATGGGATCTAAAATCCAGACACGTGTATTATCTAAAATATATATATAACTTTTGACACGTATTAGGCACCATAAAACTAAGGATATGAACGGATAGCTTGTAATTGATCTACCCGATACATATAATTTCACATCAGAAATGTTTACTCATAAAATCTGACTACTAAATATTATAACAAGCTAAGTGAAAGTACATATAAATAAAGTAAAGTTCTTGCTTGAAGTTGGTAATACAATCGGCAGACACATTTAACAAGAATAATATAGGCAGCATGCGCAATTAGAAATATATACTCTGACACAATATAAACATATCAAAATAGTTCACAGACAATGACTGTGCCGAGAAGACGACAGATTTTACTAGAAAAACGGTACGTATGAAAAACTTACATCTATTGTCTAAATATAGATCTACGGAGTGCTTTTCCGGAAAACGAAAAACAAATAAGATAGGCAGCTATCGCTACCGGTTACACGTAATCGATCGGTTGCCTGAGTATTCTCACTGTTCAGTACCCCTGGTTGCCAGCGAATCATTACATTTTAATGTGCCATTAGTCCTGGAATAATTTTGACTTACTCCTGGTCTATCGGTTGATTGTTTACAAAAAATCAAATCTCTGTGCTTCATTCCCCGAAGATTGTCTCCCAATGATAATCTACCATTTCTGGCAAGTGTGTACTAGCGGTAAATATTGAAACTTTGGTTGTGCAAGCGTGACCATATCTAATACACAGCACCACTGAATACACAAAGTCACGGTTTTAACACATTAGCGATATAGTACCTATTTAACGACTACAGCCTGATTCTAAACATTTTAACTGAATAGTAATAATAATAATAATCACGTCATTTTTACAAGGGTAGCAAATTAGGCCTGAGACCTTTTTCCAATATTTGGCCCTTGGCACAGATCGTGCGAATGATTTCGATCATTACTGCAGGAAGAAACCGAAGAACGCGGGGGAAACCGGCCTGATCGGAAGGGAGGCCGAATATCCATCTCACTTACAACGATAAAGTTCTTGCCCTGAGCTGGTATTGAAATCTCGTTGAATTGGTGAGAAGCCGCCTCTCTATCGCCACGGCTATCCGACCAGCTAGACATAATATATATAAACTGACGACTTAGTTTTATATCAATACTGGCGTTATCAATGGATCTAAATGCTCAACTTGTACACCGATTATTGATTATTTTTTTATTATATTTCGCTCCATTTACTTATATGCCACAAATCAATAGTAGTAGTATATTAAACACCAGGATACTACTGTTTATTTGTGGCAGATAAGTAATCTTACTACTTAAGAGTTAAATGGAGTACAATATAATAAAATAATCGGTGTACAAGTTGAACATTTAGATCCATTGATAAAGCCAGTATTGACATATAGCACATATAATGAAATTACGTTTAACGTCCTGCTTTTCTGAACCGACTGTGCTCATGAAGACGGGATTATGCCATACTGTGAGCTACAAAGGAAATTGTAACCGGACAGCGGCACTACAACCTACTTTTATTTCGAATTCCAACTGCCATACGTTCTTTTATGTACCCCCAACGTGTACACGGGACATCGGAGGTTCATCCCATCCGAACGACTAGACACTGCAATGCCATGCCCCCGGCCAGTACAATTAACAACACCGGAAATCCCAAGAACCTTTCTCAACCAACACCAGAAAAAAAACCCGAAACCTTCTTGTTAGCGAAATAGCGTCTTACTCACTTAGCCACCGCTTCTTCTTCGACAGTTGAATTGAAAATGATAGCACAATTAGCCAATACACTAATCTTCCTTTTAATCTTTCGAAACGGAAATGAAAACTTGTATTTGTACAAAAAAACTAAGGCTTGGCTATTTGATTTTCGTAATTTATATTCTAAGTATTCAATCCCACAAACAAATTTTGTGTTATTGAAAGAATATATTTGACTTTACATCTTTGGGTAATTTAATTGAACTATAAACCCACAGAGAAAGTGCTGGTTGATAAGAAATGGGGTGTATGTTCTGCAACTGGCGTCTGTTGTTCAAACATGTGTTTATAGCAGAGGAAATCAGCAAAACAGACACGAAAATTTGGGTTTTATTCTCTAATATAAAACAGGTGAGAGAACCTGTTTATATATACTCGTAGGTACAAAAGATGAACTATTACAAACCTATAAAATCAATGAGAAGCATCATCGAAAAATACTATACTAAAACTCGAGTTTAATATTTATTCAGATTTATTTAATTAGTCCCATATTTATACCGTTTCCGAATCACAGCAACGTCAAATAGTTGAGCTTTAAACAATATTGAATAATTAATTCAATAACAGTTCGTGTCCACTTTAGGGGAACATTATTTATAGTGATGCTAATAGTGCCATTGCATTATTTAAGGATCGCACCAAACTGATCCCGCAGTAAATATTCGCTTTGCCGCTAGTATTACTGATAAAGATGACATCTATGCGTCTTAATGCGGCAAAATATTAACTTTTTTCCTCCGACAAAATAAATTCTTGAAGTATAAGAAAAATAAATAAAGAAGTTTGAAGTATCTGTAGTTAAAAAAATATTTCCTATTTAGTGTAAATGGGTATTAAAATGAGTAAAATGCATCATTCTGCCCGAAGCAGTTGGGTGTTATGTAAACAACGCACGAATCGTTGAGCCAATGACTGACGGCACGAGAAGTCAATGCACGTGTTCAAGACAGTCATCTGTGACAGAGATAATTCGTAAGTAATTCGCTGTAAAACAGATTGGATCGCACCATGGCCTTATATTTCTTGCCTTAGAAAACGATTATTTCAACAGCAGTAGTTATCCAATGGCTTATTAATAATATAAATGGGTGGAGGTGTGTAAACATACAAAAACAATCACATTAAAGTATGCGATTCAGTAAAGTGGGCTTTAGATCTACGTCAAACAGAGTATCTTTTGTTTCTGCGTAATAAAACGAAAGGTTTACATCAAGTAATTTGATATTTGGTTACTTTAACCTTTCACCGAGTAGCGGGCATAATCAACTGAACAGTTTGCAGCAGTAGCATCCGAGATAGCTGCTTGCATATGGACGCAGCTAATTAATTATTCCTACGCAATTGTTCCCAAGCTGGCTACCCATGCACGAAACAAAGTATTTGGTTACTTGGTAGATCATTACTCTTTCATAGAGTAGCTGGCATAAGCCACTGAACAGTTTGTAGCAGTAGCATCCAAAATAGCTGCTTGCATATGGACGCAACTAATTAATTATTCCTACGCAATTGTTCCCAAGCTGGCTACCCATGCACGAAACAAAGTATTTGGTTACTTGGTAAATCATTAATCTTTCATAGAGTAGCTGGCATAAGCCACTGAACAGTTTGTAGCAGTAGAATCTAAAATAGCTGCTTGCATATGGACGCAACTAATCAATTATGCATACGCAAGTGTTTCCCAAGCTGGTTAACCATGCACGTTGTTGAAGTTTTGGTGTAGAATTGAAGACCAGGGCCCGATTCCTAGAAAATTCTTAAGCACGTTCTTATGCTTAGATTTTAGTCGACTTTGCATTTAAGTAAACTTACCTTATTTTGTGTTCCCAGAAAATTCTTAAGAACGGCCTTGTGCTTCGATTTTAAGTAGACTTCATTGTAAGCACAAGAACGTTATTTTGCGTTCCAAGAAAAAACTTAAGCACAACTTCGTTCTTAAACATAGCCAGTCTAAGCAAGGTATAGGGCTTGCTTACCAACCTTAAGTCTGTTTCTGCTTCAAAAAGATGGCTGACCGTAGAGTTATTCGACGGCATTTCCGCCACCTTTTGATACCAAAGAGACAATTACAAGACAGGGAAAATTCTTCTCAAAAAGAAATTAAGAATGCTATAGAAAATTTTGCATCTAGGGCCTTATAGGCCTACCCTGAAACCAATTTATGTATTTGCCAATTAGTAAACAATAGGCTACAAACACACAGGCTGATCAGGCGCTCTCACAATTATTCAGTTAGTTTGAAGGCCTATGTGTCTGCGTTTTTTAAAAATATATTTTGGCACATTTTATAATTATGTAGGCCTATACAGGGGACATGTCAATCAAAATCAACCACAATGAAGCAGACGACAAATTTATGACGTCATTCGCATACCAAAGTTATTTTATAACGTTAAAGAGCATCGTAGTCTAAGTGTATGGTAAGCTTTACCAGTCACAATGTGCTTAGACTTGTACTTGACTTGTGCTTACGTAAGAATGGTCTTGAGAATTTTCTAGGGACGGTATTTTTATAAGATTCTTACGTAAGTAAAAGTGAAGTATGACTTTGTGCTTACTTTAAGAATTTTCTAGGAACCGGGCCCAGGAATGGAATATGTATTTTCTGTGAGGTGTTGGTGAATATTCATGATTTTGAGGCGGGGGATTAAGAGGCCGGTTTGGTTGAAATGCAGTGCGGACAATTCCATTTTTACTTGATGAACTTATACGTGCTTTTGGGCAAGGATTTGCTCCGCCTGTGGTAGAAAGCATACTACCCAACGAAAATTTGAAAGAGACGATAATTAATATTACAGCCAACAGGGAAATCATTGGTGATCTGTGGCCTGTCATATAATCGTAAGAAAAAACTTCAGTAACACAAATAAAATAAAACCAAGTACGAACAACCCAGTCCTAAAAAAACGGCACCAACTGAGTGATTTATGATTTACGTGGCACCAGGCTACATTTCAAATATTTCTAAAGCAAATGATTTATGATATGCAATTGTAACGCTTGTAAATAATGATACAATAGGCGCATATGAAGGCTGAAAAGGCAAACCAGCTGAACTATATTGTAATAGAGAACATCGCGGTCGACGTGATTAACGTCATAATATCAATTGCAAGTGAACATAACAGGTGCGTGTCCCGGAAGTCCGGTACCCCACTCTCCTCTAGCGCAGAGAATATTTCTTCTATATTCTTGGAAATAACGTGTTTTGGTGGACTCCACTGTAATCATATACATGTATGCGCCTAAATAAGCAGAAATATTGTTTCGGACACACACCTGAAAAGCTAGTTACAAATCCATTTTGTTCGTCATGGGTCCCACAGTCGATCGTCTGTCATTGACTCGAACATTAATTATGTGACTGAGCCAAGGGGTATTCAATTTTAAAATTGACCAATTTGTACATTGTTATCATTTCCATTGACCATTTCCCTACACTGCAGACACCTGGCAATGGAGTGACTTAAGCGAGCATTAGTCGATCTTTCTTTCTACATGTATATATATTTCATGTGCCCATTTTGGCGTTCTTATGGTTACGTCATTATATTCCAATACACAAGTACAAGAAAAAGTAAACCATTGTATTGAATTTATGATCGTCAACGGTTTAACAAAGCCAAAAATCCCAATATTATTTGACGATAAATCTCTACAACAAGGGGGGAGGGGTGCGTCTACAAACTTAGTTAATGGGTGTATGATAAAACAAACATTAATTAATTCGAGAGATTAAACAATTAATAATATCCGTATCGTATTGGTGTAATATACATTGATGAGCGCCCAACTCTCTTTGTATGTTTGTACAAGACATACTAACCTTTTATAAGAGTATCATTTGTTTCTAGCCTTTTATATTCCACCGGGAGGCATATTATCTGTAGGTTTAGAACAACGGCGTGTTTGTAAGTCCAGGAGGGACGATGCCTAAGATAGTTAACAGACTGGAGATGTTCGTATTGACAGGCTACTTGTTAAAAGATGTAGATTTACATCAGATCAATTCAGACAGTGAAATATAAAACTCCCATACACTCATTCCACGTGGGCTCTATATTTATATATACAAGTATGTTACTTGCCCCTTGCATTAACTTGTCAGTTTAAAAACAGTTTCGTTACAATAAGATATACTGAACAGAGCAGTTGTGTGAAGATAGTTTCAGATAGCTTTTGATCTTATCTCAGACTAACAAGTTAATATTTTCATCGGAGAATTACTTGCAGTTCGAATGTATTCGTACAATCAAACCAACAGTAATAACAATTGCTTACTTATTAAAGGGACAATAACACTCTTGCTGGCTTGAGAGGTCCAGAAAAAGAAATTAGCCTTATTTTAACTACTAGATGTTTAAGTGTCCTACCTGTTGTGTAAATTATCCATTACAACCTATCTTACTTGTCTAGAGGGTTCGAAAATTCAAGTTGCATTTGAAAGTTTTTATGTAAAGATTTTCAAACCATGTTACGGCATATAGTTGAATTTTTCCAATTTTTACAATTAGGTATGTTAACATGAAATTTGTATCATTTATTAATTTGAATATTGTAAAATACTACAATTTGTTGACTAGAATAAATATTGGGATTGGTATTGGGGCTTTAACTAAATGATTTTTGTTTTACTATCAAATGAAGTCCCTTGTTGGGGTTTCTTCGTCTGACCAGATACGAAATATCCGTTATCTTGAATAATACATTTAACGCTCAATCTATCGCATCACTGCTTGTCTGTAAAAACGGATGTTCGGATGACTCGTATACAAAACAGAACGAACATACACCAAATATCTAAAGAGATGTAATCTATCAACCCGGTCTTTGTAGACCGATTGTCCCTGAAGACCTTATAACTCCGGAAGTCAGTGTTGATCGTTGTTTACCATCGTGTAGGCTTAAAGCAAAATTTCTGAGGGCTGTCAGCATATCTGACATTCGCTGTTGGTATGAAACAAGGATCGTCTCTGTAACCCCACTTATTAACGTTGTCTATGTTATGAAAATACCAAACAGTAACCCAAGAAGCGTTCGTTTAGTATATTTCGATACCACCAAATGTCAAGTTTATTAAATAGTAGTTTTACGCCAAGGGTTAGCCAATTTCTGGTCGTTTGTTTATATGTCTGAGATATGGTAACATTGTTTTTTTTGGTTAGCCAGGATACCGAGATGAAACATAGATATCCACATTGTTTCACTAGCTTTATATTTCACTAGTTTGGTAATTTAACATCATGTTCTAACATCTCACATATTGAAGAAGAATGCGATGTGCCTCTTATCAATATATTTATGTGTTTATGTAAATAACGGGGTTTCCGAGGGAATTTACGGTCGCTTGTGGTTAATGCTTTCTTCGTTATCTATTGCCAATATCTTCATCTTTTTAAGTACTAATAGGTTGTAGGTCGCATGTTTGAGGCATCATTCCCTTGGCGCTAGATTATTCCTACCGCAGTAAGATTTATTCTACTGTTAACAGTGACAGATATAAGGTCGCTTTAATTGTATTTTATGAAGAGGTATACTTCTATCTGATTAATTAATTTGCAGAAAGTCAATTATCCACGGTCACAGTATATGATAACCTTCCATAGATTTTATGTCTATTCTTACTCGTAGTGTTGGATTGCCAAATGGTTAGCACGTGCGCACTGTATCATAAAGCCTGTTATTAAGTCAACTGGTGTGGTTTTGAATCACTGGTTGAACGTGACAAGGTGTAGGACCGCCTGTCCAACGTCGTGATTTTTGTCCGGGTCCCCCCACCTCTAAAAAAACCTACACACCAGCGAATTATTGAATAAAACTAAACCATGTGTTAGTCCCGAAATGACCTAGTTTGTGTCGAGTGGACGTTAATCCTCACCTCTCTCTCTCTCTCTCTGTTGCTACGGGTCCTACCAACGCTAAAAACCCTACGAACAAGAGAATTATTGAATAAAATTAAACCATATGTTAGTCCCGAAATGACCTAGTTTGTGTCGAGTGGACGTTAATCCTCACCTCTCTCTCACTGTTGCTACGGGTCCTACCACCGCTAAAAACCCTACGAACAAGAGAATTATTGAATAAAATTCAACCATATGTTAGTCCCGAAATGACCTAGTTTGTGTCGAGTGGACGCTAATCCTCATTTCTCTCTCTCACTCTCTCTCTCTCTGTTGCCACTCGCCATTTTCCTAGTCAATGCAGACAAGTAGGACGTGAATCTCCCTTCTCCGTTTTATTTCATGTAAATCTTGTCGTTCACCTGACACCACTTCGCTATTTGGTATCATTTTGATAATTATCTGTTAACCATGTATTATGGATATATATATTTTTATATATTTATTTATTATATATACATTAGGATGTTAAACCCCATTTTATATCATTTCTTATATAGTCTCAGCCTCTACCGATAATGTCCTTAGAAATACTTATGAAACTTACTTTATATCTACAACTAATAGTGATATTCTTGTCTTCATTAGCCCGGGGGATCACGGTGGTTAAGTGGATAAGGTGCTGCTTCGCTAGCCTGGAGGTCGGGTGTTCGATCCCTGCATATGCCGAGAAAGAACATCTCGATTTAAGGAGGGCCTGACAAGAACAGCTGCCTAGTCGTTCGGATGGGACGAAAACGCGAGGTCCGTGTACAAATTGGGGTGCATGTAAAGGATCCCTTTGCAGAATTCGATATAAGAGTAAACCGTAGAGCCACTGCCCGGGCAAAACATCCCTCATAGCACACTGTATGGCGTATGCCCGTCTTCCATTAGCCCAGGTTAAGTGCATGATAGTAGGACGTTAAACCCCATTCTTTCATACTTCATTAGCCCGGATGTACGAGAAACAAGATGCAATTCAATTCGTTACCTCTGAAATTAAACCAGCACCAACTCTGGTGAAAAATTAATTTAAAAACGCTTATGTTTACGGCCTATTACAGGATAACAATACTGTGTAGCGTGGTATAAATATGCATATTATGAGATATATATATATATATATATACACAAAAATATAAAAGTTTTCGAAAAAAGAACTACATTATTTGTCGATTATTAGCACTTTCGCTTATTTTTGCAAAATTATAGTATAGTTTCATTGCATATAGGCCGAGTTTTGTTGTCTGATTTGATATTTTATTTATGTCCCTTTTTTGTACTACTGTGTAACTATGGCGCTATGACGTCATAGTCATTGTTGTATTATCAAGATGTAGATTATCTGAAGAGCTTAATAAAATAAGCGAAAGTGCTAATAATCGACAAATAATGTAGTTCTTTTTTCGAAAACTTTTATATTTTTGTGTATTTAATACCTAAGAGTAGTTATCTTTAACTTTTCATATATATATATATATAGAGAGAGAGAGAGAGATAGACAGAATGGGGTTAACTTCCACTCGTATAGTATTAGTCTTGCTCTGTCACTTCAAAGATCACAAGGTCGTGGAAATTCTGAGTATTTTGATGAACGTAATAAATGTAGTTAGATCAATAGACGAAAATACGCATCACAAGGTTTGTTCCAGAGAAGGCAATACCTTCTTATATGACGATTCATCGACAACGCGTCATTTTGTCGTTACAATCCTATTCTTTTCAGATAATATTTACCCTGGTATTTACCAGAAACCTAGTAAAGTGGTGGGTAGAAATAGTAACGACAAACAGAAGCAGATCAGTGATCACAAGACATCGTGTAGCTCTAAATCATCTCGATTGCTTCTCACGCCTATATCAATATTTGTATAGAGATGACTTATCTTAAAGCTGAACTCCGGTTACAAAAATACCGAAATATTTAAATAAAAAAAAAGTTAACGCCTCCAAGCCGCCATACTTGTTGCAAACTTTAGAAACAAAGATGGTGGATATGGAGGCTTATGACCCGGAGAGGTTAGCTGATCTCACTTCCAGTTCGTTTCTAGTCAGTCAGGTGTAGACATCAGGCTTTATTCTTATACACGCTTCACTGATTGCTATATTTTCCCCCCAACAGTGAGTGACTTACTGACAGTATACCAAATGATTGAAGATTGCAAAATGTTTGATAAGGTAAGCCTGAAAATAATTATATAAACTGTGTCTACTGCAATATTATAGCCGCCTTAGCTTTACTCTAAAACAAAAGATACAAAATATGACTCACCTAGATAGTTTAGATTAGATTTTCACATGTCACCATAGTTTTGTTTGCCGCCCCAAAAATGTAGTTATGTCCCTTGGCCTTGATCTTTTTCGTGAGCAAAATACAATCTAACATGATGACATGTGGAAATCTAAACTATCTGTTTATTGCATAATATTAGTTATAATTACACTGGACATTATAGTGCGATAACATATTTGGTGATTTACATATATGTGTAAGATATTCACAAGAAGACGTGGCAATAATAATATGAACCTTATATATTATAAGGTCCATGATAATATGAAGAAGACAATAGGTGATTTGTTTTTGTTGAAAATTCCAGGTTGAAGTAAGTCATCTTTTGTTTTAGAGTAAAGCTTAGACGGCTATAATATTGCAGTATAGACACAGTTCATATAATTATTTTCAGGCTTACCTTATCAAACATTTTGCAATCTTCAATAATTTGGTATAATGTCAGTGAGTCACTCACTGTTGGGGGGAAAATAGAGCAATCAGTGAAGCGTGTATAAGAATACAGCCCGATGTGATGTCTACACCTCACTGACTAGAAACGAACTGGAAGTGAGATCAGCTAACCTCTCCAGGTCATAAGCCTCCATATCCACCATCTTTGTTTCACAAGTTGGCAACAAGTATGGCGGCTTGGGGGTGTTAACTTTTTTTTTATTTAAATATTTCGGTTTTTTGTAACCGGAGTTCAGCTTTAAGATTTCAGGAGTAGAATATGATAGACCATCATATTAGTTTGTTTCAAGTTTTTGGTATTATATATATCAGTTAGATCTGTTGTCTTATCTCAGTATTTCAGTAAGGAAAGAGGTTAAAAGGGGACCGAGTAATTATATCGGGTAAACACAACCAGTTGGTGTAGTTGGTAAGATTCAATCAATCTGGTACCGACAACTCATTTGATTGATGTCGAAACTGATAGAAAGGGGGGCAACCGGCAATTCATCACCGTCAAAATTACATTCTGTTTAAATCTCTCAATTCTCTTCACCAACAATTATATATCTAACATTTATTGATTCATTATTTATCATATATTGATCCGCAATCAATCCCAACCAGTTCACGCTTTTCTGTAATTATTAAAACGCTATTCACTAATCAGATTGTTCTGAACTTCGTCGATTAATTGATTTTATAAAGGCGAGTTGATTATATAATATCAATTCATAGTGCGATTTTTATTTTAGTTGACTGGAGGCAGAATTTGATCTGAAGGCGATCAATCACTACATGGAATATGAATTAATTTCAGATAATATAAAGATATTTTTATGTTCCTTTTACTCTTACAGAATTTGCTAGCCTGGCTTAATGCGATAGAATTTAACCGGTAATTGTTAAGTATAACGAGCATCGACTAATAATAAACGTTATTAAATACAGGTAATAAACGCACCAAGCATAAAATATATATCAATTGTCTCTTACGTATTTGGAGAATTTTAATCAACTTGGAATAATAATCAAGTGATTGATTTGGGTTGATGCTTTAAAGAGTTTGATTTTTTTATCCAGTAGATTAAATAGGTAAATACTGGCCCCCAAAGATTAATATTGTTGGTCGACATGCAGTGTCGCGGGTATACACATGCAGACTTGTTAGATGTTTTAGTAAGAACACGTACAATGTCCGGTGTATCTGGTCTGGATAGCACATGTTTGGGCTTAATATCGGAAACCCAAATCAAACTACAGAGGACAAACATGTTCGTTGTACATACAATATACGACATGAACGCTGTACATACAATAAATACTCTCTCTATTAGTTTATGTATGGTACTGCTACTGTGTGAACCGTCGTAAATTTTAAACGGATTTCTTCGATTATGAACAAACTTCTGAATAATTGTTATTACAAACTTACCTGTGTGTTTGTAATCAACTCCCGTTAAATAAAATCCATTGCACAACTTATTATTACAACTATGAAAACAAGTTCTCTCTTGAAAAATTTACTAGTAATTTCGACTGAGTCGATGTCAACAATGTCATTGTCACGTATTGGACGAATCCAATATACCTGTTGCGGGGGTCGGTTAACACTGAAAGATAGTTTGACATCGGGACCATTCTGATCGTATATGCGTTTGGGGGGTTGGATGGCTGAATGATTAGCGTGCGCGCGCTGTATCATAAACATAAAGCCTGTCATTGCCGGCTGTACGTGGCAAGGAGTAGGGTCGCCTGTCTTATCTTGTGGATTTTCTCTCTCGTTCTCTCCCCCTTTCTCTCTCTCACGTGGGTTTGGGCGACGAAAAATATCAATTGAAGGCAATTACATAGGAGATTTATATGGAAACCGCATTGATCGCCATGCAGTCTATCAAATTTTATACACAATGAAAATATCACTGATTGCACGGATACTCGTTAAAATAAAGTCATAATATTATATAAACTATAAATATCCAATCTTTTTTAATAAATAATTTAACAAGGATCATGAAGCTAAATTACCTCCGAATTCTCTGAGTGTATTTTTAATTTGATACGCATTCGTTCGATCGAATAATAACCGCTTCAATAACATCTTTAAGCGTGTGTCGGCAGCCCTCAGCGTGCCTATTGGGTGCAAAGGTGGGAATATAATGCTCCTAAGCCGGTACGACCCCGTAAGAAACGGAACATTAATTCCCGATTCGACAGTTTTGACCGTAGTGTGATAAGGCCCATAAAACGAATGTATAGTTGTGTTTGTGCGGCATGCGTCTTCAAAAGTAAACTATCCCATCCAAGTCGCTAATTAAATAATTAAATCAAAATATTTCTAAAGGTAAAGCTATAAAATTTGCAGAGATTTTACTAGAATGTAAAAAAATACGGTAACTAAATACAGGAATGCGGGTAGTTATGTGTGCGAACGCTCAAACTTAATGCCAATTGTCGTAGGTATCCAGACTACTCGGACCAAAGACTACTCGGACTAAGACCAGTCGGACCAAAACAAGACCAGTCCGACCAATTAAATTGTATTATAACTATATGCTATTTATTTATTATTAAATCACAATACAAATAAGCAACTAATTCTTATACGGAATTCTTATATTTAGAGTTGTCTAGTTCAGTTTTGTGTACGGAAAATAAATCAACGATTGTTTTAAAATTAATTAGTAATGGTGCCGCAAAAAATATCAATCTAATTTGTCTCAGACTTTTGACAGTTTCTACATAATATACGGTTATACTGTTCTTGTCTGATAGCCTAATTTAACTTTTTCCACATCGCGGTATCTCCAGTGGTTTCACCCCGTTCTTCCCCACCGACCCCTGCGTTAATATATGGAGGGAAACACGTTTTCAAGGTTTTCCGCCTAAGACCGGACGTGTATATGCCCCTTTTAAAACGTGACTTGTGTGGTTCTCGATATTTTGCGATTTGGGATACAATTATCAATTTATTCAAACAACACGTTATTATTATTTCGAGTAGTACGTCATATGAAAACACACACAATTATCAATTTATTAAAACAACACTTTATTATTGGTTCGAGTTAAAACAAACACTTTATTATTGGTTCGAGTTATCATATTAAAACAAACACAATTATCAATTTATTAAAACAACACTTTATTATTGGTCCGGGTCTTCTTTCTGTTGGGTCTGAGTGGTCTATTTGTTTGGGCCGTGTAATCTATCAGTTGGTCCGACCAGTCTTGGACCGAGTGGTCTTTGGGCCGAGTGTTCATGGATTTTTGTCTTAATTGTACCTGAATTTACTATGCTCTCACCCCTAATCTACGAATAAAATAAAATAAAACCAAGTACGAACAATCTAAACCATCAGGCAAAATTCGAAGTCCTAAAAAACGGTATAGGCAAAATGGTGTAATATGGCAAAATAGTGTAATCAGCATATGGACTGTTCACTGTGTACAAAATACACGACAAACAGTGGTAACAGGTGTCCGGAAGAGTAAGCTTACCCTGCTGGCCTTACACACCCGCCATAGCTGCATCCAATCTTTTAAGGGAAATCTCGGTAAAATAACGTTATTGGCCAATGGACTATCGGTATGCAAAATACACGTGATGAACAGTGTTAATAACGTAGTAGACCTATATTATCAGGGATATAGTATACCCGTCAATGAAATATGTCCAAAATAATAGTCGAAAGAGACATGTCATATTTACCAATCAAATCAATATGACGGCCATAAAACTTTTTAAAGGTTTTAATAAGTTTAGTTCGTAAGTATCCCTGTAGTTGAAGCTTAGATGACAAATGCCTCGATCTACTTAAAAAATCAGAATAGAATGAACAAGCTCTCGCGTAACGAATTAGCTGAGACACAAACACTCCATATAAGCTGGTGATATTGGAATGTTACTACTAATAAATGGAAAGGTAACAATAGGAAAGTCAAAGTCATCACGTTTAGCGTACAGTTTAACACTAAGTTTATGGCAATTGTCAAAATCGAGACGCAGGTACAAGAAGGAAGCGTAATTGTCACTGTCTGTAGTGTTTTTAATTTCGAGCTCATCAGGATATATGAATTCTATATAATCACTGAATTTTGAATTATTCCGTGATAGAACATCATCGATATATCGATAAGTGAAATTAAAATGTCTAACCAATCGTTTGTTGGTTTTTACGAGTGCCTGCATGTACTCGGCCTCGTATGAATAGAGAAACAAATCAGCAAGCAAAGGTGCACAGTTGGTACCCATGGGGATACCTACCACTTGCTGATAAATTTCCCCTCCAAATTCAACAAAGATATTATCTATTAAAAAATCCAACATCTGAATTATCTTGATGGCCGTGAAATTATTTTTGGAATCACTATGGTTCTTAACAAAATATGTGGAATTGTAATTAACAACTAAATATTGATATCTAACATGTCCCGATTTAGTTGAAAAGACACTGTGAATAATGTCTTTTAACCGGGTTTTTAATTTGCTATGGGGAATTTTAGTGTACAAGGTGAAAAGTCAAAAGTTTGTATAGATGAGACTGAAGCAAGTGATCTAGATTGCAAACCATCAAGTAATTCTTTGGAATTTTTCAATATCCACATTTGATTGATACCACTACGAGAGTATATTTTGTCGCAGTATTTTTGAATACCCTCTTTCACTGCCGTTAGTATAGATGTCAATACTTTTGAAAGTGGTTTTGTGGAACAACGGGATGAACCTGCTATAAAACGTTGCTTGTAGGGATTTTTATGTAGTTTAGGTACCCAATATAGCAGCGGCAGATCTGTATAGGTATCACCACATGGCGTACCAAATGAAGTGGGTACAGATCTGTGATTGGATATAATTCATATACCTAGAGTAGAGCGTTTATACGTAGCACTGTCAATTGGTTTCCCGAAATTTAGTTCTTTGAACAGACAGTTATAATAATACCGTTTACATATAAACACTGGGTTATTGGCAATCTCCCAAACAGAGTTGTCTTCCTTTGTAGTCCACACTAATCTCTGCTAACGGCTCAATTGACTACGCCACCAAGATTCTTGGTGAAGATGGACAATGATAAACAATACGATTTAAAACAAATAAATGATAATATATTTAATACTATTACCATATTGAAATAGAAATGTGGTCACAATTTCAAAAAAACAATGTATAGACAGATATTACAGGTAACTCTTTTGCGTAAGATTACGGGTGAAATGGTCGGAAATACGAACTGCGCATGTCGCCGTGCTAATTTTAGAATATAATGTTTAATACACGTGGGTTTGTTTATCAGTACTACGCGATCGACAGGCCCAGCAATTAATTTAGAAATGTCTAGTTAATCCAAATCAAAGAATTCTCGATATATGTTTGAAATATGATAGACAAATCACTTTGCGGGATAGACATTTCGAATTATTTAAAAAATTATAAAATGTTTATAACGCCAAACATTTCGCTGACGGGCGCCATTTTTGACCAAGTAGTAAATCACGTGATCAATGACCTCCGGGTCAAACCTAATAGTACGCGAGCCGACGGCAGAGTCGAATGCTGGAGAGCGAGACTTTCGTGGAGAATGGGTTATTGGACGCTTTGTCAGCTGGCACAATGACATACTTGTTATGTAAGGCGTTGAGATTTTCAACAATGCTAACATCATTGCAAATAGATTTAGGCCTAGTGTCAACTAACAAACGTTGCATATAAATTCTGCGTTTAAGTAAACGACTAATATACTTAGTTCAATCGAATATAATTTAGTACGGATATGGTGTGGCCCTAGTGGTTCTTGGATAATTTCCAAAAGGGCATGAAGTGAAATAGTTCTGAGTTTGGGTGGTGTGTAGCGACGATGTCCATGACTGTGATTTCGACGACAAAACTTGGGGAATAACGTCATGACATTAACATTGCTACACGCCGGGCTATACAGATTTCCAATACTAGCTACATTGTCATTGCACCCATAAGGGGTGGCAGTACCTAATGTACGTATCCAATATTCCTCTCAGTCTCTGCGAAATAGAGTACTCAAAGTAGGGCTGTTGGTATGGTGGTAAATTTTCTCTAATATAGACACCCTTATTGATAGTATAGAGTGGTCGGGTTGGTTAAAGTGTCTATAAAGAATCTGGTCACTGCCCTTATTTATATTATGACGATGACCATTAATACGTAAATGTAAATGTAAAGGTCCTTTAGTTTCGCCAACATAAACCAGCCCGCAGAGTGTGCATTCTATACCGTAAATAATATTGGATGTTTTACAATTTAGTTTCTCAAACCCTCGTGTAAAAGATATTTTATTAGTTAAAGAACTTGTAAAAGAATTATTACTATTCAAAATAGGACAGGTTTTACAATTATTATATCTCCCAGAGAGGGACGTAACCCAGTTTCCATATTGTTTATCTTTGCCAAAAGTTTTTGATATTTTAATTTTTCAAGAGAATACCTGTTTTCATCGTTGTGATAATTAGTTGTGTAATGGATTTATTTAACGGGAGTTGATTACAAACACACCGGTAAGATTTTAATAACAATTATTCAGAAGTTTGTTCATAATCGAAGTAATCCGTTTAAAATTTACGATGAATCACACGGTAATTCCATATTCTATTCACTCGGTTGTTATAACCATCATCGGTGTCAAATTAATTATGTGCTAATATCCATTTTTTATATCCCCTACAAATTATATTTGCTGGCGTTATGTCATTATTTTAAGAAATTGGTGAGCAAGTGCAAAAAATGTCAGAAGAAAATTAAGTCCATTGAAAAAAAGAGAATTTGTCGCGAGATCCGCATTTTTTCTCTAACAAACCTATCAGTACGTAAATCGTATGAAGACTGAAATAAAAAACCATTAATGTCATCAATATAGAGGCGTTTGTGATATAACATAATACAGATATTGGACAGATTCATTGTAAATTTGCAATGCACAGTTAAAGTTCTACTCAACCGATAACATACCTGGGAACATTGATTTTGTTGAGTGTATGGTATTAAAACAGTGTGTTGAAAGTCATTACTTTACAATTATGATAATTATTTTCAGATGATGCAAGCTTGTAAGCACATGTTTATTCGCCATCGACTATTGGCAATCCACTTTTAATCAAAAAATAGTAATAACAAACATCTAGAAATGATTATCTTGCTCTGTATTGTACTGTTTGATGTGGAAATTAAAAAAAATGAGTAAGTGATTAAACAAAACGAAATGAACGTTGCCAAATTGTGTAAGTGCGAGTCAATGAGGTAATATAGCAAGTAAAATGGGGATTTGTTTTATTTTCTTGTGTAGCTTGATTAAGTTAATTTATTTGCTTGTATGTCGGTTTAAATATTTCGCCTAGCAGCTGTGTCTACACATGAAAATAGTCGATGTATTTTTGTGGGCAGGAGTACAAGATTCTAGGTGTGAGTAGATGCTAGTTCTGTTGAAGTTTGTTAATTACGTTGTTTGGTTTACGTAGATTGTTTGGGTGGTTTAAGATACGTTTGTTGTCGTACAACTGCTGGTATCTTTGTTTTGTTAGAAATGTATAGTTTACAGCTGAACTCGTTTCATAATTATGTTCACTTAATAAAATGAACTGACGGATGCTTGCTCATAATAAGTCATCTGGTGGAATCATGGTGGATTTTGGTGGGCTATATCACTTTGAATATCACTTTAATTCTGAAAACCAGATAAAGTACATCTGGCCAGTAAGGATATAGTTGATTTTATTCCATCGTGTGTTGGGGTTTGTGTTGTGAAATAGCAGTATATCTGCAATCAATTTGTTGTTCTTAGACATAGCCAATATTGAGATATATCTAAGTGTATGATAAACAGTCGACTGCTTTTCAAGTGTTGGAAAGATATTGGTAAATACATGTTTAGTCAACTCAATTCAAAACTATAATTTTACATTTATCAGCTAAGTTTGAGTTCCATTAATAGGACTATAAGTCTTGTTAATAGTATTTAACGTAAAACTATTTTTTGACAAAACATATTATATAAGATTACTAAACACTGTTAAAGATACAAGGTAACTTAATACCAATTTGCGAACTGTTGGGACTCGCTTCATTTTGGTTTTCAAAGCCTTTTTTCCACTTGCAGATTATATATCACAGTCACTTTACTGGAAATTACTACCCATAAAGACCAGAGGGAGAAGAGGGGTTTTATCCCGCTTTTTGCCCCCTTTCTGATATTACCCCCCTTCATTTTTAACCTCTGGTGACCTTTTGACCTCGTTGGTGTTACGCCCTATTTGATTGATCAGCTCTGATTTATATTAATTTCATTTTACACGCCCTATTTGACATATCAACTATTTGACATATCAAATAGATGTTTATTACAAATCATAAAATTGAATTTATCAGGCGTTTTACATCAGTTGAATACCATTCAATCAGTTTTTGTATCCGACCTTTCTGTACTGGTATTCTATTTGTTGTTTTTTTACTGAATAATAAATCCCGATTCTGAATGGGTATCGTCGATTAAAAGGATATTAGTAATGGACACCAAACAACTTGTCATATATATGGATTGATCTCTCCCATTCGAATGCAAATTCATGAATTGGAAATTTAATTATCTTGTCATATCATGCATAACTAAACTTGCTCATACAGTTGAGTGCCTTTGGTTCCATTCCGCCGATTTGCAGGTAGGTATCTTTCGTGTTCTTATAAATAATTTATCCCGAAAAACAATAGAATATTAATTATCTGGATATGAATATGATTACTGAAATGTTAAGTACTTTCAATAGTCTTTCAGTTACTAGACCAAGTATACAAAAACAAGGGTAATTTTTAAAATAGTTGAGATTTTTGTGTCCGACATTTTAAAAATAAATCAATGATAAAACAATAACTGAACTCGATGCCTTGCTTGGTTGTCTTAGTTATCGTTTGCTTTCACGATAGCAATATCGTAGACATTGCCAAGTTAGAAAACTATTCGTTTTTCATTTGGTTCTAATAAATTGCAGTTAATAAGTTGGGCTTCCGGGACATTTGTATTATGTTAAACGATTTCGTCCCTGCCAAACCCCATAATGTTAAAATGTGGTTGGTTGACTAGAGGGTGTCAGGCGAAAGTTAAAAAACATTTCAAAGTTTTGATTTATGCTACAATTGTTGAATTATTACTTCAGAATCCAACCAATTTTGAGAGGAACATTTTCAGTAGGCTGGAAGTCTATTGATACTTATTATACTTTTACCAACCTAACATTTAATACACATGCATATTACAAAAAGTGATCGCACAGAAACCTACGCATTTTTTTTATCTCAATATGAAAGAAATCCGAAGAATTAGGTTTACGAGATGTTAAATTCCGTGTTTCTGCGATCCTTGCTTTGCCCCATTCCATTACAACTGCTTATTCTAAAAAGAAATGAACAGAACGAGTTATCTGATCGACAGGAATCTTTACGACCATGTTCGGGTAATAAATGTTATATCCTTTGACGTCCTAATAATACATGGACTTTCTTTAAGATAACGCTTAATGTCAATAATTTAGTCATTTTCAGTAATAAAAAAATCTCGCTGTAAAAAAAACACAAGATTTATGGATTTCTAAACACATCAATCTGTAACAGAAAATATTACACTTTTTAAAACGTTTTTAACGATGTGACTTATGTGAATGACTATCAACTAAATCACATTTTATCCTTCTTTGTTTTTCTCAGACATTTCTGTCTTCTGTGTTTAATGTTTATCACCTTAAATTAAATGACCTTGCACAAAACCACTGTGAACATCAGAAACAAGATGACTGATTAATTAAGATTTGCAAGGTAAATGGTAATCGTTTTCATTTCAATATTAGACAATATTACTAAATATTTTGCGAAAATTGTGTTTATTGTAATCGCTATTAATAAACCGGATCCAGTTTAAACCTTCATGGTTGATCATCGTTTGCCTGTTTTGTCTGCGATATCACTTGTGATGAAGCAGATGTTGAACGGTGAAGATCCTACTACTGTGTTTGTTTGTTTTGGACAATGTTATATTTTGCACGGCTTATTGTGTGCTGACATATATCCAGATCGTTTGTTTAACATATATTTTATTCCAAATATTCGATGGTCATTGAATCAATCGTAAATTTCCATTTTACCTCTTTATAACATAGTACACAAAGAAGCAATTTTGTGAGTGAGAATTATTCAACCTTTTCCAAATGTCACTAAAATGCTTTTGTATAATAATGTGTTTCAGTTGTCAAATATGAATACAAATAAAAAAAATATATGTGTACAGTATACTTAAAACTTTGAATTATAACTGGGGTTCATATGGGCCCCCTGATACCTGCTATGTGACTCACAACGTGGACCCACAAGGGTTAAAACACCAACATTCAGTGTATGGCCATCTTAACAGCTTATAAAACGAAGTAAATTCAGGGACATTAACTTCTTTATGGGTATTTAGTCTTGAACCAAACATACCAGGCTTCTTTTCCCTGTTCTTGTGTCCATAGCGCATATTCTATGACTGCCGTGAGAGAGGAACAACTTGGACACTTGTCCAGGGACCCCGATCGGGTATATCGAGTAATTTTTTAAGAATTATTTGTTGGTATAAATTAATGCAAATAATTCAATTCACCGTGAAGAAGAAGAAAACATATAACTTTTCTTAATGTGTGTACCTAGTGGGAAATGCATGCGATTATCGAAGCTGACTGGTAACTTATCATTAAAAACGAAACAATAGTTTTGCCAATTCCATTTTGCCGACCATTGACAACGTGATTCGTCACTAATGTGCCCGGGAGAAGCTTATCCATTCGTTGTGGCCAAGTTTAAGTAGGCCTTACTGGCTTGTCACTTACTGTTTTGATGAGGCTAGTGATGAGTTCGCCGCCAAGTGTGCACGGAACCTTTCGTTTGGAATCAGTTCAAGTTGATTTGTGGTATCGAATAAAATAAACGAATAGTATTTGTAATGAAAACAAACATTTTATATTTGATAACATGACCATCAGAGTCGTGTTTTTTGTTGGTTTTTTTCTTCATTTGTTTGCCTGTTTGAAATTTCCTGGAAAAATCGTGTACATCTGATTATCATCAAATGAGTAAAACTTGGTATATCATCATATTATGTTGTGTTAAATCTCACTTTCTGTGTTTTAGCAAAGTGTTCGCCAGTTACTCCAGATATACGCCAAAATGATGCTAGATACATTGTATCTTTCAAAGCATTCTACCCCGCCCCCACCTACACACCTTGTTTAAGATGTGGCGTATATTCTAAACAAAAGATGCAAACAGATAGTTTACCCCAACCTGAAATTTTCAACCAAAATCACATACACAAACTATTGTCTTCTTGATATTATTATTGCCACCCCAACACATGTAGTTTTCCCGGGGTCCCAAGGTTTCCTCCCACTATTCAAATAACCCTAAGAGCTAGCGAATTGGTGAAAAAATATTGAACAACATGTTAGTCTCGAAATGACCTAGTTGTATCGAGTGGACGTAAAACCACATTTTCTCTCTCTGATAATTATTTCAGAAACTAGTTATACAAATATTTTATCCGCTTAGGCATATCAGAACACAGAGGTCTCGTGTACACATTACCATGCTTGTTAAAGTAAAATAGCGAATGACAGTTGAAATTCAAGATGTCCGAGTCATTTCAAAAAGAAGTCTCTATCATCCAGAAAAATTTGTTGAGGACTATAAGGTTCAGGGTAACCTAGTCAATTCAAAAAGCAGCTTTCAGGAATTTCACTTTTGTCACCCTGTACCAATATGTCTCGTTGACTTCCATCACAAGAGGGACATTTTTGAATGAAAAAATTCCTACTTATTTAATATTCCTAACTGGTTAATCAAAAAATGAGCAAAATGTTCTCAACTAGTCCTATTTTTGAACCAGTTAAATAACCCTGCCTCTTGATGGTACAATGATAATACGTTAATTAATAATAATATGACGATATGATAATTTCACAGTTGTATGGTTGTGAATTACTTGCAGGTCGGGGTTTTGGCCTAAATTAATCGATGCTCCAGCTTGCATATGTGGGGTTCATTTTCACCCCCCCCCCCCTCGCCTTCCAGACTCCGCGTTCAGTAAAAAGCGCCGCGTTGACACGGGAGCCTGGGCCCTTTCCTAGCCCAAAACCGCCCCTGGTAGAATTCAACCATCTCCACCGAGGCAAGACAACACATAACGTAATGCAAAAGGCGCAAGGAGGGATATTCCTGGGTAAAACAATTTTCGTGAGTTCGAACAATAATTTCTTGGAATACCATTACGTATCGTTATATTTGCTGATATCTAGGAATCGAAGCAATTGGGCACTATTATAAAAGTCGTCTGACATACAGTGATCACATAAGTGAGTGAATGCATGGGCTAACGCCCCCTCCCCGCCTATGGGAAATAATATTAGGATTTATTCTAGCCACAAATTGAAGAAACTACCATTAGCCCTACATTAGTTATCACTTAAAGACGTTATTTCGGGTATCTGCACAATTCACCCTCTTCTTCGTAACTGTTACTGTTTTTTTTAGGCTTTCTTCTTATTTGTCTTATTTGTCTATCAGTATCTGTTACCAAGAAGTCCTCGGAGGAAACGTCGATCTGGCTATTATATTACGGGTACAATTCTGTTCTGGATTTATTGTATGTAAGGTTTCAACTGTAACACGTGTAGCTTTGTTACAAATCACTTTATTACTGAATTATGACCCTTTATTATACTGTTTCCGGTATTATAATAGGTTAATCTTTAAGGTATTTGAGTTAAGGTTGGTGCACTACCGTATATAACCGAGAAACATACAGAGTTCGCGTTTCGTTGAATCCTATCTATTATTGATGGAATTAATTATCAACAAGACGTTCAGCTGTGTTCATACACGTTTCGCCCTATTGAGAACTAGGTTGGTTGAAAGAAAAGATCACATTTCTGGATTCCAGAACTGGTTAAAATACTTGACAGCAACAAATGTTAACGGAATCTGAGACAAGAACACTACAAATTCCTGTATTTTGAAAGTAATCATCGACATCATTTAAATTAAAATATTTAAAGTGGCAGTTTTGAGTGGATATATGACCAAACATTATTTACCAACGCTATAAATAAATATAATATCAAAATATATTTTCTAGTTATTTTTGTTTTTGATATATAAAAGATGTCTAAACTTGCCTTACATGCGTTATACATGTAGAACGAATTAAACAACAAAGGGCCGTTGGCAATGTTTCCCTTTAACATGAAGTTGGAAAGAAGAAAACTGAGGAATTGTTTTGAAGACAAATAAGAAGAAAGCCTAAAAATAATAGTAACAGCTACGAAGAAGAGGGTGAATTGTGCTGATACCCGAAATAACGTATTTAAGTGATAGCTAATGTAGAGCTAATGGTGGTTTCTTTAATTTGTGGCTAGAATAAACCTTAATCTTTTGGTCCGTAGGCGGGGAGGGGGCGTTAGCCCATGCATTCACTCACCTATGTGATCACTGTATGTCAGACGATTTTTATAATAGTGCCCAATTGCTGCCGATTCCTAGATATCAGCAAATATAACGATACGTAATGGTATTCCGAGAATTGTTCGAACTATGCAGTCAAAGGCAATAAGCATTGTGTGGTTACTCACGGAAATTGTTATACCCATGAATATACCCCCTTTCGCCTTCTCCATGACGTTTTGTGTTGACATGCCTCGATGGAGATGGTTGAATTCTACCAGGGGCGAATCGAGGCTAGGAAAAGGCCCGGGCTCCCGTGTCGAAGCGGCGCCTTTTACTGAACGCGGAGTCCTTGTGAAAAATGAACCCCAAATATGCAATTTGGTGACATATCTGATTATAATCTCTGTCAAATAATATGTGTCATAAATCGATTAATTTAGGCCAAAACCCAATCGTCATATTATTCATTAACGTATTATCATTGTATCACGGTTATTTAACTGGTTAAAAAATGGGACTAGTTGAGAACATTATGATCATTTGATTAACCAGTTAGGAATATTAAATAAGTAGAAATATTTTCATTGAAAAATGTCCCATTTTTGTTGTCGGGGCGCAAGTTGATGTTTCCTGTGATGGAAGGCCACGAGGCATATTGCTACAGAGTGACAAAAGTGAAATTCATGAAAGCTGCTTTTTGAATAGTCTCGGTCACCTAGAACCTCATAGTCTTCAACATATTTTTCTGGGTGATAGAGACTTCTTTTTGAATTGACTCCGAACTTGAACATTTGACACACTACTTTTTGATTAAAGCTGAACTCCGGTTACATAACTACATTTGTTGGGGCAGCAAAAATAATATAAAGAAGACAATAGTATGTGTAAATTTCAGGTTTGGGTAAACCATCTGTTTGCATCGTTTGTTTAGAATATACGCCACATCTTAACAAGGTGTATGTTCGGGGCGGGGCAGAATGCTTTCAAAGATACAATGTGTCTATAGCATCATTTTGGCGTATATCTGGAGTAACTGGCGAACACTTTGCTAAAACACAGAAAGTGAGATTTAACACAACATAATATGATATTCCAAGTTTTACTGATTTAATGATAATCAGATGTACACGATTATCCAGGAAATTTCAAACAGGCAAACAAATGAAAAATAAAACAAAAAAAAACACGACTCTGATAAAAAATGTTTGTTTTATTTACAAATACTATTCGTTTATTTTATTCGATACCACAAATCAACTTGAACTGATTCCAAACGGAAGGTTCCGTGCACACTTGGCGGCGAACTCATCATCAATAACCTCATCAAAACAGTAAGTGACAAGCCATTAAGGCCTGCTTAAACTTGCCACAACGAATGGATAAGCTTCTCCCGGACACATTAGTGACGAATCACGTTGCCAATGGTCGGCAAAAGGCAATTGGCACAAATATTGGACAACGAAACGAAGACAATATTAAAAGTTTCCTTTTCAGTTTCGTTTTTAATGATCGGTTACCAGTCAGCTTTGATAATCGCATGCATGATCACTGGTGACAGAATGCGACATCACTGTAGCAGGCCCGAATTAAACCCGATTTACTCGACGGGGTCTGGATGTACTGACGGTGACGAGAGCCTCAAACGGAACGACATGGAGCGATGCCCAACGGCAGTGTAAAATTCAACATTTTTCCCGAAAAAGTGGACTGATATAATTCTAATCTTACCCACGTCATTAGGTACACACATTAAGAAAAGTAATATGCTTTCTTCTTCTTCACGGTGAATTAAATTATTTGTATATTAATTTATACCAACAAATATTTCTGAAAACATTACTCGATATATCCGATCCGGGTCCCTAGACAAGTGTCCCACATGTCCCCCTCTCACGGCAGTCATAGAACCTGCGCCATGGACACAATAACAGAGAGAAGAAGCCCGAGTAAGTTTGGTTCAAGAGCCCATAAAGAAGTTGATGTCCCTGAATTTACGCGGTTTTTAAAAGCTGTTAAGATGGTCATACACTAAATGTTTGTGTTTTAACCCTTGTGGGCCCACGTTGTGAGAATCAGATAGCAGGTATCAAGGGGCACATATGGATCCTAGTTATAATTCAAAGTTTTGAAGTACACTGTACACATCTATTTATTTTTATTTGTATTCATATTTGACATTCATTTTTTTACAAAAGCATTTTAGTGACATTTGGAAAAGGTTGAATAATTCTCACAAAATTGCTACTTTTTGTACTATGTGATAAAGAGGTTAAATGGAAATTTACGATTGATACAATGACCATCGAATATTTGGAATAAAATAATATGTTAAACAAACAATCTGGATATATGTCAGCACACAATAAGCCGTGCAAAATATAACATTGTCCAAAACAGACAAACACAGTAGTAGGATCTTCACCGTTTAACATCTGCTCATCACAAGTGATATCGCAGACAAAACAGGCAAACGTTGATCAACCATGAAGGTTTAAACTGGATCCGGTTTAATAATAGCGATTACAATGAACACAATTTTCAAGCAAACGTCTAAACCAAATTAGCTATTTGGACTTTTTCGGAAAATATTAAGTTATTTGTCTAAAATTGAAATGAAAACGATTACCATTTACCTTGCAAATCCTAATTAATCAGTTATCTTGTTTCTGATGTTTACAGTGGTTTTGTGCAAGGTCATTTAATTTAAGGTGAGAAACGTTAAACACAGAAGACAGAAATGTCAGAGATAAACAAAGAAGGATAAAATGTGATTTAATGGACGGTCAATCACATAGTCACATCGTTAAAAACGTTTTCAAAAGTGTAATATTTTCTGTCACAGATTGATGAGGTTAGAAATCCATAAATCTTGTGGGTTTTTTTACAGCGGGATTGTTTTATTACTAAACTTTTATATTCTATTTTATTAGAAACTCAGTTTACTCCCCCTACTAGTATAGGTTTCTGGACAAATCTGGGTTTTAATGTTAACTGGAAATTGGCTTGGGATTTCTTATATCGCGTATTTAAAAATCCAGATTTAATTCAGTTGGATTTTAAGATTCTGCACAACATTTTATGGACAAAGGAGAAATTATTTTTAATTAAGAAAGTAAATGATAATCTTTGTCCAGTATGTAATAATTATGTTGAAACGTTGCTTCATTTTTTTGTTGATTGTCTAGAACTCAGGGTTTTATTTGAATTTATTGAAGATAAGATAATAGATATTTTTAGGGATGGTTATACCGTTGAGCAGTTTAAGTATTGGGTTTTATTTGGGGTACATGACAAGTATAAACCTATACATTTGTGTGGTATAATTTTCAGTACTCTAAGGCTAACCATTTACCGTAGACGAATGCTTGCTCTTGACAATAAGCATGTAGGCTTAGACATTGTTTGTTTGTATAAAGCTATTTTTAAGCAAAGTATAACAGAATCACGAAATCACTATCCTTTGGATGATTTTATTTTCAAATTTGTCATTTCGTGCACATTTATTAAATTTAGTGATGGAAATCTAATTGATATATTTTAAATGGTTCTAGGAATTTACACCAAATTTTTTAGCTTTGTCTGTGATATTTTAATGTTTTAATTTTTTTAAATCTTTATTATGTATGATGTATTTATTGATCAAATAAAAAAAAAAAAAAAAAAAAAAGGCGCTGGTTCGCTAGCCTGGAGGTCGAGTGTTCGATCCCTGCATAGGCCGAGAAAGTTCATCTCGATTTTCCGGCGTGATTTCCCCTTGTCAGTGAGGCAGATGGAGGGCCTGACAAGAACAGATGCCTAGTCGTTCGGATGGGACGAAAAACCGAGGTCCCGTGTACACATTGGAGTGCACGTAAAAGATCCCTTGGCAGTTGGAATTCGATATAAGAGTAGGCCGTAGCGCCGCTGCCCGGGCAAAAATTTCCCTCATAGCACACTGTATGGCGTATGCCCGTCTTCAATTAGCCCAGGTAAGGTGCTTAAGCGTAGGACGTTAAACCCCATTTCATTCATTCATTTTATTACTGAACATGACTAAATTATTGACATTAAGCTTATTTTAAAGAAAGTCCATTTGTATTATTAGGACGTCAAAGGATATTACATTTATTACCCGAACATGGTCGTAAAGATTCCTGTGGACCAGATAACTCGTTCTGCTCATTTGATTTTAGAACAAGCAGTTGTAATGGAATGGGGCAAAGCAAGGGTCGCAGAAAAACGGAATTTAACATCTCGTAAACAAAATTCTTCGGGTTTCTTTATACTGAGATAACAAAAAAACAATGCGTAGGTTTCTGTGCGATCACTTTTTGTAAAATACATGTGTATTAAATGTTAGGTTGGTAAAAGTATAATAAGTATCAATTGTCTTCCAGACTCTTGTAAATGTTCTTCTTTTGCCAAAGGTGGTTGGATTCTGATGTAATAATTCAACAATTGTAGCATAAATCCAAACTTTGAAATGGTTTTTAACTTTCGTCTGACACCCTCTAGTCAACCAACCACATTTGAACATTATGGGGTTTGACAGGGACGAAATCAAATGTCCCGGACGCCCAACTTATTAAGTGCAATTTATTAGAACCAAATGAAAAACAAATAGTTTTCTAACTTGGCAATGTCTACGATATTGCTATCGTGAAAGCAAACGATAACTCCGAAAACCAAGCAAGGCATCGAGTTCAGTTATTGTTTTACCATTGATTTATTTTTAAAATGTCGGACACAAAAATCTCAACTATTTTAAAAATTACCATTGTTTTTGTATACTTGGTCTAGTAACTGAAAGACTATTAAAAGTACTTAACATTTCAGTAATCATATTCATATCCAGATAATTATTATTCTATTGTTTTTCGGGATAAATTATTTATAAGAACTCGAAAGATACCTACCTGCAAATCGTCGGAATGGAACCAAAGGCACTCAACTGTATGAGCAATTTTAGTGATGCATGATATGACAAGATAATTAAATTTCCATTTCAAGAATTTGCATTAGAATGGGAGAGATCAATCCATATATATGACAAGTTGTTTGGTGTTCATAACTTATATCCTTTTAATCGATGATACCCATTCAAAATCATGATTTATTATTCAGAAAAAAAACAACAAATAGAATACCAATACAGAAAGGTCGGATACAAAAACTGATTGAAAGGTATTCAACTGATGTAAATCGCCTGATAAATTCAATTTTATGATTTGAAATCAACATCTTTTTGATATGTCAAATAGGGCGTGTAAAATGAAATTAATATAAATCAGAGCTGATCATTCAAATAGGGCGTGACACCAACGAGGTCAAAAGATCACCAGAGCTTATAAATGAAGGGGGGTAATATCTGAAAGGGGGCAAAAAGCGGGAGTTAGACTTTTTTAGAAGCATTTTAGAAAAGTCAACTCCCGCTTTTTTCCCCACATTTCGGATGAAACCCCTCTTCTCTATATGGGTAGTAATTTCCAGTAAAGTGACTGTGATATATAATCTGCAAGTGGAAAAAAAGGCTTTGAAAACCAAAATGAAGCGAGTCCCAACGGTTCAGCGTCGGGTGTGCGTACGAAATTGCGAGTTCAATTACCATAATCTTTATTTTTTTTGTGCACAGTTATTTTTCATGTACTATACTAATGTATTTAGATCAATGCCTTCTATAGTACTAACACATTTTGCAAACGTTTCCAAGTTCGCAAATTGGTATTAAGTTACCTTGTGTCTTTAACAGTGTTTAGTAATCTTATATAATATGTTTTGTCAAAAAATAGTTTTACGATAAATACTATTAACAAGAGTTATAGTCCTTTTAATGGAACTCAAACTTAGCTGATAAATGTAAAATTATAGTTTTGAATTGAGTTGACTAAACATGTAGTTACCAATATCTTTCCAATACTTGAAAAACAGTCGAATGTTTATCATACACTTAGATATATCTCAATGTTGGCTATGTCTAAGAACAAAAAAATTGATTGCAGATATACTGCTATTTCACAACACAAACCCCAACACACGATGGAATAAAATCAACTCTATATACCCTTACTGGCCAGATGTACTTTATCTGGTTTTCAGAATTAAAGTGATATTCAAAGTGATATAGCCCACCAAAATCCACCATGATTCCACCAAACGACTTATTATGAGCAAGCATCCGTCAGTTCATTTTATTAAGTGAACATAATTATGAAACGAGTTCAGCTGTAAACTATACATTTCTAACAAAACAAAGATACCAGCAGTTGTACGACAACAAACGTATCTTAAACCACCCAAACAATCTACGCAAACCAAACAACGTAATTAACAAACTTCAACAGAACTAGCATCTACTCACACCTAAAATCTTGTACTCCTGCCCACAAAAATACATCGACTATTTTCATGTGTAGATGCAGCTGCTAGGCGAAATATTTAAACCGCCATATAAGCAAATAAATTAACTTAATCAAGCTACACAACAAAATAAAACAAATCCCCATTTTACTTGCTATATTACCTCATTGACTCGCACTTACACACTTTGGCAACGTTCATTTCGTTTTGTTTAATCACTTACTCATTTTTTTTTAAATTTCCACATCAAACAGTAGAATACAGAGCAAGATAATCATTTCTAGATGTTTGTTATTTCTATTTTTTTTTATTAAAAGTGGATTGCCAATAGTCGATGGTGAGGAAACATGTGCTTACAAGCTTGCATCATCTGAAAATAATTATCATAATTGTAAAGTAATGACTTTCAACACACTGTTTTAATACCATACACTCAACAAAATCAATGTTCCCAGGTATGTTATCAGTTGATTAGAACTTTAACTGTGAATTACAAATTTACAATGAATCTGTCCAATATCTGTTTTATGTTATATCACAAACGCCCCTATATTGGTGACATTAATGGTTTTTATTTCAGTCTACATACGATTTACGTACTGACAGGTTTGTTAGAGAAAAAATGCAGATCTCGCGAAAAATTCTCTTTTTTTCAATGGACTTAATTTTCTTCTGACATTTTTTGCACTTGCTCATCAATTTCTTAAAATAATGACATAACGCCAGCAAATATAATTTGTAGGGGATATAAAAAAATGGATATTAGCACATAATTAATTTGACACCGATCACGGTTATAGCAACCGAGTGAATAGGATATGGAATTAACAGTACCATTACAGTGTAGACATACATACACTAATAGAGAGAGTATTTATTGTATGTACAGCGTACATGTCGTATATTGTATGTACAACGTACATGTTTGTCCTCTGTAGTTTGATTTGGGTTTCCGATATTATGTCCAAACACGTGTTATCCAGACCGATACACCGGACATTGTACGTGTTCCTTCTAAAACATCTAACAAGCCTGCATGTGTATACCCGCGACACTGCATGTCGACCAACAATATTATTCCTTGGGGGCCATTATTTACCTATTTAATCTACTGGAATACAAAATCAAACTCTTTAAAGCATCAGCCCAAATCAATCACTTGATTATTATTCCAAGTTGATTGAAAATTTTCAAATACATAAGAGACAATTGATATATATTTTATGCTTGGTGCGTTTATTACCCGTATTTAATAACGTTTATTATTAGTCAATGCTCGTTATACTTAACAATTACCGGTTAAATTCTATCGCATTAAGCCAGGCTAGCAAATTCTGTAAGTGTAAAATGAACATAAAAATATCTTTATATTATCTGAAATTAATTCATATTCCATGTAGTGATTGATCGCCTTCAGATCAAATTCTGCCTCCAGTCAACAAAAATAAAAATCGCACTATGAATTGATATTATATAATCAACTCGCCTTTATAAAATCAATTAATCGACGAAGTTCAGAACAATCTGATTAGTGAATAGCGTTTTAATAATTACAGAAAAGCGTGAACTGGTTGGGATTGATTGCGGATCAATATATGAGAAATAATGAATCAATAAATGTTAGATAAATAATTGTTGGTGAAGAGAATTGAGAGATTTAAACAGAATGTAATTTTGACGGTGATGAATTACCGGTTGCCCCCCTTTCTATCAGTTTCGACATCAATCAAATGAGTTGTCGGTACCAGATTGATTGAATCTTACCAACTACACCAACTGGTTGTGTTTACCCGATATAATTACTCGGTCCCCTTTTAACCTCTTTCCTTACTGAAATACTGAGATAAGACAACAGATCTAACTGATATATATAATACCAAAAACTTGAAACAAACTAATATGATGGTCTATCATATTCTACTCCTGAAATCTTAAGATAAGTCTCTTCTATCCAAATATTGATAGAGGCGTGAGAAGCAATCGAGATGATTTAGAGCTACACGATGTCTTGTGATCACTGATCTGCTTCTGTTTGTCGTTACTATTTCTACCCACCACTTTACTAGGTTTTCTGGTAAATACCAGGGTAAATATTATCTGAAAAGAATAGGATTGCAACGACAAAATGACGCGTTGTCGATGTATTGTGATATAAGAAGGTATTGCCTTCTCTGGAACAAACCTTGTGATACGTATTTTCGTCTATTTATCTAACTACATTTATTACGTTCATCACAATACTTAGAATTTCCACGACCTTGTGATCTTTGAAGTGAAGGAGCAATACTAATAATATACAAGTGGAAGTTAACCCCATTCTCTCTATCTCTACATATATATATCTCATAATATGCATATATATACCACGCTACACAGTATTGAAATCCTGTAATAGGCCGTAAACATAAGCGTTTTTAAATTAATTTTTCACCAGAGTTGGTGCTGGTTTCATGTCAGAGGTAACGAATTAAATTGCATCTTGTTTCTCGTACATCCGGGCTAATGAAGTATGAATGAAATGAGGTTTAACGTCCTACTATTATGCACCTAACCTGGGCTAATGGAAGACGGGCATACGCAATACAGTGTGCTATGATGAAAATTTTGCCCGGGCAGCTGCACTATGGCCTACTATTATATCGAATTCTAACTGCCAAGTGATCTTTTACGTGCACTCCAATGTGTACACGGGACCTCGGTTTTTCGTCTCATCCGAACGACTAGGCAGCTGTCCTTGTCAGGCCTTCCTTCTGTATCAGCGACAAGGGGAAATCACGCCGGAAAATCGAGATGAACTTTCTCCGCCAATGAAGGGATCGAATACCTCTAGGCAATCCAACACCCCGAGTAGCAATAGACATACAATCTATGGAAGGTAATCATATACTGTGACCGTGGATAATTGACTTTCTGCAAATTAATTAATCAGATAGAAGTAAACCTCTTCATAAAATACAATTAAAGCGACCTTATATCTGTCATTGTTAACAGTAGAATAAATCTTACTGCGGTAGGAATAATCTAGCGCTAAGGGAATGATGCCTCAAACATGCGACCTACAACCTATTAGTACTTAAAAAGATGAAGATATTGGCAATAGATAACGAAGAAAGCATTAACCACAAGCGACCGTAAATTCCCTCGGAAACCCCGTTATTTACATAAACACATAAATATATTGATAAGAGGCACGTCGCATTCTTCTTCAATATGTGAGATGTTAGAACATGATGTCAAATTACCAAACTAGTGAAATATAAAGCTAGTGAAACAATGTGGATATCTATGTTTCATCTCGGTATCCTGGCTAACCAAAAAAACCAATGTTACCATATCTCAGACATATAAACAAACGACCAGAAATTGGCTAACCCTTGGCGTAAAACTACTATTTAATAAACTTGACATTTGGTGGTATCGCAACATACTAAACGAACGCTTCTTGGGTTACTGTTTGATATTTTCATAACATAGACAACGTTAATAAGTGGGGTTACAGAGACGATCCCTGTTTCATACCAACAGCGAATGTCAGATATGCTGACAGCCCTCGGAAATTTCGCTTTAAGCCTACGCGATGGTAACAAACGATCAACACTGACTTCCGATGTTATAAGGTCTTCAGGGACAATCGGTCTACAAAGACCGGGTTGATAGATTACATCTCCTTAGGTATTTGGTGTATGTTCGTTCTGTTTTGTATACGAGTCATCTGAACATCCGTTTTTACAGACAAGCAGTGATGCGATAGATTGAGCGTTAAATGTATTCTTCAAGATAACGGATATTTCGTACCATGGTCAGACGAAGAAACCCCAAGAAGGGACTTCATTTGATAGTAAAATAACAATCATTTAATTAAAGCCCCAATACCACTCTTGTTGTAACTGAATAATATGTCCCAATCTTTATTCTAGTCAACAAATTGTACTATTTTACAATATTCAAATTAATAAATGATACAAATTTCATCTCAACATACCTAATTTTAAAAATTGGAAAAATTCAACCACATGCCGTAACATGGATTGAAAAGCTTTACATAAACACTTTCAAATGCAACGTGGATTTAAACATGTTTTCGAACCCTCTAGACAAGTAAGATAGGTTGTAATGGATAATTTACACAACAGGTAGAACACTTAAACATCTAGTAGTTAAAATAAGGCTAATTTCTTTTTCTGGACCTCTCAAGCCACTAAGAGTGTTATTGTTCCTTTAATAAGTAAGCAATTGTTATTACTGTTGGTTTGATTGTGTCACAATCAGTTTTGTATATTTTTATCTTTATACTATTTATGTGGATCCCCCAAACTCATGACCAATTTCTCATTTGTATCCCCCAAACTCACCTGTCAACTGCAATCTAAAGCATGCAGTTTGTGCATCAGATAAGTATAAAGGCAGGTGAGGTTACGACATCATGGTCAGTCATTGTAATTTTATACAGGTGCAATCGGGTGATCAGGGGCTAATTTTAACAGACTTTAGGTGAGATTGGTTTTGTGTTTGTTTATTAAAATAAATAAGTTAATGTAGCATATAGGTTATTTGAGTTAAATATGATTAATTATTGATAAATGAATGTATATCAAATGTATATTGATTTATGCAAACATGAGTATTTATGATTTGTAATTTTGTCATTGCAGCCTCTTTATTATGGGTTTTTACTCGTATTGTTGGATCCTAAACATTGTAAATATTGCAGTAAAAGTTATCGGGGCCATGAGTATTTGAGCCAGCTTTGAAACTGTGATATAAACTGGATGGTTGATTATTGTAGGACCACTTTGTATGGAACACCGTTGGGGCTAAGTTTAGCCATAGTATCGCGACGATATATGGAAACAGAATCAAGTCCGTTGCAGATTAGGATCAACAGGCCTAAATAAGACTTGACTGAGATGTTACTGTGTGCGCGAGTGCTTTAGTGCCAGTCTATAATTAGTGTTATTTGTGTGCGTTTTAACGCGTGTTTGCTAGGATAGTAGGATTCCATTGATCATTGAACACTGACAATTATTTAATAATTTGTGTATATTTTCATAATAAATTTATACTATTGATGTGATTTTGTTTCTTTATGCTTTTGAAGATGCAAATGGGGATTAGGTTGCACGAGTGGCAATTAGCAGGTGCCAAATCGTGACAAATGGGGGCTTGTCCGGGAACGTAATTTCAAAAAAAAAACTAAGACCCAAATGCTCTTCAAAACATAAAGTAAACTTGTCGCTGTAATAGTTCGTGGTTAAGTATTGGCTTGTAAGCCATTTGTGATTTTTATTTTATATTTGTATTCTGAACTTAGTTAAATAATAACGATGGATGAACTAAAGGAATTGAAAGATTTCGGTGAAAGTTTAGGTTTCAAAGATGAGGAGCTTAGAAACTTTGTACGCGAACAACAAGACAAACAACGTGATGAGCGGAAACTACAACGTGAGATGCAGCAACGTGAAGCGGATTTACTACAACGCGAAAAGGACATAAAATTAAAACTAGAAGTTATGGAAAGGGAGCATACACAACACCTGGAAACTATGGAAGCGGAATATAAACTTTACGGCGAGAATTCTATCAATAGACGTTCTGGTGACAATTTCATAAAGGGACCAAAATTGCCTCCATTTGATGAAGACAGAGACGACATTGACTCTTATCTACGAAGATTTGAACGATATGTTACAGCACAAGGTTTAGACGCATCGCAATGGGCAGTACATTTAAGTGCATTACTCAGAGGCAGAGCTTTAGGAGTTTACGCGAGATTACCACGTGACGACAGTCTTGATTTCGATGTTCTGAAAGGGGCACTATTAAAACGTTTTGAGATGACCGAAGAAGGTTTTGTGAATAAATTTCATTTTTCAACTCCTGAAGTCGGAGAAACTTTTGCACAATTTACAGTTAGGTTATCGGATTATTTTACACGATGGATTGAACTTTCTGGTATTAATAAAGACTACAAGGGTTTGTTTGATTTAATTATTAGAAATCAATTTGTGTCTAAATGTGAACGTGAATTAAGCCTGTTCTTGAAAGAACGATCTCCCAAATCTATTTCAAATATGGCGGAATTAGCAGACCAGTTTTGTGATGCGCGAGGAAGTAAAGCTAACCAATTTCTTCGGAATAAACCCAAAGAACAATATGGGCATGCGCGTCCAACGAATTTTACGGAGTCTGTTAGGGATGGACCTAAACGGCAACCACCGCAACCAATACCGCATAATTTTTATCACCAACCCAATCCATCATCGTCAGCCAGAGGTAATAACATGGTATGTTACATATGCAGAAGACCAGGTCATAGATCACATCAGTGCAAAAATAGAAATACTGTATCGTCTGTTGAAGGACGTAATGATGAACATAAGTGTAACAAACCAAACCGAACATTACCGCAAAATAGTGATAATAATTGTTTGAACTTTATTCCAGTGAGTCAGATGATGCCGGTAACCAACGGCAGAGTCGGTGAACATAACGTGACAGTACTGAGAGATACCGGATGTGCCGGGGTAGTTGTAAAAAGAAACCTAGTTCGCGAAGATGAATTGACTAATCGAGAAAAGACATGTGTTTTAGTAGACGGTACGCGCATTGTAACCCCTGTAGCTATTATAAACGTTGACACGCCATATTTTCGCGGTGCAACCGAAGCATGGTGTATCGAGAATCCCATTTACGATCTGATACTTGGTAATATTGTTGGAGTAAGAGATGCGGCGGATCCAAAGTTAGACTGGAAACCAATCCAAGCTGTCGAAACCAGATCACAGATATTAAAGAAAGAAAAGCCATACCCCCCTCTTATAGTCCCTAAAAGTATTCGCGATGTGGTGAAACCCGAAGAAATAAAACTCATGCAGCGTGATGACGTCACTCTACAGCGTTTACGGGAACTTGCCGATTGTAATGACACCAAAACCACGAAATCTGGAGCGAGTTCGACTTTATTCTACAATAAAGGATTTTTATTTCGACAATATACACACGTAGGTAGAAGAGATGTTACACAATTAATTGTACCAAAACTGTTTAGAAACGATATTATGCGATTAGCTCACGAATCATTAATGGCTGGTCATCTAGGAACTAGAAAAACAACTGATAGAATTTTATCTGAATTTTATTGGCCAGGTATTCAATCTGATATTAGCCGGTTTTGTAGATCTTGTGACGCTTGCCAGCGAACTGTTAGTAAAGGTAAAGTGTTTAAAGCACCACTTGGTCAAATGCCATTGATTGACGAACCCTTTAAACGAATTGCTGTCGATTTAGTTGGACCAATACATCCAGTAACTGATAGTGGGTACAGATATATACTTACCATAATAGATTACGCTACCAGATATCCTGAAGCGATACCATTACGTACCATAGAAACCGAAAGAGTAGCCGAAGCATTAATAGATGTATTTAGTCGTGTTGGAGTTCCTAAAGAAATGTTGAGTGATATGGGTAAACAGTTCACGTCGGATCTGATGTCAGAGATTAGTAGATTATTGTCATTACGTCAGCTAACGACTACGCCATACCATCCAATATGTAATGGATTAGTGGAGAAATTTAATGGAACTTTGAAGCAAATGTTAAAGAAGATGTGTATGGAGAAGCCCAGAGATTGGGATAAGTATATTAATGCAGTTTTATTCGCGTACAGAGAAGTACCACAAGAAAGTACCGGATTTTCGCCATTCGAACTTTTGTATGGAAGGTCAGTGAGGGGACCAATGTCGATATTAAAAGAATTGTGGATTAATGAAGATGAACAACCAGAGATTAAAACTACTTACCAATACGTTTTAGACCTTCGAAACAAGATGGAAGAAACCTGCAATTTAGCTCAAGAAAATTTGAAAGAAATGTCAGCCAAATATAGAAAATATTATAATAAAAAGGCTAAACCAAAATTGTTAGAAGCGGGTGACAAAGTTTTAGTACTGCTACCAACCAATCATAATAAGCTATTGATGCAATGGCAAGGGCCTTTTCCTGTAGAGAAAAAGATAGGTATACTTGATTACAGAATCCTAATGAAGGGTAAATCTAAGATATTTCATGCCAATATGTTGAAACGTTTTGTAGAACGGAACTCTTCTGGTGACCAAACCTGTGAAGATTTATTATCGTCGGTTTGTGTAGCAATTATCGATACAGATGAAGATGATGACACTTTGGAATTACCAGAGATACCAACTACTAGCATGGGCGAGACTTACAGTGACGTTAACATCAACCACGACCTTACACCTGAACAAAACATTGAAGTTAGTAATTTGTTAAAGGAGTTTACGGACATATTTACTGATAAACCTGGACGAACCAATTTACTTGAACTTGATATACGCACTAAAACTGAAGATCCAATTAGAGTTAAACAATTTCCTATGCCGTACCACATGACTGAAGTCGTAAACGAAGAAACCAATAAAATGTTAAAAGCTGGGGTAATCGAGAAATCTGAATCGCCTTATTCTTCACCTGTTGTTATAATAAAGAAAAAAGACGGAAGTAATAGATTTTGTATAGATTATCGTCAACTCAACAAAGTTACCATTTTTGATGCCGAGCCAATGCCAAGTGCGGATGATATGTTTGCAAAATTATCTGGATACCATTATTTTACCAAGATAGATCTCAGCAAGGGATACTGGCAGATACCACTCAAGACCGAAGCACGACAAAAAACCGCCTTTTCTACGTCCCAGGGTCTATACCAATTTACAGTTATGCCGTTTGGGCTAGTAACAAGTTCCGCGGTTTTTAATAGAATGATACGAAAACTGCTAGCAGGAATGAAGAATATTGACAACTTCATAGATGATTTGTTAATTTATACGGAAACCTGGTCAGAACACGTAAAAATATTACGCGATCTTTTTGATAGACTACGGAAGGCCAACATTACTGCAAGACCTACTAAATGTTTTATGGGATATCGAAGTTTAGAGTGTCTTGGACACATAATCGGGGAACAAAGGTTACGCCCTAATCCTGATAAATTAAATGCAATCAAGATAGCGAATCGACCACAAACAAAAAAACAAGTTCGTGCCTTTTTGGGATTGGCAGGTTATTACAGAAAGTTTGTAGCTAATTTTGCAGCCATCGCCGCGCCACTTACCGACCTCACCAAGAAAGGACAGCCTAATAAAGTGAAGTGGGAAGAATCGCAAGAAAAAGCCTTCACGACACTTAAAACGGTGCTTATTAATGACCCAATATTAAAACTGCCGGACTTAAAGAAAACATTTATTTTGAGAACGGATGCTTCCGATATAGGGCTGGGTGCAGTATTATTACAAGTAGAGGATGAAGAAAAACACCCGATAGCCTACGCAAGTCGAAAATTGTTACCAAGAGAGTGTGCTTACTCCGTAATAGAAAAAGAATGCCTAGCGATTATTTGGGCTGTAAGAAAATTTGAGCGTTATTTATATGGATGCGAATTTATATTAGAAACAGATCACCAACCTCTACTGTATTTAAATAAAACTAAAGTTGCTAACGCAAGACTCATGAGATGGGCTCTTTTGTTACAACCCTTTAGGTTTCGAATTTATGCAATCAAAGGGAGTGAAAATATTGGTGCTGATTATTTGAGTAGATCACAATAAGTTATTTATGGTTATATGTTATCTAGTTAAAATGATTGTGGTTTGTTAAAACATATTTTTTAAAATATATTTTTCCCGGGAAGGGAGGTATTGTCACAATCAGTTTTGTATATTTTTATCTTTATACTATTTATGTGGATCCCCCAAACTCATGACCAATTTCTCATTTGTATCCCCCAAACTCACCTGTCAACTGCAATCTAAAGCATGCAGTTTGTGCATCAGATAAGTATAAAGGCAGGTGAGGTTACGACATCATGGTCAGTCATTGTAATTTTATACAGGTGCAATCGGGTGATCAGGGGCTAATTTTAACAGACTTTAGGTGAGATTGGTTTTGTGTTTGTTTATTAAAATAAATAAGTTAATGTAGCATATAGGTTATTTGAGTTAAATATGATTAATTATTGATAAATGAATGTATATCAAATGTATATTGATTTATGCAAACATGAGTATTTATGATTTGTAATTTTGTCATTGCAGCCTCTTTATTATGGGTTTTTACTCGTATTGTTGGATCCTAAACATTGTAAATATTGCAGTAAAAGTTATCGGGGCCATGAGTATTTGAGCCAGCTTTGAAACTGTGATATAAACTGGATGGTTGATTATTGTAGGACCACTTTGTATGGAACACCGTTGGGGCTAAGTTTAGCCATAGTATCGCGACGATATATGGAAACAGAATCAAGTCCGTTGCAGATTAGGATCAACAGGCCTAAATAAGACTTGACTGAGATGTTACTGTGTGCGCGAGTGCTTTAGTGCCAGTCTATAATTAGTGTTATTTGTGTGCGTTTTAACGCGTGTTTGCTAGGATAGTAGGATTCCATTGATCATTGAACACTGACAATTATTTAATAATTTGTGTATATTTTCATAATAAATTTATACTATTGATGTGATTTTGTTTCTTTATGCTTTTGAAGATGCAAATGGGGATTAGGTTGCACGAGTGGCAATTAGCAGGTGCCAAATCGTGACAGATTGTACGAATACATTCGAACTGCAAGTAATTCTCCGATGAAAATATTAACTTTTTTGTCTGAGATAAGATCAAAAGCTATCTGAAACAATCTACACACAACTGCTCTGTTCAGTATACATTATTGTAACTAACTGTGATTAAATTGACAAGTTAATGCAAGGGGCAAGTAGCATACTTGTATATATAGATATAGAACCCACGTGGAATGAGTGTATGGGAGTTTTATATTTCACTATCTGAATTGATCTGATGTAGATCTGCATCTTTTAACAAGTAGCCTGTCAATACGAACATCTCCAGTCTGTTAACTATCTAAGGCATCGTCCCTCCTGGACTTACAAACACGCCGTTGTTCTAAACCTACAGATAATACATGTATGCCTCTCGGTTGGATATAAAAGGCTAGAAAAAAAATGCTACTCGTAGAAAAGGTAAGTATGTCTTGTACAAGTATACAAAGAGAGTTGGGTGCTCATCAAGGTGTATTATACCAATACGATACGGATATTATTAATTGTTTAATTTCTCGAATTAATTATTGTATGTTTTATTATATTATGACGTTACTCACTATATAAAGTCGACCGTGATGTTCTCTATTAAAATAATTGGTTTGCCTTTTCACCCTTCATATGCGCCTATTGTATCATTATTTAAGGTATTTGATTTAAGGTTGGTCCACTACCCTATATAACCGAGAAACATACAGAGTTTCGTTAAATCCTATCTATTATTGGTGGAATTAATTATCAACAAGACGTTCAGCTGTGTTCATACACGTTTCGCCCTATTGAGAACTAGGTTGGTTGAAAGAAAAGATCACATTTCTGGATTCCAGAACTAGTTAAAATATTTGACAGCAACAAATGTTAACGGAAACTGAGACAAGAACACTTCAATTTCCTGTATTTTGAAAGTAATCATCGACATCATTTAAATTAAAATATTTAAAGTGGCAGTTTTGGGTGGATATCTGACCAAACATTATTTACCAACGCTATAAATAAATAAAATATCAAAATATATTTTCTAGTATATATTTTTGTTTTTTTTATATAAAAGATTCTTAAAATTGCCAAGGTTACAGGCGTTATAAATGTAGAACGAATTAAACAATAAAGAGCCGCTGGCAACGTTTCCCTTGAACATGAAGTTGGAAAGAAGAAAACTGAGGAATTGTTTTGAAGACAAATAAGAAGAAAGCCTAAAAATAATAGTAACAGCTACGAAGTGATAGCTAATGTAGGGCTAATGGTAGTTTCTTTAATTTGTGGCTAGAATAAACCTTAATCGTATTGCCCGTAAGCGGGGAGGGGAGGGGGCGTTAGCTCATGCATTCACTTACTTGTGTGATCACTGTATGTCAGACGTCTTTTCTAATAGTACCCAATTGCTGCGATTCCTAGATATCAGAAAATATAACGATACGTAATGGTATTCCGAGAAATAACTGTTCGAACTATGCAGTCAAAGGCAATAAGCATGGTGTGGTTACTCGCGAAAATTGTTTTACCCATGAATATCCCCCCTTCCGCCTTTGCATGACGTTTTGTGTTGACTTGCCTCGATGGAGATGGTTGAATTCTACCATCATTTTTTGGGCTAGAAAAAGGCCCGGCTCCCGTGTCGAAGCGGCGCCTTTCACTGAACGCTGAGTCCGGAAGGCTGGGGGGGGGGATTTTAAAAAAATGAACCCCACATAATTTATGCAATTTGG
Organism: Patella pellucida; assembly: GCA_917208275.1. Taxonomy (NCBI): domain Eukaryota; kingdom Metazoa; phylum Mollusca; class Gastropoda; family Patellidae; genus Patella; species Patella pellucida. Next base: position 6,268,086 of record OU795037.1, read on the forward strand.
TGGCATATCTGATTATAATCTCTGTCAAATAATATGTATCATAAATCGATGAATTTAGGCGAAAACCCCGACCTGCAAGTAATTTAAAACAATACACCTGTGAAATTATCATATCGTCATATTATTATTAATTAACGTATTATCATTGTAACATCAGGAGTCAAAGTTATTACATCCCACTTCTACCTCGTTGCCATTGGCAACTTTTGATAAAACTGGCCTGTTTATTTCCAATACAGGCTTAAAAGTATCCGTGTATCAGAAATGAACAGAACACTTCTACATCGTTTAAGATACCATTCAAGCAATAAGTGGCGGACGTTTAGTCCGGCCCAGATCGCAATGATAACGATAGCTCTATTCAAAGCAGCCCAAACAAGTGGTCAAAATCACAGTAACAAAACAAACCGGGTGAAAGAAACTGGCAGTTCCAAAAAATATACAATGACATTAAATTAACATAACAACAGGGTATAGCAATACGCACGTGTAAATACTATTCAGGTCGTCTCTCCACTGCGCAATCATTCTACCATGAAATGTAACGTGAGGCTCAAAAAGTGATAATTGAAAGAGCATTTATCACTTTTCGGTTGAAACGACTCGATAATAAATACTATTTTCACATTTTCCTTCACAATACTCGATAGAAATGTGATATAAGTCAGTTATTAGCACCTTTCCTCGGTGCATCGGTGAATATCAGGACAGTTTTGGTCGGGGACCGCCTCGGCTGAACCCCCGACCAAAACTCGGAAAGGGTGCTAATAACTACTACTTAAACTGGTTAAAAAATGTGACTAGTTGGGAACATTTTGATCATTTGATTAACCAGTAAGGAATATTGAATATTTTCAATGAAAAATGTCCCATTTTTGTTGCCAGGGACGCAAGTTCATGAAAGCTGCTTTTTGAATAGTCTCGGTCACCCATCACCCAATAGTCTTCAACAAATTTTACTGGATGATAGAGACTACTTTTTGAATTGACCCCGAACTTGAACATTTGACACACTACATATTGATTAAAGCTGAACTCCGGTTACATAACTAGATTTGTTTATGTAGGTGATTTGTTTTGCTTGAAAATAATTTCAGGTTGGGGTAAACCATATGTTTGCATCTTTTGTTAAGAATATACGCCACAATGGGTGTGTAGGTGGGGCCGGGTCCAGATGTTTTGAAAGCTACGATGTGTCTAACATCATTTTGGCGTATATCTGGAGTAACTGAAGATCACTTTGCTAAAACACAGAAAGAGAGTTTTACACAAAATAATATGATATACCAAGTTTTACTAATTTGATAATAATCAGATGTACACGATTTTTCCAGGAAATTTCAAACAGGCAAACAAAAGAAAAAAAAATCAACAAAATACAGGACTCTGATGGTAATGTTATCAAAAAGAAAATGTTTGTTTTCATTACAAATACTATTCGTTTATTTTATTCTATACCACAAATCAACTTGAACTGATTCCAAACGGAAAGTTCCGTGCACACTTGGCGGCGAACTCATCACTAGCTTCATCAAAATAGCAAGTGACAAGCCATTAAGGCCTGCTTAAACTTGCCACAACGAATGGATAAGCTTCTCCCGGGCACATTAGTGACGAATCACGTTGTCAATGGTCGACAAAGGGCAATTGGCACAAATATTGGACAACGAAACGAAGACAAAATTAAAAGTTTCCTTTTCAGTTTCGTTTTTAATGATCGGTTACCAGTCAGCTTTGATAATCGCTTGCATGATCACTGGTGACAGAATGCGACATCACTGTAGCAGGCCCGAACTAAACCCGATTACTCGACGGGGTCTGGATATACTGACGGTGACGAGAGCCTCAAACGGAACGACATGGAGCGATGCCCAACGGCAGTGTAAAATTCAACATTTTTCCCGAAACAGTGGACTGATATAATTCTAATCTTACCCACGTCACTAGGTACACACATTAAGAAAAGTAATATGTTTTCTTCTTCTTCACGGTGAATTAAATTATTTGTATATTAATTTATACCAACAAATATTTCTGAAAACATTACTCGATATACCTGATCCGGGTCCCTGGACAAGTGTCCCAGTTGTCCCTCTCTCACGGCAGTCATAGAACCTGCGCTATGGACACAATAACAGGGAGATAAAGCCCGAGTAAGTTTGGTACAAGAGCCCATAAAGAAGTTAATGTCCCTGAATTTACGCCGTTTTTAAAAGCTGTGAAGATGGCCATACACTAAATATTTGTGTTTTAACCCTTGTGGGCCCACGTTGTGAGAATCACATAGCAGGTATCAGGGGGCACATATGGACCCTAGTTATAATTCAAAGTTAAGTACACTGTACACATATATTTATTTTTATTTGTATTCATATTTGACATTCATTATTTTACAAAAGCATTTTAGTGACATTTGGAAAAGGTTGGAAAAGGTTGCATAATTCTCACAAAATTGCTACTTTGTGTACTATGTGATAAGAGTTTAAATGGAAATTTACGATTGATACAATGACCATCGAATATTTGGAATAAAATATATGTTAAACAAATAATCTGGATATATGTCAGCACACAATAAGCCGTGCAAAATATAACATTGTCCAAAACAGACAAACGCAGTAGTAGGATCTCCACCGTTTAACATCTGCTGCCTCAAAAGTGATATCGCAGGCAACGATGATCAACCATGAAGGTTTAAACTGGATCCGGTTTATTAATAGCGATTACAATAAACACAATTTTCAAGCAAACGTCTAAACCAAATTAGCAATTTGGACTTTTTCGGAAAATATTAAGTAATATTGTCTAACATTGAAATGAAAACGATTACCATTAACCTTGCAAATCTTAATTAATCAGTTATCTCGTTTCTTATGTTCACGGTGGTTTTGTGCAAGGTCATTTAATTTAAGGTGAGAAACGTTAAACACAGAAGACAGAAATGTCTGAGAAAAACAAAGAAGGATAAAATGTGATTTAGTGGATGGTCAATCACATAAGTCACATCGTTAAAAACGTTTTGAAAAGTGTAATATTTTCTGTTACAGATTGATGAGGTTAGAAGCCGTAAATCTTGTGGTTTTTTTACAGCGGGATTTTTTTATTACTGAACATGACTAAATTATTGACATTAAGCGTCTTTAATAGAAAGTCCATGTATTATTAGGACGTCAAAGGATATTACATTTATTACCCGAACATGGTCGTACAGATTCCTGTCGACCAGATAACTTGTTTTTGCTCACTTGTTTTTGGAACCAGCAGTTGTAATGGAATTGGAGAAAGAATGGGTCACAGAAAAAAGGAATTTAACATCTCGTAAACATAAAACTTCGGGTTTATATCATTTTAAGATAAAAAAAAACAATGCGTAGGTTTCTGTGCGATCACTGTTTGTAATATACATGTGTATTAAATGTTGGTAAACGTATAATAAGTATCAATTGTCTTCCAGCCTACTGAAAATGTTCTTCTTTTGCCAAAAGTGGTTGGATTCTGAAGTAATAATTCAACAATTGTAGCATAAATCCAAACTTTGAAATGGTTTTTAACTTTCGTCTAATCAACCAACCACATTTGAACATTTTGGGGTTTGACAGGGACGAAATCGTTTAACATAATACAAATGTCCCTGACGCCCAACTTATTAACTGCAATTTATTAGAACCAAATGAAAAACAAATAGTTTTCTAACTTGGCAATGTCTACGATATTGCTATCGTGAAAGCAAACGATAACTCCGACAACTAAGCAAGGCATCGAGTTCAGTTATTGTTTCACCATTGATTTTTTTTTAAAATGTCGGACACAAAAATCTCAACTATTTTAAAAATTACCCTTGTTTTTGTATACTTGGTCTAGTAACTGAAAGACTATTGAAAGTACTTAACATTTCAGTAATCATATTCATATCCAGATAATTAATATTCTATTGTTTTTCGGGATAAATTATTTATAAGAACACGAAAGATACCTACCTGCAAATCGGCGGAATGGAACGAAAGGCACTCAACGGTATGAGCAATTTTAGTTATGCATGATATGACAAGATAATTAAATTTCCAATTCATGAATTTGCATTAGAATGGGAGAGATCAATCCATATATATGACAAGTTGTTTGGTGTTCATTACTAATATCCTTTTAATCGATGATACCCATTCAGAAAAAAACAACAAATAGAATACCAGTACAGTAAGTTCGGATACAAAAACTTTTTGAATGGTATTCAACTGATGTACAACGCCTGATAAATTCAATTTTATGATTTGTAAAAACATCTTTTTGATATGTCAAATAGGGCGTGTAAAATGAAATTAATATAAATCAGAGCTGATCAATCAAATAGGGCGTGACACCAACGAGGTCAAAAGATCACCAGAGCTTATAAATGAAGGGGTGTAATATCTGAAAGGGGGCAAAAAGCGGGAGTTAGACTTTTCTAGAAGCATTTTAGAAAAGTCAACTCCCGCTTTTTCCCCACATTTCGGATGAAACCCCTCTTCTCTATATGGGTAATAATTTCCAGTAAAGTGACTGTGATATATAATCTGCAAGTGGAAAAAAAGGCTTTGAAAAAACCCAAAATGAAGCGAGTCCCAACGGTTCGGCGTCGGATGTGCGTACGAAATTGCGAGTTCAATTACCATAATCTTTATTTTTTGTGCACAGTTATTTTTTCATGTACTTTACTAACGTATTTAGACCATTGCCTTCTATAGTACTAACACATTTCGCAAACGTTTCCAAGTTCGCAAATTGGTATTAAGTTACCTTGTGTCTTTAATAGTGTTTAGTAATCTTATATAATATGTTTTGTCAAAAAATAGTTTTACGTTAAATACTATTAACAAGACTTATAGTCCTATTAATGGAACTCAAACTTAGCTGATAAATGTGAAATTATAGTTTTGAATTGAGTTGACTAAACATGTATTTACCAATATCTTTCCAATACTTGAAAAGCAGTCGACTGTTTATCATACACTTAGATATATCTCAATATTGGCTATGTCTAAGAACAAAAAATTTGATTGCAGATATACTGCTATTTCACAACACAAACCCCAACACACGATGGAATAAAATCAACTCTATATATCCTTACTGGCCAGATGTACTTTATCTGGTTTTCAGAATTAAAGCGATATTCAAAGTGATATAGCCCACCAAAATCCACCATGATTTCACCAGATGACTTATTATCAGCAAGCATCCGTCAGTTCATTTTATTAAGTGAACATAATTATGAAACGAGCTCAGCTGTAAACTATACATTTCTAACAAAACAAAGATACCAGCAGTTGTACGATAACAAACGTATCTTAAACCACCCAAACAATCTACGCAAACCAAACAACGTAATTAATAAACTTCAACAGAACTAGCATCTACTCACACCTAGAATCTTGTACTCCTGCCCACAAAAATACATCGACTATTTTCATGTGTAGATGCAGCTGCTAGGCGAAATATTTAAACCGACATATAAGCAAATAAATTAACTTAATCAAGCTACACAACAAAATAAAACAAATCCCCATTTTACTTGCTATATTACCTCATTGACTCGCACTTACACAATTTGGCAACGTTAATTTCGGTTTGTTTAATCACTTACTCATTTTTTTTAATTTCCACATCAAACAGTAGAATACAGAGCAAGATAATCATTTCTAGATGTTTGTTATTTCTATTTTTTGATTAAAAGTGGATTGCCAATAGTCGATGGTGAGGAAACATTTGCTTACAATCTTGCATCATCTGAAAATAATTATCATAATTGTAAAGTAATGACTTTCAACACACTGTTTTAATACCATACACTCAACAAAATCAATGTTCCCAGGTATGTTATCAGTTGAGTACAACTTTAACTGTGAATTGCAAATTTACAATGAATGTGTCCAATATCTGTATTATGTTATATCACAAACGCCCCTATTTTGATGACATTAATGGTTTTTATTTGAGTCTACATACGATTTACGTACTGATAGGTTTGTTAGAGAAAAAATGCGGATCTCGCGACAAATTCTCTTTTTTTCAATGGACTTAATTTTCTTCTGACATTTTTTGCACTTGCTCATCAATTTCTTAAAATAATATAATTTGTAGAGGATATAAAAAAAAATGGATATTAGCACATAATTAATTTGACACCGATCACGGTTATAGCAACCGAGTGAATATAATATGGAATTAACAGTACCATTACAGTGTAGACATACATACACTAATAGAGAGAGTATTTATTGTATGTACAGCGTACATGTCGTATATTGTATGTACAACGTACATGTTTGTCCTCTGTAGTTTGATTTGGGTTTACGATATTAAGCCCAAACACGTGCTATACCGACCAGATACACCTGACATTGTACGTGTTCTTTCTAAAACATCTAACAAGCCTGCATGTGTTAACCCGCGACACTGCATGTCGACCAACAATATTAATCTTTGGGGGCCAGTATTTACCTATTTAATCTACTGGAATACAAAATCAAACTCTTTAAAGCATCAGCCCAAATCAATCACTTGATTATTATTCCAAGTTGATTAAAATTCTCCAAATACGTAAGAGACAATTGATATATATTTTATGCTTGGTGCGTTTATTACCCGTATTTAATAACGTTTATTATTAGTCGGTGCTCGTTATACTTAACAATTACCGGTTAAATTCTATCGCATTAAGCCAGGCTAGCAAATTCTGTAAGAGTAAAAGGAACATAAAAATATCTTTATATTATCTGAAATTAATTCATATTCCATGTAGTGATTGATCGCCTTCAGATCAAATTCTGCCTCCAGTCAACTAAAATAAAAATCGCACTATGAATTGATATTATATAATCAACTCGCCCTTATAAAATCAATTAATCGACGAAGTTCAGAACAATCTGATTAGTGAATAGCGTTTTAATAATTAGAGAAAAGCGTGAACTGGTTGGGATTGATTGCGGATCAATATATGAGAAATAATGAATCAATAAATGTTAGATATATAATTGTTGGTGAAGAGAATTGAGAGATTTAAACAGAATGTAATTTTGACGGTGATGAATTACCAGTTGCCCCCCTTTCTATCAATTTCGACATCAATCAAATGAGTTGTCGGTACCAGATTGATTGAATCTTACCAACTACACCAACTGGTTGTGTTTACCCGATATAATTACTCGGTCCCCTTTTAACCTCTTTCCTTACTGAAATACTGAGATAAGACAACAGATCTATCTGATATATATAATACCAAAAACTTGAAACAAACTAATATGATGGTCTATCATATTCTACTCCTGAAATCTTAAGATAAGTTTCTTCTATCCAAATATTGATATAGGCGTGAGAAGCAATCGAGATGATTTAGAGCTACACGATGTCTTGTGATCAGTGATCTGCTACTGTTTGTCGTTACTATTTCTACCCACTACTTTCCTTGGTTTTCTGGTAAATGCCAGGGTAAATATTATCTGAAAAGAATATGATGGTTACTAGAATATGATGCGTTGTCAATGTATTGTAATATAAAAATGTATTGCCTTCCCTGGAACAAACCTTGAAATACGTATTTTCGTCTATTTTTCTAACAACATTTATTACGTTCATCAAAATACTCAGAATTTGTGATATAAGAAGGTATTGCCTTCCCCGGAACAAACCTTGTGGTACGTATTGTCGTATATTTATCTAACTACACTTATTACGTTCATCAAAATACTCAGAATTTCCACGACCATGTGATCTTTGAAGTGAGAGAGCAATACTTATAATATACGAGTGGAAGTTAACCCCATTCTCTCTATCTCTCTCTCTCTATATATATATATATCTCTCGTAATATGCATATTTATACCACGCTATACAGTATTGAAATCCTGTAAAAGGCCATAAACATAAGCGTTTTTAAATTAATTTTTCACAAGAGTTGGTGCTGGTTTAATGTCAGAGGTAACGAATTGAATTGCATCTTGTTTCTCGTACATCCGGGCTAATGAAGTATGAATGAAATGGGGTTTAACGTCCTACTATTATGCACCTAACCTGGGCTAATGGAAGACAGGCATACGCCATACAGTGTGCTATGATGGAAATTTTTCCCGGGCAGCTGCGCTATGGCCTACTTTTATATCGAATTCCAACTGCCAAGTGATCTTTTACGTGCACTCCAATGTGTACACGGGACCTCGGTTTTTCGTCCCATCCGAACAACTAGGCAGCTGTCCTTGTCAGGCCTTCCTTCTGCATCAGTGACAAGGGGAAATCACGCCAGCAAATCGAGATAAACTTTCTCCGCCAATGCAGGGAACGAATATCAGACCTCTAGGCAATCCAACACCCCGAGTAGAAATAGACATAAAATTTATGGAAGGTAATTAATCATATACTGTGACCGTGGATAATTGACTTTTAGCCTAATAGTGGAACAAGTGGATCCCCCGTTCTTGGGAATTAAATGCGGAATGAATGTTTGTTACATTTTCTGAACCAGTATGGGGTGTAGTATTCAAGAAAAATTCCCCCCAACAATCGGTCTTGGGGAAAAATATTTGTGGCCGGTTTAAATTTTGGCCCCGTTGATCACATAAAACGAAGGATAATTTCGGTATGAATAGATTTTTTACATTTTCTGACGAATTATCATGGTAAAATCTCGCACATGATTCACAAAACGATGAGAGAATAATATTTAGTGATAATAAAATCAGAAATCATATGACGTCATCATTGAAATCCAAGATGGCGGCCAAAATGCAGCTATCTCATAAGTTACCAATTTGAAGTTAAATATATCTTGTAAATAATAGTAATATGTCTATCCACAGGTTTATATATCATCTGAGTACGAATAACATAGTAAAAACTCATTTAACACGGTATTAAATCCGGGAAAATAATATTCGTGACTCACTGATTAGTCCCCATCGTCATCCAGATCAACTGCTTCTCCATTTTGCAGTTCTCTCAGCGGCAACCGCCACATACAGCTTTTTAACAGCGCGTGCACATATTTGTGCCGCATTGGTTCCGGATCGAATTGCACATATACACCTCAAAAAGTTGAGTACCGAATCGAGAGCTGGTGGAAAGTCCGTTCGGACTGGCCCATAAGGTCCTGTATCCAAAGGTTGTTCCCTTTTGGCGTGTTCCCTTGCGGCGTTGTGACCTTGTTACCTGACCCTATACCCGCCCGTATCCATAGACTGTTTCCCTGTGCCTTGTTGCGTGTGCAATGTACGATGGAAAAATAGGTAAAAGAAATGTCTACACACGAACGTTAATGAGAAAGCAAATTAACACAAGACACAACTATCATTATGGGAACAGTTGTTTTATTGATAGCTCGACGATGAAATCAAGTACTGAAAAATCAGAAGGATGCCGCTATTTCAATTATTTTCTTCGCTGGTGTCATGGTAATCCTTTTTTCTAAGGTTCCACAGCAGCGGGTGACTTCTCACCTCCTCAATCAAATCAGCTTCTGTCAGTGAGGATATTGATGACAACGAATTTTAACAGTGTAGATGTATCTCCATTCAATATCGTATTCGTAATAGCGTGTTCCCTCTTGTTCAGTTGCAAGGAATGGACAAGTTCATTCCCTGTGTTCCCGGCCACCAGACCACATGTTCCGTGCGTGAGACCACATGTTCCGTGCGTGAGACCACATGTTCCTGGGTACAACCTATGGGAACAGGCACATTAAAAAGCAAAGGTTCATTGTCCGTGTGGTAAGTCACAAGGTCACAGGGGAACAAGCCACAAGGGAACAGCCTATGGATACAGGACCTAAGATCCACTGTCATTCACCCATTCCCATTCGGTTGGATCCAATGCAGATTCGTCAAATTTAGCCCATATGACTACTTGCTAATGTATTCTTACTGCGTGGAAGTGTGCCGCTCTATTAGTTGAGGCACATGCTCGACGTCAATCCGGTTCTTTTCAGCCATCATCGTTCTAAATTTTGTGAACCGAAAGCGAGCTAGTCCGCCGTCCCCGGTATAACCGTAAATATGTCCAAAGGGGGCACTACCAGCTGTACCATCAGAATCCGGCGAACTGTTCAATTTAGATATTATCTTAGCCCAATCTTGCACGACTTTGTCGCTCAAATATTTTATTATTGAATTCCATTCCACCCATAACACGGCGAGGTCGTGTCGCTCCCTGACCAGGCATGGGCGATCCAGGTTTGGGCTAGGATAATATCTCAATTGAACAGTTCACCGGATTCTGTTGGTAATGCCCTCTTTGGACTCATTTACGGTCATACCGGAGACGGCGGACTAGCTCGCTTGTGGTTCACAAAATTTAGAACGATGATGGTTGAAAAGAACCGGGTTGACATCAAGCATATGCCTTAACTGATGGAGCGGCACACTTCCACGCACTACGAGTACATTTGCACGTAGTCGTATGGACAAAATTGGACGAATCTGCATTCTGAATCTGAATCTGAATGTATACACTGCAGGACCTTTCGGTATAATTGCAGCGGGAGAGAGATGTGTGATTATTCACACTGATGGAGAGCTGTAATGAAGCTCCGAACTGACTCTGCGTGCACAATTTCACTGTCTAGTTTGTTCCACTCAATAGTTGTTTTGGGAAAAAAGAATGTTTATACTGGTCGCTTTTACAGTTTATGGGTTTAAAGCACTTGTGATGGTTACTGGCTTGTCTATCAATAATTTTCAAATTTTTGGGGTCTGATTAACCGTTTACCACGAATAGGAGTCAGATAGGAATCAATAGGCACTGCCGGCACCAATCCCTCAGCCACCTTGTAGAAGAATGTCAGTCGTGCCATCTTTCTTCTGTCTTGATGTGGTGGAAGTTGGAGAGTCGTTAACATCTTCGTGACACAGCCCTGTTCTCGGGATTTGTAGTCTCCAGAGATGAAGCGTGCGGCACGGCGCTGGACTTGTTCCAGTTTGTCGATGTCCTTTTGGAGGTATGAGTCCCAGACAACGGAGCTGTATTCTAGGACGGATCGCACTAACAATGGGTAGGCTGTTTTCCTGCAGGTCGGTGGATACTATTTGAGGTTTCTCTTCAAGAATCCAAGGGTAAAGCAGGCTTTGTTTGAGATCTTCGTGATATGGGTGCTAAATTTTAGGTTCTCTGTAAATGTGACGCCCAGGTATGGATTTTTTTCAACTTGCTGGAGAATGTTGTTATCTGGTTGATAATAATGACTGGATTTGTTGTTGATACTCATGATGTAACACTTTTTCGCATTAAACTTCATACCCCATGTCAGCGGCCATTCCCCAAAAGCTTTGGGGTCCGATTGAAGTTGTAAGTGGTCTCGTCATTGGATCCAACCGAATGGGAATGTGTGAATGACAGTGGATCTTATGAGCCAGTCCGAACGGACTTGTCACCAGCTCCCAATTCAGTACTCAACTTTTTGAGGTGTAAATGCAAGTTGATCCTGAACCAATGTGGCACAAATATGTGCACGTGCCGTCAAAATGGTCTCAAATGTGTTTGCCGCGGAGAGAACTGCAAACTGGGGAAGCAGTTGATCTGGATGACGATGGGGAATAATCGGTGAGTCACGAATATTTTTGTCCCGGATTTAATACCGTGTTAAATGAGTTTTTGCTATGTTAATCGTTGTCAGATGATGTATAAACCTGTGGATAGACATATTACAAGATATATTTATCTTCAAATTTATAACTTATGAGATAGCTGCATTTTTGCCGCCATTTTGAATTTCAATGATGACGTCATATGATTTCTGATCTTATCATCACTAAATATTATTCTCTGATCGTTTTGTGAATTGTGTGCGATATTTCACCATGATAATTCGTCAGAAAATGTCAAAAAATCTATTCATACCGAAATTATCCCTATTTTTATGTGATCCCCCGAGGCCAAAATTTCAACCGGCCACAATTTTTTTTCCCCAAAACCAATTAACGGGGGGAATTTTTCTGGAATACTACACCCCATACTGGTTCAGAATATGTAACAAACATTCATTCCGCATTTAATTCCCAAGAAATATATACCACTACTAGCCTATTTCTGTTAATTAATTAATCAGATAGAAGTAAACCTCTTCATAAAATACAATTAAAGCGACCTTATATCTGTCATTGTTAACAGTAGAATAAATCTTACTGCGGTAGGAATAATCTAGCTCCAAGGGAATGATGCCTCAAACATGCGACCTACAACCTATTAGTACTGAAAAAGATGAAGATATTGGCAATATATAACGAAGAAAGCATTAACCACAAGCGACCGTAAATTCCCTCGGAAACCCCGTTATTTACATAAACACATAAATATATTGATAAGAGGCACATCGCATTCTTCTTCAATATGTGAGATGTTAGAACGTGATGTCAAATTACCAAACTAGTGAAATATAAAGCTAGTGAAACAATGTGGATATCTATGTTTCATCTCGGTATCCTGGCTAACCAAAAAACCAATGTTACCATATCTCAGACATATAAACAAACGACAAGAAATTGGCTAACCCTTGGCGTAAAACTACTATTTAATAAACTTGACATTTGGTCGTATCGAAACATACTAAACGAACGCTTCTTGGGTTACTGTTTGGTATTTTCATAACATAGACAACGTTAATAAGTGGGGTTACAGAGACGATCCTTGTTTCATACCAACAGCGAATGTCAGATATGCTGACAGCCCTCAGAAATTTCGCTTTAAGCCTACACGATGGTGAACAACGATCAACACTGACTTCCGGAGTTATAAGGTCTTCAGGGACAATCGGTATACAAAGATCGGGTTGATAGATTACATCTCTTTAGATATTTGGTGTATGTTCGTTCTGTTGTGTATACGAGTCATCCGAACATCCGTTTTTACAGACAAGCAGTGATGCGATAGATTGAGCGTTAAATGTATTCTTCAAGATAACGGATATTTCGTATTTGGTCAGACGAAGAAACCCCAAGAAGGGACTTCATTTTATAGTAAAACAACAATCATTTAGTTAAAGCCCCAATACCACTCTTGTTGTAACTGAATAATATGTCCCAATCTTTATTCTAATCAAAAAATTGTACTATTTTACAATATTCAAATTAATAAATGATACAAATTTCATCTTAACATATTTTCGAACCCTCCAGACAAGTAAGATAGGTTGTAATGGATAATTTACACAACAGGTAGGACACTTAAACATCTAGTAGTTAAAATAAGGCTAATTTCTTTTTCTGGACCTCCCAAACTACCAAGAGTGTTATTGTCCCTTTAATAAGTAAGCAATTGTTATTACTGTTGGTTTTATTGTACGAATACATTCGAACTGCAAGTAATTCTCCGATGAAAATATTAACTTGTTAGTCTGAGATAAGATCAAAGCTATCTTAAACTATCTACACACAACTGCTCTGTTCAGTATATCTTATTGTAACTAATTGTGTTTAAATTGACAAGTTAATGCAAGGGGCAAGTAACATACGTGTATATATAGATATAGAACCCACGTGGAATGAGTGTATGGGAGTTTTATATTTCACCATCTGAATTGATCTGATGTAGATCTACATCTTTTAACAAGTAGCCTGTCAATACGAACATCTCCAATCTGTTAACTATCTTAGGCATCGTCCCTCCTGGACTTACAAACACGCCGTTGTTCTAAACCTACAGATAATATGCCTCCCGGTGGAATATAAAAGGCTAGAAACAAATGATACTCTTATAAAAGGTTAGTATGTCTTGTACAAGCATACAAAGATAGTTGGGCGCTCATCAATGTGTATTAAACCAATACGATACGGATATTATTAATTGTTTTATTTCTAGAATTAATTAATGTTTGTTTTATCATACACCCATTAACTAAGTTTATAGGCATGCCCCTCCCCCCTTGTTGTAGAGATTTATCTTGAAATAATGTTGGGATTTTTGGCTTTGTTTAACCGTTGACGATCATAAATTCAAGACAATGGTTTACTTTTTCTTGTACTTGTGTATTGGAATATAATGACGTAACCATAAGATCGCCAAAATGGTCACATGAAATATATATACATGTAGAAGGAAAGATTGACTAGTGCTCGCTAAAGTCACTCTATTGCCAGGTGTCTGCAGTGTAGGAAAATGTTCAATGGAAATGAAAACAATGTACAAATTGGTCAATTTTAAAATTGAATACCCCTTGGCTCAGCCACATAATTAATGTTCGAGTCAAATGGAATTGCAACTAGCTTTTCAGGTGTGTGTCCGAGACAATATTTCTGCTTATTTAGGCGCATACATGTATATGATTACAGTGGAGTCCTCCAAAACACGTTATTTCCAAGAATATAGAAGAAATATTCTCTGCGCTAGGGGAGAGTGGGGTCCGGACCTCCGGGACACGCACCTGTTATGTTCACAGGCAATTGATATTATGACGTTACTCACTATATGAAGTCGACCGTGACGTTACTTTATTAAAATATAGTTCAGCTGGTATAATTGGTTTGCCTTTTCAGCCTCCATATGCGCCTATTGTATCATTATTTACAAGCGATAAAATTGCATATCATAAATCATTTGCTTTAGAAATATTTGAAATGTAGCCTGGTGCCACGTAATTCATAAATAACTCAGTTGGTGCCGTTGTTTTAGGACTGGATTGTTCGTACTTGGTTTTATTTTATATATGTTACTGACGTTTATGATACCCCCCCCCCCCATTGTCAAGTAACACACTTAACAGCTATGGTAGCCTCGCTTGGCAGGCTTTTCATCACCAGTTTCCGGTAGTGACATCAGCGAGTAACGGTAAACGTTAGCTTGGTTCGTCTACAGAGTTGATTTTAAAGCCGAAATTTCAAATTTTTAAGTTATATTTTTAAAAAGTATTAAAATAAAGCCTTAAAATAGATTAACAGTTCTACCTTGTTAAAGAATAATCCTATTAATCCTATAATTCACTATTGCCAGCTGAGAAATTGGCAAAAATTTTCAACTTCAAATCCCAACGTTGGAAAATGGCCGTCCATGTTGCCAATAGGAAAACAAGGGCGATTATTCCCCGTGTCAATGATTTTTTAAGGGGTGGGAAATAATACCCATGGTCGTATAATAGTGAGCTGATAACCTATATTGAGCAAAAGGCATAGAAATAATTATGTTTCGACTTTCTTAGAAAATTTGGGGATCACGGTGGCTAAGCGGATAAGGCGTTGGTTCGCTAGCCTGGAGGTCGAGTGTTCGATCCCTGCATTGGCCGAGAAAGTTCATCTCGATTTTCCGGCGTGATTTCCCCTTGTCAGTGATGCAGAAGGAGGGCCTGACAAGGACAGCTGCCTAGTCGTTCGGATGGGACGAAAAACCGAGGTCCCGTGTACAAATTGGGGTGCACGTAAAAGATCCCTTGGCAGTTGGAATTCGATATAAGAGTAGGCCGTAGCGCCGCTGCCCGGGCAAAAATTTCCCTCATAGCACACTGTATGGCGTATGCCCGTCTTCAATTGGCCCAGGTACGGTGCTTAAGCGTAGGACGTTAAACCCCATTTCATTCATTCATTCTTAGAAAATTGAAATTCTCGTTCTAAGCTTGGCGTGTAAATAAAGGGCTAATTAATAATTTCTATAACATCTGAAGCCTAATAAAGACTTGCAATAGTCAGATTTAGATCTTGTATATAATGTATGTTTAAATAGTGTCATTCAGTGTAAGTGAACAACCAACCTTGTGCTTTTATTATAAGTTAAAACAAAATCAACAGAAACACGTCTGAACCATACAAACTGAGTTTCTCTCCAATTATTCTATCTATCTATATATATACCTGTAGTAGACAAATTTAGAGACAGGTATGTGTAGAGTTAGGTTAAGTATGAACCTAGTAAAGTTGGTTTATATCACCGACTAACGAAAAACATCTTTAAAAGCCAGTAAATATAAACAAGCCGATAGTAATTCTTTCTAAAACATTTATACCCCATTTACCAAAGGTCACGCCCGCCATTGTCAGTCGCCATTGTTAGAATTATGATGCGACTTTGAGAGGTAACTTCCCCGCCTTGTGTTGACTTCATATTAAGCACATTATGGCCGATCTGTAGATCAAACAGGTAGAATATAGCACGTGGAGGGTTTGTGATGCATTAAATACCTAACAGTAATTCTTGATATAGTCTACCACATCTTCATCGACAGCTGTTATACATAAACTCAACATACTGTTATGGTACCATTGTCTCCTGCAAATGCTTTGAAAGTCGTGACGTTGCTAGTATTGTTAGCATTTGTGTTTACTTTAAAATTCAACATATTAGAAATTAGATATCAACTGGTGTATCCATAAAATGATACACTTGTATTAAAAATGATACACTAGAATCGGCTAATTATTGTTCTTGCTTCATGTGTCGAAGATGTAGGCTAAACCTCGGGTGTCCATTACTAGTAGTTTTATACATTTGTATCTTTAATATCCCTGCAGGAGATTTATTTTCCAACAGTTCGTCCTGTGTGTATCCACTGTGCTCATTTCCTTGTTGATCTATTTCTGTATTCGTCAGAGTCAAACTTGCAAGGTCGTGCAGTGTGCTATAATGGAAGAAATTGTACACGGACAGCGACGTCAAAGGTTCTTTGACCGGCCCGAACGACCAGACGTCCAAAGAAGGACAAATCCGACCGGGAATAATCTTTGGATACTATTGATTAACACTTTCAGGCCCACGTTTTAGAATAATTTCTTGTTTTATGATATTTTATAGATGATTTGGGTTTGGTTAGGATGTCCACATAAATATTGTTCAGTTTTACAAAATCTGCTGAAGCTGGTGGGGGTCGGAATTGCACGGTAAAGTGGTAAATTATTTCAAATACGAAAAATACAAAAAAAAAGTTTAAATTATTCTTGAAATCTGAATTTTCATTTTAACTTCAATCCACATCACTAAACAGACAACTCAAACACAAAAATGTATATTTTCTCAACATCCATTCAGTAGCGGATTAAGCTCTACCAAGGCCTGAGGCTGCAGTTGCTGGAGTGCCTATTGGACCTATTTAAAATGGCGAGGGCCTAATTAATTTCGGGTCAGGGCCTATGTTGATTCTCGTTGGGCCTAAACCCCGCCCCCTTACATTCATTGTCTATGCGTTTTTAATCGTATCAGACAAGTCCAATTTTTTTATTTTTTACAAAATCTTTGGGCCTGAGGCTGCAGCCTCATCAGCCTCAATGATAATCCGCTACTGCATCCATTCATTCATTAAACAAAAGGCGTAATCAATTTGAACTTGAAATACAAATGTATAGCTTTTTTCCAACCGTACCATGAAAATCGAGAATAAAATTTCTTGAATTATTACAGTTTAAGGATACATTACATGTAACACATTTACTCGGAGAGCGAGATTCTATGTTTTTCTTAGAACAACCGTCACATTTTCATATATCATTTCACAGACCAGTTTTGATTTAAAATCTCTTTGTCAATTATATAAAGCATAAATTCAGACAAAGTAATCAATTCGCAAAGGAAAAAAACCCATAAATTTGGAGAAAAAAAACAACACATTGTTACTTCAGAGTCCTATGGCGTACCATTTGCCTGAAAGGTCTGGGCCTGATAATACGTCTCATCGAAATAAAATATGACAGTATTTGTAAATATTATCCGGGATTTTTATTATATAAACTTTATGAACGGGTTTTGCTTTTGATAAAGTTTCATAAAAAAAATTGCAATCATTTTACTTACTTTGCATTTGAACTTGCTCTGTGCCTTTTAACATGCACAGAGGTTTTTTTTTAAAAAAACATGACTGTGATTTTTGTATGACACTCTACAATTGTTTTTGGCACTAAGACTGCACTACTTCAACTCAACCTTAGACCTACCTAAAACTGACTTATAATGAAATACTGACCATAATACAGTAACACATATGCATTGCAACATTGTATTCACTTTATGATGGGACATGAGAGTCGGGCCGGAAAGGGTTAACCAACCATATCAGCATATTTACCTGATTAGCATAAATATGTGTTAAATTTAAATAGATTCACGCTACAGTTAGATTTAAGGGTAACAAGGTTAACGTTATATTTAATTGAAATCATCCGTCGTAGGTAACAGGTAATTAAAATCAGCATGGTGAACTGCAGTTGGATGTTTATTACAAACCCGAGTACCTTCCAATTGAGTAAATTAATTAATAGATTATCATAATTTTAAACTTAACGACTGGTCAACCGTTATCAATATCACATTATTCTATGATAATTACGGTAGGTGGGGGTGAATGGCTAACGTATTAGTGTAGGCTCATTTGTCATGAAATAAATATTCGTGTCAATTTTTTGGTAAAAGCAGAAACTCAATTGATTCTAAAAGAAGAAATCATAAGTTTTAAGAAAAGTTA
This sequence comes from Patella pellucida, assembly GCA_917208275.1. Classification (NCBI taxonomy): domain Eukaryota; kingdom Metazoa; phylum Mollusca; class Gastropoda; family Patellidae; genus Patella; species Patella pellucida. The sequence goes on from OU795037.1 coordinate 6,286,477, forward strand.
GCGTGCCACTTTTTTTTCACGTTCTAGAGGTCCGAAATCCAAGATGGCGTCCAAAATGGCCGCCATTCAGCAATAATTCAATATCTTCGTGAGTACACATGATATGATGCCAAACAATGTGTCTAAATATAGGTTTTCCGACACAAAAAAATCAATGGAACCATCAAATTTCGTCTAAAATTGTGATTTGCATGCCTTATTTCATGATGGCGTCCAAAATGGCCACCGTTTACACTAAATTCGGCTTATTTCGATACAGTAGTCCATAAAATGATATTGAAAATAGATGTACAAACAAGATATCTGATTAAAGTATTGTTTTGGTCACGTGGTATGTCCTAAACAAATCTATATAACTATAGTGGAACCACGTTAGCTATTGTTCGGTGTCATTCAATGTCGTGGTTTCGATTCTCCGCTTCTTTACTACATTCTCGTGGGTTTTCTCAGGGTCTCCCGGTTTTCCCCCACTGCTAAAAGACCCCTACGCGCACGCGAATTGTTGAAATAATATTGAACCACATGTTAGTCCCGAAATGACCTAGTTTGTGTCAAGTGGACGCAAAACCCAATTTCTCTCTCTGATAATTATTTCAGAAACTAGTTATACAAATAGTTCGTCCGCTTTGGCATATTAAAAGATAGAGGTCACGTGTACACATTGTCATGCTTGTAAAAGAGCGATTGACAGTTGGAATTCAAAATGTCCGGGCAAATGTCTCCTCACAGCACATTGCATTGCGTATGCCAGTCTTCAATAACCCAATCGGTGCAGGAAACTAGGATGTTCAAACCCATTTTATCTCACTCTTCGAATATTTTGTGTGATAATGTTAAAACAAACGCTCTTTGCGGATGTAATATGTCGAAGATTAGTACGAAGCGCAGTGCAATAATACCACGAAGCAGAAGAAACAGTACGATTGGTTTTCAGACTAATTATCAGCCACATGTTAGGTCATACTCTCAAAATACACTACCAAGTAAGGCAGGGTAAGCTTACTCTTCCGGACACCTGTTACCACTGATTGTCGTGTATTTTGTACACGGGGAGCAGTCCATTTGCTGATTACACTATTTTGCTTGAATACACTATTTTGCCTATAACGTTTTTAGGACTTCGAATTCTGTCTTATGGTTTGGATTGTTCGTACTTGTTTTTTATTTTATTGTTGAAACTCACTGGATCCGTGATACACGCCTAGGCGACTGTAAATGATGATGGTATATGTCATATTTTCCCACTAGTGTGTAGTTAAAACAAATAATTCATATAAATAATTATCAATGGTCGAAGTGTAAAACAACATTTCGTTCACTTCTTATTATACTATAATCCTGATTATAAAATCCAACCACGGTCGCTCAAACCTCTATAGAGGTACTTAACTTAATTGTACTGGAACCCTGTGATTATTCTGGTAGTAAATTGGAAAGAGATACATTCATCAAGTTGAATTAGTCCACATATAAAATCAGATTAGACGTCTTGTGATACAAGAATGTCATAAATATGTATGGAATCAGTGCCGTAATTTGATTGAACCAGATTCTAGTGGGCTAGTCATTATTCTTAGATTCTTTATACCGGTGACAAAATGAATGAATGAATGAAATGGGGTTTAACGTCCTACTGTTATGCACTTAACCTGAGCTAATTGAAGACGGGCATACAGTGTGCTATGAGGGAAATTTTGCCCGGGCAACGGCGCTACGGCCTACTCTTATATCGAATTCCAACTGCTAAGGGATCTTTTACGTGCACTCTAACGTGTACACGGGGCCTCGGTTTTTCATCCCATCCGAACGACTAGGCAGCTGTCCTTGTCAGGCCCTCCTTCTGTATCACTGACAAGGGGAAATCACGTCGGAAAATCGAGATGAACTTTCTCGGCCAATGCAGGGATCGAACACTCGACCTCCAGGCTAGCGAACCAGCGCCTTATCCACTTAGCCACCGTGATCCCCCGGTGACGAAATGAGATAGAGAGGAGCATATTTACAGGCTCTAGAACATTCAGTGATTGTTTTCCCATAAAAAATTGTGTTCTCTTATTGTGTTCTCAAATCGCTGAATGACACTTAAAGATTCACCTTTAAGAATTTTCGTCGATTAACTAATCAATAAAAAACAAAAATGTGCCCTGGTCAATAAAAACGGAAAATCGTAAAAGAAATATGACGGTAAGAGTACTATAATATAGGTTTCTAAAACAAGACATACATTTAAGATGGCTTCGGGGAGCGGTACGCCACAAAAAAATTGTCTCTAACTCAAAATCATCCAGAGTCTTTGGCATTGAAAGCACGAATTATTTGTCGATTTAAAATAGCCTCAGTCACCCAGAACCTCATAGTCTTCAACGTACTGAGGACCTTTGACTATTGTCAATATTTTGGCGAATAGTTCCATTGTCAATGATTAACCGGGAGTTTGTTAGTTTATGCGGTTGCTTATCCAGTATTTTGAGCTAAGTCCAGTAAAAGTTGCGGGGCCCTTCCCGAACTAAATTCCATAGTTGTTGCATTATTACAAACAAACGACGAATTAGGATTAATCAACCTAGTTTGGCGTCGCTATCTTTTTTTATTACTAGTTACCTCCCTTAGATTTTGTTTATGTAAATGTAAAAGACCGGATAATCTAGCCAATGACCTACTATTCTCAAATGGTGACAATGCATCCATACTATATTTTTCCGGGTAATAGAGACTTATTTATATCAGCATTGATGTTGTGATCTTACCGGAAAAAAAGTATTCTGAAATCCAACATTTAAGATAAATAATCATTTTACCATTGCCAAACAGTGACATCATATTCTTATCTTATCTGGAGAGCATTTGCAATAAATACTGTTGGTGTAGTCTAGAATAACCAAGCGCTAGGGATTACATTAGATTGAGCGTTCATATACATTCATACATTATTATATGCGTTGCGACCCATTTGATTCAATTTCTAGGTCCCAAACATTAGCGATTTAGCTCCTTAAATTGAGCTGTAAGTAACACGTTATTCCTACGTAGCTGTCTGATGTTTCTTGAAACATACTATGCATTGGCATATTATACTAACAGAAATGATGCAAAAGCAACTTCAAGTATGATAAATTTATTTACCCAATTATTATTGAATTTCAAGAAGTTCGACGAAGAAAACTATCCAAGAATAAGGAATTGAAAAAAATCTGCACATTTCCCCAATGGCAATACAGATCACTTTTCCGACAAATTTCGAGCGTGTGACGCCTGGTCTTCCGGTCATGATTCTGTTATTTGTATCCTAGTTATCAAGTGCACTGTTGTGTCAGAGATATCACTGAAGTGAAAGCGGACGCACATGCAGAGTGCTACTTTTCAAACCGCTGTGGCTTCAGGTTCTAAAATACCAGGTTTGAACAATAGCTTTAAATAACAACAGGTGATGTGTAGGCCTAAGGTCCATGTGTATTTATTCTAAGATAAACACACAAGAAGTTCACGTAGTTTGTGAGAGAGTGAGAGAAATGGGGTTTAACGTCCAATCGACCCAAACTAGGTCATTTCTGGACTAACATATGGTTTTAATTTTATTTCAATAATTCGCTTGCGCGTAGGGGTCTTTAGCAGTGGAAGGAAACCGGAGGACCCGGTGAAAACCCACGAGGTTGGATCATTGTAGTGACTGCGAGGGCATAATCCTTTGAATGCAGAATTTGATTATCTCGCCTATATGAACTGAAAGGTTCGATGCGTCATTTAGCGCGATATAAATCCCTTGCAAACTTACATATTGTGAAAGGTTAATTAGCTAACGTCATATTGGCTAGGTCCGATTATGCCAATAAATACGCCATACACAGTGTGCTATGGAGGAAATTTTTTCCCTGACAAGGGCAATATACGATTTCCTCTTAAATCGAATTACAACTGTCAAGGAAATGAAATGAAATGGGGTTTAACGTCCTACTTTTGCTCCTAAACTTGGCTAATGAAGACGGGGTGTAACGTCCTACTCTTCTGCTCCGATGGGGCTAAGGAAGACTGCCATTTTGACCAGGCAGTAGCGCTACGGCCTACTCTTATATCGAATTACGACTGCAAAGGGATATTTTACGTTCACGCCAATGTGTACACGGGACCTCCGTGTTTGTCCCATCCGAACGACACATCAATACCAGTCAAAAAATGGAAATCCGATTGAATCAATGAACGAATGAATGAAATGGGGTTTAACGTCCTGCGCTTAAGCACCTAACCTGGGCTAATTGAAGACGGGCATACGCCATACAGTGTGCTATGAGGGAAATTTTGCCCGGGCAGCAACTGAATTCCAACTGCCAAGGGTTCTTTTACGTGCACGCCAATGTGTACACGGGACCTCGGTTTTTCGTCCCATCCGAACGACTAGGCAGCTGTCCTTGTCAGGCCCTCCTTCTGCATCACTGACAAGGGGAAATCACGCCGGTAAAATGGAGATGAACTTTCTCGGCCAATGCAGGGATCGAACACCCGACCTCCAGGCTAGCGAACCGGCGCCTTATCCACTTAGCCACCGTGCTACCCCCGATTGAATCAAGCCGGGAGATTATCTAGAGTTTGGTATTCTGATAATGTTTTCTTCATTTCTGACGGGTGTAGGCTACTATCTGATTCAAAACAATGCTAAATGCAGTTGTGAAGAGTAAAATTTAATTGTTTAACAAGCATTTGCCCATCATGCATGTGGTAGCAATAGAGACAAATCTCTGAACGCAACATAAGATCTTAAACATTATGGAAGACCAAATGGGACAATATTCACGATTCTTGTTTCTACATTCCAGTTTGAACATTTAAGACACGAACGCAACATTCAAAACTAATAATTCTTGTTTCTACATTCTTATGTAAACATTTCATCCACAAAATCATCATTTCAAACCCAAAAAATTACTTTATGTTTCATTTTCGGCGTTTTATCGGTAACTTTTATTATCATTAAATATTAAAATTAAAAAATAATTTCTTAATTCTACACGACAAAGAAATCAATTCATTGGTTTCTGAAAGTATCTAAAACCAAAATCTGGAATTTGAACTCTTATGAAAATATTTTCTACGTTTTAAAAAGTCTTGAAGTTAAAATGTTCAAACTGGAATGTAGAAACGAGAATCATGAATATTGTCCCATTTGGTCTACATCAACATTATTACACCAGAGGGCGCTAGAGCGAACACAATTTGGCGACCTATTCAGCTAGCGACCCATTCGACCGAACCAGCTGCATGGTACCTGGATCGTTTGCCCTGGCTCTTATATTAATTAAGTTGGGGCTATGGGGCACCGCCACAGGCACGGATGGGGGGGGGGGGAATGTCCCTCTACAAAATCTGCCGCCCCATAAGTATGGCGCCCGTGAAAAAATCGACCAGATAAAATAAATATAAAGCCACTGGGCGCTCAATAACTTGGTAACCCAATACTCATAACCGGCACTTTTAAAATGCTACACACGGCCCTCAACGCCGGATTAACCATGGTGGGGCCCCTGGGGCCTGGAACATGTGGGGGGCCCCTGATCACCGACCGCGAGCGCCGAAGGCAGGGCCGTATGTAAGATTGTAGAAGTGGGGGTGCAGCAGAGTGTTGGTGACGCCAATATAATGCCCTGAGTGCGGAACGGTGCGTGTGTGTACGTGGGGGTGGGGGGCTTGGAGCTGCAATCAACGTCGCTCCCGTATGTCCATTTCGGCAGCGCTTTTTCTTTTTTGATCACGGTGGATAAGGCGCTGGTTCGTTAGCCTGGAGGTCGGGTGTTCGATTGTCAGTGATGCAGAAGGAGGGCCTGACAAGGACACCTGCCTTGTCGTTCGGATTGGACGAAAAACCGAGGTCCCGTGTACACATTGGGGTGCACGTAAAAGATCCCTTGGCAATTGGAATTCGATATAAGAGTAGGCCGTAGCGCCGCTGCCCGGGGAAAATTTCCCTCATAGCATTGTATGGCGTATGCCCGTCTTCAATTACCTCAGGTTAAGTGCATAACAGTAGGACGTTAAACCCTATTTCATTCATTCATTGATGTTAAGCACACCAAAATGAGAAACTCCTTATCCTCTAAACTAGAACTAGTCCGAAACACCATAAGGCGACGTGGATAGGGCGACCAGAACAAAAATTGGTGGCGCGCCTGTCAAATGTGAATAAGGGCGACCAAAACGAACCCTTTAATATCATGTGGAGGGTCAGACGCCGATAGGAGAGACCCTTCGCCTTTGGAGATGGCATCCTTGTCTGGGGTCCCCCAGTAGAAAATTTTAAAAATAACGATGCAGGAAACACGTTTTTCTGCCATTTGGGTGATATCTGAGCGGCAATTTTGTATTTTATATGGCGGCAGATTTTTTGTGAGAGGCATTCGCTTCTGGTGTCCGCACCTTGGATCCGCGCCTGTGGTGGCGCCCGATAGCCTCCACATAAGAGATATAAGAAAGTTTGGATCAGGTGTAGGCGCCATTAAAACCGACCGACTCATCAGTGCCCAGGAGCATCACTATGTGATCATAATCAAGTGTATTATTTTATAATTGAAAGGTTGTCAATTTTTTGGGAGGGGACGCCTTATTTTTCTGGAAATTTTCATAAATTGGAGGCCGGAAACATGATTTCCTGGCATTTCAGGCACTTGTGTAGAGCCATTTAGAAAAAAATAAAATTAGCGCATTTTAGTGTTATTTCAGTGGACCAATCCATGCGAGTGCTATGGAATGATGGCATTTCTAGAGGAGGGGGGTGGACGCAACTAAGATTTTTTGTGGGGGGGGCCCCTAATGTTTGGGGTCCTGGGGCCTATGCCCCATGGTTAATACGGACGTGGTGATAAATGTGAGTGCTATGAAATGATGGCATTTCTAGAGGAGGTGACTAGACGCAACTAAAAAAATTTGTGGGGGCCCCAAAACCAGACAACCAGGCCATTTATTTGCTGTTTTGTCTTTGAATATATCTTTCCATGGATTTTTAGGGGTGCTGAAGACAAAAATCGTAGTAAAAACTTTTGTGGGGGGCCCCTAATGTGGGGGGCCCTTGGGCCTGTGCCCCATGGTGCCCCATGGTTAATCCGGCCCTGCGTGAGTGTGGTGACAGCAGACCGACACACATCACAATAGTTATATACAAAGCACGTATGGTATCAAGACAAGAGGATCGGGGGTTGATGCTGCTGGACAGGCCCCGGTGGGCCATGCTACGAGCCTACTGGTCGTCTACCAATTTGAGCACTCCTAACAAATCCGATGTAGCGCGATAGGGAGTGTGTAAACACTGTTTTGACATATTTTACATGGTTAAACTAACAACATCAGTTACCAAGTCACTGAGCGCCCAGTGGCTTTATTTTTTTATATGGTCGATTTTTTCACGGCGCCATATGGGGCGGTAGATTTTGTAAGAGGGGCATTTACCCCCCCCCCCCGGATCCGTGCCTGTGGTGGCACCCCATAGCCCCAACTTAAGTGATATAAGAACAAGGGCAAACGGACCAGGTACCATGCAGCTGGTTCGGTCGAATAGGTCGCTAGCTGAATAGGTCGCCAAATTGTGTTCGATCTAGCGCCCTCTGGTGTAATAATGTTGATATAGACCAAATGGGACAATATTCATGATTCTTGTTTCTACATTCCAGTTTGAACATTTTAACTTCAAGACTTTTTATAACGTAGAAAATATTTTCATAAGAGTTCAAATTCCAGATTTTGGTTTTAGATACTTTCAGAAACCAATGAATTGATTTCTTTGTCGTGTAGAATTAAGAAATTAATATATAGAAGTTATCGATAAAACGCCGAAAATGAAACATAAAGTCATATTTTTATGTTTAAAATGATGATTTTGTGCATGAAATGCTGACATAAGAATGTAGAAACAAGAATCATTAGTTTAGAATGTTGAGTTCATGTCTAAAATGTTCAAACTGGAATGTAGAAACAAGAATCATTAGTTTAGAATGTTGAGTTCATGTCTAAAATGTTCAAACTGGAATGTAGAAACAAGAATCATGAATATTGTCCCATTTGGTCTTCCATAAAACATACATACGCGATGTTATATTTGAGTTTTTGTGAGACGGCGCACTTCCTCCTGGGCTCTAATTTTAAACTTATTGTTTACCCCCCCCCCCTCTCGAGCTGACTGGCGTACGGTGTGATATAGGCGATATTTTGCCCAGATAGCGGGTTTTGTTTTAATTCGAATTTCAACTGTCAAGTGTGCTTTGATGTGCACCCCAACCGACGTGTGCACGGGACCTCGGGTATTTGACTCATATGAACGAGCAGACGCTGTTCCTCGTCAGGTACACTGTCCGGCCCCATTTGAAAAATCCGTGGAACTTTCTCGGCAATAATGAATGAATGAAATGGGGTTTAACGTCCTACGCTTAAGCACCTAACCTGGGCTAATTGAAGACGGGCATACGCCAAACAGTGTGCTATGAAGGAAATTTGGCCAGGGCAGCGGCGCTACGGCCTACTCTTATATCGAATTCCAACTGCCAAGGGATCTTTTACGTGCACTCCAATTTGTACACGGGACCTCGGTTTTTCGTCCTATCCGAACGACTAGGCAGCTGTCCTTGTCAGGCCATCCTTCTGGCAATTCGGAATATCCACGTAAAGCTGATTGTAGGGCGGGTTAAATGTAAACAACGAATTAAGAAAAGTAGGAAAAACCATATTATTTTCGTCATTGTAGTACCTCATCCATGTCGTGCATACTAACCATTATGTGTTTTTGCTAGTTTCGACTGTAATAGTATCCAATGCACCTCCTCTTGAAATGACATATTGTTAATTGACATGTGGCTAATGTTAAGTATGAAACGCTTATCCATGTTACACCTCATTGCTTATTTAACTCATTCAACCACTCGCTGTACAACTCAGAACATCTCCATTATTAATTGATAATCGAGATTAACGATTTGATACGAAGTGGCTGTGGCTCAGGCGTAAATCAGTTGAAAGTATAACTAGCCGATGCCACTCCCATTTTATTATTCATAAAAGTCTGATTGGCTAATAGCTTTGATTGACGCGTCAAGCTGACAGCGCGCGTGCAGTTCCCCGCGCTCTGTTAGTTCTATTACATGACGCCGGTCTCCTGTGTTGTCTATTAGGGAACGCAACGTGGGATATAATTTACACATGTTGCTTAATGCATGCGCATCAAATTCCAGGATTTTTGTAAGACATATTTTGGGTGTATTTGTAACAGTATATTTGGATATTGAATAGATAACTGTAAATACAACACATTGTGATTTTCATGTAACTGTATATAAGTTTTACATGACAAGTTCACTATTCATAGTGATTTTCATTGTGAGTAGCGCATATTTGACAAGCGAAGGTTCTACTATATTGATGTATATTCGTATGGATTATATACCAAGTGTGTTGCTGAATAAGAAGAATTCATTCAGTAAGAGTGACATATACCGTGTCCTTTGAAAGGTAAGCATGCATATACATAAAATAATAGATATAGATAACCCTTTCCCACAACTACAGTACTGCTATGAAAAAAGTCATTGTTATATTTCTTTACAGTTCAATTATTGATATAAATAGTGGTATTAATATGTAATACACATATTTTAAATGCTTGTGTAATTTCCTGCTATCTAAACAAACGCATTCAATTGTAACTCGAATGGCTCATTAACAAGTTTTCTTTTACAATGATGATAACACTAAAATGAGAGAGAGAGAGAAATGTGGTTTAACGTCCACTCAACACAACTAGGTCATTTCGGGACTAACATATGGTTTAATTTTTTTTCAATAATTCGCCTGCGCGTAGGAGTCTTTAGCAGTGGGAGGAAACCGGAGAGCCCAGACGAAATCCACGAGGTTGAGAAGGCGCCCCTATCTCCATGCCACATACGCTCACACACACCAAAATGAGAGTTCATGTGTGTATCGAAATCGAAAGTTAACCAATTTACAACGACTACCCATTTATATAATTCAAATAAATATTCATAATTGGCTTTCATTAATGAACATTAAAGCAATATATTATTTCCATTAGGAAAAAATTCGATAATTTGCATGGGCGAACCTTCATTACAAATACGTAACATGGTTATAGTCAGGATCCTAAAGACAATTTATATGGGTTTGCACAATACCGGAATTTAAGCAATACCGGAATTTAAGCATGACGTGGTTGTCAGGATTCTGAAAACAATTTATGTGGGTTTGCACACACCGGCATTCAAGCATGACGTGGTTAGTTAGAATTCTAAAGACAATTTGTATGGGTTTACACACCGGCATTTCAGCATGACGTGGTCAGTGAGGATTCCAAAGTCAATTTATGTTGGTCTGCACAATACCACCATCACATCATGACGTTGTTAGTCAGGATTATGAATACAAATTATTTTGGTCTGCACAGCACCACCATGGCGTGGTAAGTCAGGATTCTAACGACCATGTACGCGGGGCTGCACCACCATTTTAGCATGACGTGGTTAGTCAGGATTCTAAATATGTGATGTTGCAAAACACCACCCATCTAGCATGACGTGGTTAGTCAGAATTCAAAATAGCATTTACACAACACCCACCATTCCATCATAATACAAGTCCGTGTGTATTTAAATTTGCACCCTTTCAGATATTTCTACACATCAACAGAAGAGCGTTTCCGATTTAGAGAAATGTCAAAAAAATGGTGTTTAGTTTGGCCGCAATTTTTACATAAAAAATGTTTTTGGCATGTTTGGTTAGAGAAGGTTTTAATTATGTCAATTAGAAAGTAATTAAATGTTCTTCTTTTAAATTATAAGATTGGGGAAAGGCAGACTAGGCAGAGATTCGTACCTTCTTCTATTTCTATATTGTTGAATTCGTCATATTAGAATTTCTCCAACATTCTTAATATATCATATTTTATTAATACCCAAGAGCAGGACAATTCGAACCAGTTTATGAAGTTCTTGTCGATGGAAGAACGTAGGGTTAACCAAGCATAAAGTATATTTACACAAACATGTTTCTATGGATTTAGTCGTGCTATGGCACACCCGACCAGCATATTTGAAGGTATCAAAAAGAATAAAACTCCAGAATTGAACAAATTAAATTCAAAATTACAGAAAATGATTAAATGGAAGGAAATCGTTTCTTGGGTTCCAATTATCACATTAATGTCTAATAATGCTTGCAATTTTATTTTATTGATGGACACGAGTCATGTTAAAATCACAATTATGGTTAAAATTGGATATCACGATAGATACTTCAATACCCCGAAGATTTGTCACGAAATCAGAAATTTGTTGCATGTGCAAGAAACAGTATTCCAATGTCCAATTCATGTTATCGTATAAAGGGTTTATTTCTAGCAATGTAAAGCTATTGAATAACATTGATAATTCAATTATTTTTTCTGTTCTTTGAATTCTAGAACTGTTTCTTCTCTAACTATTAAATATTTTAACAATGTAGAGAAATGAAATGGGATTTATCGTCTTATACATGTATTTGTGGAACCAACATGGCCATTGATGACGCCGTTCTATGTTCAGATCTGTTGAATATGTCAAGTCTGGTTTCCACTTGTAAACTATGGCACATGCAGGGCTGGCAAGTAAATGTATCTTGTAGTTCGGATGTATAAACAACCAAAGCGAAGTCGCATGTACATATAACAGACTCATTGACAGTTGGAACTCGAAGAATATGCATCCAAAATGAAATTAATCCCACTAGCATTGCAAACAGAAAATATATACAAATTACAATACGTACATCGACGATTTTAGTTACAAATTCTAATTATAATTCGATAATGTTTGTTCTACTTCGTGTAAAACTGAGATCCGTCCCTTTATCTGCCGTGTCATTGAGCTCCAGAGGCCAGAAATGCGTGTTAAAATTATTTGTTGTAAGTTTGTATATTTCTCAGTTGAACGGAAAGTTATATGACGTAGTAGTAATTCACCGGGGCCCTGTTTCACGAAATCTTAACAAACAGAACATCCAAACCTTAGTAATTTGATTGGATAATATTAGATTGATTTCAGTGCTTAGCCAATCAAAACTAAAGTATCTACTAAAATTTAGATTTTATCTGTATTTAAGATTTCGAAAAACAGGGCACAGACCACTTCACCGGGTTAGCATTTTACACCTACGTCTTTTACTGTATCTACTAAAATTTAGATTTTATCTGTATTTAAGATTTCGAAAAACAGGGCACAGACCACTACACCGGGTTAGCATTTTACACCTACGTCTTTTACTGTATCTATATTCTATATTGTTGAATTCGTCATTAGAATTTCTCCATCATTCTTAGTATATCATATTTTATTAATAACCAAGAGCAGAGCAATTCGAATCAGTTTATGAAGTTCTTTTCGATCTTTATTTAAGATTTCGAAAAACAGGGCACAGACCACTACACCGGGCTAGCATTTTACTGTATCTATATGTTAACGTGTACATGTTTTACACGCGTCTGCTGTCCACATTCGTCAAGATAACCAATCCTTGTTACACTATGTTTGTATTAATCCTCGACATTGACATTTGAAATTGTAAACCGGGTTATCTCTCATCAAACACACTCGAGAGAAACTGGTTAAACTTAGACCACACACTCATTGAAGATTCTGATCAGATAGCTTAAATATTTCACAATTCTAAATAAACTTAAGTTCGACAAATCCCCGCATTGCAGAATTAAAAGGGGATTTAGCTTAAATATCAGAAACGCCATTTACGTGTCGTAGAGGCGTCTTGTTGGATATTTCACAATTCTAAATAAACCTTAGTAAATGGTTCAATTGCATTTAAATAATGTCCCTGCGCTTATATTCCCTGGGGGTGGGAGTTTAGACAGGGGACCTAGCTGGTAACCAAAACCACAGCAGTTGGCCCAATGACAGACCTTGTGATATAAAGTTAACGTATTTGACCACTCGGCCACCCCCCCATCTCTCTCTCTCTCTCCCTCTCTCTCTCTCTCCAGCGCCAGGTATAATATCAACAACGTTAATTATATCGCGAAGAGGTGCCGTGTCAGGTCTCAAACTGTACATTGGGTATTGCAGAGAAGCTCAAAACACCTATGTACATTATATTAAAAAGGCAGTTTATTTTCCATGAGTATTTCGTATCCTTTGGACAGATTTAAAAACAATAATGCTTTGATTTTACAATTTAAAACCAATGATTGGAAAATGGTTTTATTAATTCATAATATCGGAAGAGGGGTTTATATAGGCCTTGCCTGTTCCTCAATCCCCTCAGTTTTCTGAATAAATATTGTTTATATAAAAAAAAAATTCATATTGAGTTGTTGAAGTTTCCGTTGTTAATATTTCAATCTCAGGTCGTAAAGATTATTGAAATAAAATGGGGTTTAACATCCTTCTTTTCTGCACCAGCCTGTTAATGCGCATGACTCATTTTATGCGTAGACCAACCCCTAGACGGGGCACCTGTTTGTCGTATGAATTGAAAGTCGCTGTTCTTTGTCAAACCCCCTCCCTATCGCGTTCTGCACCACTGATAAGAGGAACCCTCACTGAAAATATTCATGAGGTTCGTGAACCAGCACCTTACTCACTGTGCAAGTACTCGTGTTTCTGTCAGAATTTTAAAGAAAACATATTAATTTTGAAACAAATAGTAATTGTGTATGAGCTCATCCCACTGTTCTGCACTAACTTGACTAATGAAAATAAGCAGGTCACAACTCCATGAAGACTAGAGTATAATTTGACAATTAACTTTATAGACACACGCTATTGTCTCATACGTAATTGCCCAAGAAATTGTATTTGTAAAATAAACTGTTGTCTACAAATAAATCTTAATGATATACAGCATATAGGGAATACACGAGTACATTTGGGTTCATGAAATATATGAAGTGCTATTGACTTTTCTAGAAAGACATGAAAATGAAATGGTGTTTAACGTCCTGCTTTTCTGTTCCATCCGGGCTAATGATGACTTTGGATGAGAACTTAAATAGTTTATTGAATCAAATATTGTCTAAACTAATGACGACGGCCATGCGTTGACTGTACCCGTAACAAAACTTTGCCCGGACTGTCAAGGGTTTCTTTGCGTGGGTTTCAGTTTTTAGTCCGATCAGACGACTACATGCTGTTCCTGCACGTCGGAAAATAGTACACATCAACACTCAAACCAAAATAGAACTGCAGTTTCAGAAATCCAATAACCATAGAGATTATAATCAAGATTATCTAACAACTAATAACCTGTAACAATTTGAACAATGCATACATCATCAAAACTTCCATTCCCTTTCAGGGGATCACGGTGGCTAAGTGGATAAGGCGCTGGTTCGCTAGCCTGGAGGTTGAATGTTCGATCCCTGCATTGGCCGAGAAAGTTCATCTCGATTTTCCGGCGTGATTTCCCCTTGTCAGTGATGCAGAAGGAGGGCCTGACAAGGACAGCTGCCTAGTCGTTTGGATGGGACGACAAACCGAGGTCCCGTGTTCAAATTGGATTGCACGTAAAAGATCCCTTGGTAGTTTGAATTCGATATAAGAGAAGGCCGTAGCGCCGCTGCCCGGGCAAAATTTCCCTCATAGCACACTGTATGGCATATGCCCGTCTGCAATTCGCCCAGGTTAGGTGCTTAAGCGTAGGACGTTAAACCCTATTTCATTCATTCATTCATTCCATTCCCTTTCAAGCGGACTCTAAAGTAGAAATCTGCATAAACTTGAAATATTCCACATTCGTAGAATTTTATATATATTCTTACTATGACCTAGCTATATTCTTCTAGGAGAAACGATCTGGTACATTAGGTTGAAAGTCTAAATCTTGAAGCAACAAGGAAGCACGTGTCTTAATCGTTGATTGATGAAAATGTTTCCCATTAACTATACGATACTGACAACAATGAAAAGATAGTTTTATAGTAACCCATCATGGTGTGTCACACTAATAAAGTTAGTCGATCATCTACGCTTTGTCAACTAATAAAAACCAACCAATCAATAGCATGGCAGTAATCGTATAAACTGACATTAAAGGGACAACATATGACAATTAATGTGATTTTTTTCGTACAAATTTACCGATTGCTGCTCTCGTTGCTGGAAGACAACATTTTCCTATAAACTGACAAGGGGCAATAAATGACAATTAATGTGATTTTTTGTACAATTTTACCAACTGCTGTTGTTGTTCGAATATAATATATATTCTATATTCAATTCTAACGTGATTTAATTTCACATTTAAATCTTCATCATTACAGAAAGTCCAGCCCAACAGAAAAAGACATATCGATCTTGAATAAATATATAAACCTCAGGGATGTATTAAATATAAAGCGTGTGTGGAGGGAGGGAGGGGCGGATGAGATATTGCCCTGGGGTAGGTTGCTCAAAACTAAGTTATTTTAACGATCCGTTAATCTCTAACGGACATATCTTGGTAACGTGTTTTTTGCGTTAAATTTACTACTGAAAACACTATTGAATATTTGTTTTCTTCCTAAAGAAATATTAGCATAAATCTGTAGGACAAATTTGCACCACAGAATGTTTGGGCCTCTATTTCCAGCAACAATCTTTCTCTCCGTTAAAGTTAACCGATCGTTAAAAGATAACGGAGGTTTGAGCAACTGGCCCCTGGTGTAACCATTTGTGGGTCACCAGAAGCGGAACTGGGAATTCCGAATGGATAGTCCCGACAATTTATTATGCCCTACGACCATGCGGTTAAAGGCGCTAAGTAAAACACAAATTGAAATTCATACTTGGTTCATTTCAATCCATATTGATGTTGTTAGGTTGCCGTGAAAATGTGGGATTATAATATCCAATAGTTAAGACACGTTGTAAAATATGATACACGAGTCGTGTGCTCTATTCTTTCAGGATTAAAACCATGACAATGCGGCGGTAAATATTGACTGATTAAAAAAAGTGAAGAATTGGCTAAATAGGCGTAAACGATTGTCATTCATTTTGGACAGTTCGCTTAATTCACCGAACGGGGATCACGGTGGCAAAGTGGATAAGGCGCTGGTTCGCTAGCCCGGAGGTCGGGTGTTCGATCCCTGCATTGGCCGAGAAATTTCATCTCGATTTTCCGACGTGATTTCCCCTTGTCAGTGATGCAGAAGGAGGGCCTGACAAGGACAACTGTCTAGTCGTTCGGATGGGACGAAAACCCTTGGCAGTTGGAATTCGATATGAGAGTAGGCCGTAGCGCCGCTGCCCGGGCAAAATTTCTCTCATAGCACAATGTATGGCGTATGCCCGTCTTCAATTAGCTCAGGTTATGTGCATAACAGTAGGACCACATTTTATTCATTCATTAATTCACCGAACATCACTAATTAGAAAGTACAATTTTCTTTTTTAAAAATTGAATACAAATCATTTTATATACACTCATACTATTTTAATATGTGCTTTCAGATCCATTATTGTTTCCAACAAATAGAGTCATACGCCCTTTAAGTAGGGCCACACAATAGCAACATTTCGAGCCACTTCAAGCTAGCCGGGTTCACTGTTTTGTAACTTAGTAACAACTGGTTTTCGGGATCAGTATCTCAAAGCCTCGATTTTTACCGTTATGCTGCACAGTAAACGCAAAGTTAAAAAGCAATAAAGATATTCAAGATGCACAAATTAGAATTCGCAATCATATTCTTCAGAATCGTTAAAATTTATGGTCCTCATGTAAGTGTTTTTTAATCCCTTGCAACCAACCAGAACGTGGAAGTTAAATCTCTAAAAGGAAGTTCGGTCCAAAAAGGTCCATTTCGTTAAGCACTTATACGGATGTAATGAATTGAAAATTTGTCAGCAGTATGCATGATACAATATAATATACGGGATGATATGGCAAAAAGTCAGTGCCACCTATAATCTTCACCAGATTCTTTTGTTGGGGCTCTTTTAATCCGATTGAACTAAAGCCGGAAGGTTATAAACCTTTGATATTTTCTACGTTTATTTTATTTTAGCTTGGATTAAGCCGTGAAAAAACAAATATTGAACACGACTTTAATGTATTGAAAGATATCTTGATATGTCCATTGTCGTGGCGGGGGGGGGGTACATTTGTCCAGTTAGATGTTGTTTTAGAGAGTTAAAAGACATCTGGTGTAAAATACTTTAGTCTCGACCTGCCAAAGTTTCACTTTTCAATCTTTAAATGAATATGGGATTCCCAATGCATAATAAGAAGAAAAAAAAACCAAACACGTATTACCGGCGTAATGTCTCTTGGCATGAGTCACAACACACATTAACAATATAATATAAACCAAAGTGACATAACGTCCGCTTCTATAACAACCTATCGAAAAAATGTCACTTTGAATAGATGTCAGGTGCATAAAAGGAATGAATTGACGGTCATAAAGCCTCATAACGGAAAAAACTAATATCGAGGTTGATAATTTTATGCCCTCCTTTGTTACCTTATCGATTAACATCCATTCGATAACTGACGGTTGGTAGAAAAATAATCATGAAAAGTATAATCATATTGTAAGAAAAAATAATAAAATATTTTTATGTCATTATGTTCATTAGATTAAACAGTGATCTTTTAAAACTAAACCCCTTCAAGTCATGCGACAAAATTCTTATTGCCTTTTCCAGCTATATCAATAGTTAATGACGTATTCCTACCAGAAGAATAAAGTAATTTATTTAACCCACAAAATAAAGTTATAGACTCAACTTGCGTATTTAGCTTACAATAAATTCTATATCGTTACAAACTATTGGCCTATGTTCTGCCATTGTTATTTATGTATACGTGTTTGTCGCAATATTCATAATAGCAGCCATTTTGAATAATACGTCAAATTGGTATCTCGAAAGATTTTTTTGTGTTTTCGCAGCAAGTTCTTATCGGGTAGATTTTTTCGTGTCAGTTTTTCAGACGAAACTATATCTTTAAAGACAATGCATTTCCGTTTCTTCTGCCATTTTTAGTTTTGACATTGACCAAATATATCCAAACATGTTACTATGCATGACTATGTTCGTTTCAAGATACATTTACGCGCAAGATCTAATAGGATGGTAAACATTTCACACGAATTAAACGATTTATGTCCTTTATGCAGATACATTTTATATATAATAAAAGAACAGTAGGTTTAGGCAAAGGAAGAACAGTAGACCCACTCAGTGACAAACACGGGTACATAATAGTAAGTACAGAAGGACTTCACAAAGTATAAACGAGTGAAAAACATCCAAATTATATGTAATCCTATGAAAATCGATAACTACTAAGTCGAAATCCTTTTTATCATTACAATAGATTCATTGTAAACATGGGTTCATGTCCCCTGCGTCAATCCCCAATTTAATCGTTGACATCCATTAACTACCTGCGCAGTTAGCTTTTGTGTAAAGCATAGATCAATAAAATTGTTAGCACTCTGCTTAAACCGAGCAGCTAATGCTCGTTATCGAACATAGTCACGGTATTTACGCGATGAATCTATACGTCAACTGTAATTAATAGACTTTTGGCAAGTGGGATTTTGACCACCCGTATCACGTATCCTTATCGTATACGTGATACGTTGCGTCAGTGTAGTTTTAGAGTTTGGGCAAATTTTTTGCGTCGCGTACGTATGCGCCGATGAGCTGAGCTTAGTCCTATTAAAGTAATTGCAGGTATCTACCAAGATCACCATCAGTACTAGTCAAGTGCCTATTATAGTAGGGGGGGGGGCGGATGAAGTCGCTCGACAGTCGCTGAGCTATTAAAAAAAATAATTATCGAATCAAATTAAAAAATCTCCGACTTCAACTCGACAGTAATTTTACCACAGAATAAAATCCTTTTCAGACTTGCATGGTTCTGCCTCCGTAAATTTAGAATGTAGATCAACCATCACGGTTAAAATGACATCAAAAATATACCTTTGTGTTCTAGAGTAAACAAAGATTCATAAAAAAAAACCGCCAAGATACAACATTTCACCATCTAAAAGTAGCAAAAAGACGGTGAAAAAACACGAAATTGTTATACGGACCTTTTCCGTATAAAGCTGTTCGATACGGGCTGCCGTATCCTTGTGTCGTATCACGTATGATAAATACCCACACATTGGTGACGTCAAACGCAAAATCGTATCCTTGTGTCGTATCACGTATGATAAATACCCACACATTGGTGACGTCAAACGCAAAATCCATACGGATACACGATACGGAGCAGACATTTACGCTTGCCAAAAGTCTCTTATCTCAATTTGTTAGACCCAAACTTATGGCCTCCCACAAATCAAACTTCTTATCTGCATGTGCTTACCCTACGTAGAAAACGCTCATCGTTGAACTCAGTAAGGAAATTCACTTTAAAGACTCAACACCGCCCTTGCTGTAACTGAATAATATGTCCCAATCTTTTATTCTGGTTAATAAATTGTACTATTTTACAATATTGCAACTAATTGATGATACAAATTTCATCTTAACACACCTAATTTAAAAAAAAAAGAAAAAATCAACTAAATGATTTGAAAAGTATTACATAAACCTTTGCGAATGTGGCTTGGATTTACAAATATTTTCGAACCCTCTGGGCAAGTAAAATAGGATGCTATGGATAATTTACACGACAGATAGCCTTAGGACACTAAAACATCTAGTACTTAGAATAAGGTTATTGTTTAATTTCTGGAACTGTCAAGCCAGCAAGAGTGTTATTTCCCCTTTAAGAACAACCGCAATAACTCTAAAGCTTATGCCTCTGTTCCAAACTGTATGACGGACAGACATACAGATAGAAGTACGGACCTATCTGAATAACCACTTGCGCCCTCTACGAAAGGCGGGTGGCAGTTTGTGATTCTGTTTTTCCGGACTAAGATCTACGTCCACATATGTCGGTAAATGGAGCCACTTCCGATAACAGTGCCATATCATTCACGCATGAATTATTAGACGATAAACGTGTTATAAAAATAAACACATGTTTCATTTTCATTAGGTAATAAATAAAAATGATATTGAATAATGTGTTCAGTCAATATTAAACCATAACGCTGTCTATGTATACACAATGCATATCATTAAAATATGTTACAATATGGAAAATGTGGTACCATAAATCAAATCTTGTTCATAACTTTATTTTTAATAAAATCACCAATCAGAAATTGTATAAGCTGATTGTCAATACAAGTTGTGATAACGGGATCTTGTAGTTTTCTGTCGCCATTGCTGATTGGTTCGTGTTTAATGTCCCCTCCAACTGCAATAACTGATATTGGAGAGAAATATTAGAGTAGTTTCTTTTCAATGGCTTTGTTCATATTCATAAGGAGGTGATTGATTGCTATTCATGGGGCTGGTGACGTATATTTACGGGACCAGTGTTGGTGTTTTTTTGATTTAGGGACACTCGACCGCTTTAATTTTCAAATTTGTTAGGATGAATCCCATTGATACTCATTTGGCCGGCGGAAACATTTGCACGAATATGTATGACTATCTTCGAATGGTGTGTTGCATTACCAAGGGGTATATATTACTTCGGTTCTCTACAAACAGATACGCCAATTAAAACATTTTCAAGACATACATTTAACCCTTGGCGTAACAACAGACTACATACTAAATTATTTAACCATATTATTACGATCAAGTTAATATGTACTGTCGCATGATAAATGATCTAACACAACGTGTACTTTTAATACAGACAGCCACAGTGGCTAAGTTGGTAAGACGCTGGATCACGAGGCTGGAGGTCGCGTGTTCCATCCCATCTTCAATAGAAGGCTAGATCTCGCCTTAATTACATACAGCTTATCAATCCCTTCACTCAACACTCTGCATTTTTCGGCACTAAATTTGATTGGGTACAGGCCCCAACCGTGATTCAATGAAATTCCCACGTTAAATGGGTTACTAAAAATAGACTACTTTCAATTCATTTTATTTATCCTTCTAGCTAAAATGTCTATGTGACAATCGAGATGCAAAAGTCAAGGTACGATTCATCGACGTTTAATTGTTTCACCGGCGTTTTTAGTAGTCAGTGAGTAAGCGGAAAAAAAACCCATTTAACGGCTGTAAACTTGTCTAGTTCTTTTCTGTGGAGGCTGCCACATTTGTTTACTACAGTCACGTGCTACATTGTGAGTGTGTTATGTGCCACGACCTGTGATTGGACAATGATTTGAATGCTACTTAGTCACGTGTAAACACAACCAGCGTAAAAGTTTAGGAATAGCCAAGTGTTGAGCAACGGTTAAATGTTGTAAAACTTGCGTCCGTTGCTTTAGGAACATGGTTTCATCCCTGCATTGGCCAATAAAGTTCATCGGTATTTTCCGGCATGGTTTCCCTTGTAAGTAGCACAGGACGGGGGGGGGGGCTGTCAAGGACAGCTGTCTAGTCGTTGAGATGGGAATAAAAACTACGTCTTGTATATTGGCGTACACGTTAAATATCCCTTGGAAGTTGGAAGTCGATATAAGAGTAGGCCATAGTGCCACTGCCTAGTCAACATTCCCCTCTTAGCAAACTGTATGGTGTATGCCCATCTTCATTAACCCAGTCGGAGCAGAACAATATAACGTTAAATCCCATTTCATTTCATATTCATTTTTCTTTTTACTACATTTATCGCATAATTGCGAAGGGGTATTGGCGGTGATTTCCTTCTGTTAGTGTGTCTTAATAAAAAGACAATTCCCCCAGGAACAAACTAGATCAAACACTGTATAGCTTTAAATAAGTATAATCTGGTCCAATACGCGTTTAGGGCTTCATAGCCCTTTATCAGTTGGCAGTATTACAAACAATATTAAGCCCGAAACACGTATTGGACCAGATTATACTTATTTAAATCTATACAGTGTTTGATCTAGTTTGTTCCTGGGAGATTTGTCTTTATACTTCTATCTACATGGACTGGTTCCTGCTCTCCCTCAGATGCATCACTGAGATCCGAACGAGATCACACTTTTTTAGGGAATCTTCCGCCCTCCTACTTTTTTGAGTGTGGGTGTTTCATCATCGTCTTTTTGACATGGGATGTCTTAATCCTTTTGATTGCGGGACTGGCATTGAAAAGCGCGTAGTTGTTTGAACGGTACAAAATCCAAGGCTCATCTGTGTACTTGACATAAAACAGCTCTTGACAGTTGTGGAGTAAGCGGAACCACCGGTGTCCGGACAAATTTCCCTATATATAGCATATTGTTTTATTGGTTCGTGAAAAATCATAGGATGTAAAACCTCATTTCATTTTTTACCTACCAATGATCCTCCTGCCCCCCCCCCCCACACACACACACACACATAATTGCTGTAAATTACAATGCTTTACTTATAGAGTATACAATTATTATAGTTCGATATGAATTTTCTGCTCAATTACCGCCTTTACTAACTGCATTATGAGCAGTATAATGGGCGACTTGTTAATGGAGATTTTTTTGGTGAACATATTGATCCTTTTTATAGTATTATTGGCGTTTTTAATTAAAATTGCAAGCAGGTCGATAGACATAATGTATGTTGATTAACAAGACTGATAGAGAAACTCGTACATTAAGTGCTTCATGTACAAAAAGTAAATGAAAACTGATATTTTCATATTAACAACAGTATGGGGGTAATATTTATAGTAAAACTGTGTATACTCTTGAAGAGCATTTGTAAGGTTTAAATATTGATTCCATGGCGATATTTCCGCTCAAATTTAACGATTCTGTTTCAGTGTCAGGAACTGTCCTTTGTTCAAGGTATAACTGTATAACATTTAAGGAAGCTAAACCTCTAACTCACAAATTTCCATAGAATTCGAAATCAAAAAAACAGCTTAAAATTCAATATTGGTTCATTTCAATCACAATTATGTTATCTTGCCGTGAAAATATGGGATCATAATATTTATTCATCATGGTTTTCAGGCGCCATTTGTACCCCCCCCCCCCAAAAAAAAATAAATCGTAAAAGACACGACAGTACATTGATATGTTCTTTCAGGCCAGTTTTCGGGGGTTTTAGTGATGCAGAAGGAGGGCCTGACAAGGAGAGCTGCCTAGTCGTTCAGATGGGACGATAAAAACCGAGGTCCCGTGTACACATTGGAGTGCACGTAAAATACCCCTTGGCAGATGGAATTCGATATAAGAATAGGCCGTAGCGCCACTGCCCGGGCAAAATTTCCCTCATACCACACTGTACTATGACATTTGCCCATCTTCCATTAACCCAGGTTAGGTGCATAATAGTAGGACGTTAAACCCCATTTTATTCATTGTTTTTTTTAATGGTTCTAAAATTAGAACCACACGGCCTTATGTCTGTCACACATGATCATTTTAAAGCTGGGTTTTAGAGTAATATAGTAATGTTTGTGACTTCATAAACCTTAACAATGATATTTATTGAACTTATAGGTCATTTATTGATACTGTATGTATACGGTTATTTGACAATTGATATGTTACGCGTTGAACAGGTGTGTTATTGTATCAAATGTTGATTTCTTTTTTATAATGGATCAATGCCGATCATAAATTGTAACATATCCACAGCTGTGTGAAATCAATAAGTGTGAGAGAGAGAGAAAAGGATGGCGTTTAAGGCAACTAGACACAAACTAGGTCATTTCTGGACTAACTTAGGTTCTAATGATTCGCTTGCGCGTAGGTGTCTTGAGGAAACCTACGAGATTAGACAGCCTACCCTTCCCCATGTCACGTACAAGGGGTGAATTAAAACCACACCACTTAACTCAATGACATTTAGGCGATAGAGAGGCGGCTTCTCACCAATGCAACGAGGGTTCAATCCCAGCTCAGGGCATGAACTTTATCGTTGTAAGTGAGAGGGATATTCGGTCTCCCGTCCGATCAGGCAGGTTTCCCCCGAGTTCTTCGGTTTCTTCCTGCAGTAATGATCGAAATCATTCGCACGATCTGTGCCAAGGGCCAAATTTGAAAAAGGCCTCAGGCCTAATTTGCTACCCTTGTAAAATGACGTGATTATTATTATTATTATTATTATTATTATTATGACAGACCTTATGACGTAACGCACACGTTTCAAACCACTAGACCGGAAAACTCCCCGGAAATCATTTAAATTTTATATAATGAATAGTCACGAGTAGTTAGTTTGAAGTATAATTCAGGTGTAACGAGATGTTATAGCAGGAAACCTGGATTCTATTAAACTCTATCGGTGCTCATGCTAGCGTTAGGTTTCCTGTAGATATAATATTCAAACCTCAATGTGTCATGTTAGGTCTCGCTTCACCTTGCCTTGAAGAGCCGCGGTCCGTGCATATTCATGATTCCGGTGGTGCAGAAAAGAATGTAATGGAATGGGGTTTAACGTCCTACGCTTAAGCACCTAACCTGAGCTAATTGAAGACGGGCATACGTCATACAGTGTGCTATTGAGGGAAATTTTGCCCGGGCAGCGGCGCTACGGCCTACTCTTATATAGAATTCCAACTGCCAAGGGATCTTTTACGTGCACTCCAATGTGTACACGGGACCTCGGTTTTTCGTCCCATCCGAACGACTAGGCAGCTGTCCTTGTCAGGCCCTCCTTCTGCATCACTGACAAGGGGAAATCACGTCGGAAAATCGAGATAACTTTCTCGGCCAATGCAGGGATCGAACACCCGACCTCCAGGCTAGCGAACCAGCGCCTTTTCCACTTAGCCACCGTGATCCCCCTACATGTATATAATTTCGTAGAATTCGATAATATAGTCCCATACACGTTTATCTTTTATTGCGATCTCGGGATCTTTGACTAACAATCTGATATCAAGTCCTGTCAGTGTATTCCGTCGATGCTTTTATGATTAACAAACGCATTATAAACATTGACTACCTTTCTATTTAATTAATTTGAATATGACGAATCTAATAGACCGAGGGGGCTGGTAGACTCATACTTATTCATAACTTTAAATCTTGACATAATATTATTCTAAACGTCTGTTGTAGAGAATAACTTGGCCCTTGCTAATAAACTAGTGGAATAATTTCTCCATTATTATTGTCATTGCGATCATCTTTATTATGATTACTTATATAGTTCGTCTGCCGAAATGTGATCAGGAGAGAGATTTATGTCTCCGTGTTTTGATTTAGGTAACAAATTGTGCTTTGTACATGTGTATGTCAAGATTAGGTTTTATTAAATAGATTATATGGCCGGCAAACCTGGTCGCCCTATCAACATCACATTTCCATCTTTTATTCGACGCTTCACAATGATATGTGAAATCCAATAACCCCTTCGTTTTATTGTTGTATGAGAATAAAGGAGCGTTGACGAATTTGGCAGTTATTAAATTGTTGACAATATTAGCCGCCGGTAGCTTAATAAATAAGGATTACATACATGCGCGGTTTAACATAAAACTACAGAAGATGAATAGAAAATATGATAAATGAACAAACAGCTCGATCTTCAATAACGTTCAATCGTATAAACATTAATACAATATTTTGTACCGATGGAAAAATATGTGTGTATGTTCAATATAATTTCCCATTTGACAAGTCTTTTATTCATTACAGAATTTGCCTGGAGTTGGTGTAATAAAATAATAATAATAATAATAATAATAAAAAATAATAATAATCACTGCAGGAAGAAACCAAAGAACTCGGGATAAACCTGCCTGATCGGACGGGAGACCGAATATCCCTCTCACTTACAACGATAAAGTTCTTGCCCTGAGCTGGGATTGAACCCTCGTTGCATTGGTGAGAAGCCGCCTCTCTATCGCTACGGCTATCCGACCAGCTATTGCCATTGTCATGTTCCTCTTTTGTTCCCGTCAAGTTTCCCTTTTGTTCATGTCACGTTTCCGTTCTGTTCGGGTATTACGAAGGGTTTATTTCCTGATTAAACTTTGGTTATTACATTTGGTACCGTAAGTTATCGGACCACCGTGTCTATTTATATCTACGCTTCTCAGCATGTCTGAAATCAGAATGTTTGAATTTATCTGTTCACCAAAAATGTAATATAGAGGTCTGATCCCTTCGAGTATTAAATAGAAGCTGTTATCTGTGCATAATAAAATTTATTTGAACTTGTTTAATTTGAAAATATCCGTATAACGTTAAAGCTAAGTGTTTAATGATCGAATCCAATCCAATTTATTTATTACAAGCCCATAAAAAAACACAGACAATACATCTAGGAAGTTATTGGATCACAAGAACACTATTACCTACAACTGGCTGAAAACTAGCAACCTTTTCTATAGAAGAATAGGGTTCAAGAAATAAACTTTTTAGGTAAATCGTTTGAGCTGAACGTAGACAGTGAAACGGAGCGACATATTACAATGATTTCAATGCTATGACTGTTTTATGGTTTCCAATTTGTGTTTAATAATTAGTGTCTGATAGTTTATTAGAAACATTTCAGACGAAACAGACGCACTAATTAAAATTACAGAGTTTATCGTTTTCACTTAACACATAAACATTCGATTAAAGAGGCTAGGGTGTACGATTTCCGTGATATAGACGCGATTCGTGTCTTTAGTAAAACTATGTCGATTTGTACTCGGAGGTCATAATAACTTCTTGACAATGAAGGCGTGAAGACAAATAGAGGCAGGAGTATTTTCATTAAATGAAAGAGATCTATAACTATAAAAGATGGTGATTTTACTTAAAGAAACCCCGAGTTTTGCAACAAGCAGACACTGCTCTCATCCACACTAATACTAAATCAATGAGTAGAAACTGGCGAGTCGAACAAAAACCATGAAAATCAATTAGAGGCTAGCACTTTATTTGAATTGTATTTAGTCCTTTATCGATTTCCATCTTTGTGTACACTATGGATAAACCAATCGAGGAGAAGAAACATGAAAAAATATATATCGAGCCACAAAACATGAAGGATTATAGCAATAAAATTGTGCAAAGTTGTGATTTATCAGTGGAAACACTCAATTACCATAATTACAAAATCAGAAATAGAAAATAAACACGAGACTTAAGCTCCTGTTGCACATCGCACTTAGTTAAGCTAATATAACTTTTAATAAATTGTCCCTTGATATTTGAATAGTGAAGTATAATTTGTCTTTTTTCATATTTGTAATATATTGCAAATGCCATTAAAGAATGGTTTAGAAAACCTTCTCAATTTAATATCATAAAATAAGAAGTTGTTAATTGGTTTTAATAAACTAAATCGAAAGTGTTAATAACGTGGGCAAGAAATGACCATTTTTTTTGGCCCCTCCCGATAATTTATTGTATAATTTACTGTATACTGTATTAGTGGAGGGTTATATACAGCAACTCTTATTTGAAAACCCCCTTCTTCCATTCCCGATGACCTATGACCTATACCATGACGCTCAATCTAAGATGTTCTAAAACAAGCCTTACGGTCGTCAAAAATTAAATGGCTGGCAAATCTTGCGAAAATAGAAATGAAAATGGATATACATGTATTGAAAATTTCAATCAAGTTACTTTATTCTGGACCAGCCGTGGCGGATAAGTGGTTAAGGCGCTGGTTCGCTAGCCTATTCGATCCCTGCTTTGGCCAAGAAGTTCGTCGGGATTTTCCAACGTGTTTCTGGCAGTGGTGCAGGACGCAGGGTCCGTTAGGACCAACTGTCTAGTCGTTCGGATGGTACGAAAACTAGGTCCCCTGTACACGGGCGTGCACGTAAAATATATCTTGGCAATGGGAGTTCGATATAAGAGTAAGCCATAGTGCCTCTGCCGGGGCATATTTTTTCTCCATCGGACAGATCATGGCGTATGCCGGTCTTCCTTAGCCCTGTCGGAGCAGAAGAGCAGTACGTTAAACCCCCATTCATTATTCTCGACGCAGTTAAGAATCTTTGAAGTTTTGACACGAAATAGCCAAAATTGTATTCAACGATTGTCCATAGTTGGCAGATGGAAACCCCACACATATATACATCTCGATTGCCAATTTTAGTACATCATTTTCAATTATCAGTCCTTGTATTAGTAGACCTCGTGCGAGTCGTCATGCATAATATATGCCGGAAAATTGTGTCTTGATCGGACATGTAAGCGTGCAACGCAGATATGGCAGACATTGGCTAATCCAGTCAATATCTAAGCCATCCGATGTTCTAGAGAGTTGATTCTAGACAAATTGGTACGCAATCTGATTAAAATAGAGATATATATTTCGTTTCGTTCTTTTTTTATACTCGCCATGTCCCCAATAGTGACTACCTGACGTGAAGACATGTAAATCAAAACTTTAAAAGATAAAATTCGAAACGAAGTTAGATTTTTCTTTAACAAAATTAAAAGGTATCTCATGAGATTTCATGGGATTCGTTACTTTTGATTAACAGTGGTGTTATGCTATTATATATTGAACGAGAATGAATAGTAGATCAACACTCGTTTCTGGCATGTAACTGTTTTTATCTTACTGCGATATCTAGAAACTGATAGTACAAGTTCTACATATAGCAGTCTAAGTGTAGAATGTTTTTAACAAGTTGGTATTAAGTGGGTGAATATTTACAGATTCTATCCTAACCCCTCGTCTTGACCTTTATCTACCACTTTTACTAGCTATCTAGTCTATACCCCGACCTTTCCTTCAACATAGTTTGATCAAATATGCTTCACGCAAAACATCTAAATTCCAATTCCCATCTCGATTTACAGTAAGAAATTATTCTAATGACGAGCTGATACAATGTAGTCGTGTCAAAATCACACCAAGTACTATAAGTAGCAAAAATATAATATGGAAGTGTATTGCGGTCAATAGTATTAATTGAAAGCGTATAGCGGTCAATAGCGCGTAAGATATTACGATATTTATAAGGTAATATGTCTACATATAGTGATTGTTCCGATGATTTCATCACTCACGTATGGAAGCATTCATCACTCACGTATGGAAGCATATTGGGGTCAATATCACGAACGATACCATGTTAATATGTCAAGCTATTGTGATTGTTGAGATGATTTTAACCCCGAAAAGACAATAAAATTGCATCAATGCACAACAGTGTGTGCCGGCATTTCGTTCTAAATGTGCATGTTTGCGTTAAGATATTGCTTTTCTGAAGGTCGTGTGTTCGATCCCTGCATTGGCCGAGAAAGTTCATTCAAATGCAGGACAGAGGTCCTGACAAGAACCGCTGTCTAGTCGTTCGGATTGGACGAAAAACACAGGTCCGTGTACACATTAGCGTGCACGTAAGGACCCCTTGGCAGTTGCAATTTGATGTAAGAGTAGGCCGTAGCCGCTGGCAAATAACCCCCGTAGCACACTGTATGACGTATACCCGTCTTCATTGAATGTATATGTCTATCACACAGGCATTTTTGTTTACGGGAATTAAAATGCGTATTAAAATGTGACCTGGAAGTCAAAGACTACAAGAACTTCCGGAAAGTAGAAAATAGAAAATTAAGAAATAACTCGTTTTTTCTTAATTTCCTACTTTCGAATTTCGTGTTTACAAAAATATGACTAAGTCGAAAGTCGACTAGACGGTATACAAGCTGTGAGTTATTTCTTATTTTCCTATTTTCGAGTTAATTTTGGCTTATACACCGTCTTGGCGCCTCAGATTTTTTCCTAATTTCTTATTTTCGACTTTCGTGTATTGCAGGGGCAAAAAGTAGAAATTATGAATGGTAGTTATAGGCTTCCACGCTTTTATGAAATTAAAATATCCCAGGGCATGGGAGATATGATTTAAAAATTGTTTCTAAAATAGGGTATATACTTCAATTCATTATAACCAAAAAATGGAAATTTTCTTTTACAAATAGAGTATAAGGCTAAGGCTAATAGTATAAGGCTAAGACTAAATGGTATTCTTTTCGCGTGGGCCAGGATTATCTTTAAAATCCCCATGGAATTTATCCATTCATCAATCTAAAGGACAGTCTGTACGACAAAAGAAGCTGTAAAGAATTTCAATTGTGAACGTTTTTTACATTTTAAACTCAGGGGAAAGGGCGATCGACTATGATGGAGTAGTATTTAACAAAATAAGTAGTATATGGGTACTTTATACACTTGGGGGATGAATGTGTGTTAGATTATACCAAGGAACTAGATACGGTTTTATAAAGTGTTTTTTTTTATAGTATACCTCTGTGTATCATGGAAATACATGTGCCGGTTTCTTTTGGGGGAGGGGATATTAGATACCATATCATCCAAAAACATGTAATTTAAAGTTAATAATATGCATTACTACTATCTTCAAATGAATGTTTTAAATAAAAGTGTGTGTTGAATAGCGAAATCATGTCTAATCTTTGTGGCTTTATAGCAGTATTCTTTCAAATATCTATCGGTTACTGTGGTACTGAAAATTGGTTCGATCCCACCAGTGTTAGCTAATCATTTTCCTTGTGATTTAGTCGTTCGGTGAATGAAACATGTCATTCACAAAACATTAAAGAACTGGAAATCGAATGAAGAGTAGGCTACAATGTCGTTGTATGGTTACAATATACTCCGCAACTGATTACACTGTTATACCTGATTATACTATTTTGCCTGTACTGTTTGTTTTTGGAACACAAATGGTGTAGGCTGTCATTGATAGTCCATTGGCCAATCACGCTATTTTACCAGATTGTGTCTAATAGTTTGGATGCAGCTATGGCGGGTGTGGCGCGCCGGCAGGGTAAGCTTACTCTTCCGGACACCTGTTACCACTGTTCGTCGTGCATTTTGTACACGGTGAACAGTCTATATGCTGATTACACTATTTTGCGATATTACACTATTTTGCCTATACCGTTTTTAGGACTTCGAATTTTGTCTAATGGTTTGGATTCGTACTTGGTTTTATTTGATTGCACGTCTTCAGTACCCCGCAAATCTAACCACATGTATCATTGGCACAATCGTGTTTATTCCAATTAAGTAATGTGATTATTAAAAACATTACGCCATACCTTCCTTGAGGTTAAAACATCATTATTAGTAGAAACATGTGTTTATCTATTGTTAAACTGATCGATATCTCGACCTATATATATATATATATGTTTAAAC
The DNA here is from genome assembly GCA_917208275.1 of Patella pellucida. Classification (NCBI taxonomy): domain Eukaryota; kingdom Metazoa; phylum Mollusca; class Gastropoda; family Patellidae; genus Patella; species Patella pellucida. Next base: position 6,317,547 of record OU795037.1, read on the forward strand.
ACACCATTCAATATCCCATTCCATTTCAATAACTAGTTGAATAACTTTCTCTATACTTATCCCCTGGGCCTGTCTATAGAGAATTATCTTTCAATTCCAATAAAATCTGTAGATTACACCCCGAGGATCTCCCTCTCTCTCTATCTCTCTCTCTCTCTCGCGCGGTGTTTTTATGGGAAACTGAAGTTTTTTTTAAGGAAGGTTAGAAATCTGCGGGGTGTTTGGCGTAGTGTAGTAGAGTCGTCTAGAATCGAACTGTGGGGATTAAGTAAATATCCCATACTTGACACAGTACCCGCCGTTTCCATCACCAATAAAGCCGATAGATATTTAAATAAGGGCTAGACGCTAACACAAGCACTTGAAAATAGAATTAATCCAATTAGGTTAGTTACATGTTCCATTACTTAATTCAAGTTGATCAAAGAAGTTTAAGCGTGGAGAGACAAGGCAAACATTGCATTCTATTCCTTACATGTCTAAGTTAGTTCACTTGATGTAATAAATATACTTTAAATTATCCACAGATACTGTGATTCTTTCTTTTCAAGAGAATAGTTGTTAGAGATTCATTTACCATGAGATAAACACTTCATTTAGAACCATCTCTTCTCAGCATGGATTAAATAAACAATTAACATATACTAAGTGTAACTCATGTTCCTGAAGCAACGATATACTAGTTTTATAACTATTATCCGTTGCTTACGCAGCACCATATTCTCGTCACTTATGAGTAATAACCTCCCTTTGCAGAACCTACGTCACTATTCGATTTGTCCAATTAACTACCTCGTAACATATAGAGTAGCGGCAGTGATAACCCCGAATCTCATTAACTTCATTGTTAACAAGAAAAGCCGGGAAAATAACAATCGTCTTTTTTTTACTCCAATAATTCCAATATTCGACAACACGTGATACGATCGGCCATGATGATGGAATGTTGACAGCCTTGCCCCTTGTCCCCTTTGACCTTTGTGACTCGATTAACATAAATAGGGGTTTCTACTGGAGATCAAGCGTCTGGTTATTCGAATATTTCGCGGAAAATTTAGTTTCAAGGAATCTCAATGGCTAATGGAATATCCCCTCGACCAATCAAAATTAGTGACGAGAATAGCCGGCTGTGAAAGCAACGGATAATAGTTATAAGACAGTATCCGTTGCACCAGGAACATGAGTGTAACTATACAGATCACAATTCTATGGAATACAATCACTGCTTATAACTGAGTGACGTTTCCACTAGGTTTCTCTAGGTGTATATATACTAGTATCAACAATTTTAATATCTATTCGATTGTACGAAATACCAGTAGATATATTTTCTCAATATTAATTTCCCCTATCTTGGCGAGAGACAGAGAGGGAGGGAGAGAGAGAAGGGGGAGGCCCTAGGTCATTTCGGGATTTGCATATGATACAATTTTATTTCAATAACTTGCTTGCGCATAGCAGTGGGAGAGAGAGACAGAGAGAGAGAGAGAGATGGGGTTTAACGTCCACTCAACACAACTAGTTAATCTCTGGACTAACATATGGTTTTTAATTTTATTTCAACAATTCGGGGGAAAACCGGAGTGCCCGGAGGAAACCTACGAGGTTGAGAAGGCGCCCCTATCTCCATGTCACATACGCTCACACTAGGGCTCGAAACCACAGCCGCAAGCCAGAGGTGACCAGCCAGCTAGAGGTCGAAGCGCGACACTCCAGACCACTAGGCCATCCCAACCTCCCCATAGCAGTGGGAAGAAACTGGAGAACCTATCGTAAACTCACAAGGACATGCGATCCTACTCCTTGAAACGTCTAAACTTGGAATCGAAACCACGCCTGCTGACTCAATGACAGACCTTATGACCTAAAGCACATGTTAGACCCCGTTCAGACGCTTATAACTTATCCGGCGATTTTTATCCGGCGATTTTGCGTTCATACGTGTTTTAAGATACTATCACTATACTGGATTAACATTCCTGACCATGTTCCTGACCTCGTCGGTCAAGGGTCAGAGGTAAACGCGCATGAGCACTGATAGCCGCTATTTGTCTAAGATTGTTATTTACTACGCACTGCGCATGTCCAGAGGGAAAATATCCGGATATTTTGATCCTACCCGTTCAGACGCCGAAAGTTAAACCAGATAAAAAAAAAGGTGAATTCAATTCACCTACGGAGGTGGATATTGTAAACCAGATAAAAATCTCCACATATGCGTTCAGACGACGAAAATTGCTGAATTAACTATCGCCGGATAGAGTTAAACTAGTTTAACTTGCGCGTCTGAACGGGCTATACGACCACTCGACAACCCAACCTCCAACTGTGTGTATTGGATACACATTTCCGATCCGTGCAAAATCGTCGCGTCTTAATTTCTCCAGTCGATGCAGAAAAGTAAGACCGTACAGAGGCCACGGAGCCGGGGGGGGGGGGGGGGGGCTAAGGGGGCTTTAGCCCCGGCAATAATATTTAATAGCGAAAAATAAAATGTCGCCGAAAGCTCAAAAAAGCGAAAAAGGTAATAGGGGGGTTGGGGTGGGGGGGTGCTTAGTGGGGCGGCCACATTGCGTGAGTTATTTCCAGTAGCCCCTGCCGTAAACCCTATTTCATTTCCATTCAAAATTCACAACTATTCTCAAATTTCTGAGGTTGTGTATGTATGTATAAAAGCTTCTATTGGCAACGATTATGGTATAAGATCATCACTCCCACCTACACGGTAACACTTTTTACTTGGTTAAACACCAGATCGGGCATTGGGATGAAAGACGTTTGGTATAATGCATTTACTATAGATTTTTAGAATCAAATACCATTCACAATGTAAGTTTTAGACATTTGTGCAATGTTTTATTTACTGCTGCGCGACCTTGATTCAACGCCAAATTACCAAGAGAAAGAACGGACATGTTCACGAAGACGTCTAGACGACTAGAGCGTTATGGAATGTTGGTTTTAGGTGTTTTATCTTTTAATTATTATAACTTAATGTGGGTATTTTCAGCCACCCTGGCTGTGGATAATGCACCCAGGTTTTCATGTAGACAAAGCTAGCGTTGTGAGCTTTCAATGTCACAAAAATAAATGAATACAGTCTTAGTAATTGTTTATAACTTTACAAACGCCCTTCGGTATAATATTGTCTACAAGAAGCAAATAAGTTCAGCTTTGATTATCCAGTAAATATAGTACTTAAGAGTGTCAAACGGAATTATTGTAGATTTTACACTAATAAATTAACTTGCAATTATCTGTTGAAACCAAATTCAATTTATGATATATACCAACATCATCGTATTGTTATTTTCATTGCACTATATAGATCCATATAGTGAAATATAACATTGGGAAACCATACTTATAGGTGACAATTTCTCACATATTTAAAATAGACAATAGGCCTACAATTATGAAGAATTAATCTTTGACTGTTATTATTTATAGTAAATAAATAATGAAATTCTGGATCGTGTTAGTCTAATTACCCAAACAGTCGCAAACACATAGTTTAATTCTCCAATCATCGCTATACCGCGATAACCCGTTTACGTAAATATCAAATGGACTCAGACTAGTAATTATTTGCCCATTGACTTTAATGTTAAATGGCTGTAACATCACTGCCTGTAGCTTTTTGCTCAACATTCTGTTGGTTCCAATATTTTTAGGCACAATGGGGACAACATTTGGCAATCTCCCCATCATAAACTTGTAGGGTTAATATGGTTTAGATTTTTAGCTACAGGGATTTGAAGTTGACTTGGGTGAAAATCTCACTTCCGATACATTTCACTGCTCCGCAGAAAGACATTTTACTCCCCCATCCATCCGCTGTAATATCACCAGTATTACCCAAAACTGCTATAAAATTGCAAATTTGATCCCTTTTCTCCTATTCCATACCAAAAAGTCAACCCAAAAATGCAGAAAGAGGGGAGAAAAAAATTAAGGGAAAAATTGTCTATTAATAACTCGCACTACATTCGTCCATCATGGAAACTAGGCAAATAATTACTAGTCTAGTCCAAATATCGCGCTATGGATCAAAATATTGTCAAGAACTATACCCCGTGGTTATATTAATGCGGAAAGGGAGTTGGCGTTTAAAGTTTATATTTCACAAGTTGTAGCAAACAGCACGTGTTTTCTTTTACTCACGGACATTTTAAATTACGTATCAAAATATTTATAAAGTTGGCCACTAGTACTTATGAGTCTTGAACTTAGTAATTATATGTCCGTGAAGACGGGTTTGGTTCCTCCCCTCCAGTTGAAAACCGTAATCAGATTAAATATAATAAGTTCAAACAGGAAAACAGTTGTAAAGAGGAACTGCTTTTCAAACAAACACGAAAAATAGTTGTTTAGTAAGTTTGGGCCTGCGTGTATATACAGCTGACAAAAATGTGTTCGATTTATTGATATTATAAAGTGTTTTCCCAGACAGAAATCGTATCCGTTCTCATAATTATTTAATTGATTCTTAAATTACAGCAATGTATATGTCATTTATTAATATATATAAACCAAACAAAATGTGTGCAATAAAAATTAAAAAGGAGAGATGTAGGTCAGCCGATTCTAGGTCATACCTTCCACTTCTAAACAATAAATTTACAAATCGGATTTTAACTGTACTATATTACCACCTATTGCAATTTGCAACAGTAGCAGTAAAGAGTTTGGTCAATGGTCGATTTTAAGGATTTTGGTAGAATCAGGGGCGAAGATCGCCAAAAATTAAAGGTGTGGACAGTCCATGTGCGGACACAAAGGACTTTTTTTTAGCGCAATTTACTCGCTTACATACTACACTGCAAAGAGGGGTTGGGTGGCTATTGTGTCAGTTAGCGTGATTTCGATTACACGGTTGGACGTGACAAGGAATAGAGTCACCTGTCCAACTTCGTGGGTTTTCTCCGGTGTCCTCCCAGAAGCTAAAACCCCGACCCGCAATCGAATCATTGAAATAAAATTGAACTTATGTCAGTCCTGAAATGACCTACTTTGTGCCGAGTGGACATTAAATCCCATTCTCTCTCTCTTTCTACATATCAGACAAAAATTTGAAATATACGGCCTAACAGGACACGTTTAAAATGTCTATGAAACACATGCGCAATTATTCTGGACTTTTCTGTATCTGTATCTGTAGTGGTACGTGTAGAATCATGTTTAGGCTTTTATACGTGGTGGAGAAGAGCGCCGATGTTATGGGCGGTGTTCTTGTAGAGCGGTCTTAAATGCCTCTACAGAACCTGCATGCACAACTTTATCTGGTAGTTGGTTCCAGTAAATAGTTGTTTCCACAAAAAAATGAATGTATATGCAAAATAACAAATAAATAAATTAAAACTCTACATCCTTTGATCATGCGTATTATCTGTATTTTTAAGTCCATTAGACAAACATTTTTTTGATTCTGAGCTGCCTTAATTAATACACACCCATTTATGTCCCATCATCAGTATGTTAATAGGGGGATCTCGGTGGCTAAGTCGCTGAGCTCGCTAGCCTGGAGGTCGGGTGCATTTGCTGAGAAAGTTCATCCAGATTTTCCGGCGTCGTTTCCCTTTGTCAGTGATACAGGACCAAGGACTGGGCACGGACAGTTGTCTGGTCGTACAGATGGGGCGAAAAACCAAGGTCCCGTGTACACATTGGTGTGCACGTAAAAGGTCTCATGGCAATTGGAATTTGATATAAAAGTAGGCGGTAGCTCCGCTGCCCGGGCATATTTTCCCTCATGCCGTTCTTCATTTGCCCAGTTTAGGAGCAGAACAGTAGGACGTTAAACCCCATTTCATTTTATATTTTAAAACTTTTTCAATGTTGTCACTTTAAAATGTGTTTTATTGAAAATTAATCAAATTTTACCAAACAATATAGTTTTTTAAAAAAGATCACAGAAACCGCTTCATTCTGGCCTTTGTTTCATAGAAATTGAAAGAAAAATAGAGAGGGTAGGATACAATTGAAATAAAGTCGGCGACCATTTTTGCTAACATCATAGTGGAATAACCTACCACTGGGTGAGTGTCTACCCAAGTTCCGAATATTTACTTTGGCACCCACTAAACATTTCTTTAAAAACAAATTGTCCACATTCTATATTTTATTACACATACCAGTTTGTTTAATATAACTTTTATGCCAACACAAACTTATAATATTTTGCATGCTCTATGATAATAACGGAAATTCTATTTCATACGAAATCGACCGTGGAGATAGTTAAACTTGTGTAATCAATCATAACGTAAAACCTAATTAAATATACTTTACAGTGAGTCACAGTCATGTAGATATGCGTTCCCGAAAGGGCAGCCTCGATGGCTTAGTGAGTAGTAGTAGTAGAGAGAGCCCCAACCCTGTTAAAAGGCGCGTGTTTTTGTATTGCCTTATATTTAACCATAACCGGAGTTATTATCTATGTTACACAGTCCACCAATATTGTGCCGCTATTTGTTTTCTTTTCTACAATTGATCAATGATCAAAGACTGTCTAAATGAACTGTCGTTAACCAGTGTTCTTCTGTACATGTCGGTTTAACGCGTACCTGTTAGATTTAAGGGTCTGATATTAAGTCAAGAATCAGTTACGTTACCCCCCCCCCCCCATTGTAGCCTTGTGGGCTTTTAACTTGTGTAATCAATCATTAACATAAAATGTACAAGTTGAGGAGATTAACGTCTGCACTCGACACAGGCTAGGTAATTTCAGTACTAACGCAAGGTTTAATTTTATTTCAATAATTGGCTGGCGCGTAGGGATCTTTATCAGTGGGAGAAAAACGTACTGTGCCTATATCATTAACATTTGACATACCGTACCATGAATTTGTTAAACATCCATATGGTATTGCGCGTGAAATTTATTCCACACTTAAGGAAACTGGGCCCTGTTTTACGAAAAACTTAAATCTCCTTAAAATCATTGTCTAAAATTCCGTCCTAACTTATGATAGAAGCGTTTCACAAAACGATTTTAAGCATTGTAGCTAAAACCCATAAAAATAATATTGTAAGTTACAATTGTATCCTAACTTAAAATAGTGGCGTTTCACAAAACTATTTTAAGGACAATTTTAACTAAAATCGATTGTAACTTAGGATAGCTGTCACCCTCTCCTATCTTAAAATCACTATATTAACAAACATTGATTAGAGCTACATTGTTTGATCTATCGCGACATACAGATATAATTGGCACATAATTTTAACTTACAATCATTCACAAAAACACTTTTCATTCAATTTCTTTTCATAGCATGGGGTATACTATACAGCTACTGTCCATCCGTTTATTTTATTGTAAGGTAATTTAAGCATTTGGATGGCGCCCCATATTAGAACTCCAAGAAAAAAACCACCCAAAACTCCAGTAAACTACACACTAAAAGAACATTTATATCCAATGTCATGGAAAGAAGAGCACTCTTATCTATAAAGAAAATATCTTCGTGTTTAATATAGCCAATGTCTTGGTATTAGACGGCCTAAAGGCCTATAATACTAGACATGCCATATGTAGTATGTACTCATGTTTTGATGATTTGTAAAAAGATAAATCAATAATCTAGAATGTGTTTATTCAAAAATGTTATAGGCCTATTTAAATTAAATTTTAATATCATAAATTTATTATTATTTCTTAATGGAGTTACGTTAATAAATTTAAAAAAAAAATAGGCGCCAAAGCTGTTTTATCTTGGGAAAATAATCATTAAGATAGATAGACTCTTCTGCCTTTTCAAAGTATCATTGAAAGTGTCTATGAGAATGACATTTCAAATCTATGCATCGGAACATTGGCTTTTTGGCGTATTAATTTAATTTCAATATTAATATACTTTTAAACTACGATAAAAAAAATTGCAGCCTAGATTAGTCTTTTAAGTGACAAATATCATAATTTGTTTGTGAAAATTCTCAATAGTTTCTCTTTTCCAAATTACTATAAAACTACGAAATTTAAACGCTTTAGTTTATCGATACACATTATTTCCATCGAAGCCTGCGAGGAGATCGAATGCCAAGTTCAAGGTCAACCCACCAATACATTTCGAAACTAATAATACGCAATAAACTCATTTATTTCATCTCGCTTTGACTTTCTGACCATTTGCAAACATTTCTACAACGTATGAAACCCTCCCTATTGATAACGTAACCGTTAATTCAGTCTGTCAACAGTTTTCAGTTTCGAAGCGTATTGCTTTCACCGTTAGTACCCAAAGCGAATTTCTGCACTGCGCGGGCGCAAGCGATCTTAACTTAAATCTATTAAAATTGCATTTTAAGGTACAATCGATCTTCGTGGAACGCATAAAATTTAAAATCTCATTTTGATTTTAGTTAAAATCGATTTTAAGGATTTTAGTTTAAGTTTTCGTGAAACAGGGCCCTGGCCTCAAGTGCCTGGGACCAACACTTTCTCAAATGTTAATAAAAGCTCTTGAATCATTTCAATTTCAAAAAAATAAAACTTCGGAAATTAATAGCGGGGACCCAGCATATCATGTCCCTATCACAAAAAAATTTGATCGGGACGCGCCCAGGGTAGAATTAATAAGTTTTCCCGTAAAAGTGAATCTAGTGTAGAAGCAGACTGACATTTGTACTCTGTATTCGGATACAGTTTTACAAGAACACACAAATATTTGTTTAGTTTATCAATCAATGTAACAAAAATAGTTCTTAAAAAAAATCATCATTTGATCTATTTTGGTCGTATGAGGATAAACATTATTATGTAAACCACTCGTAAATTAGAGACCGGGGAAGTTGAACGAAAGGGCATTTACTTCTGGATTATAGAATGTCCTGGTATGAATCAACGTGTTTGCCGGGAAGAGCCCTTTGACGTTGATCTGAATCGAGGGGACTGGGTGAATATGCGTTTTGGACACTGGATTAACAATATCCATAGGATAATTATGTCATGGCCCACATCTTTAGGCTCTCAATGGACATGGTACATATTGACGTGTCTTGTGCACTTTAAAATTAATGTTGGCATTTGGAATTCCAAGACTATAAGGCATATACAATCATCCCCATATTGTATAGGTATATAAATTGTGTCGATGAGAGGTGATTATATCATAAACTATGCCTTCGTGTAAAGTAAATACCCAAGTCGCCAGCCAATGTGCATATCTGGTCTTGCAATGTTGCAAGTTGTATTTGCGATTTCTAGACAGATTCATGGGCTCGTTGACAGATATATTGCTTAAACTTAAACGGTGCCTATTTATACCCCAATCTGTATATTAACAGGCTTTACAGACGTTACCAGGACCTTGTAAACGAGCATGATATATCCATGATAATCTCCTTTTAAGATAATATATAAATGTATCCTTTCCATAGATTATATAAAGTAGAACAGGATGATTGTCATACATGAGGTAGGGTATGCTTATTAATTCCGGATCACTGATAATATATATTACATCGAGTTTGCTTAGGGGTAGGTGACTCGGTATATTGTTTATACATTCTGGGGCCTGTTTCACGAAATTTTAACTTAAGATAAAATCCAAATTTTAGTACATACTCAAATCTGATTGGCTAAGCGCTAAAATCAATCTAATACTATCCAATCGAATTACTAAAATCGGATTTTATCTTAGTTAAAATTTCGTGAAACAGGCCCCTGATGTTTAACTAACAAATGTACATACAAGAAAATAAACCGCTTGAAGACTCGGCATAATACCTAAACTAAATAGCTACATTTATGCCAAATGAAACCTACCGACAAAAGTCGACGGGTTTCATAGCGCAGTGGACGCTTACGGCTGGCCCCCGGATCCATATACTTGATTTGATAATTGTTTAGTGTTTGCAATGTCTATTTTCTGTCTTGTCCGCAGGTTTATCTCGTATATTTTTTTTGTTTTGCGTATAGTGCGGTCCTCCGGCACTTACTAATAGAATAGCTGGGATGCATCTCGTGGTGTGCATATGTTGCCTGGCAAACTATCATTCTGGAACGATGTTTAACGAATACAGTTTCTGATCTATCCCCTGGGGTATAACTTAAATGGTAATCTATAACTTCCCGCTCTTCGCTAGAATGAACAAGATTTGCACGTTATATCCCATATCATCAATGTTTACAAGCTTACTAATTTATTGAGATAGAAAAAAACGTTCTCCGAGAATTACCGCCCCATTATTTTCTTCATTCATCAATAAAATATAGGATATCGTCTATGACTAGTTGTTCAACGGTAGTTATTGACAGAACATACGGTCTGTGAGATGTGTGGCATAATTGAATCAGGAGGGCATTAAGAGTCTGGGATGGGATCCGTCACGTACCAACTCACTTTTCTCATCTAATAAAGTTTACGGGAGGACTTGTTGTTATCCCTCGTCAAATTCCTATTTTCATTAATTCCTCGTTGATCGAATCTAATTCTGGTTTCTAGCGTGCATGACAATTTCACTTTCCGTCTATCAGACATAACTATCTCCAATATTTTTGCTGCTGTCAAAGTGTATAGGCTACACATGCAAATAGGCAATTCAATACTGTGATCTGTTAAAAATCAAAGCTATGGATAGTTCCAATACCAAGACTGTATACTGGAATCCCACATGACAGGGGCTCTGCTTATTTCTTTTTCGGAATGCCATGTTATTAGATTCTTGGAGCTTTCTATTTTACGCGTATTTTACTTGTAAATGAAAGAATTCTGATCCAGAATCACTTTTCTCGCTTCATCTCAAGCGGTGCGACTGTCTTGTATGTTACCCTAACCCATTCTACTTTATGCCATTAAAGGAATTTATGTTTTCTTAGATCGGACGAACATTTGTAGCAATAGATGTGGCAAGCATAGTTCGCAATAAAAGACATTCTCTACTCTCTCATCCCCACCAACTCCCAGAGTTTACTGATGGACCCACTACATAATAAGGCTCTCCTACGACTTGACGGGATATTCTGAAACGGTAGCTCCCAACTAACCATCTCTCTCTCTCTCTCTCCCTCTTTATCGCGGATCAAGTGGCTAAGTGGGTAAGATGCTGGCTCGCTAGCCTGGAGGTTGGGTGTTCGATCCCTGCATTGACCGAGAAAGTTCATCAAGATATTTCGGCATGGTTTTCCCCTTGTCAGTGATGCAGGACGGGGGTGGGGAAGGGCTGACAATGACAGCTGTCACGTCGTTTGATGAGACGAAAACCGAGACCCCTTGAACAAATTGGCGTACAAGTAAAAGATCCCTTGCATATTGGAATTCGATATAAGAGTAGGCCGTAGCGCAGCTGCCCGGGGGAAAAATTCCTCATATCATAGCACAGTGTATGGCGTATGTCCGTCTTCTTTAGCCCAGGTTATGAGAAGGACGTTAAACCCCATTTCATTTCATCTCTCTCTCTCTCTTAATGCGTGTCTAATCAAGCGTCCTGGCGTTTTCTATATCTGAATTTATGTTAATAAATTATTTAAAAATTACGTAATTAAGTAATAGTAATTTTCATTAGTGGTCTGTGCCACGTCCTGTTATTTTCAAACAAATCATGTCTATTTTGTTAATGAAGAAGACTGATGACATGCATTTATAAAATCATAAATCGTGTCCTCTGGTGTACTTATGTTCGCCTAATGTATTTAATTTGTATAAAGTCTCCAATATTAATTCACATTGCGGTATCCATTATTCTCCCTTAAGCGTATACACGACGACAATGTAATTGTCATTATTAAAATGGGTTATTTTAATTCTGGAAGGATCATATGTATGTATGTGTAGGTAGCAAATTATATATATAGAGCTCCCAATTATCACCAATAATCCTGTTGTGTCTATCTCAATATTGAGTTATTACGTTATGTCTTCTGCCAAAGTGTTTAATTTAATAAGGTATTGACAATGCGACACTGTAAACGTGAACAATATTCATCAACGTGGTAGCTCGGGTTGCTTGGTCTCCAGAACTGGCCATGGTAAGTCAAAGTTAAGCTCTCTTCGGAACGTGTTTGTATATCTTACAAGCCATAAAGTCTTGAAAAGCAATATGACAAATCAGTTTAATATTATGTTTATTCACCGAATGGAAAGTGTTATACATAACACGATGGGTTTAACTTCCTATTTTTCTACACCGACCGACTAATGAAGCCGGTGGCAATATTGGGACCAATACTGACATGACCCAGGTCTTTACATTTCCGCGGGCCTCGGCGTTAAATAGTATTCGAACTACTTGGAACACACGAATACCAAGTTAACCTTAGCATCTTAGACAATATACTAATCATTACCTGATAGTCCAGATGTTAATGAGGAGTGTCGAATGGTTAGCGCGTGCGGGCTGTATCATAAGGTCTGTCATTGAGTCAACTGGCATGATGCCGATTCCCCGGTTATACGTGACAAAGAATAGGGGCGCCTATCCAACATTGACAGTTTTCTCCGGGTACTCCAACTGCTAGAGACCACAACGCGCAAGTGAATTAATGAAATAAAATTAAAGCATAAATTATGTTATTTCAGAATTGACCAAGTTGTATCGATTTTTATTTTAACTGGGTGTTTAACATATGAAGCTCTGAACCAATATTGAATTTGTTGTCACTCACCGCTTCTACCACTGTATAGTTTCCACTACATACTGAGATTTTACTCTCTGTCAAAATGTTAACAAGTTATAGTTGACGAATCGGACACATTCATCCATAAAATAAAGTTCTTAACTGTATTTATTTTGCAGTGTATCTAATTAATGCAAGACGGTCATTATGGCATCTCAATATTAGTAAAAGGTGTGACATTTGTCTGGCATTATTTAGATGGAGGTTATATCTTATATTGTCTAGTGACACGACCAACAGGGGAAACGCTAATGTACTTCAGAAGCTCAGTTTGTGACAGTTTTATTGTTACACGTAATGAATAAACTATAAAGAACGCGTAATTTTTGAGAAGCATTTAGATTTCTGTTATTTGGGGGCATCTCTCAACTATACTCCGCCGACAGCAAAATAAAGAATCGTCTATATAAGTGTTTGCTTTTACAAACAGAATCCGTCTCTTGCATTTGCCTGGAGTAGACGTGTTAACAATGGAACAACAGTAAGCCACATGGCTTAACGACAGGGATTATTTTTGTTGATTTGAACTCTGTCTATACCATATTCATGTATTTACTTTTATGCACTTATTAATCTATTTTTCGCAGTCTTTGACATTAAATAATATGTAATTGACAGTATCAGTTATTATTCTAAACCATTCAATTAGGGGTTAGTTTGGTTAATCTGAAACGATCGACACAGTACAATTGCTATTAGTTTGCCCAATGTGAAATGATGTCCATCGTACGTATGTTGTTGTTAGTGACATGGTCTAGATGAGCTCTACGAAACACATGCTATTAGTTTGTCCAATGTAAAATGAATACACCGAGCAAAAACATTTAGTTTGGTTAGTCTTAAATGAGCTTTACCATATAAGTGCTATTAGTTCGAGCAGTGTGACTTGTTCTTTACAGTACAAATGTTATTAGTTTGTCAGTCTGAAATGCCACTTGGGTTATAAATCTGAGATTTAAAAGGAAACCTCTAACAGCCTTTAATAAATATACAGATATGCAATGCAATTTGTTATGGTAGTTGTAAACATGCTAACTCATTATTTTGTAAATATGCTAAACCGGTAGTTTTAACATCAAAGTACGACACATTGGGTGTATTTGAACATCGTATAAGCCCTTTCGTATTAAAATGAAAACTGTCGGGCACATGAAGCATAAATTCCTACACCAAACAAAAATATATATAATTTAATCATCACTGAAACAATATGTTTTATTAAGACAGACCTCGTGTCCATTCACTTCTGATAAGTCATAAATTCTGTAGGAATTGGGACCAGACGCCGTATAACATGACTAGCATGACACTTCATTTGTTAGAAAATACCCATCGGTTATTATTGACGATCTACTGTGATGTTAAGTAATACGGAGTTTAATTGCTTTGTCTCGAATGGTGGTTATTGTGTCTGAGTCAAGTATTAAAACTTAGATACGATGTTCAGACCAACTAATCTTGTTCTAATTGCCAGCGGCCATTTTCTTTAATACGCACGTACCTACATTTATCTCTAACATAACGAAATTTCTTTACAGACGTAATTCTGAACTAGTTTGTTGTGTGTAGCTGGTGATGGTGTAATCTGAACATAATTTGAGCAACACAACTGTAGAGTTTTCAGCTTTTGATTGCAAATTTAGAATACAATAATAATATGAAACTGCATACACCTATTATGTACTTTGTACGCTATGGATTTGAAAGGGGATTTCTAATAAATATTCAGGAGCTCAAAACCCGGACCCATCCTTGATGATCATAATAGCTCTTTTCTCAAATCAAATTACTTCTTCGTTTTTAAACACCATCTTTATATTGTTTATTTCAATTAAAATCCATGTAGTGCACATTTACTGATCACAAAGTGCTCGATGAATAAATCCAGAGCGAATACACAATAAAAGATATAGAATCAAAAGGTCATTGTGTATTGTTTATTCTATATGGATGCATATGGGTCACATTACACAGGGACACTTATCAAACTTCTTAGTGACATGACTATCAATGGTATGAGGTCTTTGTGGGTACTCTTTATTTAGGAGAAACCTTTCGACTAATTAGTCACATAACTATGAATGATATGTATTTGTTGTGGGCATTGGATGAAGCGACCTATCTTGATTCCCTACCCTGGGAAGAGATGTCCACTTGGCCCTCACTGGTGACCTTTTTGCAGTTGATTTCACTTCTGAATGATGTTTTGTCCAATCCATATAGTCGCTGAAGATCAGGAGCAAGTCCACGAGGCTCGACAGGCGAACGGCAATTAGGGGCATGTCTTTCCTCCATACCCTTAGCCACATGCCTGCTGTATTCCTACTTTGTTTTTAGACGTATAAAACGTGTACCAGTTCATGTGATCAAATAGATTGTATAATCTATGTTACATATACATTTAGATATGAATCGTATATATTGATAATCATAAATATATATTAGGACAACCACAGAGCTGCACTACATTGTGTTACTAGTATGTGGGAATCAAGATTTATTAGAATTTTTCATGTCCACCTACCGATGTTATTATATTCCATAGCCTTCCATCCGTCATTAACACCAGACTAATATAATCACCGTTATTAACATTACAAATAAAACCACAGATTACAGTTCATCAGCTATTCCAATACTGCTTTTATTAGCATGATGTATATCAGTCCAGTTTCTAGCTCAATCACCATTAAATTACATCATCGTGTTTGAAATACGGGTAAAGCCATTAAGTATATTACCGTACCTAAATCACAACAAATAAATTAATCAACATTTCCAATTGACATGATGTAGATCTGAACAATTATTGATGATCAACTGGGTGGACAATCACCATTAAATTACATCACATAATCTCAACATTGCCCGTTTCCAATTTTAGCTTAATCTTGGCTAATCCCGGTCAAATGATGGTCAATCTCGTTTCTCATCAGGAGCCATTTCCCAAGAGAGCACCTGGAATCCACGATGTCGTTAATTGCCCAGACAATTGTCGATTGTCTAAGACCAGAACAGATGAGTATGCATGTAAGTAGATGGGTAGACAGACATACTAGTTAAAATTAGAACCTTGGTTCTTAAGAAGTCGTCGGTTATTGCAGTAGTAAAATGTTCAATAACATTCGTGATGATAAAATATAAATAGGACAGATATCGGCGAGGACCACAAGATATCGGCACATTTGTAATTGAGGAAAACGTACAAAGCTGGAGGTCGAATGTGATATGTTCTGAAAAAAAGTATAATCAGAAAGTACATAATATTCGATGTTTTCCGCATATTTGATAAATATGTTATAATCTGGTTATTCAGAATACATTTGAGGAGCACGCGTAGCCAACACACTTTTCTTGTAATATTAATACGATCTATAAAATACAATTCACTAATGACCCCTTTATTGGAGGTGGGGTTTCAAAAACGGCAGGGGTGGGCGAATGGTTAGCACGTGCGTGCTGTATCATAAAGCCTGTCATTGAGTCAACTGGCGTGGTTTCGAATTCATGGTTGTACGTGGCAAGGAGTAGGGTCGCCTGTCCAACCTCGTGGGTTTTCTCCGGGTCCTCCCACTGCTATAGACCCCTACGCGTAAGCGAATTACTGAAATAAAATTAAACCATATTTTAGTCCCGAAATGACCTAGTTTGTGTCTAGTGGACGTAACCCCCCCCCCCCCCCCCTCTCTCTCTCTCTCAAAAACGTGGTTAGTAAGACATTGGTCTACTAACCAGAAGTTCCCAGTGTTGACAAATACAATTCCACAATATTTTTAGGCTGCTATTATCTGAAGCAAGGGAGGCATGACAAGGGGTAGTGTGTTGTCGTTAGAATACAAATAAAAACACTTCCCCGTGTACACATTGGTAAAGACACCCGTACACACCATGTCTTATGCCAGCCCCCATTAGCCCAGCAAGATGTTAAACCGCACTTAATTCCATTTATGTTAAGAGCTAATGGTGATTCAAAGCGACATCCGTTTGCTTTTAGTTGTCCGGTTTCATTATCAATTTAAAAGGGTTAATTTATTTATTATTTACGTCAATTCGCGGGGGGTACACGATGCGTTTGGTATTGAAGATAGGCCTGAGCGCGTTCCATCAGTTTTCAGTACACATGCATCACACATTAATAAAGTGACGATAAGAATCAGGCAAGTGGTCAATCATTTTACATGTGAATTGATAAATATTACGATCGGTCCAGCCGCAACACAGCTGTTCTAGGTTTCACATTGACAGAATAAAACTTACTGCAACTGCTGTCATTTAAATGGACAATGACATCCTTGCTGGCTTGACAGCTCCAGAAAATAAATACTAGCCCTATTCTAAGCACTAGATGGTTAAGTGTCCTACCTGTAAATTATCCATTATATCCTATTTTATTTGTCCAAAGGGTTCGAAAATATTTTTAAATCCAAGTCACATTTGAAAAGGTTTACGTTAGGCTTTTCAAATCATTTAGTTGAATTTTCCCAATTTTTTTAAATTAGGTGTGTAAAGATGAAATTTGTATCATCAATTAATTTGTTGACCAGAATAAAGATTGGGACATATAATTCAGTTACAACAAGAGTGGTATTGAGCCTTTCAAAAACAAAAATGCTTATCGGCCTCCTTAAAACTGCTAATGTGATACGTTTGGAAAATAACTTGAAAAGACACAATGTTTTAAATCGAACTTTTGGCTTTCAGATGCCCAGAGCCTCTCTAAACAATAATATAATTTTAGTAAGGATTCATAATCATTCATTCACAGCTTCCTTGCTTATTCATTACTTGAATTTACCTGATATTGAATTGACAAAAATCTCCGATTGACGGAATTAAGTAAAGTGTCATTAGCTAGGCAATTAGTGTGTTATATTATTTTCGTCACTTGCGATTTATAGTATCACATAAAAGGGCATAGTTTATTGAAATGAGTTAAATAATTTGTGATTATTGCTGCTTACATATCACATAGATATACACCGGTGTCGTTTGAAACTATTGATATACGTTAATTTATTTCATTCAGATATATATCATGCTGTATTACAAATAATTGTAACATATTGATATAATACAGGTGAAACAGTACTTCATCAATATCGTGACACCATTTATTATCACTGTGGCATCAATCGGATGTGGGTTCTTTCAAACCCCAGATTTCTTCTAAAGTTGACACAGTTGATTTTTCGACATATAAAGATAATCCAAGAATAAAATATTATATTGTTCGTGGCCTGGGTCTTATAATATACTTCTCAAATGATTATGGGCTGTTGGAACAGTGGGATTATTTCATTGTTTTTATATAAGAATCGGGAAGGGACAGGCGACACCATTTTACACATAAGCATCAAGCTCCAATAAAGTGTTTCAAATGTTCATTTGTGTACTAGAATTGATTCACATGATGACTGAATAGTCAAACATATACAATGCTTTGACAGATACAGACAACACAATATTATATTAAAAACCAGAACAGTAGCAGAAATTCACTTGGATCGGCTGTCTTGTTATCATCTATTTATCTGATATATGAGGCGATATAACTCCTCGGTTAGAAGAAACCACCGCCACGCCAAATGACATCAACAGGGTTGTATTGCGCGTAATATATGCCACGTGTAAGAGGAATAGAACGACAGATTGGGAGTAGATTTATAGAAAGCGGTCAAACACCTTTACTGACCTATCTATTCTAAATTCGCATGTGTAAAACAAAATAAAATATTAACACAGACAGTGCAGTTTGACATAATATATGCATCTAGTCTGTATTCGGCGAGTATATAGATTTTAAAATTTATAGATCATACTATAAATATCAAAGTTTCAACTCTTTTTTTATTTGGATTCGCTTCACTATACTGGCCCGAAACAGGAAATTAGTGTTAAGCAAAATTTTTTAAGCATAATACGGATTATTAACTGTCAAGATTATAACATACTTCGAAGATGTTGCAAAATTTTAACCCCCCGATAAATCAATGGGTTTTAATATAAGGTCAAATTAGATATTGCAAAACTTAATAGAATCGTAAACTAGCTCGCTGCTGTCTATATTTCATTTTTTGGCTTGGATTGTGAAATGGAGTTTAACGTCCTACTTTTCTGCTCCTGACTGGGATTGTGTTATCTTGTTAAGTACGAGTCTTTTTGATGGCCAATCAGTGCGTACGACGTTAGTTCACTAGCCAAGGGCCCTGTGGGTCCCGCCTTTGATCCCTTTATTAACCGAGAAAGTTAATCAGGATTTTCCGGCGTATCCCCCACCTCACTCGGACGGCGTGCAGGGCAGGGTGGATGAACTGTCAAGGGACAGCATGTAGTCGTTCGCATGGAACGGAAAACCGATATCTCGTGTAGACATGGACACGTAAAAAAAAACCCTTGACGGTTGGAATTCAATAACTTAAAACCAAGTACGAACAAGCCAAACCTACAGACCTACATCTTCAATGAAGGCCCGTAGCCAGAAAGTTGTTTTTTTTGGGGGGGGGGGGCAAAGATGTTTTCGGGAGGGCCAACTAGCATGGGCATCTGCATGATTTTTACGGTAAAGGCCAATTTTCTTGTGATATTGGTGGGGGGGGGGGCAAGACTCAGTATTGGGAGGGCAGTTGCCCCCCCCCCGTGCCACCCCCTGGCTACGGGCCTGCTTCAATGAACATTTGTTAGACAATGTCATGGTCAGAGGTAAAATTTGTGTAGGCCTACATCTAAGAATATTTATGTACACTGTAGAAGATCATTTCATCTTTCTCGAAGTGACTAGATGATTATGGTAGTGTGAGTACAGTCCACAATCATAACATTTAACTGCTATTCATCATCTCCTAAATATACATCATTTTCTTAATATCAATAAATGCTCGTGAGTTTATGTCAATTCTCAACTGGACACCTTTGTTATGTCTTCGGATTTCCTATCGATCTCTTTTCATCTGTATGAAATTGCAGAGATTAATAATAATTAGCATGTCGATTACTTATTAAATATTTATTCTTTAATTACTGGGTAACAACTGTTGATAATAGTGGTGTAATCGTTAATAAAAGTGATGCATATAGTTATTAGTGGTTCAATAGTTAATAAAAGTTGTGTGTGTAGTCTAATGGCTGATGAAAGTAGTGTTGTAGTTAATAGAGGTAATGGACCATTGGGGTAAAAAAAGGTGGTGTATATAGTATAATAGCTGATGGAAGTAGTGTTAATAGTTAATAAGGTAGTGTACCAGAGGGGTAAAAGCTGATAAAAGTAGTGTAATAGTGTTTTAAAGCTGACAAAGGTGTAATATTATAGTGTTGTAATAGTTGTTTTAGTAATGTAATGGGTGTAATAGTCAATACAAGAAGAGCAAAATCTGATAGAAGTAATGAAATAGTGGTAGATGATAAGAGTAGTGTAATAGTGTTGTAAAAGTTCGTAACAGTAGTGTAATAGCTGATAAAAGTGCATTCTTTATTGCAGTCTTAGTGCAATTACACAGACAAAAATCATTTATGTACATTAAACATTTTATCGGCAAGTGTATAACTCATTAGTTAAAACAATGATAAGTAAACACGTGATCACCGGTGATCACTCGTGGGCGGGGCTTAAGTTTTAGTCGACCCTCGCTGGTATACCAAAGCTCATTAGTCATTAGTAAGTCGAGTGCTTAAATGGGGTTTAATGAGACGAAACTGACGGGCCCGAAGACAAAGCACCTTATCCTTGTTTTACATACCAGCTTGGGATCGAAAGCACATCACTCGACTCAATGACAGACCTTAGTCTAAAATCCCCGACTAATAAAAATAACGTAAATATTTAGGAGATAAACACTTCATGTTTTGCATTTAGAGGGGTGTTATTGTCCAATAGACATGTCCTGAGATCATTAGGACCCAAGACGCGTAGCGTCGCGGGTTCTAATGTAAAATCTCAGGACATGTCTATTGGACAATAACACCCCTCTAAATGCAAAACATGAAGTGTTTATCGACATTGTAACATGCTATTTACGATTTTAAAAGAAAATACTAAAACAGAGGGGTGTTATTGTCCAATAGATGGTGTCTAATTGACCAATCAAAATGCGAGGTTCACTCTTAGCATGTTACAATTTATTTTCATTGGTTTCTTCACAAATGAAGCTCTGAATATTGATCACACGAAACACGTTTTATTGAAATGTTTCTCATTAACCGCTTCTACCATTATATACCAGCCAATACACACTGAGATTTTACTCTACTTTGGGCCTGACAAGGACAGCTGCCTAGTCGTTCGAATGGAACGAAAAAATGAGGTCCCGTGTACAGATTAGAGTGCACGTAAAAGATCCATTGTCAGTTGGAATTCGATATAAGAGTAGGCCGTAGCGCCGGTGACCGGGCAAAATTTCCCTCATAGCACCTGTATGGCGTATGCCCGTCTTCCATTAGCCCAGATTAGGTGCATAGTAGTAGGACTTTAAACCCCATTTCATAATAATAATAATAATAATAATAATCTCGTCATTTTACAAGGGTAGCAAATTAAGTCTGGGGCTTGTTTTAAATTTGGCCCTTGGCACAGATCCATTCATTCATTCGTTGTACCAGAACACATTCATGCCTTAAATTTGTAACAAAAGATTTCCAATTTAAAAAAAAATGTTGCAAACATTACAAATATCAATATCAAATACATACAATGTATTTGTGTTACTCTTGAGGCACATTATACATGTGCTATGATAGACTGGCCCAGTCTCGTCTATTTATTTTACATTTCTATATATATAAATGTATTAATTTTTAGTAAACCAACACTTTCGTTTCCATTTGTATAAAAAAAAACTTTGAGTAAACCTGTAACCAGCACCAGAGACTGGACAATTTGCTAACTTCACAATAAAATGGGCGTTCTTGCCATGTTTTTCGTCCTACCTTATTTGGAGTGATTGACAGTTATCAAACACGCCCCGGGTCACGTGACGTGAATCATACGTCTCGACTGGAGTGCAAAGCAGTCATGCCGAGACCGTCTGAGGGTTGACGTCACGTTGTTGTTAGATATGTCGTGATCACGTGCACGACGTCACACGAACTACATAATGCAGATTGACCTACTATATGAGATTGAAGCTATATTTGCCCAGCCTCTAGAGATTATGGGGTATTTTTTTTTCTTTTTTTTGGAGGGGACTGGCCAATTCTTGGTGTGTGGAGAAGACTGGCCACCAGTGCTATGATAACCAATGAAAATAAATGGGGTATAAATCGCCATTCATGGTTTATAGTCCAACGGTAATAGAACTGACAAGATATGATTAGTGTTGATTAAATGGACAGCAGTTGAGTTACACAGTGTACTTGATTTACCACATCTTAAAATGGTGGTGCACAACAATGGCCCACCATTGACAACCGACCAATGATCACACGAATGAATAGGATAAAAAATCTCTTGGTATTTCTTGGTTTCGTACTTTGGGGGAAATTATAAATATTTTTGATTTAAACTCTCGTGATAGTTTTGTTTTGTTTATTATACCAGTAGCGGCGCGGTCCGCTGCATGGTTAAAAAAATTCAACCTCTGCCGTTATTTATATGTTATTCAATAGCTAGGTCCAATTACCAAATTAAAATATCGACAGTAACGTCATCAAGGTTGTTGTTGTTTATTACAGATTTAGAGTCCAATACATTATGTATGATATAATGGACAGGTTGATTTCTATTAAATCTTTTTCACTTTATGGGTTGAAAGTTGGTGAAAAGTCATCAAGGTAACTGCCTGCCATATTTATAATAAAAACCATATGCTCGTGTTGTTATAACACGTGACTTAATTGAATACACCGAAAAGAGGATTGGATCGGAGGCTAACATGGCGCGTGCTTTGTTTGTCTTTTAAATCGAGGTAAATAAAAAGAAAGAAACTACCTATTTTCTAAATCCAGAAAGTAGCAGGTACTTGATGACTGTAGCACACGCTGAGACAAAACAAACAAAAGACTGGGAAGCTTGTCAGCAAAACCTGCGTGAAAGTGCCCACTACACTTGTATTCCTTCTACTGTAAGTCTCCACGGATGACACCAGATCCAATATCCAGTATGCAACAATTCTGTCGTGTTACAGGAAAGAAAACAAGGTTTTGATTAAAATGGGAGACGTAGATTGTAAAAGCTAGATTTTCATTTCGGTAAAACAACAAAGTTACACGATACTTTTCAGATACCATTCATCGGTTTAACTTCCCACGGATGGGACAATAATGAATGGGGTTGACTCTTCTCGATTACCAACTTTATAGCACCGTTTATTTGTAGGATAATCGTTGTTGTTGTCTACCGGGCTTTCAATCCGTCCAACTGATCGGGATTGATCCTGCTTATTCTATGACCAAACCATATAGATGTCACAAATGTCTGCCGCAAACCTGAATTGTTTGAAAATACTACTGACATATGTATATATATTGATTAGGCTAACTGTGTTATCTAAGTTCTAACACCTCTCATATTTCTCATTTCAGTATCCTATTGGTACCTGACACACTCATTGAGTCGAGTAACCATTCAGCTTATGGATGTAAATTTTCAGATCGAAGACGTTAACTGAGACGATAGCTATACAGCAACTGTCTCTATAACCAGCGAGACTTCTAACCATTATACAGTTAGTGAATTAACTTGCGTGATATATCCACAACCAAGCAATATATCGATAAAACGGACTACTACAAGTGATTCAGTCTTCAACATTTGACGCTTGCTTGCTTCTGCCGTGCCACTGACAGTCGGGATTTTGAGCTACTAGTATTAACAAATAGGACAATTTAGAAGTCATTTACAAGTTACGATTCCGTGAACGTAATAGTTTGTGGAGTATCTGGCTAAGTGTTAAAAGGTTACCGTTGCTCTACTGCTAATAATTTCATTCATCTGATCAGGTGTAAAAGATCGCGTATTAATATATTTCAAGAAAATATAACACCTAGTCCAAGCTTTAAAAAAACGATTGAAGTATGAAACTAGAAGTACGAAGAATGTCGGCTGGATTTTTTAAATTCTCTTGAGATGTAGGACTGAATTATCGAAGTGACACTGTGAATGAATCCAGGGAACACATCACCTGTCTCCTTGAACATATATGGTTCTTTTGTCTCTAAAACAATTGATGCATTAAGCTTATTCCCCTGGCGAGATGTTCGCAATTTATCTCGAGTATCGAGTTGTATGATTGCATTATGAATACCATACTCAAAACAGTCTTCTTTAAAAATCGAGAGCAGCTACAGGAAAGCGTGACTTTGTAAAATATTTAAAATATATTATTTTTTTGAGAAGTAGTAGTGGATGGATGAACGTAAGAACTAGACAGTTAAATATCAGGAAGAGGCCACCAGCGAAAACACGACTCAACTGTTTTCTATGTGATTCATTTACGATGTACTGGATGAATTCTATTGAACTAAACATATGTTATTTCGAGTGGAGACGTTCAATATATAATTTTGTGTTCTTCAAACCGAATCCATAGTAAGTTCAAACGAATGACAGTGGAGAGATAACGTTCATTGTTTACTGTGTTTGCCGAATAAAAGAACGTGGAATCGATCTTCTATGTTATATTGTGTATGATAATACGGATAGTGATAAGTTAAAGATTTAGAATGGAATATCAAAAGATAAAGGATTAGTAAAACTGGGTTTAACCAGACTGATCATTCGTTTCTCAATTACGACGTCCATCGGTTCCCAAAGTTCAACATCTGTATTCCCTCGTATTTGTATATTTATGTCAATTAAATTAACACGTTGACTATTACTATATATACGTGATATATAATTACCTATGTTTTTATACATCGTAATATTATTATCAGCCATTAATATGACCAGGTTATACAAGACTCATATTGGTCATAGTTATTAATATTATATCGTAGGTATAGATGATTTAGTATTCTGTAAATGAAACGATATTGATAAAAGACAATTTAGTGGGGTATTAAAATAACCAAACAACATTCCAAAGTTTTTTGTTGAGGTAATCAAGACAACGTTGCAAGGAAAGTGAACTCTGCATTCTGTGGATTAATGTTAGCAGATGGAGAGGAATTATTGAACATTAAAATGAACCGCTGGCTGGACTTTCCGTTAATATTCGGACTGTTGGATCTTATCCTGTGTACATTAGCTTCCAAAGGTAAGAATCAATTTTTTCTCCATGTCAAAATTTTCTAACTATTCCTTATTTCGTTTAGACTTCATAATCACGGAATGGTATATTTCCCCAAATTGTCCTCCATATATACATGTATGTTAGTTGTATTTCTATTACTAGTATGCCCTCCCAATACTGAGTCTTGCCCCCCCCCCCCCCAATATCACAAGAAAATTGGTCTTTACCGCAAAATTCATGCAGATGCCCATACTAGTTGGCCCTCCCGAAAGCATCTTTCCCCCCAAAAAAACAACTTCCTGGCTACGGGCCTGGCTACGACTACGACTTGATGTATCAAGACACTGTTCTATGGACTTCAATTAATGTGTATTACTTTGCTACTACGCCCAGTCATATTAAAGCAAATCTTGTACAAAGACCTTCGTGTACTACGTTTTTATTACGACATGCTGTATTAAGTCGCATGACAAGGATGGTATTGTTCTACGACACGAACCCATTTGCCAAGTCTTATATGGCTAAGTGTGTAAGTCTTATACCATTTGGTGGCCATTATATTTCCTTGGATGGACTGTGTTGTTTGTTTTTAGTTATGCTTTATAACTATTTTAACGCGTTTTATTTGTTGTATGTTCTTTTGTTGTAACGGTAGTACGGTACAATTTATAGATTACACAATAAAATAATAAACATGCATTATAATTTATATAACTACAAATACAGATTGGCTTTAAGTGTTCGCGCATCAATGAAAATATTTATTAGACCTCACAGCATGAACGTTACGAAATTAAAATTTGTAAATAATATCACATAATTGGTTAGACACGTGTTCCACCGAGGTTATATTTTAACCTTGGTAACATTAAGTAAAATTGGGCTTTACATCCTTCATTTAAGCACCAATTGGGCTATTGAAGTCGATATTTCGTTCCATACGAAAAACTGGATACTTTCGTGCCAAGGTAAAACCACGATGACAAAATCCCGAGTTCTTTCTAGGCCATTAATGAGATCGCCCCCCCCCCCCCCTGGCCAAGAAACATAAAAGTATTGAATGAAAGGGAATTTAGAGTAAATCAAATAAAAAGAAAGAATCCTATGCCAGACGAATCTTCGTGCTAGTCAAGCGAGGGCCATAGATAGGAATAGAACATGATTACTGTTACGCTTAATAGTGCAGTTAATTTAATTTTCGGAAAAAGAATATATTTAAAAAAGAATAGACGAACGTAGGAGGTATATTTTTTAAAACAAGTCTATCGTTAGGACACTGAATTCCCGTGTCAAAATCCCGCATGCTAAGGTGAACCTGCGAGATTTATCAAGACCGGTTTTCAAATGCCAGGGACAGTGGCTGTGGAGTTAACAAGATTCATGTGAATAGTCGCCCGGAATAGGTAAAAACATAGGTCCACACGAATTCATATGAAAGAACAATCGCCAACTGGAATACGAAAAAGAATATACGGAAACGCCCGTTTCTTGGCAACTCCCCTCCCTCACATTGCACACGTAGCCATTCAAATTAAACTGTAACATGTTATTCTCAAAATACCCGAATACTTGAAATAAACCCCATTCCATTCAGTCATAAAAGCTGGATGACCGTAGTCTAAATGGCGTCTTTTTTCCAATAAAAAGTGATACTTATTGTTTTTTGATTGATACCTTTCTAGCAGACAATTCTCTCTTCATCAGATTATTACACAAATTGACTTCAAGACAACGATTAGAGTTAAAAGTTAACATAAAGACAAAAAACATTGAAAGCATAATGAACGAACTATAATGCTTATTTACCGACAATATATTAAAAGGGTATTCTCGTGTGACCCTAAAATCAATAAAAAATAATATTCATACAGTAAAGCGTGAGACAAGAAGAAGAAAGAGAATAGAGAATTAGATTTATTGTTATGTATAAGGTGTAAGTTAAGCTATAAAAAACGTCGATATAGCTATGTATAAAAGAGTGATAATTCACGACCCTGGTGCTTCAGAATGTAACCTTGGGATTTCGACATGTTTCTTTTTAGCTATAGAAATACTTTAAAAATCGATTTTTTTTTTGTGTTCCCAGATCAATGTTATTTTACTCGAGCAAGCACGGATGCTCTCGTCAGAAACATCTACCTCGGGACATACGCATGTGTATCTTCATAATTAAATATAGAACGTACCTGAAGCGTAGTTTTGTCTAACAACTAGGGGTTTTGGTGTAGTGTTATTTTGAGGAGCACAATTAATTGATCTTTGAGCAAGACAATCATCGTATCCGATATACATTTAACTAATATATACATGTCTGAAATGAAATTGGGCTTAATAGCTTACTCTCCGGCAGCAACAGGGCTGGTGTAGACTAACATATGCCATGCACTGTCCTATTAGAGAATTCGGGCCCTTACAGCGGCACTATTACCTAATTTTATTTCGATTTCCAACTGCCATGATAACTTGAAGGTGTTGCCAATTGAAGACCCACAATGTCGGTTTTGCGTCCCACACGAACGACTAGGTGTATTCTTTCCCAGGCCTGTCAACTTGCACCACTGACAAGGGATCGAACCTGGAACCTCTTGGCTAGTTAGCCAACGCCATTATCACAGGGCAATTGTGGCTCCACCCACGCGATTGTAATTTCCTATCCATTAGAAACTTGTAGAACTAGTAATTAATACCATGTGATGTCCAAGTTAATAAATTCCCTGTGTACCACTCTCATCTCTTGTATACCACTCTCACCTCTGGCTATATATATCAACATATTTTATTGTCAGGTATTATTCTTATACACCATTGTGATACCTTATCAGACCATATTACATTGTGTAAACTTGACTCGATCATAAAATCATGTGCAATTCAAATTTCAAGTGACACAAACTAAAAGAAATATACTCTCCCAAAAAAGAAACGCAACGTTGCATTTCTTTGTCGGTATACCCTCGCTCTACCATCGCCTTGTCGCAACAGGAACCGCGACACGTTACTGAACAGCCGCTCTATCAGGGACGTCTGGCTCGTAATCCGGTTTCACGCAGGCGTTTACAGACTGTCTAATCTGAGATTCTTCTTCGTCCGGCAAATGCTGCTGCAGTAGAATCGTTGTTGAGAATTGTTTCCGCGAATGACGTAACCGGATGGAAGTGACGATCCAGGACAGGTGGGGTCACTCTTGTTTGGCCTGAGCTTGTGCGGTCACGTGTTGAACTTCGCTGCCGGTACCTATCCCAAAGGCGAGAAATGGAACTCGGGGAAACATTCAGCAGTCTGGTTACATCTGTCTGAGATCCACCTGCTTGTAATCGACAAATAACGTTGTTGTGTTGGTCTTTGTGCATATGTGGCATCATTTGGTTCGTTGAATGTGTACATGTGCAACTGATTTGGAAACCGAGGACCCCGTGATATTTAAGGCCTTAGATTTAGGTTCCATGCGAAAAGCTCGCGAAGTTGAAAATAAATTTCAGCAAAAAGGATGACCAGTCACAATTAGTGACCCTACATTTTAAACCAATAATGTATTTCTTTTATTCTTACATAATGACATTAAAAACAAGTAACATTTATGGATATCACACCTTCGTTCAAATAAAAAAAAAATACAAAATGGGCTTTGCGTTTCTTTTTTGAATAGTATATCTATTTGACGTTCCTACATCAGAATTTAACACAAGTATTGAATTCCCAGGATGCCGTAATGACAATATAATTTATATCTGCATAGAGTTGTATAAAAACAGATGAAGTTTACGAAATCCCTTTGGACATTGCCATCGGCGAAGTCAACTTTACATCTATCTTTATAATATTGAGATCCATAATAATACAATGTTGCACACTTCCATTTGCGTAGAAAAGGAAAGCGCTGGATTGGTGATTGCGGTGGAATGGTGACGTCCTGCTGCATTACCCAAACAGGCCTATTGTAGCGTCCCCCCACTATAACACATTTTTTTAATGAAATAGAAAATTAATGAAATAGAATAAATATATATATACAGCTTAATTGATATTCTCAGCTTAGAGCACTTTCTCATTATGCACTTGAGCACCCTGGTTTTGTAATTCTATTATGAGTGTGTGTTTTGTTGTGTGGTGTTTCTGCATTGTCGATTAGTACGTTTTCTTGCACACAAATAAAGCTTAATGTTTTTGTTATTTCTACAAATCCTTCATCATGTTTCACATTCTAAGGTGTCGAAGTGACTGTATATTAAGCCAATTTGTATCATGCTTGTTTCGCATTTTTCGTTAAAACGTAAAATATATGCTCTATGGGAGCGGTCCTGGTTTTACAGCCCGTTGATCTAATTATCCATTATCAAAAAACTTTATTTAAAACAAAATACCGATACAAATAATATATCCAGGTTTATCAACTTTATATCGATAAATGTTTCACACCTCGATCAACAAATAATCTTGTGTATCACTATATGTTTACTCGTATATCTCAAAATGTTGAAGTTACTAAGTCTCTAACTCAATATCATCCAAAGCTAAGTCCCTAACTCAAAATCATCCAAAGTCTTCGACATTGAAAACACGGATTATTAGTCAATTTAAATACACATTGATGTTGTGATCTTACAGGGAAAAAATGGGCTTCTGATATCCAATATTTAAGACAAAAGCAACAGTTTACCATTGGTACACGAATCGTGTGTGATAATGCGTTTCAGCACCATTTGTAACGAGAGACTCGAAGAACGAGGCATTGCTATTCGATTGAGACTTCTGGCGTATTTCGCCGAACACAACTGATTTAAAAATAAGTAAAAACATAAACGATTGAATGTAAATCAGTTTATATACATTCAGATTACATTATTATATGCGTTGCAATTCATTTGTATTAATTTCTAAGTACCAAATATTAGCGATTTAGCTCATTTAACTTGAGTATCTTAACTCTTAACTTGCGTATCTCAAAAAATAAACTTGTGTAACTTCAATGTCAATTTGCGTACCTCAAACTGGCGTATCTTGTTAGCTTGCACTTAAAAGAATTCTTGGCCTGTCCCATGTGCATAATTCAATGCATTTCGATGACGATATACAGAATTATACTGGTTAAAATAATGTCGTGTCATTGTCCACAATTCGTTATAGGAATGACAGCGGACGACGTAATCCTCCCACACCGCACACATGATTATCTTTGATGTTTTGGATTAATTATTGAATTAACCTTCCAGTATTCTACATTAATATTTGTTTTTTCGGGGTAAATCAAATACATGTAAACAATATTACTGTTATTGATGGTGTTTATTTATTCAATGAACCATGGGGAAAATAAACAGTTAAGATTGTTTTTTGATTGCAATAAATACAAAACCCTAAATCATTTTGCAAGATTTAGATAAAAAGCTGGTCTGACTTGCTATACTTAGTTTAAAAATAGATCATGAACAATGAATATATTGAAAACATCAGTCTCATTACTTTCTCGACAAAATAGTCTCGATTGCCATTATTGATACGATAATAAACACGGTTTGGACTAACCATTTTAACGTGAAATTATTAAATGGCGCATGTATTCTAATCCATTCAATATATCGGCCACCCTATGGTATAGCATGTTGTTTATGGGCTTGTCATGTGAATTATATATAGATGTCTTAATAATAATTCATATAACATTTGAAGCCAGAAAATAGACCTGCAATCGGCAGATTTATCTGTTACATTCATAATTCAGCTGTTAGATTTCAATATTAATGATAATGTTTAGGTTTAAAATATTTTACAGAATCATTGCCTTGTTTATTTCATCGAATGGAAACATTTCAGTAGATTTCTACCAAACAACTATGAAAGAATGCGTTTGTAAATATCACCTTTCATTGTGATATCTGATGCGTCTGTATTTTTAAATTGGGAAAACGTAATGACTTGACTATTAATCGATGTTTTTTCTATTTGGAGTGTAGGTTTGGTACTTACATTCACTAGATTCTTTACGGAAATTATGATAAAATGCATTCGTTAAATCATCGTTATCATTTACCTTTAACTATGAAGGCATTTGTATTACAATTGAAAATGGCCATAGGGACTACACTGCTTAAAGCCCCAATAACACTCTTGTTGGAACTAAATAATTTGTCCCAATCTTTATTTTGGCCAACATATTGTACTATTTTACAATACTACAATTAATAAATGACACAAATTTCATCCTAACCCACCTAATTTTAAAAATTAGAAAAAATCAACTACATGCCGTAAATGGTATGAAAAGCTTTACGTAAGCACTTTCAAATGCAACTTGGATTTAAACATATTTTCGAACCCTCTGGACAGGTAAGATAGGTTGTAATGGATAATTTACACAACAGGTAGGACACTTAAACATCTTGTAGTTAGAATAAGGCTATTTTTTTTTCTGGACCTGTCAAGCCAGCAAGAGTGTTATTGTCCCTTTAAAGAAATACTTTTGATTCATCAAGTATGCAAAATTTTACAATTTGCCTTATGAAAATTAATGTCCAACCATGTGTTTTATGTCTTTAGTCGAGAAACTATATGTTTCCTATTAATACTGTGAAAATGAGCTATTTTGCTGCCTACATTTTGAAGGCTTATATATACGGTGAACCTAAGCAATTGACCTTCAACGCTAAACCATCGGATTTTAAGGACATTCTAATACTTTTCAACACGATGTGATATTAACTGATATGCATCATATATAAGCTCACTATTTAAGTTGTCGTTTAGTGGGGACTACTTAGACAAAGGCGGATTATTCTTAGATCGTGTGTTGTGTTCTCCCCAAACGACATCGTTTTTTATGTAATGAATCGAATTTAATTCCCCTAGGACTTTGATCGGACTTGGTCTTGAACAACACATGTCGAAAAGTATTAATATGATCCAGCGAGGCTGGTTAGACGTGGCAACTATTGCTGTCTTTTTGTCTTCAAATCCAAAAAACTTAAGAGGAACTAACAAGTAAAGAAATGTTTTGAGTTGATGTAATGTGCTATATATTGGTTCGAAAGATAAAGTGTAAGCCCACTCCTTTGCTAATTATACCTTAAAGATGCATTATGTAAGAATCATATAAAGAATATGTTAAAAATTTAATCCCGATTACTTTATTCTAAGCGAAGTTAGCACTGTTTGTGGTTTTGATTGTTCTGGTTATTCGAGACTCAGCCTTGCGTCTCCATCTTTAAATCAAATCATTAATTGGCCGAACTGTTCAAATCTACTTCAAATCGAAGCAATCCGATGGCCTAATGGGTTGACTATTGTCTTGCCATGTTAAAGATAGCATTTAAGGCCTAAAAATATGCATCCATTGGCTCATTTTTGATCCGATGGCCAAATGGGTTGACTATTGTCTTGTCATGTCAAAGATGTCTAATGTGTGTAGCATTTAAGGCCTAAAAAAATATGCATCCATTGGCTCCTTTTTGATCAAATCGCTTTCAAATATTTGTTAGTGTTTGTGTCGTCTTTAGAATAGTTAGGGTATAATATATGTTTAATGCTGTGTTCACACTAGCCTTTTAATGCGCATCGAATGCGCATTAAAGCCTTAAGTCGCTAAAACGCGTCACACCCAATGCGCATTAAACCAAAACTAAGTCGCTTTAGCGAAACCGCATTTCCAATGCGCATTGGCTGAAGCGATATAACTGACGCGCATTACAGCGTTGAGATCGAACAGCGCTTGCGCAGTGCGGTACTTCCGTTTTATCGCATGGGGAAAGCTGTTAATGCGCATTGAGTGTGACATGTTTTAATGCGAATCGAAAGCGGTTTAATTTGTAGTGTGACGCCACCCGTGGTAACGAAAGCGCCTTCCGTAGGGCGTTTTACGGAAAGCGCTTTGAAAGCGCATTAGGTGTGAACATAGCATAAGTGTTCCATGCAGTCATTGCGTGCAGTTTGTAGACGTTTTGTATACGTTATGATATATTATGAGAGACAACAGCTACCTACGCCCGTTTGTATAGGGAGAGATTGAATGAGCGATATGTGGATCTCCAGAAAGTAAATGCATTATCTTCACAAGACGATATCTAATCATAAATCAGTCTGAAGATATGTAGCAGATTGTGTGTATATGTAGATGGCAAGGGAAACAAAAGCCATTTGGTCAATAATTAAATGTCATAAATGAGTTATTAAGATAGAATTGGGGGAAATGTATTACATTCGCATATTATTAGTTTAAACTTATTTTATTGCATCGACATTGACATTGTACAATACAAAAGGATTAAACAAAAGTTCTAACAACTTATAAACGTTTTCTCCTTATAAACGTTTTCTCCTTTTATTATTAGTCAAAAAGGCATCACACCAAACAAAATAGTTAGGATAAATTTAAATAATATTATATTCAAATACTAATCTTACCATATCGACTAAAATCCTAGAATTAGCCTACTAAGAGTAAAGAAACTTTCGCGGGTGTCTTTTTATCTGAACGAACGAATCAAAATGGATTTGAAACACCTAAAGATATATCGAAGCGGTGAATTATCAAATTGTTCTCTTAACTTTGAATAAAATCAAACTTGAACAATGGCCTATACATGAAGCTCTTTTTTTTACCTATTGTCGATATCAAGGTTCTATAAAATGTTCAATGTACTACTGAAGTTAAACAGTACTCGTCTCCTCTCTTCAGCAGAAACACAATGTGAAATCAGACAATCATGCGTTATCACTAATTGATTTCTACAAACAGTTGACAGGTAAATCTCTGACAACCTTTCTAAGTAACTTATTTTCTAAGGTCTAGCAAAGGACAGTGTATAGTCGTTCCTGTGAGACGCAAAATCGAGGTCCCGTAAACACAGTGGTGTGCACGTAAAAGAACCCTGGACTGCTGGAACTCGAAATAAGAGTACACCGTATAGTCCAGATAAAATGTCCTCCATACCACACTGCACGGGGTCAGCCGATCTGTGTATTAAACCCCATTTCAGTTCATTTCATCAAAAGTTTATAAAGATATCAAGATTTATATAACGTGTAAGCAATGTTCGGGGTTTTTTTTTGTATAAATACTGCTGGATAAGCTGCTTATTAGAGATCAAGGAGATTATTCGTAATGGTAAATCTGTGAAAAAATGCAAATGGAATTGCTTTTGAATACGGTATTACAGAATTACACATTATATAATATTATATTCGTATGTTAACGGGAGTGGTACCCGAACTATTTTTGCCCTAAATACATGCCGCAGATGATTTTTTTTTTCGTGTCTTGTGGTCCTCCTGCAATTATTATTAAGTTGCCCAAATGAATCTTTCACGGCAATAGACCCACTGAAATGCTCCAGGCAGGCATCAGTGCCACTTAAAATAGTTTAAATATTTGATTTATTTATATTATATTGAATCAGATGTAAACTGATGTGTAATAGAGCTGATGAAGCTGTTAATATAATAATCACACCCACTTAACACGAAGACAAGTATGGTGGAATAAAACGTAACTGAAACATTTACTTCTATATATATACATACCCCTGAATCAGGAATAGTAACAGATCAATTCGGATTCTTAAAACCAAACGATCGTCTTTTACTAGAAGTAGTTATATGTGTCGTGCACTGCTCAGTGTTTTATTCTTATATAACAAAGTATCACTTCTATATAACCCCGTCTTCAATTAGCTCAGGTTAAGTGCATAACAGTAGAACGTTAAACCCCATTTCATTCATTCATTCTTCTAATTTCAAGAGTTTACCATAGTTAGGGATCTGCGATGGCTAGTGAATCAAGAGATAACGTGCTTGATACTGTAGTTGTTGACCGGGAACGTTCATCGAAATTTTCAGGTGTGTTTACATCTTATCAATGGTACAGAAAGAATCACCTAGCAAGCGACAACGTATATTCGTTTGGATTGTACGAATACCCCAAGGTCCCGTTTACACATTAGCGGATACGTTAAAGAACTCTTGACAGTTGCAGTTCGAAGTAAGAGCAGGCAGTTGCGGCGCCGCCGGGTCAAATTTCCATTATAACATACGACGTGGCGCATACCCATCTTCATTAGCCCTGTCGGTGAAGAAAAATGGTAGGGCGGTAAACCCATTTTATTTCAGCTTACATGGCCAATAAAAATAACTGTTATAATTTTCTAGTTCGGTGGCAAATCAGTTTTAAGTCTTATCCGAACACAAACACCTTTTTATTGCAAACTGCAGACGTTCCTCCAGGCAAAGAAAAACTAATTATTTGCTTTATTTGATAACAATTACATATATTGCTGATGACTGAATAATATAAATAGGGCGAATTGATTTCTTCTTAATCGATAAGCATGTTCCTAGCTCTGCTGATAATTCATCAATATCTGTTGTTATCGAACCTTTAACTTTATTTAATATATATCCATTTATTACATTAACTTACTCTATACGTATACTTAAACGTAGGGAAATAACATCTTCTGAATAGAGCCTACCGGAGGCAACCAAATCTAATCTGGAGAGATTTAATTGATGTTCGATAAAATATGCAATAACAGATGTGATTTATGAACTGGTTCTTTTATAATCTGAATTGGCGTGGTAGCAAAACATAATCGGCGCATTAACATTATGTAGAAGGGCACAAAATCGATGCTAAAAGAATGTATAATTCTACAAAATCGATGCATTAACATTATGTGGAATAGTACAAATCGATGTATTAAATTTATGTAGATTAGTACAAAACCAATGCATTAACAACATGTAGATTTCTACAAAATCGACACTGTAACTTTATGTAGAGAGAGAGAGGGAGAGAGAGAGAGAGAGAGAGGGAGATAAAAGGGGTTTAACGTCCACTCAACACAACTAGGTCATTTCGGGACTAACTTATGGTTTTAATTTTATTTCAATAATTTGCTTGCGCGTAGGGGTCTTTAGCAGTGGAAGGACACCATAATGCCCGGAGGAAACCCACGAAGTTGACAAGGCGCCCCTATCTCCATGTCACATACGCTCACACTAGGCTCGAAACCACAGCCGCAAGCCAGAGGTGACCGGCCAGCTAAGGGTCGAAGCGCGGCACCCTAGAACACCCCCCCCCCTTCCACCCTTTATGTATAGAATAGTCATACTATTATAAAAATAATAGTACATAATAATCATGTAATATACATTATGTACATAATAATAATATATATACACATAATAATCACTGTCACTGTTTATATATACACTATTATGCATAATAATCATATACGTACACTATTTCTGCATAACATACGAACACACAATAGCTTCGTCTACACTAGGCTAGTAAAAGCCGGCTTTTTAAAAACCCGTTTTTTTCAAAACCCGGCTTTTTCAAGTGTAGCGTCTACACTGACTGAAGTTTTGTAACGGTAAAAGACGATGAACACCGACCTTCGTTATTTGTGCCAATGTTATAAATGTACGTAAGTTCGGGAAGGATGACATCCGGGTA
The DNA here is from genome assembly GCA_917208275.1 of Patella pellucida. NCBI lineage: Eukaryota > Metazoa > Mollusca > Gastropoda > Patellidae > Patella > Patella pellucida. The sequence goes on from OU795037.1 coordinate 6,353,782, forward strand.
CCCGATAAAACCCGGTTTTTACCGTCTACACACATAAAATTGTGGGATTTTGAAAAAGCCGGCTTTTTGATTCTGAAAAATCCCTCAATTATTGCAGGATTTTAAAAAGCCGGCTTTTACGATTGAGAAATTGAAAAAGCCGGCTTTTACGATTGAGAAATTGAAAAAGCCGGCTTTTAGGAAAAAACCTGCATTTAAAAGGCTAGTGTAGACGTAGCTTTTCTGAATATACATTATGTAGATAATACGCACACACTTAAACGTTTTCTGAATATACATTATGTGCATAATAATAGTTTACGGACAGCCTTTCTGTGGATATCTGTTGGACCCGTCTGTTATTAGAAATAATTTCCATGAATGCGTCTCAGTAACCACAATCTTTGTCTGCTGGATTGAACACCAGTTCCAAATCGACGTATGTCAAAATAAAGAAGTACTTTTGCGATGCGTAGGTTGCAATATATCATCTTGTAGTCAACCTAGAATCAAATTTAATTTATTGAGATCCACTCAGTAGCTACAATTACTTATATTAGAGACTCTGTGACGTTATAAGGATCACGTAAACTAGCTATGTATATAACTACTAGTATGGCCTTCTCAATGTTGTGTTTGGCATTCGTCGTGTTTCGGCATAGTAATTACTAATGGCAGGACCAACACAACTGATGAACAGCTTCCGATGTTCATGCTTAACCTCGTCGCTAAATCATGTCTTGCTATAATCAAAGCAACGTTAACCTGGCGTCATTTAAACAGTTAATCACTGGATATAAACAGTCCATTGTTATTCGACAGAAAAATGGTACGGTTACTCTTTTTGTTGGTCACATCCCGGAAGATTTCTATTCCGGCTATTTCCCACGAGGTCACTTTATAGAATTGTTAATTTCTCATTTAAATGTGTGTGTATATTTAACTAGAAAACAAAACCTTAAGCCCAGTCTATATAATAATAATAATAATAATAATGAGGTTTTATATAGCGTCTTCTCCATGTTGACACATGCTCAGAACGCTTTAAGTAATGGCTCTAGTGGTCGAACTGTCGAAACAGGAAAGTCTTTAGTGCAGATTTAAATTGTTTAAAAGTTTGTTGATTCTTGATCTGTTGTGGAAGTTCGTTCCATAATCTATGACCTGCTGAACTGAAAGACCTATACCCATATGACTTTAAATTATATCTTGGAACAACTAGTGACTGTTTATTTTGAGAGCGAAGTGATCTAATAGGGTTATAGTCATATAAGAGTTCAGATAAGTATTGAGGAGCTGCATTATTGCGACATTTATACACTAATGTTAATATATAGTTCATAAGACATCTGTCCAAATCATGGGTACGGCAATGGTCGAGTCGCTGTGATTCAGGGTGCGCCAGACAGGGTAAGCTTACTCTTCCGGACACCTGTTACAACTGTGTGTCGTGTATTTTGTACACGGTGAACAGTCCATATGCTGATTACACTATTTTGCCTATACCGTTTTTTAGGACTTCGAATTGTGTCTAATGGTTTGGATTGTTCGCACTTGGTTTTATTTTATTATTATTAAAACAACCGATGAATGAGCGAGGAACCACGCTTTCTTTACATTTAATTAGCTAGCATTTAATAACACAAATGGTGTTGCTTATTGTCCCAACATCGCACAATTCAAAATCATGCGAAAGGGGGAAAATCGCACGGAGAGCATCGATTGCATGTAACATTCGATTTGTTCGCTGATGCGGATAAATAAACATGAGCTGTTCTATATGAAATGAATAAATTTGGTTCTAATTTTCGCTCATTTTAAAGTAAAATGTCTTATTTAAGAAACACAGCACAACAATTATTCATGCAATACTTGACATAGTTGTCTGTGAAGGTAGTAGACGTATTTATAATAAGGGCATGCTTTAGTGTGGATATTGGACTTGATGCTCAATGTGTGTTGAGCGGCATCTTTCAGGAATCGAACCCACGAGATTACGAGCATGCCATTTATACATCTCTACGTAGAGAGTCAAATCAGTAGGACGCATATTTGATTATACCGGACAGCACAACCTGTGATTCTCTAGACACACCAACACCTACACAACACAACACAGGTGTTTTCTTCTTGCTCACATGATTCCGTCGAATTCTTCCCAAGGATCGACTGTGCTTTGTTTTAGATATGCATGTAGCATCATTGATCTTAGAAGGTTTCCTTTTTCTTTTTTTTTGAAGTTCATCAATACAAATGGAAAAATGGTGTAATTGTACCGTCCTTCCCATAACAAAATAGTATTGACAATGGGAAGCCTAAAGCTACGTTCACACTACATGCGCATTCGATGCGAATTCCGGAGACCGACCTACGGAATTCGGATTGTTTTTTCCCGCATTAAAAGTGCTGCGTCACATTACAGTTTATTCGGATTGAAGTCACGTCATTGTGTACACGGAAAATATGTCTGTCGTCCCATCTCAACGACTACAGTTATCAGGCCCTCCGCATAGTAACAGCAACGCTGGCATGGGGAAACTACGCTCGAAAAACACGTTGACTGCGAATAAACCGTTCAGAATAATGGTTCCGGGTTGAATTCGGAAAAAAATATACGGATTCGTTAATTCAGATTCAGTTCGGATTTTATCGAATTAAGTGTGACACCAAATTCCGGAATAAGACTTTATTCTGAATTCAATGCAGGTTAAAGCCCTAGTGTGAACGCAGCTTAAGACTAGACGAAAACATTTAAACCAATAAAAGAAATGTCCAAAGGAACGTCAGATTTACACTTCAAAGAATAGAAGCTATTTGATTTGTTCTTGGTTTCTGGTATAATGCAAATCGCATTTAGAATTGTCTTGTGTATGACGTTAGAGAATAGCCAACAGTATATTATTGTAATGACCTCTGTCGCAATGTTTATATTAATCCGGAATTAAACATACACCACCACCATATATAATGCAAATTAAATATCAAACATAACTTTTTAGCTAGGTTAAATTCGTGGGAGATGAAGTCGTATCAAGTATTTTATCCCGGTTTAAACTAGACTGACACTTGCACGATTTTTGGCCAAGAAATTGTCATGCCCATCAGTGTCCACATTGACACGAACTGGCACGACGAGTTTATGCATAGTTTGCGCATTGTTTTCGCACTTCCCGCATTGGCACGACGAGTTTGCGCAAATCGGACGGTGTCGTGCCGACTCGAGTGTGCCACGGAAACGAGCAAGTGTCAGTCTGGCTTAAGTTCTTAACAGGGACGTAGAATCATGTTTTTGAGCTAGGTCAACTTCGTAATGGTTATCATGTTTTTTTAGCCATGCAAACTATTTTCGCTATTTTCACTTCCTAGGTTTTATAACGTATGTGTAGCCGGGTTAACTTCGTAATGGTTATCATGTTTTTGAGCTAGGTAAACTTCGTAATGGTTATCATGTTTTTTAGCCATGCAAACTATTTTCGCTATTTTCACTTCCTAGGTTTTATAACGTATGTGTAGCCAGGTTAACTTCGTAAGAGAAGTCGTGGTATCTCAAATAACTATTTACTCCAAATACAAGTGGTAAATATTTGATGTTTGGTTTCGTCTTGGAAAAATGGTAATACATGTAATCAAAATGGCCGACAGTTCCCTTCGAAGAGAATTAAATATTTAGATAATTGAATTCCGTTTACTGTGGCTTCATATACGACATGTAAAATATACAAACATGCTTATCGGATATCATTATTTCAAATTATATTATCACCTCCGGTCGGAAACATAAGGACGAGTTAAATTAGCGACGATTTTTGAGCGAGAAAACAGTTCTCCATTTGTATCATATAACCGTCGCAGAAATGCCCTAAAAGTGAACGACGAGTATAATTGCAAGCATCTCTGACAAATATAATTGAAATTTATATCATTCTATCAGGGATTCAGATTTTGATACCATTACGGTACCTGAAAATAACAATAGGTCCTATTGTACACGCAACACATAAATTTATTGAAAATTGGCAATCCTTGGATGTAGTTTGACATGTAAATACTGAAAATATATTGTGTAGTACGGTGTTCAAATAGACCAATGTCATCAAAAATAAAATCTAATATTAGTAAATCAAAATTGTGCTAGAATTTATATAGATAAGTTGTTGTACATCGTGATTAGATTGGTATTTGTTTTATAAAAGGCCTACCTGAGACATGCGTTACGTGTTGTCTTTTTTATAACACATTTTTGGTAGATAGTTGTTCAAGTTAGCGGACAAAATATGAACTTTGTTTTATATAAACTAATAATCCAATTTGTCGGCAAAAAAAATATGAAACCAGTTTAGGCCCTTATAACAGAAACGCACATTACCGCTAATCAAACGATTGTAGCGATATGAGATTTGAGAACTTCACACGGAGTGTGTGCAGCACGAGTTAGTGTTCAAGATCTATGTCCACATTGTTCCATTTTCGACCCTTGTTTATTTCTACATGTATGTTTAATTTGATTAGTTTCTCAAATTTGAATTTGAATTGAAAATCTCATGGAACCGGATTCGAAACCTATCTAGCAAGAATGAATGAATGAAATGGGGTTTAACGTCCTACTGTTATGCACTTAACCTGAGCTAATTGAAGACGGGCATACGCCATACAGTGCTATGAGGGAAATTTTGCCCGGGCAGCGGCGCTACGGCCTACTCTTATATCGAATTCCAACTGCCAAGGGATCTTTTACGTGCACTCCAATGTGTACACGGGACCTCGGTTTTTCGTCCCATTCGAACGACTAGGCAGCTGTCTTTGTCAGGCCCTCCTTCTGCATCACTGACAAGGGGAAATCACGGCCAATGCAGGGATCGAACACCCGACCACCAGGCTAGCGAACCAGTCCCTTATCCACTTAGCCACCGTGATCCCGAAACCCGTCTAGCGTGTACATGTTAGATAATATGACAATTATACAACATACCATCGCAATCCGATAATAATTGGGCCAGAAGTTATTATCTTTGAGAAGTTGATGACCGGCTTCTTTTCATCAAATCTGTATTAATTGGGCTCACATTCCTACTCTTGAAGGGGGGTTGGGGTGGCCTAGTGGTCTAGAATGCCGCGCTTCGATCTCTAACTGGCCGGGCACCTCTGGCTTGCGGCTGTGGTTTCGAGCCCTGGTGTGAGCGTATGTGGCATGGAGATAGGGGCGCCTTCTCAACCTCGTTGGTTTCATCCGGGCACTCAGGTTTCCTCGCACTGCTAAAGACCCCTACGCGCAAGCGAATTATAAAAAATAATAATTAAACCATATATTAGTCACGAAATGACCTAGTTGTGTTGAGTGGACGTTAAAACCCCATTTCTCTCTCTCTCTCTCTCCCTACTCTTGAAGAAATCTGGCTGATTCCTAGTTAGTCATAGGACTGTATGGCGTGAATGCCGTATATGCACCACATACCTAAGTACACGGTGGCATGGAATGTGAGTCAACCTCTGCTGATAAATAGTCTCTCAATAAATGTAAATACTAAAATAATAATACAATACTTCAAACATTTTTTTTTCATCTCATCTGTAGTCGGTCCCGAATGCACTGCCTGTGGCAATGGGAATCGGGACTTGAAATATCGGAAGTTTCATCTCGAGAAAATGTCAAAGATTGACTCTTGGTGCCCGGACGGAAAATCCATGTTATTGGTTAATATTATCAATATCGTATTAAAACCGTATAGTCATGACACAGCTCATACACATGAACTGGGCTGTATTAATAAAATTTCTTAGAGTTTTCTTAAGTTTTACTCTAAGACTTCCTAAAACAACATTTAGTTAAAAGTTACTCTCTAGAAATATTTTTAAAGGGTCTTAGAGTTACTTTTAACTAAATGTAAGACTTGGGTACTAACCAAACTAAATCTGTCACAAAAAGAATCCCACCCATGTCCATTCGATATCTCCTTATCAACTCGTCATTGTTGTACTCCACTAAGAAATCTCTGCTTGTTTTTAACTCTCTTAGGCGGCGTACACGGACGGCCATGTTAACTATGATAAGAGTACTTTTAACAAGTTAGGAGTAATTCTTAAAGTAAAATGTTTTATATGTTTTATAAATAGGTCTAAGGGAAATCTACAAAGTTAGGAGTAATTTTTGACAGTTAAGAGTTGATTTCAACTCTTAGAATGTTTATAAATACCGCCCCTGGTCTGTATTTACATGGAACTCATTACAGTGCGGAGTCATCATTGCGTTTCGTTGATCAAATAATAACAGTAATCAGTATAGCATGGTGTAATAATTCCAGTTTAGCGAAATTTATAGCCAGCCCCACGTGGCACGTAATAACATTTATGTTAGGAAATTGACGACACGACAAGCAGGGTGGTTATAAAACACATGACTTTCATATGAAGCAAATGACACATGTAATAATAACTCATTAGATTACGTTGGACAGTTGTTTATTACTCGTAGTGGATGTACAAATGTATCAATTATCCCGAAGCAGGTAACGCACATGAAAACGTGAGTTTAGCCGCAATTATTTTTGTATTATATTTGAAATAACAAGAAAGTAACCCTTGTGTTACTCCAAGTCAGCTGTTGGGGATAACGTTCGGCCGTGTAGCTCAAATTAGTGCAAAGAAAACACCGCGGGAGTACGACAAAGTCGACATTACCTGTAATAATTATCTCGCTCCCATGACAACTAAAGAAGAAATAAACGTAAAATAATGATGTTCTGAATAGCATGTTTATCAGACCTTAATCCTTTTATTTCAATAAAAGTATATTTCGCAAATATTAAGAATGTTCGAACCTTGAAATGACGAGTTGTCTTCGTTTTTTTTGGATACAAAATCAAATTTTCTATTTAATTATTAAGTTTGATTTGCAGTTAATTTTATTGTGTTTTTAGTATGATTTTGTGTTTTTCCGTTGCAGTTTAAAGCAACAACACAATAAGCTAAAAGGCAAAGTACTTCTTTCTATGTATAACTGAAATTTTAATCGAATGGAGCTTGCTCCATCGCGGACCGAATAAAGATATATCAGATTAACTGTTTGAGTGACATTTAATAATTGAACTGGCAATACACAACCCACGGTTCCATGGGATACACTATCTGTTTATTTCTTGGTAATGTTTCGACTAGGATTACCTTTTTTTGTCTAGGAAATGACACACGTGGCATATAAATTTTGCAACTTAGGGGCATTTCAAATTTGAAGTATAATGACTCAAAGGTTCCATATAGTAAGAAAAATAACCGTCTTTCTTTTAAAAGGGATAACAAGTATTGGTCTAATTGTTATTTGTATAGTTGCAAACACAATTGTTCAAATGTTGAGGACAATCGTTTATCTCCCATCACCTCTATTGTAAATGATATAATGTAAGAGATGTTCGTGTCTCAGCGGTTCACCGTCTCAGCTATACTTTCTATTAGGGTAAGCCTGCGTTTTTACTCTTTAAACAATGTAAAATAATTAGATAGGATACATTATTTTAAAAACACTGTTACACCCACATTATGAAATTGACAAAACCTATTCAAGAAACATTGCCTGTTGGGTTATAGGCATTTTACATTCTAAATATACTTTCACTTGTCTAAACAATTAACTAATGCATCTCTATAATCAGTTTAAGAAATGTAAATTTTTACATATTATCTGCGTATTACTCTATTAACATAAATCATTAGACATGGTTATTTATTCTCAGTTTAAACAGGGTTGGTGATGTAATAATTCCCTGACGCACCACTGGATGACTGTGTAACGGATTACTCATGCGGTCTTAACGGTTGGAGGTCATTATTATTTTTAAAATAAGCTTGATTACAGATAGCATTATCATTTCAGTATGCTGACCTAGCGTGGTTTACATCTGTGGTTCTCACTTTATTAATGTTAAAATTTCCAATAATACAACATCGAAATTTAGCTCGCGAAGTGGCAACGTCTCCAGTTTGTGTTTGTGCTGCTAAGATCTGGGAGTATTCGTCTTATCAATATTTTTGATACAATGAGTCTTAAGTGTCTTTTCCAAATGACTGGTTTATCAACTCATGAATTAAAAATTGGTCTTTGTTGACGAGTCGCACCAATATGTAGAAAATAGGCAACAAACATTTTGTATTGAATGAATGAAATGGGGTTTAACGTCCTACTGTCATGCACTTAACCTGAGCTAATTGAAGACGGGCAAACATTTTGTACTCTGGTAAATAATTTATTAAAACTATTTCAGAACAAATAGGATCCAGTTGAAAAATAGGATCAAGTCAAATTACGAGAAGTAAACTAGTCAAGTATTATTGAAGTACTTCGAAGCGCTTGATATAAGAAATAATTGAACAATATACTCTTAAGTGTCTTATTAACGGGTTTATATCAAGTCAATCAAGGTTATTTTTCAAAAGGAATTGTATAAAAAAAACCGAGTTGAAATATTGTGAAGAGTTTTTGAAGATCAAGTTCCCACTTTATAGTTTAGAATACAAAGTAATATGTTTTCAAAAATAGATTGTCTCATGTCTTTAATTTCAAAAATAAATCGATATATATTATATTAAACGCAAAGGCAGATCACATAATCATATAGTACACTGTAATGAGATATGATTGCCAAGCGGCAAATACAATTCTAAAAAGAAATTATTTTCTGTCATTTTTTATGGCACATTTTTTCCTTTCTACTTTACTACTGAAAGTAAATAAATAATTGATAAGTTTCTGGTAATAAACTAGTTAAAACCAATTACGGCTAATGGAAATAACCCATTTAATATCTCATAAAACCAAAAGACACATCCAATACAAGAATATATCCTATTAATTATCTAGTCAAACATTCTTCAAACTCGTCTTGCCATTCTTAAAAGAATAATATTTCAACAAAAAAATATCTTATTTTCAACAAGTAATTCCACTCAACCCTTCTTTCTAAAACAAATCTCATATTGTATTGTGTTTCCAGATCAAAGAACTACAAAAGGTCACAGAACATGTAATTTTGTTAACTGTATCTTTTCTTTAATTATTCAGTTCTTACCCAGCGGCTCAAGAATGGGTTTGACATTAAAATATATTTCGCCGTTGAGTTTTCCCTTTATTTTGATATTACTTATTTTTCTATTCAAATGGTACTGGCTACATTTAGACTAGATAAATGATAAAACATCTTTGAGCTTGTATATTGATGTGAATCTGGAATATTCTTGACATTAGGACTATCAAATTCAGATGTGTGTTAAAGGAACCATACCAATTTTAACAGTCTCAGAATTTCAGCTCAATATATTTTTGAGTCGTTTGGACTTGGAGATCAAAACCGCTTATTTCGGTCAATTTGTTTGTTGGTTAACCTGATAATATATTGCCCCCGCCCCCTTCGGAGTTCCATACAGGGCATTACCTACGTGTTGTACTTGGCAACAAAAGGTGAATTTCGCCTGCATGTTATTTTTTGAAACACAAACAGTTATATTCTCCAAAATATAACCGAGATTGCCCCTTTAATAGTAATTGCAGGAGGACCGCACCACACGCAAAACAAAAAACTATATAATATACCGCGTTCGACATTATAAGGGCACATGTATGTATATATTCCTTAATAAACGCACGCCCTTTATTTGGTCAATTGAGTGGGTGGAGGTCGGGTGGTAGTGGGGGTTGCTAGTACAAGATAAACCTGCGGACAAGACAGAAAACCGACACTGCAAAAACAAATAATTATCAAATCAAGTGAATGGATAAGTAAGTGGTTATTGATTTCACAAAAAGTCAAATATCCGACAATTTATTTTGCTGTAAATTACTTGAATCACTGATTGTCATTTGATTAAATTTGTATCCTTGACAAACTACGCTATTATGAAAGCTGGGTCTCTGAACATGAATTACAGTCCAAAAATTCGGCATTACAACGATATAATGAAGGGAAAGTTTGGCATTATTCAGCACATCTGGAAACAATGGTTAAAATAAGCCCTTCGCCAGATATAATCTTTGCGATAATCTTCTTGTTGGCCTTTTGAATTATTTACCGTTTCTTTTTTCTTTTCTTTTTTTTTTTGGGGGGGGGGGGGGCTCTTAAATAACCGAGTACATTTTAGTGTAACCTTGAAAAGATAGACTTGCGAAAAATGCAAATGAAGATCATTAGCTTTAAAATACATTAAACTGGCTTATTATTATGTATAATAAAGGTCACGCATATCTGAGAGAGAGACAGGGGGAGTGAAAGATAGTGAGAAGATAGAGAGAGAGTTATTCTGTGGTTCCATTTTTTCAAAAATAAATCGCTTCCGCTTACGGGTGTTTAGCAGAAGGAGAAAACCGCAGTGTACCTATTGATTAACTGCCGTAGATGGGAGTAAATATCAGCAGCTTTATTTTCAATTTTGTAGTCTGTCCAATTGAACTTGGGGGATATTAAAATCTGTAAAACCCGATACCAGTATCGAAGCTTACTCGTGTTCTAACAAAATATCGTTCGTCTGTGTAATATTGTGGAATTAAGGAAACACGAAGACATTCATTTAAGGAAATGTCAAAACAAATCCACCGATGAAAAAAAATCCCACCCGTTGGGAATTCTCGGGAAATGATGGATAGGAAAACGAGACAAATGTGGCTTTTAGAAATGAACTTCGGTCCTTTAATATTGAGCAATATATTTCTAATACGACTATTTATCAAATATTTTAATCTATATAATATACCGCGTTCGACATTATAAGGGCACATGTATAATATTCCTTAATAAACGCACGCTCTTTATTTGATCAATTGAGTGGGTGAAGGTCGGGTGGTAGTGGGGGGGTTGCTAGTGCTTTAATGTTTGAGGGATTACATCGGTGCGAATGCCATGCCTTGCGTTCCAAGTGGGATCGTGTCGGCGAGTAGAGTCTCCGGGTTCCCTGGTTTCCATCAACTGATAACGATCCCAATACGTGGTCGAAACGCGTATGCTTTTGGTCATAATGGTTGCCATAGGTGGTTTCCAACCCACGTTTGTAAGTGACAAGATCTCCCGGTTCCCCTTGTGTTAACCCACTTCAGATCCATGTGCGTGATCTACCGCGTCACTATAGGTTACATTGGTTGCCATGGGTGATTTAAACTCCATAATTATACATGACAAGGATGTTAGTCTTCGGGTTCACCGGTTTCCACCCACTGTACCCAAGCGAATTATTTGAATAAAGATATACATATTTTCTTCTGTAACATAGGGGATTACACAGCGGCGGCGCCAGCCGGGGTGCTGAGTGGGGGGGGGGGGGAAAAAGCTATGGGGGTCTTTAATATAATACAATGCACAAAAAAAAAGGATCTAACCCCCCCCCCCATAAATTTTATGTCATTTTTTAGCAAATTTGGGATGGCCACTGGGATTACAACTTTCTGGCATTCACTTACATCGCCATATAGAAGCGGAAGTGAGCAAATATAAATCTATGAAGTGTTTCCATTTTTTTACACCACGCTTAATGACGATTTTCCTCTAGAGTCAGTAATCTTAAGCATGAAATATCACACGTTAACGAACATGACGAATGTGTTTTCATATATTCTTGTCACCATTGTACCTCTGAGGAACAGTTTTAATATTTACTTATAATCTTAAGATTTTTAAATGTCCTGCGGACTCGTTTCCTTCTTTATGTGTTTTGTCATTTTGTTTCGTTTCAACACTTGTTTCCCAGGAGATTAATTCGTATTATTTCCAATGCTCGGCTGTTTTCACACAAAAAATCCGTTTACTCACATTTCGACTGAAGTGTCAAATTTAAGGTTATTTTTTACTTAATTGAAGAGTTGTTGTTTGACGTCCCTCTTCTGCCTCGACTGGGTTAATGAATATGGACATGTGTTATACAGCGTCATATGGCCTACTTTTATTTCCATTTATATCAAGGGTTCTTTTACGTGCATGTCAATTTGAATGACGACTAGACACTATCCTTGCCAGGCCCAACTAACATGAAGAAACCACGTCGGAAAATACCGATGAATGTTCGCTGCAAATAGCGGTAACGAACCCCAAACCTCCTGGTTTGTGAACCAGCTTCTTACTATAATCCACCCTCGTACGGCTCCCTGCTGTACTCGTGCATATTTATTATTGCAGGCATGACATGACGCTCGACTGTGTAAATTAACGGTCGCCTCCCGGTGTTTTGGATCACAACGATAAGCTGTTGGGTACTGAATGAGAAGTGGTTTCGAGCCCTGGTGTGAGCGTATGTGGCACGGAGATAGGGGCGCCTTCTCAACCTCGTGGGTTTCCTCCGGTTTCCTCCCACTGCTAAAGACCCCTACGCGCAAGCGAGTTATTGAAATAAAATTTTACAAAAACATATGTTAGTCCCGAAATGACCTAGTTGTGTTGAGTGGACGTTAAACCCCATTTCTCTCTCTCTCTCACTTAATGAGATATCTAAGAGAAAGAGATCTAGGTGTTAAAAGTAGGTGATGATTACATATCAAAGTAGTATATTACTTTCCCCAGTACCTATGACGCAAATACTGATTTATTTGTGGACAGTGGATCAACCATCAAGGTCGAAGTGTTGATAAAAGTGGGTATAATTATTATCGAAGTAGAATATTACTTTCTCCTGCATCAACGACAGAAATACAAGATAAGTGTGACCAGCATGGGGGATCACAAGAATAAATTGATTTGGTTGTGGACAGTGCGTGGATTAAAACTGCCCAGCAACTGTCATACAGTAAATGCTGCTTCCTGGCTATCAGTATTTAGAACTAACACAATTATATGGGAAAACAATCACTGGTTTATTATACACAAACACGACGTTTCGATAAGTATCCTCTTATCGTTATCAAGCACAATGATATTTAGTAAACTAGATGGTATATATATATAAAAATGTACAATATGAAGCCATACTTAATTAATGTTATGGATTACAAGGGTACCGTGATTATAGTTAATCAGTTAACCGACAAAGAACTTTAATTCACTACAATTACATAAAAATAAAGAATATAGATATAAATGAAACCATTTAGCAAATAGATAGCAGTGTTATGAATTAACAGTTGTTTTAGGCTTGTAACTAAGAAAACACCACTGGATGACTAGGATCTGAATATACACGAAACCATAGTGTGTCCTACCATAATAAGCATAATTAACTAAGAAAACATAGTGATATAGTTCCCGAGGTGTGACGGGTGACAAAGAAACTTAGGGTTGGGAAGGGAATAAATACAACATTATTAAGCGTCTATAATTGAATATAATTAATTTTAGATAACTGCATCATAGGCCATAGGAATAAACAGTCCCAAATCTCTATTTAATTCTGGTGCAAATCTTTTTATATGTATGGCTTCTTTTAACTTCCGAATTTTCTTGTTGTGTTGGTTTTTGGCCAACCAACACCCTAGAATTAAATTCACTATAGAAACCGAGAAAGAAGAAGTTCTACCATTTTTAGACGTTCACGTCCACAAAAAAACAAGTCTCATGAAAACCAAAATTTACCGTAAACCGACGCATACAGACCAGTACATTCATTATAACTCAAGTCACCCCCACAGTGTTAAAACAGCCCTCATATCCACCTTAGTACGCAGAGCCGTGAACATATGTGAACCAGAATACCTCAACGAGGAATTAGACCACTTACGTCATGTGTTCTGCAACCTAAATAATTATCCCCCTACTATAGTAAATAAACAGATTCAGACCACCTTAAATAACAACAGAAGTAACCAACAGAAGCCAGAAAAATCCCCCATCAGTGTCACCCTGCCGTTCTACGGGGATCTCAGTTACCGAGTTAGCCGTTTGTTAAAGAAGTCAAACATAGACACCTTTTTCACTATCCCCACATCCTTAAAACAGATCCTGAAAGCAAATGGAAAACTACAACCAACCATTCCCACACAGCCAAAAGGAGCCATTTACAAAATTAACTGCTCAACATGTGAAAAGATCTACATCGGAGAATCCAAAAGACCAGTGGAAAAAAGAATTTTAGAACACAAGTCAAGAGCCCCTACCAACACATCGGCCATAGCAGAGCACCTAAAGAACCACCCAAGACACACAATAGATTGGGACAATGTTGAAATTCTGGCCAAAAACCAACACAACAAGAAAATTCGGAAGTTAAAAGAAGCCATACATATAAAAAGATTTGCACCAGAATTAAATAGAGATTTGGGACTGTTTATTCCTATGGCCTATGATGCAGTTATCTAAAATTAATTATATTCAATTATAGACGCTTAATAATGTTGTATTTATTCCCTTCCCAACCCTAAGTTTCTTTGTCACCCGTCACACCTCGGGAACTATATCACTATGTTTTCTTAGTTAATTATGCTTATTATGGTAGGACACACTATGGTTTCGTGTATATTCAGATCCTAGTCATCCAGTGGTGTTTTCTTAGTTACAAGCCTAAAACAACTGTTAATTCATAACACTGCTATCTATTTGCTAAATGGTTTCATTTATATCTATATTCTTTATTTTTATGTAATTGTAGTGAATTAAAGTTCTTTGTCGGTTAACTGATTAACTATAATCACGGTACCCTTGTAATCCATAACATTAATTAAGTATGGCTTCATATTGTACATTTTTATATATATATACCATCTAGTTTACTAAATATCATTGTGCTTGATAACGATAAGAGGATACTTATCGAAACGTCGTGTTTGTGTATAATAAACCAGTGATTGTTTTCCCATATAATTGTGTTAGTTCTGATATGTCTCCAATCGCTAAATGCCACTAAAAGATTATATCAGTATTTAATTAGGATGCTAGTATTTCACGTGGTTGTTGTGGAGTGATTGAGTCTGAAAGAAGGAGGAAATACTAATTAAATAGCTTTTATGTGTCTAAATTGTCAATCACGTGTCAAGCTGGCACCGTACTCGTAAATCACCCCAAACATCTATAACAATCAACAGAACACAGAGCGAAGAAAGATTACACCAGTAGTTAGCACGTAATTAGTAAGCTACATATTGGATAATAATACCACATCCGTGCTGTAGAGTGTGAATATACCCTATATCTAAGTTACATATCACTTTAATGCAACGACCCTATCTGTCACATCACAACCCTATCGAAATGAGTAAGAAGATTAATCGCCGGTGTAACACAAGTTTTCGCTGGACTTTACGTCCATTTCCAAACACACAATATGAAATCCAATAGGGTTTAACGTCCTACGTTTCTACTTCGTCATAACAAAACACAATACTGAACATGTTTATACACCCTAACGTTTTCGGTACTCATGTTTGCTTTTCATTATTGATTTTACGCATTTATCCATATATCTAACTTGGACAATGTACGAAGTCTCAAATTTAAGGGGTAATCCGTCCTAGCCAATCTTATTATTAATAACGAAACACGGATGTTCATCTTCAGTGTGGTTCATTTAAAAGCTGGCGATGCATTAACCATTTGCCAGTTATCCCCAGATTCGTTTATTTAGTGCACATGCTAACATTTTAAGAATTTTACACATCTTAACGATGATCTATTCAATCTGTTGCTAAATCAATCTTGAAGTTTGAACAAATCTTCTAATTGGTAAATATCCTTTCCTTTCCGGTGGAGATTTACCTTAAAGCTCGCCATCACTGTTAATTTCTGTCAAATTAGTTCCGTCGCTGTTAAGATGTGTGTTTATCTACAAAGATAAAAGCAGTGAGCTTATATCGCAGGTTATCGTACTTTGTACAAAGTTTGACTAATTCTCACAGGTTTTTAGGTTTACGTCTATTTTTAAAATGGATAAATAGATCTCAGACTGTGAAGGATTTTAAGTGCACGTTTCGAATGATCATTTGGATAATCGTTATTGGTTATTTTCACACGCGTGTTTGAGGTCTCGGGGGAAATTGTGTTTTACTTCTGGTAGTTTACATAATTACTATTGAAAAATTCTTAGCAACAGTGGTTATATAGGGAATTTAATTTAGTCAGATATTCTGGTATGTAAGAAGCAGGGTATGCTTACCTTTGAACATCCTCCTCGCAGTGTTCCGTTTGATTAGAGCTAATCTGACTACTCCCTGCTGGACTGAGTGGGTATTATTGTCACTAATTATGACTGGCCAGTGGTCCCATTACTGACCAATCACTGAATTCGTTACAAAGGTATTACCTTTAAAACAAGACGTTTAATTAGGACAACTGTGTTTACGACACGTTACGTCATGGCTGCACGGTTTTTTTATGCTATATTAACCAGCGCATAGCAGGATATTGCAGCAAAACTAATTGCGTGACAGACGAGGCTATCGGTATTGACGTAAAGTAAACACTACGGTATGGTAACGAACAGACGTTCAACGTTTTTAATAACTTAAATCTTTGTCCAAAATATTAAGGAAGACCCAAGATTAAACGACGGAATATCATGTTACTGTACGTAAGTAGTAGATTTGATTGAACGAGAAGAATAGACACATTTACTTAAATGTCAAGAATCCGAAGCGAATCCAGCAATGGCCAGAGAGGGATTTCTCGGGCCGTTGCTTCAGGAATATGACCTTTGAACCACATTTATCTTAAGGTTTCCATAACTAAATAGCTTGTGTGTTGTGGTTGATAACGATAGGACGATACTTATCGAAATTTCGTGCTTATAGAATAAAAGTAGCGGTTATTTCCCAAAAATATATTGTGTTCTGTTCAATGGTGTATCGTCGATACATTGGATATACATTATTTTCATAATGTTACAACAGTGTTTCCTATAGTTGTGTATGAGCTCCCTTAGATAGCGTGCAAATGTAGGTAAATTAAGCTATGCGAGTCACTTTAGGCGACACCGAGAGAGACAGACAGACAGAAATGGGGTTCAACGTCTACTCTACACAAACTAGGTAATTTCGGGACTAACATATGGTTTAATTTTGTTTCAATTTTTCGCTTGCGCTGAGGGGTCTTTAGCAATGTGAGGAAACCGGAGGGCCCAGAGAAAACCCATGAGGTTGTACAGGCGACCCTACTCCTTTTCACGTACAACCGGGCATTCGAAACCACGCCAGTTGACTCAATGAAAGGCTTTATGACACAGCACGCACGTGCTAACCATTCCGCCATCCAACCCCCCTTCAGGCGACACACGTCAACACTGAGTTTTCAGGGAAATTAATGTAAATTGTTTAAAATAATACAATGGAGATTTGTTTGTATATTAGGGGATCGCGGTGGCTAAGTGGATAATGCGCTGGTCGGATGTTCGATCCCTGCATTGGCCGAGAAAGTTCATCTCGATTTTCCGACGTGAATTCCTCTTGTCAGTGATGCAGAAGGAGGGCCTGACAAGAACAGCTGCCTAGTCGTTCGAATGGGACGAAAAATCGAGGTCCCATGTACAAATTGGAGTGCACGTAAAAGATCCCTTGGCAGTTGGAATTCGATATAAGAGTAGGCCATAGCGCCACTGCCTGGGCAAAATTACCCTCATAGCACACTGTATGGCGTATGCCCGTCTTCAATTAGCTCAGGTTTAGTGTATAACAGTAGGACGTTAACTCAATTTCATTCATTCATTCATTTGTTTGTATATTGTGTATGTTCGTTTTGATATACATGTAGTTTGTATTGTAAAATGCAGCGGGTTGCTAGTGTCACCACAATACCATTTTTGTGTTATATATATTATTAGTGTTGGTTGTATTCTGAAAAACGGGTTTATAACGAGAACAGTCTATCCGTTGACTTTTTTTCTGAGATATTTACTATAAAATAAAACAAAGTACGAACAATCCAAACCATCAGACAAAATTCGAAGTCCTATAAAACGGTATAGGCAAAATAGTGTAATATGGCAAAATAGTGTAATCAGCATATATACAATATTTGTTTTGATTATACAAATTATGAAAAATGTCATGAATTTAAACATAGCTATCAATTAACCGTTTTACTAATAAAACTATAACACAATCCGTTAGTGAACTGTGTAAGACTAAACATCCATTAATCTTTTATTTCTTTTCCAGTGAGCACCGGTTGATGTGTTCTAAATCCAATCGTTTTAAGGAAGTTAATAAAACTGTATAGAAGCAGACAATCACCTCCTCTATCTAATCCGATTTATCACAAAACTAGCACCAACACAGCACTTAAACCATGATGATTAACCCTAATGGAGAACGTTCGACTACATTAGATACAATTATTACGTGTGTTTTCAGGGTTAATAAAGTAACGTAGGTCCCTCACATTGCAACTGGGTGGTACAGAAAAGTACCCCCCTAGAAAAGCCCCCCCCCCCTTAGATGTTATTCGCACCTCTCTTCTCCTCCACCTAAATATTATTGCCTGAATTGTACTGGTGCTTTGACACATAACAGAGACATAGACAGAGATAAATAGTTTAACGTCCACTCTACACAAACTAGGTCATTTCGGGACTAACATAATAATATGGTTTAATTCTATTTCAATAATTCGCTTGCGCGTAGGGGTCTTTATTAGTGGGAGGAAACCGGAGAACGCGGATAAATCCCTCGAGGTTGGCCAGGCGACCCTACGCCTTGTCATTTACAACCGGGGATTCGAAACCAGGTCAGTTTATGATACAGCACACGCACGTGCTAACCATTCAGTCATCCACCCCCTCCCCCTTTGACACATAGATAGAAGGTTATAATAACCGTTACGTAGTTATGGGGACCGGGGCTTACCCGGGCGCTGATAAGCGTGCCACTGTGGCCCCATTTTCATTTGTCTTGAGAATAAGATTGATTGTAGTTCTTTGCACTGAGAGATATGGAATTGTTTGAGGGGGTGGGTGTCTGGATCCGCTTTAAAGCATGAGGTCTGTCATTGAGTCAAGTGGTGTGGTTTCTAAGCTCCGCCTTTACATGACAAGAAGTAGGGTTGCCTGTCTAACCTCGTGGGTTTTCTCCAAGACCCCTGGATTCACCTCACTGATAAAGGCCCGTACACACAAGCGAATTATTAAACCTTATGTTTCTTCCGAAAAAACATACTTGGCGTAGAGTGGTCGTTACCCCCTCCCCCTCTTTCTCTCTCTCTCACTCTTTCTCTCTCTCTCTCTCTCTCTCAATTTATGTGGAAGAAATAAATAATAGTTTGAACGTGTCTGCATTGACATGTATTCCATCGACCCCAAGGGACAAATCAAAATAATAGCACTCCAAATTACAAACTGTTTATTATTACGTGCAATTATTACGTGCAGTATAGTCGTTCGGATGGGACGAAAAACCGAGGTCCCGTGTACACATTGGAGTGCACGTAAAAGATCCCTTGGCAGTTGGAATTCGATATGATAGTAGCCCGTAGCGCCGCTGCCCGGGCAAAATTTCCCTCATAGCACATTGTATGGCGTATGCCCGTCTTCAATTAGCTCAGGTTAAGTGCATAACAGTAGGACGTTAAACCCCATTTCATTCATTCATTCATTATTCACCAGTAAGTGGGGAAGTGATTAAGATATTAACATAGTGAAAAAGTGATTAAGATATTAACATAGTGAAAAAGATTAAAATGCGGATTAACGTCTTGTCAATACTCATTTTGGGAATCCTCGGACTAACATACGGCAGGCTCGTAGCCAGGGGGTGGCACGGGGGGCCAACTGCCCTCCCAATACTTAGTCTTGCCCCCCCCCCCCATATCACAAGAAAATTGGCCTTTACCGCAAATTTCATGCAGATGGCCATGCTAGTTGGCCCTCCGAAAACATCTTTTACCCCCCAAAAACAACTTCCTGGCTACGGGCCTGACATACGGTAATAATTATACTATTTGTACACTGTGTGGGAGAGAGCATGCCAAACTGAACATGCAACCTGTGTTTTTTTGTCTTATCCAAACGACTAGACATAATTTCCTTTTCAGTCACGCCACATCTATATCCGACTAAGTGCAATACCCTTATATATAATACAAATCTCAGCTTAAAATTCAAATCTCAGCATAATTTTTAAGTACATGCACGCTGATAAGCCTACGTTATGAAAATGTTAAGATACATTACAAAAATAATACCTGTTCAAAGAGTCGCATTTATTTATAATAACCAGTCGGGGTTGTTGTAATGAACCTGAGAGTCACGTTATGTAATGATAAAAAGAAACAACGGGGTATATGGTTTCTAGACTGTTATAAGATTGGATTCCGAACATCTTACATTTTCAATCATCATAGACTGACGTTCCTCATCATATGATAATTATATCCGACATGACACTAAACATGTATTACTATGGCTACAAGACTGGAAATAATTTTCAAGCCGTTGTTTCGAATTTCACTTTATTAATAAAATGTATGTCTTCGCCTGACTCAAACTAGATGAAAGAACGCAGTAACAATCGTAAATGATGTCAAGACGATAAAAAATTCTAAAAGATGTCGTTAATTCCATCGATTATCGATTCAGAATCATGTAAAATGGTATCATAATCTTTAAAACACAAGTATGTGGGAGGTGGAAAACCACGCGAAATTTGGACAAATGATATTTTATCGACCTATTAAAAAAATAAAGTCTCTTTACAATGAAATGGGGTTTAACGTCCTACTATGACTGGGCTAATGGAGACGGACATTAGGCATGCAGTGTTCTATGAAGAAATATTGTCTGGACACCTGAAAAATTCCGAGAAACTTTCACGGACAATATGAGGAAGAAACCCAAGACCTGCTGGTTAGAGCACTAGTGATCGGGCCACTGAGCCACCTCGGCTTCCAACTGGTCCCAAATTGACATAGCTATTTCCCTACCGATCTGACGTGATTTCCCCTTGTCAGTGATGCAGAAGGAGGGCCTGACAAGGACAGCCGCCTAGTCGTTCGGATGGGACGAAAAACCGAGGTCCCGTGTACACATTGGAGTGCACGTAAAAGATCCCTTGGCAGTTGGAATTCGATATAGGAGTAGGCCGTAGCGCCTCTGCCCGGGCAAAATTTCCCTCATGGCACCTGCATAACAGTAGAAAGTTAAACCCCATTTCATTCATTCATTCCTAGCGATCTATTAACTATCCTTTATTTATTGATAATGTATGGATGATAAATACCGGAAATACAATTGCCAGAAGATTAAAAACTGTTTCTTGGTCGACCACTACTCATTAGTTCTAATTTTAATTAATCACCTAATTATGTTTAATTAGGACGTCACTGTCATATTAGATACGCCCGATTTTGACATGTACACAATACTTTTATTCTGCTATAACACCCGCCGCCTGGGGAGACGGAGGAGCAGAAAGATTAACCCTTATTGATGGTAATACAGATAAACAAGATGGCGGTTGATAATTACATCGTGTTTTAATTACTCTTCTAATTTGAATAACACAGATTTCACTAACTCGTGATTAATGCGATTATGTTACTAACCATAGCCTCACGTGCTCGCGTGGTCATCTTGACCAGATTTCAATGACAGCTGTCAATCGAGGTAATCAAATCAGCAAGTAGTCATGGTCAACCGAGTCCATCTTTTGGTCATTAGTTTTCTGAATTGGTGGGTGTATTACCAAGGGAGTAGATATCATGATCTGTGGGCAATATGTCCACCATTAAGTCCCGTGGTTTAATCAACAACACACATTAAAATTAGATGGAGCCAGACATAAACCATACGCGATATGGGATTTTCATCTATCATTTATAATTGTATGTCTTTTATCTCCAAGTTTAAGCACGGGTTTAAGTACATTAGTTGTACAAGCAACATGTTTTATGTCCTTTAATACAGATTATTATTTTGGATAGATCAACCACCATTAGGTTTTATTATGTCATTTAATACCTGCACATATATCCTGCTCAAGATATTATATTTTATGTCCTGTGCCGTACACGTTATTATCTTATTATTTTTGCCGTACAGGTTATTATCTTCCATTTGATTTTAATACTATAATTGCTGTCATTTAGTACCTAGACAAGCAATGCCATTATTGGTTGGTGCGAATTCTAACTTAAGAGCAAAAAATGTCTCAAATAAAGATGTATATGTTTGTATACCTTTTTAACCTTACAGATTCTGACGTTTTTTGAGTTTTTATCAATTTCGTATTAAAATTATCGATTGTATAAGATCATATTTTACAGAGTTTCTTAATAACATTCTTGAAAAACGTTAGATAAACAAAGGCATGAGAAATCGAAATGAAATGAGGTTTAACGTCTAGGCAAATGATGGCGGACAAGGGCACGAGCGATCCATAATAAAACCAACCTACAGCGATTATAACTCTCATAATAATAATATATTTCTATTCGTTTAGAAATTCCAGGAAATGCCTAATTTTTTTTCGAACTCCAAGCAATGTAATTTTGTGCAGACAAAATGATAAAGAACAATTTTGGATTACAACGTTTCGACAAGTATTCTCTTATCGTTTTCAAGTAGCGTCATTTTTACTTAAAAACGACGAGAGAATATTTGTCGTAACGTCGTGATATATGTTTATACACCAGTAATTGTTTCCATATAAATTGTGTTGTGTTTTTGAATGTGCTTAATCGCTAAATACCCCTCGGGGTTATATATAGGCCTAATATATATTGTTTGATTCTTTTCGGGGGTTGGGTGGCCGAATGGTTAGCACGTGCGTGCTATATCATACAGCCCGTCATTGAGTCACCTGGCCTGGTTTCGAATCCACGGTTGTATGTACGTGACATAGAGTGGGGTCGCCTCGTCTAGCCTCATGGGTTTTCTTTCTCCGGGTTCTCCGATTTCCTCCCATTGCCAAAGACCCCTACGCAAGCGAATTATTGAAATAAAATTAAACCATATGTGAGTCCCGAAATGACCCAGTTTGGATCGAGTGGACCTTAAAACCCATTTCTCGCCCTATCTCTTGATTCTATACTTCATTTTTGTTCGATTTTCGTGATTTAATGAAAACCGAATGACTTTGTCGCTCTTAATACAATCCAATTATTATGTAAAACATGTACCTGATTACGCCATTTTTTGATTTATTCTTTTGTCTTTTAGAAGTCGTTAGGTGATGTTCTATTTGATATCACGTATGGCCCCTGTGGATTCTGAAATTACAGAATATTTATTCTTCATTCATACCCAATTCCTTATCATCTTCTAGTTTAATTAGATGAAAAAATCGATGAATATTTTCGGATTTCCTCCAGGAATCGCAAAGTATCTTCAACTGTATTTCTTTCATCGTAAATGAATTTTGACAAATGTTGGTTCTTGTTTCGTCTCAAGTTTTGATATCGCCTCCATAGGTTTCGGTCATTTGAGATTCGAGCGTGTAGAGATTGTAAAAGAGAAGGATATCGGGTCGTGATATTTGATTTTACTGGCCCCAGGACATCATGAGGAGTAAGAATCATTATTTGAAACATCTCTGGGGTATTGTAACATCAATATCCTTCATATAATTAAATCACTCTCATTGACAGGCAGCTCGTCTTCTGATGGGCTGCAGAAAAAAAAATTATAACCACTATTTTATCTGTCGATTCCAAATGGCTTGTGTGTACATTTCATCAGCGGTGATTTTTGCCATCGAATCTTGAGCTAATACATCTCGTGTTTTAACAATCGATTTTCACTTCTTCATCAAACAGACGCATAGTTTTATTGTCAGCTTTTATGGCTGATCTATTGAATGAATTAGAGGGAAGTCACGGAGTAAAAATACGCCGTATTTATTTTTCTGGTTGGGGCGTGGAAAGGTTCATGACCCGCCGTTATTATGCTAGAGACTCGAGTGTACTAGCGGCAAGGATTTAATCGGTAGAAATAAACAGACTACCGGAAATCTCTTTAATAAAAGAAACCAAGATGGTTAGGACAGATCGTAGAGGTGACACACTATGTTTTGCAATTTGCATCATTAATAATATTTGGCATTTCCTTAAGTATACAGCATTTACATTTCAGTGCAACAAATTGCCATGACCAACGACCGATGACATGCATACAGGGACACATTTTCTAAAAGATTTATGTTCAAGATCATACAAACCTTTTATACACAGATTCTCAATAAACACTTATTAGGTTATGGTTTTCTCATTCGACGTTCTATGAGGTGATATGAATTGAAATCGGGTTTAACATCCTATTTTACTGCAGTATGTCCTGAGAGCGACACTGCACCCTATTGTTATTTCGAATTTACGTGCATCCAACTTAAACATAACCTTTCACATCCGAACATCTAGACTAGACGATGTTCCTGTTTTACGAAAGATGCATCTAAGACCCATGACCTAGGTAGGTCTAAGTCGTTCCAGACCTTCAAGACAAACGTTAAAGTATACGCAAGTAAACGTTTAGAACTCAACATATTTGTTTTTAAAAATGGATACCGTAACATTGGATACCATAGCAACCACAATTTCAGGTACAAAACGAGATCATACAGGTTCAGGCCTTCACGCAAATATGGCCAAGATCCCTCCAGTAGTGTCGGATATATGCCCGGCCAAAAAACCAAACAAATCCGACAATAAATGCGAACTCTTGACGCATGCGCTATTTTACCAATACAAAGAGAAATGAAATGAGGTTTAACGTCCTACTGTTTCGCTCCTAAACTTCGTTACGCCATACAGTGTGCTATGAGGAAGCAAAATTTTGACCGGGCAGCGCAACGGTCTACTCTTATATCGGATTCCAACTGCCAAGGGATTGTTACGTGCACGCCAATTTGTACACGGGACCTCGGTTTTTCGTCCCATCCGAACGACTAGAAAGCTGTTCTTGTCAGACCCTCCGTCCAGAAAACCCGATGAAATTTCTCGGCCAAAGCATTGATCGAACACCCGACCCAGGATGGTTAACCAGCGTCTTACCAACTTAGCCACGCGTTCCCCCTATTTTACCAACACAATCCTGCTTTAAACCTAACGCAGCGCCCCAATAAACCCAATTTTATAAAAAGAAAATATAATATGAATACGTTGCTTGCCCGACATTACACTCACGCTGTCCGGCAACGCGGGTTCTCGGCTACTCATGGTTATTTAGAATGAATGAATGAAATGGGATTTAACGTCCTACTGTTATGCACTTTACCTGAGCTAATTGAAGACGAGCATACGCCATACAGTGTGCTATGAGGGAAATTTTGCCCGGGCAGCGGCGCTACGGCCTACTCTTATATCGAATTTCAACTGCCAAGGGATCTTTTACGTGCACTCCAATGGGTACACGGGACCTCGGGTTTTCGTCCCATCCGAACGACTAGTCAGCTGTCCTTGTCAGGCCCTCCTTCTGCATCAGTGACAAGCGGAAATCACGTCGGAAAATCGAGATGAACTTCCTCGGCCTATGCAGGGATCGAACACCCGACCTCCGGGCTAGCGAACCAGCGCATTATCCACTTAGCCACCGTGATCCCCTCATGGTTATTTAGGAATACCCTAATGGCGGATACGTTGATATGTTCAAACAGCTTCTTTAAAGTACCTCTAAAGAAGTATTGTTGTAGACAACATTTATTTCCCAGTACTGTATGTTGGATGTTTTCCTGTCAATAAACTGTTTTTTTTAAAGAAAAATATATGCCTTTAGAGCAAAATACAAACTTTTATTCTTGCCGTTTCCTTCGTTTTTTTGTGGAGAAAATCTATGTACTATTTCTTCAAAGTTTATTTTTGATCAGTCGTTTCATACTTCCCCCTTCTGTAATTAATTACATGTTCAAACTTTAACCTCATATCTATTATCTTTTATGGCGTCCGTAAAGCCCATACGTCATGTACTATGGAACAAACTAACCGAATAGCGAGCGACTAGCCGATTACAATCTCCACATGTATAACAAACTTACCATTTATTCACTACTTTGAGTAAATGATTTCATAGTGTGCTATGATTCCGCTACAGACGAACCTATCAGTATCACTAATATTAAAAACCGCCTCATAAATCGGGTATCTAATTGCAATGTTGTCCCCATTCTACGTTTAGCCCTAAATTAAAATGCGGCGTGACCCTAGTATTAGTACATAGATATGATCCAAGGAAGTAACTTCAATAATTCATAATTATGTTTGACAGATGTAACGTTATACATTATGTTTGACAGATGTAACGTTATACTATAACGTTATACATTATGTTTGACAGATGTAACGTCATACTATAACGTTATACATTATGTTTGACAGATGTAACGTTATACTATAACGTTATACATTATGTTTGACAGATGTAACGTCATACTATAACGTTATACACATCATGTTTGACAGATGTAACGTTGTACTATAACGTTATACATTATGTTTGACAGATGTAACGTTATACTATAACGTTATACATTATGTTTGACAGATGTAACGTCATACTATAACGTTATACACATCATGTTTGACAGATGTAACGTTGTACTATAACGTTATACATTATGTTTGACAGATGTAACGTCATACTATAACGTTATACACATCATGTTTGACAGATGTAACGTTATACTATAACGTTATACATTATGTTTGACAGATGTAACGTTATACTATAACGTTATACATTATGTTTGACAGATGTAACGTTATACTATAACGTTATACATTATGTTTGACAGATGTAACGTTATACTATAACGTTATACATTATGTTTGACAGATGTAACGTTATACTATAACGTTATACATTATTTTTGACAGATGTAACGTTATACTATAACGTTATACATTATGTTTGACAGATGTAACGTTATACTATAACGTTATACATTATGTTTGACAGATGTAACATTATACTATAACGTTATACATTATGTTTGACAGATGTAACGTTATACTATAACGTTATACACATTATGTTTGACAGATGTAACGTTATACTATAACGTTATACATTATGTTTGACAGATGTAACGTTATACTATAACGTTATACATTATGTTTGACAGATGTAACGTTATACACTATACTATGATAAAACGCCCAAACGTTATACAAACGTACATCTCAGTAAGTACAACAACGATGTCACGTTCATTTTTTTAAACGAAGCCTTAAATTTAAATGTGGTCTCACCCGTTATACAAACGGACCTCTCGGTATGTATAATAACGATGCCACGTTAATTATTTTACAGAAAGTGAAACATGTTTTAACCACATCATTACATGTTTTTTGCGTTAATTAGTTTACATGATGGTTTGTCATTCCCGTATTTAACTATCATTACATCTGTTTAACTATCATTACATCGATCCATTTCACGGTATGAAATACGATTCCTTGTTCTATTCTTATTCTAGAATGTTTCCTACATAAAATACCAAACTACGGAAATAAAATGCTTCATTTTCTGTCCCTTGCGTTCATTGTTAAAGTAAAACGTCTATTTGTAGTCAAGGTAATTTTTTGATTGTTTCAAGTAGGTAACAAGAATCAAGCTAGCCTAGCGTAAAGTTTGAATAATTTAACACCCTTTGACGTGAGCTATATTATATAGTACTTTGAAAGCAGTGCGAAATAGGTTCATAGGGCCAGGGCTTTTCCTTGTGAAAATCCAAAATGTAGATTTCAAAGCAGCCACTCATTCGGCAAACCTTGACAGATTCCGGTGCCCTACATCTAGACTCGGCTGTATGATGAAGCCCGCCATTTTGGAACTATTTTAAAGAACCCGGATAAACAATGGCTGCCCCCATGGCCATGGAGATTATATCAACAAACTAAAAAATGTCTGCCCCCATAGAGATTATATCTAGAAAAGACGCCATTTTGGGACTATTTTGTGAAAGTGGCACGTTTTCCTGTTGAAGTAAATCGGTAGTTGACTAACCGCATCGCAAATGTATGGTCGTAGGTACATATCAATTACTATCATACATCCGAGTAGATGTAGGTTACGGAGAGTACCGGAATCTGTCGAGGTTTGCCGAATGAGCAACCACTGTGTTGTCAAAGCAGCCATTGCGCTTTTAACGCAAACTTTTTGCTTATAACTTCAGTTTCATAATATCCACATGTTTCACATGCTTGCGTATATTAAAGACAAAATATAAGCATACTCCCATTTAAGCTGGAGAAAGTAAGTGTGCAAATTAATGCCATGCAAAGAAACGGGTTATTGATTAAAGCGGAGCTACAAATCTAATAAAGTATTATTCAATATAGATGAAAAAAACGAGATAATTCGCCCTGGTATGGCGATATCGTGGTTCTTTACCACTATTCGTGCCGCAAAAAAGTAACACGTCTACAAAATAGCAATAATTCGAAAGTTACTAATAGAGAACGAGCTACGAACATAATCGTAAAAAGTGAATATATGTAAATGACCTTATCAAACTAGTCTACATAGAGTGTTTACTAGAAATCGAGCGAATTTTCATCCAGTGTCTTCCCTTTAAGTTGATTTCTGTGTAGATAATAGTATGCCCTACAGTGACAGACATATAAACCGCTTAACTACAGAGTTCAGTGGAAATTACGCTTTCTTTTTAACATGTTGGGGTTTCTTGCTTCACAAATATCTCTACGACAACAATATTAGATAGAAGGATATCGCTCTTAGCATTTAAATTTACTAAAAACAAAATCCTCGAAAAGAAATCATAACCCTGCGTAAGTATATGTGTCACTTTAGACAATAAGAAACTATAGGTGTTTATTCATAATAACACAACCTTATAAATGTCATTTAAGGATATTATAGATGTTTACTTTAAATCCAAATAGATCCATACTCTGATCTATAATATAACAGATTCGCTTATGAAGTTTTCTGTGAAAAACAGCTCAAATTAAATTCGTATTTTTATACAACGGTTAATCCTATCCTCCTAAATCTAGAGCTCTGTGAAGACATATAGAAAATGATGGTTTTATTACGTTTAATTCTATTCGTTTCACGATGTCTATTAGCCTGCTATAACGTGATTTCGTTTTTATCCGTTCGCCCACTTGTAAACCAAATTCAATGTCTGAGTTTTACAACCTCGTTCAACAATTAGGCTAGACATTTCTGGAAATGAAATGGGGTTAAGCGTTTTACTGTTCTCCTCCGACTTGTCGAATAAAGACAGACATACGCCATAGTGTACGGCTATTGAGGAAAATTTGCCCGAGATAGCTGTGGCTGCTTCGTGCATGACCACCTTTTAATAGCGTTCGGATAACTGTAGTAGCGTGAAGTTTGTTTTTACCCAGTTCCGGTAAATAGTGAGCCACAAAGGTAAATAGTGAGCCAAAATCTATTGAGTTATGTAACCTCGGTAAAAAAATAATTTGGCATACCCAGGACGATTTCTTTAAGTAAGTTACTCTTTGCTAAATAGTTAAACAGGCGTTAAACAAGAGCTAAATTTGTCTATTGCAGGCCTTTGTTTGGGCCTTTAGGTTATATAAATTATCAATTAGACATTAATTAACACGACAAGACCACAATCACCCCTCGATGACATCGCGTAGGCTCCAATGTTAAGTAGATTAGAACGATTCAGTCATTTAATGATTTCATTTAAAAATAGATTATCGAGACATTGTTTATTATCTTAACAACGGTAGCAATGACAATCAAGGCTACACTGTTCTTCTAATTTCCCAAGGTAGGCTCAAAGTTAAGTAATGTGACCTAAATATTCAAAATATCCCATCTTCGTTATCGTTTTTAACTATTATAGCGAAAACTGTCAGCTCTTTATCTAATTTACACAATGCCCCTTTAAAAAGTATAATTGTTTGAACTTCACGCCTACAGTTTTCTCTTCTACTTCATATCCCACGTATGATATTTTAACCTCGTTGATGTCATAAAAGTGGTGAAAAACTTGGTTAATTCGTTTTTAAAATTAAACTATAAAATGATCTGGTTGTTATAATTGCTATAAAAACTGATTGATCTTCCCGCCCCTTGTTTATTCTTCATCTTAGTGTGTTTATTTATCCAGATCAATGTTTATTTGTTGTGGGAGGATGTCGTGAACCTCGGAACAATCTTAGCAGATGGTCACCATTGTGGTCACTCCTTTTGTTTGAAATCAACGTGCACAAAACCACGTGTAAAAGTGTACGATCGTACACGTGTGACTGGCCACCCAGGGGACAAACACCTTTTAACGACTGTATTTCAACCGTATATTCTGAGAGATGTCTTCTACTCTAATCTCAAATCTGGCATTTGATAGGTTAATCAGCCATGACAGACACGTGACTAGCATCCCCCATCGGCCATTCAATATAGAAGATGAGCAATTAACTTGTACTATAAAGGTAATTGTTTAATTGATGTTATTTCTTGGAATAGGATCAATGATCATTTCTCTTAGAGTCAGGGTATAAATCATCCATTGTTCCTGCTAATAAACCATTGCCATTATGTTCAGTCTATAAAATTCTCTTGATCGTTATGTTTCCTAGGTGAGCACGATAACATAGTAGCACTAAATTAACGTTTATTTGCGAAATGGGACAAGATCCTTTTATTTATGATATGACCTTTTTTTTAATGGTTCAAGATAAAACATTATCGTCAATAAGACATTAATCATTTCGTTTCTATCCGTATGTCAAATATGTCGCATTATTTAATTACCACCTTTAATTAATGTGCCACGTTAGCCTGTTTCTATTGTTAGGTGAGGGGCATGCGATACTGCCAAGGGAAGTGTGTCTACAGTATTTTGTTCAGGTGGGACATTCGCTTGCATTTAAATATTGAATGAATGAAATGGGGTTTAACGTCCTACGCTTAAGCACCGTACCTGGGCTAACTGCCAAGGGATCTTTTACGTGCACTCCAATGTGTACACGGGACCTCGGTTTTTCGTCCCATCCGAACGACTAGGCAGCTGTCCTTGTCAGGCCCTCCTTCTGCATCCCTGACAAGGGGAAATCACGCCGGAAAATCGAGATACAACTCTGACAAGTTCGAAGACGTTTATCGGGTATTCCGCTTCCCGGACAAAATTCGCCCTTTCGCATTCCACACGTTAATATTAAGCAACATTAAGTGTATTGTGTTGGTGTGGTGTTAAACCTAATTCAACTCCATTAAAACAAGACATTTAAATCCACACCGCAGCCTTATAATTTATTTGTTCAAAAAATATTTAGCCGTCAAGTGGGCCACGTGCTAAGAAGAAGGATGACTTGATCTCGTGTTGATTCTAAGCTCATCATATTGATCATCGATATCCGACCTTCTGTCAACTGTTTCTAAACAATGACCATAAAATATTGAGATGACCATGGGTCAGTCTGGATAAATTGATCGGACCAGAGGTCAACACGCTCTCCCGTCGCTTTAATTATAGCCATATTTTTATAGCTGAATATACAAAACATTTTCTCGTCTTCGGTGGCAACGTCTCACAAAGATCATTAGGGCCAAACTTTGCGTCTTTTAATAAATCTGATAAAATGTCTTTTATTCTGTCCAGTGACGAAGTAGTTAAGTTTAGTGCCAAAACCTGCTGTGATATTTTAAAAAGGCGGAGGCAAACTTTATATCCATGTTCATAAATGGGTTATTATTTTTAGCCTATTGTAGCTATGAATTTTAAAATTTCCTCCGTATGTATGTTTTTTTTCTGTTATTTGTATTTTACTATGCTTATTTATTTGTGTATAGCATATGTCATGTTCATCTCGTCTCTCATAATTCTTAATGAATGGCAGTTTTTAGTATATTTTAATTTATGAATGTGATGTATTTATAACTGGTGAGACGTTAATTAACAACTACTACTACTACTACTACTACTATTATAGAAAACGTCTCTATAAATGATAACCATATAGATGGTGTAGGAATAAGGAAGCATAGCCTGTCCTGTATTGCTTTCATTTCTATTAGTAAGTGCAGGGGACTGCACCACACATAATTTACATAAAGACAAATTCACGGAAAAGACATCATACTCAGAAATCACATATAAACAAACAATTGAAAATAAGTGGTATACAATCTTATCAAGGCGATTAAGTCTTAACTTACCCGAAACTAAGGTGTTCATATTTTTTTTTAAATGGCATACGTTGCTTTTTAGGAAAATGTACAGGCAATTTAAAATATATATGATCAATAATATCATATTATAGCTTTTCGGAGACAAAATACAGGGTGGGGTTGGTTCTGGCATTACCTAAACACCACGTGTATACTGGCGAATGGATGACGTGAATAGAGCTACTGGGAATCAATTCTAAAATGAAGTATTTGCAATATTCTATTTAGGGATTTTCCATACCCCTTTGAATTATGTCTAAACAACTACAAATATGTACGTGTATTACTATAATATACTTTCGTTTTAGACCCCCTCCCCTCTCTCTCTCTCTCTCTATCCCTCTCTCTCTCAGAATTCGGCGAATTCAATTCCTGTTTAGTAGTAGACCCTAAATGTTTTTTCCATCCAGTATCAACGATCAGTACATCTTGAAGAAAACCATACAGCACTGTCATTAAATATGTTTAACACATTTTCAGCTGGTAATCATTGGTTAGATTCAAGTGAACCTCGTAAATCTATAAACTTAACAACTCTATCCCCGCTGTTTCTACATCTCATTCTAGCAGTAGGTGGCGTTTAAAGAGATAGTTTTTTTCTATTATGTTTCACGCCTAATATCATCCCTTGTCAATCTTGAACGTTTCTTAATTTCTCACAAATCATTGAACACATTCTCCATTTTCCTAATATAATGAACAATAATATATAGTAACCGAATGGTTAGCATGTGCGCGCTGTATCGTAAGGTCTGTGATTGAGTCAACTGGTATATGGTCGCCTTCTCACCCTCGTGGGTTTTCCCCGGGTCCTCCACTGCTAAAGACCGCATCGCGAAAGCGAATTATTGAAACAAAATTGAAAAATGTTAGTCCCGAAAAAACCTAGTTCGTGTCGATTGGACCGTACCCCCTTTCATCTCTCTCTCTCCCTCTCTCCCCCTCCCTCCCCCTATCTGTCTCTCTCTCTCTCTCTGTTTTAAAATCGGGTCACTTCAAAATGCGGTTAAACCATCTTTCCTTCGAACTCCAATTGTCAAGGGTTCTACTCGTGAATAGGCGTGTGACACGTTCATTGAAAATCGCCATTTGTTCTGCTCTTTCTGGAACATATGAGACATGCGGATGGTTTGTAAAACGGATGTTCAACCATATACACGCAGAGAGCACGTAACGGAACCCTTGCCAAATGTTAGTCTCAGTATACATATGATCGATCTCATTTCATTTACATTGCTTAAAACTTTCATTATGTTACTCGTTCTTGGCTGTGATACCATCCTTGGTGAAACCAGACGATACCCGACGCCTTCATCATTGTACTTTGTCCCTGAAACTCAATGAAGCGAAGGACTTTATGTGTCAGAACACGGATTTAATTTACAAACTAAAAGCAATGAATATTTTTGCATGAATTCAATTCTGAAATTTGAAAAACGGACAAAATACAATTTCCATTACAATATGGTAAACTTCCCCGAACGCACTATTAAAAGATAAAAAAATAAAATAATATACTACATGTATCTGCTAAATTACATTCATTACTCGACTATTTTTACATGAATATTCGTGTTCGTTGTTATAGTGTATAATGATGGGGCCATAGCCAATATTAAGAAAAAGCGTGGAAAGGGGCGATATTTGATTATATAAAGACACATTGAATAAATATCGCGTTGATACAACTATTGTTGGTGCAGTCAAAGGCAATCACTCTGCAATTAATTTCCGAATCTGTTCCAAACTAGAATACTTCCTTAAATTTGTGGATATAGAATCACACTGAAAATTGAATGACACATAGACGTCAAAGGTATTGAATCTACAAATATGTATTGAATCTGTTAAATTCCAACCTATTGGAGATATTATAGACAATAAGTCAAATGAAAATTGTAATCCCTATTTCTATCACGAACTATTTTGACAGTATTTTGCTAATATAAAGTGAAACAACTCTGTGAGTAATTGTTCGAAGCTCGTTCAAATTCGAACTCATCAAAGGTTAAATCGGAATCAAATGAACTTTATCGTATTTATAGCCAAGTGACGAATAAAAAAAATAACACTATATGACATATAGATGACATACAGAAAACCGTATTAACTCATTAGATTTATAGATTATTGTTTATAAGCCTAATGGCCTGGAATCAATTGATTATTACTTTAATATTTGTGAGTAAAAATAAATTTAGTTTCTTTTTTTATTTGTCGATTTCTAAATGATTTATGGACCCATTTCAGCTCCATCCGTTCTCTAATGACAATATAACCAGGCACTAATATAGAGTAATAAACTGTAATAACAGCTATTGATTCAGAATTGGTATATATCATCAACGGAACTGAAGACCATTTCACACCACTGTACCCATGATTGGTGGATATAAAGAGAAAACGATTATATTCGGTCGTAAAAGCAAAAATACACAAATATTAAGGTTTTATTCAGAGACTGTATGCACTGGCCTGGTGTATAATGAAAAAGGAATATTTGAACATTTTAGTCAAATTACTTCTTTCTGGGGCGATATATCGGTAATACAATAATAGTGTAGCTCCGATTGGCATGACTACCGTTGTTACACTAATAAAAAACATAGTCTCGATTAACTATTTTTACATTTGAACAGCAAAACGTATTTAAATCTACTTAATATCGGAACCAACCGATTTAATCAAAAGTTGGTTATGGTCTTGGTAAGTTATTTAATGTCTAATTAATAATTTATATAACATTTAAGGCCTAAAGAAAGGCCTGTCATAGGCGGATTTAGCTTTTGCATAATGTATACTTAAG
Organism: Patella pellucida; assembly: GCA_917208275.1. Classification (NCBI taxonomy): domain Eukaryota; kingdom Metazoa; phylum Mollusca; class Gastropoda; family Patellidae; genus Patella; species Patella pellucida. Next base: position 6,388,547 of record OU795037.1, read on the forward strand.
TGTTTGATGAGTATAAGACCCAGAACGATTATTAATCCATAAACCTATTTCGGGAAATAGATCTAAAACGACTATTAATCGAAGAACCCCCAAGGAACTACTCATGCGAATTGTTTAGAGTTGAAACGAAGAACTGGACAGGGAACATGTATATCATTATAAGTAAGAATACATTATAATATGTTTTTATTTACTCGAAAAGCATGAATGAAATAAAAACCAAGTACGAACAATCCAAACCGTAAGACGGAATTCGAAGTCCTAAAAAACGTTAAAGGCAAAATAGTATATTCAAGCAAAATAGTGTAATCAGCAAATGGACTGCTCCCCGTGTACAAAATACACGACAAAAGTGGTAACAGGTGTCCGGAAGAGTAAGCTTACCCTGATGAATATCATTTTAAAGCATGGCTAAATATGTTCGATATAACTCGCTTTTCTAAGTTATTTTTTTAAACGAAATTCATTTTGTATTCAAATTTCCATAATAAGCAAACAATATATTATAATGTACAGTTTTATTAATTATTATTAAATTGGCGATGTAATAAAGTCATAGTGAAGTTAATTATTCCTTTCTCCCATGAATTCCACTCTATAACTAGAACAATATATCTCTTTAAATTGTGACAAGATCTTAGAGATCGGCAACAATTAGGTAACAGTTCGACGGTTTCTCTACCACCCGACTCGTCTATACTTTATCATTTTTATTGGTTTCTCGGGGAAAACTATCTTAAGAATTCCTAAGTTTTTAAATGGTTTTATCCTTTTTACTCGGTTTTCCATCTGTCTTGTCTATTACTCTCAAGTGGCTAACATCCTGATCATTCGACTTTTGACTTTTTCTCATTTTTCATGTGTAAGACTAAGATTTGTCACATCGGCCATTTCGAACCCCTGTCGTGAATTAAACTAACATTTATAGAGACTTTTAAGCTCATTGTTTGAGGTTCCTGTGTTGGAATATACGTCTTCTTACTTCATTTAATCAGTGGCGTTTTCTTTTGACAAAAAGCGAGACGAGCGTAGAAGATTGTGATAACCGTCAAATGCAAATATCCGGTTTAATACGTTGAAATAACCCTAGGGACTGGTTGCTGACATCTAGTGTTGATACGTATTTATCTGGATTGTGGGAAAAACTGGCTTCCCGATGTGATGAGACTACTAATCAGTTGATTTTACGTCATTAAATAACGGGGATTTTCAAAATTTAAGATGCATTCGAGTCACTTGTCAGCATGTTTGACACAGATTACTGATTCACTGCGCATGAATTTAAAGATACAGCATTGTGTTAAATTCCGAGCGCGTGTATCAGTTATACACCCTGATCTCACATAATATCTTTCTTATGAATATTTTAAGAATTACATGTTTAAGGATTAAGATTCGGCTCATTTCTATGACTTTATAGTTGGAATATTGCAATAAACCAAATCATATTGACCTTTTAAGATTCATTACCAGAACCAAGCAATGTTGAATTAATTAGATGGCATTGGTACAATATGTAAAGGAAAGGGAATGCACACTAGGCCCCAAGTTCACCATGCATCCTCAGACTTAAGTTGAGAATTTACTCAACTTTCAATCACTGTTTATAAGAAATATTTTTGACCAAGAAACACAAAACTTTGCGAAATAATTACTTATTGTATTGGTGTAGTTCATACAATAAAACAACAAAAGTTTTATAAAGGGCTATATTTTAGTTAAAATAAGGCGAACAATTTTAAGCAAATTCTTAACTGAAGTCCTGAGAATGCTTTATAAACTCAGGACTAGATTACATGATAGTGTTGTTCGTATTCTGTAAAAAGTCATTCGGGGCTGTGTTCACACTTTTTAAATTATTGTTCATTTGTTGTCGAGATAATTCATCTAGACTAAACTTGACAAGTTTTAAGATGCATTTGAGGTTTATTTTCCCATAGATTTCACACTAAATATCAGAAGAATTCAAATGGCTTCATTGCGGTTTATGTCCTTGTTTTTAATAATCCCATGATTCCGATATTGCCAAAGGCGGAAAACCTAAAGTAGCTAAAATCAGCAATGATATATATATATATAGAAATTTGCCGAAATTCTAAGCAGCTGGTGAAAAATCATATAATAATACAATTCCAGAGTGGGTGGTATGTCATCACATTAATGGTTCATTTGGGATTTGAAGAATATTTTGACGTCTCGATGGTTTGAATACTGGCGATAAAACATGAACAATTCATATAAACGAACACTAAGGTGACATATTTAACCGATATAATATTTATTTTAAAAAGGTAATTTTTTTATTTCAGAAATCATAATCCGTCCATACGACTTCTCGATGGTTCAAAAACGGGCGATAAATCATGAAAAATGCTTATAAACGAACACTTAAGTCACATATTTAACCAATATATTTATTCGTTTAAATCTTTTTTTAAAAGGGTCTTTCTTATATTTCAGAAAAACATAATCCGTCCATACGGCTACTTCAGCCTCGTTTCCTGTCCGTGTCCTCAAATGTAACTGTCCGAGAGGGGGCACTGGCTGTTCTACCCTGTTCCGTTTTAAATCTGGGCACCAAACAGGTAAGCCTTGTACGTTCATTTTATCTTTTTTGTTTGATAAAATATAGTCATACAAGTCGTCCTGAACTTCCAGTAAACGTCAGTCGCACCAGTACATCTATCCCGACAAACACTGATGCTTAGTCGGATGGTATATATAAACAACCCATTATTTTAATTGAATGTAACTTTATTGAACCGCCGAGCTAGTACGGTCGGAAATGAAATAAAACAAGATGGGGTTTAACGGACAGCGACGCTACGGTCTACTCTTATATCGAATTCCAACTGCCGAGGGATAGTATACGTGCACGCCAATGTGTACACGGGACCTTGGTTTCTTAGCTGCATCGGAAGAATGAGCTAGCTGTCCGTACCAGGCCCTCCGTCCTGTAACACTGACAAGGGGAAACTGTGTCGGAAAATCCCTATGAACACAGTGAGCGAACCTGTGAGCGAACCAGTGGCCTCAAGGCTACCGAGCCAGCGTCTTACTCACTTACCCACATTGACTCCCTCCCTAGTACAGATGGGATAAAAGGGATGTGCCCTAATTTTGTAACTACTGGATTGTGCACTCCACTTTTAACGTGGTAACCATAGATTCCTTGCCATTTGATTTTCGTTATAAAACGAAACGGATGATTAAGAACTATACTAATGTCCAATAGAAATTATACACACTAAAAAAAAAGATTAAAAAACAATTGATAACACATTACTGAGCTTGTCTCTTGCGTCAAAACTCAACGTTTCTTAGCAACAGAAAGGTGTAACAAACTGAAAAGCTAAGGTTAAACATAAGTGGGTAATTATATAATTACACACACGGGAAATCAAATGGGGGTTAATCTTAGGTTTATCTATTTGTACATACAAGTATATTTATTTATATCAAAACGTCAGCAGACCGACCAGGTACTATACTTTATGGGATGTGCTTCCCAACATAAAATAAAACCAAGTACGAACAATCCAAACCATTAGACAAAATTCGAAGTCCTAAAAAAACGGTATAGGCAAAATAGTGAAATCTGGCAAAATAGTGTAAGCAGCATATGGACTGTTCACCGTGTACAAAATACACGACAAACAGTGGTAACAGTTGTCCGGAAGAGTAAGCTTAATCCACCCTCTAATGTTGTTTTTCCACATTATAGTTTGGTAAATTAAGGGCATTGGTGATCATGATAAAGACGTGCACGTGTAACAAGTAAGTCGACTGGACTATTGCGAAACCATCAAAGTGATTGGTATAACCGAATATTTGTAGGAAACTGAACATGAATTTTGGTGTATTCAATAATTAGCTCTTTAATTAATGATAAACAAATAAACGGTCGTGTCGGGTCAACTTTTGAACCCACAGTTATTGGTAATTTCAAATGCATCTTAGGCGTCACCGTTAGAAGCAAGACGCTACCAGTTGCAAGCGAACAGTCGCTCACATTTCCATATAATATTCTGGTTTACACCGTCAATAATCAAGTTTTAAACGATCGCATTCGAGGGTAGTAGTGTAGTTGCCAAGATTGCCCAAGAAATTATGGCAATATAATATATCGGCTTTTTCACTGTATCCTTGTATTGATTTACTTCAGTTGTAAATCTGTGATATCTAATACCTTCTGGGGATTCCCGTACGTCTTGGAACCCCAGTGAAGTAAATATGTCTGTTATAGATTGTCTCGGGATGATAACACGTTTAGAACTTTAAATAAGAAAGCTTAGTTGGGTACATAAAAATATTTCAAGATGATGAGACAACACATAGACTAAACATTGAATCTCTCTGTACACAAACTAATGGTCGAGATAAGATCTCTAGACCATAATTTGTTAGAACCCAAGATGAAAGCCATCGTCATATTTAAAGGAGCAACGGTAATTCACCGAGTAAGGCATTATAGCTCAGTACTCACCATGCTCCCGAAACAACGACTGCGAGTTTTACAAAATCTGCCCGTTGCTGGTTTACTGCACAATTCCCAAACTTATAGCTACGTTATAATCAGAGATTGTGACATAGGAACACCACGGAAACCTTGACATTGAACGAACCTTGAACTTTGCAACTCGATTATCACAGGTTGACATTTTGTCTTGAAAGCAATGGATGAATGAAATAGGGTTTAACGTCCTACACTTAAGCACCTAACCTGGGCTAATTGAAGACAGGCATACGCCATACAGTGTGCTATGAGTGAATTTTTTTCCCGGGCAGCGGCGCTACGGCCTACTCTTATATCGAATTCCAACTGCCAAGGGATCTTTTACGTGCACTCCAATGTGTACACGGGAACTCGGTTTGTCATCCTATCCGAACGACTAGGCAGCTGTCCTTGTCAGGCCATCCTTCTGCATCACTGACAAGGGGAAATCACGCCGGAAAATCGAGATGAACTTTCTCGGACTATGCAGGGATCGAACACTCGACCTCCAGGATAGCGAACCAGCGCCTTATCCACTTAGCCACCGTGATCCCCTGTCTTGAAAGCGCGAGACTTGGTATTCGCGACGACCAAGGAATTTGATAGGCGCACAGGCTGGGCTTATACCCAATCAAGCTTAGTGCCGGAATATGCAGAGTATTCGTGAAGGGTTTGTTGAGATGTACGTAGTTAAACCGAGATCAAGCCTTCTATTGAAGATGAGTAATCGCGAGATCGTGGTGCGGTTCAGTGAGGAAGGCGCTGGCTCGCTAGCCTGGAGGTTCTGGGTTCGATCCCGGTGATGGCAGGAAAAAGTTGCATGTAATTTCCCACCGGGTTTCAGATCGGTGCGGGATTAAGAGGTTGGCAAGGTACAGCGTCTAGTAATTTGGATGGGACGATAACCCACGTACGTATAATAAACGTTGACGGGTGAACTGCCCGTCTTCGTTTCCAAGTCGCCCCAAACCTGTGGCACGCTAAACTTTCTTTCGTCACATTTACATATTTTCTTTGTTTTACCCAAACTATAAAAATGCAGTCAGTAAGACATGGATGTGTTACAGTCATTTAACGCATGTCGGACAAGCATAAATCACAGAGATGTACATATCGTTCCATTTGAAATATGTCTGTCAAAGAAGCGGAATACAATATACAATACGTGTTTACGCCAATTCAATGAAAATACAATGTCATCCCACTGCTTGTCATATACAACTATGGCGTATCCCCATTACATTTTATAGTCACGACACGATATCGATAATAGATAGCAATCCAGAGAAAAATCTTATCTGCACATGAACTGGGCAGTGGGCATGTATACTTTTGGATTTGGCCAGGACAGGGCCAATTTTCAAGTAAACCAATCGGGTTGTCACTGTGTTGCTACTGACATTCATTCTTAACAAATACATGAGATTTAACGTCGTGCGTTTCTGCACCGAATGGGCGAACGAAGGTGAGCTTACGCCATAATGCGTGCTATGAGGGAAATCTCGCCTGGACAATGGCCTGCCCATAACTATTTTGAATTCGCCCTGTACGTGTACGCTAATGTGTACACGGGACCTCGATTGTCGTACCACCCGAACGACTAGACAGCGTCCTTGTCACGTCTCCCGCCCTGCAAATCAGGGAGATGAGAGGATGTTCTCATCTTGGCGTGCCTAGAAAGTTCCTCGAGATTCACAAGTCCGGTCTTTCCCTCTTTCAGTGGAGAATAACAGTAGACCTGGCAAGCAACAGCGTCTAGCTGTTCGGATGTGAGGAAAAAGCCAAGGTCATGTGCCCATTTTAGAGTAAATGTATGTAACACAAATTTAAGTTAGTATTCGATGGGTGTAAAAGTTTACCATAGCATACACGCGTTTCCATTAGTTGTTCTTGACAAAATATGTGGAATTGTAATTAACAACTAAATATTTTGAGTTAGAATTCGATGGGTGTAAAAGTTTACCATAGCATAAACGCGTTTCCATTAGTTGGTGCTTAAAAGTGGCTTCGTTTCATTTCATTTCCATAAAGACATAGATGTATAAGAGTAAAAATGAGTTTCCTGAATAATAAACTAAATATAAATCTATTATTCCAGCGGGACAGTGCCGCGCTAATTCCGTCTGAATACCTCTCAAGAAACTAACAACTCGATTCACAACTAAAAAACCTATTTTCTTCTCCTTTGAGGAAATTCTAAAACAAACAGTGTATATATTATTATGTATAGTTCACTTTTCGATGTCGGGTGAAAACCAAATAAGTTTAAGATTGTAATCATCGATGGTATTTATGTCGAATGGGCCGAAGTTGGATCCCGAGACCTTGTACACAAGAAGCTTCGTATGGGATCGTTTATAATTATTAACGTATTCAGCATGAAGTTATCATTGGTGTTCTTGATCTGGTTGTTGTTGTTCTTGTTGTGTTTGTTCTTCTTATTGATTTTCCGACGTGATTTTCCCTTGTCAGTGATGCAGAAGGAGGACCTGACAAGGACAGCTGCCTAGTCGTTCGGATGGGACGAAAAACCGAGGTCCCGTGTACACATTGGAGTGCACGTAAAAGATCCCTTGGCAGTTGGAATTCGATATAATAGTAGGCCGTAGCGTCGCTGCCCGGGCAAAATTCCCTCATAGCACACTGTATGGCGTATGCCCGTCTTCAATTAGCTCTGGTTAAGTGCATAACAGTAGGACGTTAAACCCCATTTCATTCATTCTTCTTATTGAGGGAAACGCTCTTCTTAAAAGGTCCGTGGCATGAAACTCGACATACGTGTCCCTTCGCCAATTGCGCATCGATTAAAGAATTTCAATTTTCGATATGAAGTCACAATTCCAAGATGACTGTGTTGACGTCATATACCTTGCGTAGTCCACAGACCGCGCCAAATGCGTTTTTGACAATAGATGTTTAGAAAGGATGCAGCATGATAATATCAAAAATACACCACATAACTGGAATAACATGGCTATCAAAAGACTATACAAAGCAGTCTTTAACGCTCGTATAGCATATGCCTATTTCTTAATGATGCACGTACATTTGTTAATTCTTTTCTCGTGTTTTACATGCTTTTGAAGCTACCCGTGAATGTCGAGTACAAGAATGCTAATTAATCATAGATGCGCGTCATGGGAAGAATGTTTACACTGATTGATGGACGAACTGGAATTCAACAGTTGAATGTAGTCCAAGACAAGCCAATTTTTTGTTTTTGTCAATAATCATGTGGAACTGTTTACCTGACAATAAAGAATTAACACACTTAAGTTATTTTGTAGTAATGACTAAAAGTCTTAATTTCATGTCCATTGCGTATTTAACGTTTACCAATCAAATTAAAGAGCAACAAAGAACCATAACGCTATTTCGAGAAATGACCGATTTTTTGACTGTATACTTCTATTCAAAGAAAGGGACTTGGTTATTATCTATTATTTTTTGTAAAAAGCAAATATGACTTCTGGTTGCTGGATTATGGTTCAAAATCCTTGTGTTCGTTCTAGAGGCTCGGGTTAACGCCTGATCATCTGGTCGCATTGTGTATATACACTAGAGCGTTCACATTTTAACGTGATTAACGTAGCTCAGAATAAATTAGTTTCAATGAAATTGTCAATATATTCATTTTGCATTACCTATTTTTGAACTATTGTAGCAAGAACGACCAGTTCTGCGTCTAAATTTTGTATAATGCATATTATCACAGTAATTATTTGTCGTCCTTGATTACCTTTAGGCTTTTTTTGACGCCTTGCACTAATAATTTACATGGGGTATCTTATCCAGGTATTCTAGCCGCCTGTGGGCTTTTCTTCTAAAGTGACGAACCCGGTATATTTTTTTTTATTTGACGGCGGTAAACTTTGTAGGTGCTACAAAGGCACATCTTTCTTTGAATATTATGATCTCTGTTAATGAATCGACCTGCGTGTCAGATCAATCCGCAACTTTTTTCGTATTCGAGACGATTTTTATGATGTGGGCGCAAGTTCCGTAGGCGTGAAACCTATCTTTATATCATTTTATTCTTCAGTCATTGACACCAATAATATTGTTTGCATGTACTTTACATGTAGATACTATGTCAGATGTAATAAATAGAAGGCTAAAGGTTGGAATTCTTAAAACAATATTTTTTAACACACAAAGTCAATTGAAATACAGCGATAATTAAATCTCTCTATTTATTCAGTGAGTAAAGATTTGATGTGATCAATATATAACATTATTATTATAGAAAAATATTGACAATATGTAACCCCATTCTTTCATTCACTGTTTGCTGTGTATAGAAATACGATAAAGTTTAGTCATCTGTCAAGGCCATGTTGTTTTATGTACGTAAATGGAATCATTACGTTGTTTTGAAGGATGCAAGAACTCTTAGGCTAGTGATACCCAAAGCGATGCGCATTCCAAACAAGGCTACAAGGGACAGTTTGAATATTTACACGGTGGGGGGGGGCAATTTAAAAATAATGCCAATAAGAAAAAAATTCACGTGTTCAATTATTTATTTTACACCAAAGTAACTTTTGGTAAAAATTAATGTCGGACACGCCTGTCACCCCCCCCCCCCCCGCATAGATATTATCTTACATCTGGCACCATCTGTACGGCAATTCATTCACAGCTTTGCGCAAGGAGGTTTAAAGGCTCTAACTTTGAAAACCACACGTTGAAAACCCGAATTATTTGTCATTTCAAAGCAACAAAGATGTTGTGCTCTTACCGTTGGTACACGAATTGTGTACCAGAGTGCGTTTCGGCGTCATTTGTAAAAAATGACCAGAAACAACGAGGCTATAGACATATTTGCCAACTCCTGCCAAGCAGTGACGTCATGTCTTATCTGGAGAGCATGGGTAATAGACTGGAATAACCAGACACAAAAAATTGTGATTCTGTTGATACTCGTGCCGTATTGCGCTGGACATAACTGATTTGATATTAGAGTGAAAACGAAAGCAATTGAATGTAAATCAGTTTATATACAATCAGATTACATTATTATATGCGTTGCGACCCATTAGGGTCAATTTCTAGGTCCCAAATATTTACCGAGCATTATCAATTTTCTGATTACTTTAAGATCCACTATTATATGAACATTAATTCTATTCTGGGTATTTTGTTGAAAAAAGCGAAATATTGAAATAAAATGTAGCATACCTAAGGGCTTTTAGATATCTCCTCTGCATATAAGAGATGAACTCGAATGGAATTGTCAATTATGCAAAGTCAAAAATAACACATTTATTATAGCACTACTATTGCAGAGTCTGTAGCAGTATTAGTAAATAAATCATGAATCGATGGGATAGGTTGGGATCAAAGTTGAAATTTCATAAGAGACTTTCTCAATTATTACCGTCCTTGAGGTCCAGAAAAACAATTTATCAACTGTTTGACTAAAATAGCCGAAATTAAATCCCCAATGTGAAAAAATATACCATTTCATTCAGTGCCCTGTCTGAAGCTAGCTGTTTCTATTAAAAATTTAACGAGGCCAATTGCCACAAAGATCAGCTCGTCTATCTAAAGCTTTCTACTGCTAGCAGAACAAAACAAAACTCATCTCGGAAAAGAGAAAACGTCGGTCTCTTTTGACCTGTACTTACCACCAACTCATTTCCAATAACCTTTTAAAGTGTAAAAACTGTTAATTTCCCGCTAACATATTTAGCAATCATTGAAGCACGGATTGGCAAAACCGCAAATGGCCTTTTTAGACATTTTGAGATTCAAATTATCACCGACTTTTGTAAATGGTTCTCTAGCGAATATCAGTAATTGAATCAGGAGAAATGTGATGTGACTATATCACCGTCGTCCCCGATGGAACTAATGTTTAATACTTGTTAATCATGCTATGATGAGATTCTATTGAAGCCCGATTCGTTTCTCATCTCCAACCTGATTGACTGAAATATATTCTCTATCCACGCAGTATAACGTAAATCTGTTTATATACTTTAATAATATCGATTGATAGGTGCACAGGGATTATGATTTGTCATTCTCTAAATCAGTTCGAATCTGCTGAATGCCCTAGCTTTATTTTCTATTCACAGCTTATACCTTGGAATGATATTATTTTTAGTAGCGCAGAGGGATCATGACCATTGTTTATATTGTGAATATTAACTTTGGGGACACGTTGATTTGTAAAATTAATTTATGACTCGTAATCTAAACACGATTATATTGAAATTACCAGCTGTCGCTAATAGGGAGTGCAGGAGGACTACACTTCACGCAAACAAAACCATTAAGACAAACCTGCGGACACACAATATACAAGTCACTGCAAGCAAAAATCAACAACCGCATAATATATCAAATCCAGTGATTGGATCCGACTTTACCTGTCACCGTTACAGTCAGCATCACGATGTTAAGTACAAGCTGCAATGGCCCTATGAATAGCAAGAATTGATTTTGTTCTCTTTAGAGGTTGGAGGTATCGTCCCTTTCAATGTCTTTTGGATTAAGATAGACTTGGAGTTAAAAAAAAAGGATTCTTGGACTTGCAATTTGTTCTGATCCTTGACCGACGATTAACAAATCTCTTTGACTATGAGAACCCAGAATCTTTAAAGTTGTTCCCCAGCACCATTTTATTTGTGACAATAGAACTACCCTCAACGCAACGAGAGAGGTAATATCGCCATTCATTACCTTTTACTATTATCAGCATGATAGTTGCCCCTGGGACCAGGGAAGCGACATATTGTCACACCTTTCACAGTCGGTATAGATATACACAAATCAACCGAAAACAAACCCAAATTTAAATGGTATAATTAATTTATAAAAAAATAGATAGGTGGACATAAAATAGACATATAGTACAATAATTCAGTTAATGCAATGTTATAATGTGTTTATAGGCCGGTTGCATTCGATGAATACACACATTACGAACATGAATATAATATATACTTCAAAAGTTTATAATCTTTTAGTGGCATTTAGCGATTGGAGACATATCAGAACTAACACAATTATATGGGAAAACAATCACTGGTTTATTATACACAAACACGACGTTTCGATAAGTATCCTCTTATCGTTATCAAGCACAATGATATTTAGTAAACTAGATGGTATATATATATAAAAATGTACAATATTTTGTCTACGATATCACCCTAGGTGGAAGTGGACGTTAAACCCCTCAGAACAGAACAGACTAAAATATCATTGTGCTTGATAACGATAAGAGGATACTTATCGAAACGTCGTGTTTGTGTATAATAAACCAGTGATTGTTTTCCCATATAATTGTGTTAGTTCTTCAATAGTTTACGTTGAACCAGCAGATTGTTGGTTATTGTTGTCTCATGCAATTGTCTTGATTGTGGTATTAGATTGTTTTATTGGATGGGGGTGGCCTTTTTTTCAATAGTTAATTTCTTTTATTCAAAGAGAGTGGGTCGAGAGTGGAATTGGGTCAAATGGTATGGTTCCGAGCCTAAGCTTGTACATGACCTCGTGGATTTAACTGCTGACATGCCCCTACGCACAAGCATACTATTGAAATTAAATGGTATGATTTGCTCCCCTCCAATGACCTAGGTGGTGTCGAATTGACCGCTACTCTCTCTCTCTTTCTCTCTCTCCCCCTCTCGTCCCTATCATTTACCATGTATGTTCATACTTACACAGACGAGAAAAATTCGCCGAGAATGTTACCGTACAGTTTAATGATCTGGGATAATTAACACAACCTATTGGTTTGTATTTTGTCTTGTTAATAAAAGGAAAAAAATGATATAATATATCTATTTTCAGTACACAATCATCTATTTACGTTGTTTTAATTGTTGTTTTGGGGGCTATAAAGAAGATAATTTACTGACTATTAAAGCATGTATAAACAGGGTAATGAAGGGCTTAAAGAGGAAAGTAATAAAGACACGGAGGAGACATGCAGTGATTTAAGTATAGCTGTTGACAATAAAACGTGATACATTTTATCGATTAATTCATTAATCATTTTTGTCTGACTCACAATTCGTATATTACAGTCTTTATCAACTGATTCATATATTACAAAACATAAAACCCATTTAATGCTACTGGCCAAACATTAATTGAAATGCTTTATTAATCTAATTGTTGAACGTAGTTGTTGCTCTACGTAAAAGAGAATAAACGCATTATCCGTCAGTAAAGTGTCAACTTTCTATTCCTTTTAGGGGGATCACGGTGGCTAAGTGGATAAGGCGCTGGTTCGCTAGCCTGGAGGTCGAGTGTTCGATCCCTGCATAGGCCGAGAAAGTTCATCTCGATTTTCCGACGTGATTTCCCCTTGTCAGTGATACAGAAGGAGGGCCTGACAAGGGCAGCTGTCTAGTCGTTCGGATGGTACGATAATCCGAGGTCCCGTGTACACATTGGAGTGCACGTAAAGATCCCTTGGCAGTTGGAATTCGATATAAGAGTAGGCCGCAGCGCCGCTGCCCGGGCAAAATTTCCCTCATAGCACACTGTATGGCGTATGCCCGTCTTCAATTAGCTCAGGTTAAGTGCATAACAGTAGGACGTTAAAACCCATTTCATTCATTCATTCATTCTATTCCTTTTAACTGTAAATGCTACGATTTATGTTTGAAACAACTTATGTCAATGGTACTAGCACATAGACAAATGTCCAATCAAAGGCACATAATTTTCGTCGTAAACAGATAAGATGTTAAGCCCCTGACTTTCCAACAGGTACCACATTAGTAGATTCACAATTTAGTGGGAAACATATAATGGAGATGTAGAGATGCGATAATGTAGCACTAAGATTACATAGCGCTTTACTTAAAAGCAAGATTACACCGCCACTGTCCAGTTTTAAACATTTCCCCGGTTGAACTGCAGCCGCTTGACCTAAGAGTGCTGTATAACGCGTTCTGAATCCAAGCCTGAAGTCTATTTGGTTTCGTTATCCTTTCTGATATTTTGATATATTAGTAATGAAATGACCTGGGGTTTAACGTCCTATGATGAGAGATAGCGCGAACTTTTTGGTGGCGATAAAAAAAAATTATGCCATTTCTGATTTCTATAGTAAATATAGCTACCATTTCCTGCAATACTTTTCTATTAATATGTTTTTTGATTTGTAGATCTACAGTATGAAAGGTCAAAATAAAATCCATAATCTGCACGCCAATTAAAAAAAGAAATCTATACTCGATTCGTATATGCTAATTACCGTGCAATTCTTACGAAAGGAGTTATTCGAGTGTATTTCCTGTACGAATTCAGGAAGCAAGTTGCTTTTTATCAGTTACAAGCAATTACCGGGTCTATGATTCAAATTTAAGTAGCAATTTGCCTATATTGATTTGCAATTTCAGTATTTTTCTCGTCTCCCATTGAGATTGAGATAACCCCATTTGATAATTCCATATAGCTACCAATCTTTCTTTGCTTTACCCATTCGTTCATTTATTTCTTTACTTTTAGGGTTTGTGCTATCAAATATATGCCTTATTATTTAGACATAACAAGCCTATATTCAACTCTGCAGACCACCCGATGGCTAAGATAATGAGTGGATTAGACACCGTGCCAATACCATCTAATATGTCATCGTTAATGCTAAGTTCCCACTGTCGTGTCATAGAGTTGTCCCTGATGAGTCCACAATTTGGTACGTGTAGATACGTTCGAATACGTCTCGATACCATCAACACGATTGATACGACTGAATGATTAAAACCACGATTTCACTCGTAGCTCGAACCGTGATAGTGGGAACGTAGCATACACGTCCAAACGTATGTAACTCACTGCAATTGCCGACTGAAGAATAGGCACTTCACAATCGAAAAATTTGCTCCGTTCTTGTAAAAATTTCAAACATTCATAACTTCGCCTAGACTAACGTAATTTGATTGAAATTTTCAGTATATTCATTTTTAATGATCTATGTTACATGGTTATAGAAATAAATGTCATCTTCTTATCTAAATCTTACATAATTCATTTTATGGACCCACCCCCCAACCCACACACACACACTTCTTATTTGTGCGTGTTTCGTTTAAAAAGAAATGATCCCTAAAGTTGTTAGGTAGCCCTATTAAACTTTGTACATGTATAACAAATATTAACAATGAACATACAGCATTTAAATATATAAATCGCCAATGTCGGAATGTGCAAGGGGATCACACGGCTAAGTGGGTTAGATGTGAGGTCGGGTGTTCAGCCCCGGCATTGGCCGAGAAAGCTTATGCAGATTTTCCGGCGTGTTTCCCCCTTGTCATTGATGCAGGACGGAGGGCCTGGCAAGGACAACTGTCTAGTCTTTCTGATGGGTCGAAAAACCGAGGTCCCGTGTACACATTGGTGTGTACGTAAAATATCCCTGGCGCCCAGTTTAGGAACAGAGCAGTGGGGCGTTAAATCCTATTTCATTTCATTTTTTTGAAAGAGATGCATCCAAGCAGTATTCTTATTTTGGGTCTTTGAAGCTTTGAAGAAGTTGACCGTTTAAAGTACAATACAATCAATACGTTTTGAACATCTCCCATGGAATTAAACTGCAACTATATATATACTGCTATTTATAAATATATAAACTGCATATATATATATATATATATACTGCTATTTATAAATCCCAGAGACCCGTTGTAAATCATATTACACGAAGCGGAGAAGTCATATTATGGCTAAGTGGATAAGGCGCTGGTTCGCTAGCCTGGAGGTCGGGTGTTCGATCCCTGCATTGGCGTTGGTCTTCGATTAGCTCTGGTTAAGTAGGACGTTAAACCCCATTTCATTCATTCATTCATATTATACAACTGGAATTGGGGACAATTATAATAAACAACATGGAAATTTATCGCGGGTAACAAGCTATCGATGGCATCCGGAATCCGGAGAACGCGTTCGGACTGAAGCTAGCAACTATTCGTGATGATATTATATATTCAAACACCTTTAACCGGGCGGAGAAGATTCAGCAGATCCACCTTAATAATAATAATAATCATTTATATGACGATCTTTATGCAGTGAATCAGATATTTAGAATAGTATCCAAAGCTAAGCACCAAATTGAAATACCTGTCTTCCAGTTATTGTCAACATAATTAATTACTTATATATTATAAGACAGCTGCCGCAATGTCATTGATCATAATATTGGTATTATCAATGTTGTCATCTATGGTATCGATCACAGCAGTATACACTTCATCAATCTATTATGGTGCTGATTCAAATTTACGCTTCATATATCACAATATCAAATGAAAATTTTGCCCAAATGAACGAAAACAGCGTACTGCCATTTGTGCACAAACTCCAATGCTCGGTGTTAGGGCCTCTCTTGTTTAGTTTAAACACGTTTCCCTTAGGTATTATCATGGAAAAAACATGTTTCACTTTCACCGGTTCATTCATATGCGGGGGGTTGGGGAGTTGGATGGCCGAATGGTAAGCACGTACACACTGTGTCATAGGGTCTGTCATGAAGCCAACTAGCCTGATTTCGATTACCTGGTCGTATGGGACAAGGAGTAGGGTCGCCTGTCTTACCTCGTGGGTTTTCTCCGGGCCTCCGGTTCCCCCACTGCTAAAGACCCATACGCGCAGGCACGCAGATATATATATATAATTACCAGTGAAATTGATTTGTGCATATCGGAACGTTTACAGTGTTTAGACGAAATTAAATGTTAATTTGGTGTAGATTTCCTTAATCTCGGTGTTGAAATTTGTCACAAATTCAGAATTCCCCTTTTCAACTAAAGCTCCTTGATTGTTGAAGATGCTGCCACTTTATATCTTAAAGTTTCATCTGAACACTTCTGTGAAAGATGCGCTATTGCATGGTTCCATGATAATAATAAATTTTATCCCTGGTCGTTTGACAACCAACGCGTAAAATAATAAAAGCAAACAAACATTTTTTTTGATTGATCAAACTCATAACTACTCTCTTTTAAGTTTTCACTAGCGAAATTTACACCATGCACTTCATAACTTCTACAACTAATTAAAACATAAATCATACAAAAATCTACTTTGTCACATAAAAATCCCACATAAAAAATGTTTAGTTTATTAAATGACAAACGTACATCAAACAACAATTGAACATGTCAAATTTATTTTATCTCTCAAACATAGACAACAAAATTGATTTTATATATGTAACGTATTCGACCATATAAAGATAAAAAAAAATATACATTTTGTTTGGAGTTAATTAATCGGAAAAAAAATGTAATTAAGATTCGACATGAAAATCCACTGATCATTGTGTGTGATAAATAAAATGTGTTATTGTAAATTAGTTTTAAAAGTTGTATTGGGGTTGTTTTTAATATTAAAACAATACCGTGTAAAAACAAAAAGGGGTTTCTTGGCTTTCATCTTTCACATCTTTCTGTGTGAAATGATGTACTAGAATATACAATTAGTTGTTTACTATTTTATTAAACATAAGGATGTTGTTAATATTCGTTTATGCAAAAAAATTTCTGTTCAAACGGACAAATAATATAGGTCAATGTCGTTTTAATGTATTTCATCATGAGCCGTAGCTGTACCATGATCATCATTATCATCAACAAACACAGGAGCAGTATCGACAAATGACAAGTCCCTAACGCCCCAATATCTGCTCCGAAAAGGCTAAAGAACGCGCCCTAACGCTATGCATTGTGCTATGAGTGTGATTTCGTCCGACGAGCGGCGCTACAGCCTATTCTTATTTAGAATTCGAACTGTCAAGGACTCTTCTACGTGCATGCTAATGTGTACACGGTACCCAGATTTTAGTCCAACCCGAACGATTATACGTTGTCCGTTGGTAAGCCTTTCGTCCTACACCAATTCCAACTGGCAATGACTCTTCTACGTGCACGCTAATATGTATGTACGCGGAACCCGGTTTTTAGTCCCCCCCCCCCCCGCCGCCCTACACCACGCTACACCACTAGAAATACATATAAACTTTCCGGTCCATTGCGGGGATCGAACACGGGACACCCATGTTAACGAGCCAACCTCTTACTCACCGAGCCTCTGTGGTTTCCCTCCGAGTCGTCAATGAAGAACTACGGTAATAGCACAAACAAAGGCGAAATTAAATGCATCACCTACTATACCAATTCTTGCTTGTTGCGCTCTCCAAGATGCCGATCACAATTG
This sequence comes from Patella pellucida, assembly GCA_917208275.1. Classification (NCBI taxonomy): domain Eukaryota; kingdom Metazoa; phylum Mollusca; class Gastropoda; family Patellidae; genus Patella; species Patella pellucida. The sequence goes on from OU795037.1 coordinate 6,406,224, forward strand.
TTATCACGGACGCAACTATCCCAATTGTCATTTTTATAACACGACAGTAGTGCCGTAATAAATTAATGTTAAATCCATCTTTTAGATTGCACATAGTATTAAGATTTTTATTTATCTAAAGAGAATGACGAACAGTTATATGTTGTTACATATTTTAAAAGTAAGGGACTGTGCAATATATTTATTTGAAATAATATAAGTTTATAAGGTATGTTTGTTGTTAAATGGGGTTTTGGCCAATTAACGTTAATTTGATACGTTTCTTTGTCTGGCAATCTGTATAAATTATTACGTATCTTAAAAAATGCAATGTCCATTAATTGTATTTAAATATGTGTCAAAGCAAGAGACCGTATGAAATTAATACAGAAAGTGTAATTGCTGATTTCGTGTTTAATTTTTTTAGCCAATTTACTGTTATACACGTATCGTGTTTTTCAGGTGACGTGGCAGAAAGTTGGTGATGATTTTTTCACAACGATTGGTCGATTAACGTGGGTGAAGAACGATAACATTATGGTGGAATATAGTCAGAAAACACCAGAAATAGTGTCAGACTGGAATTTATTAATAAAAAATGTCAAACCGTCAGATGCCGGGTTGTATGAGTGTCAGATAACAGCAACTACCATATTAAAAAGAACAGTTCAGTTAAATGTCATAGGTAATATATTAGATATCGTTCAGTTATTCAATAACTCTGACACAAAATGCGATTGATTGAATCTTGTCATATTGCAGATGGGGGGGGGGGGTCTGTGAAAGACCGCCATGTTTATTCAATGACCGACTTGCTTGCTGCAATTATTTTCATGACTTCGATTTTTTCTCTTTTTAATATTGAAACTGGTTTTTCATAATATTTCATCACTTATGCAATTAATGCAATGCATAGTTTCACAAATTTTTAATTTCATTCTTATGATCACAAAACTAAAAGCACCATTTTAAACTCCTCAGACATTATTAAAATAAAAACTATGGGAGATAAAACGGGCCAACAACGCCTCAACGTCTTTAAAAAAAATGATTTATGTCGACAATATTTTGTTCCCGATAAATGTTGAACAGAAGAAAAAAATAAGAATAAAATATCGGCCAATGCAATCATCCATTTCTTTCTTTTGTAACTGGAATTGTGTGAAGTTAAAAGAAAATAATTTTACGCTATAATAGTTTAATGTGACAGCTGAAAGAAACCAGTTTAACGTTGATTTAATAATACTTTGTTAAATATAAATTATATTTTCTTTAACGTGGATTTTGGAATAAAAAGTATGTCGATAATGTACTTTACGGTTTGTATTTGCTTGAAAACAATTTGGTTGTTCAATATCAGTGTTTTGATATCGCGTGTATGATTTTTTAACTGTGTATTTAAAGTGGTACACAAACTGAAATGATAAGTTAGACAAACTGTATAAGGTTGCTGGAAGGGTGCACGGTTCCAAGTTTCACTAGTTGAGACTCGTGTATAGGGATTATCACAATTTTAACAATTCAATTTATACACCCTTAATCACCCATTATATCTATTAATTCTACCTCCTCTAATTCAAGCTTTTTTTTTATCTTTTTTTTTTCTTCGTATATAGGTCCTCCTCTCCACAAAGCAGGTAAGAGTCTCTTTTCTGTTTTTAATTTCTAAATACATACCACATTTCGAATATATTTCATAATTCTTAATAACCGATATGTCAACAGGTTAAGTGTTACAGAGTCTGAAATTAGCATCACCAATCAAGCTTCTTAGCTTTTCATTTTTAACGAAGCGCGTCTCCCAGAGACGATGTGGAATCTTTTACTTTCTGTTATGGTTGTCGATTGATTTACATTGGATACTGGAAGCAATTCGTACTGCTAATCGCATTTGCGTCATTTTCGTTATTACAATCCAGTTTGAATGAGAGAAATAGTCACCGCTACTATTATGTGTGCCCTATAGGTTCAAAAGTTTTCTTAGTTTCTGTACTGGTATCTTTCAGAAATACTAATCAATTGAAATCAGCGCAATAGCTCCATTGTCCGTGTTTCTTAGACTAGACTCCTTCTTTCCCGAACCTGTCTTTAAAGTCTTAAAGGACATGATCACGTGATATTATACGCTAATAACAAGATATGCTTCATTAGCCGAAGAATGTTGAATAAAAAATGCATTATGTTAATGAAAAATGCATTATGGAAGAGTATAATACAGTAGTTAAAAAAAAAAGATAATGAAAATGAATATATTTCAGTTAAATTACTTTATCTTGTACAAAGTTATGAATCTCTAAACATTTGATGATTTACTCTCGATTGTCGAGTACCGATAATAAAGAAGTCTCGATTATTCATATTTTAATTCAATTATTAAGTTGATTATAGGCTTATCGTGTGAATAAATTATATATGGCACTCGAGGCCAAAACCCCCCATACAATGGGCAAATTTAGCTCTAAAAAATGCATCTTTAAACTCGTGAAATTATTCTGGTCTTTAAAATAACTAAGCATCTCAAGTCGCAAATGCAGATTATAAACAATATGGATATAAATTGAAGGCTTTCAAATATGTAAACAAAACTACGTAATGATCGCGAAACCTTACTTTGAATCTGTAAAGTGTTTACTTGGTTTTGACAACAAACATTCGTCCTTATAACGGATCAAACAAACCGGTCATGTTTGTTAAAATATAATGTTAAGCGATCACCAGGTTTTAGTGACAGGAATCATAGCTTGAAACAAAATTAACGCATTGTTGTAGTTTACAATGGGATTAATGGTTGCAACTAATCCAACAGTTTAAACTACACTGGTCCGGAAAAAACATGCCACCAATGTACGAACATATTGAAAAATGGACAAGTCTAAGTGTGCTAGAATATATTAAACTCGCTCCGCTGTGCATATTTATGTATTAAATCAGACATCGTTGTATTGTAGATGAAATAATGGTCTTCGTGCAACTGGCGGGGTTTCGAATCCCCGGTTGTAAGTGACAAGGATAAGGGGCGCCTGTCCAGCCTCGTGGGTGTTCTCCGGTTACCCCCCAACTGCTAAAGACCCCTACGCGCAAGCGAATTATTGAAATAAAATTAAACCATATGTTAGTCCCAAAATGACTAAGATAGCCACGGTACTCCAAGATTAAAAGTTTTGTGTATGTGCATGTATAAAAAAAAATCGACGAATACGTTTATTCTTGATCTATGAATTTGTTTATTTTTTCTTTTGATAAAAAAATAAGAAGAGTCACTATATTTTCCTCTTTTTTTCTCGGACATTTCTGCACTTGGTAAAACCATTCAGGTCTGACATTATAACGATCCTGTTTCTATTTTTTGCAGGGATAACTGTACAAGGTAAAGAGTATGTGGAACATGGGGACTCTATTGTGTTAGAATGTAATGCGACAGGTGGACCTATCATACCTGATGACATTGATTGGTTTAAAAACGGAGATAAAATAGATTCACATAAATACAGTAATATAGTAGTGACAAAATACAGATCGCTAGAAAACAGAGCCCTCATCAGTCATTTAATTATAGATAGAAGTACGAAAGACGATACAGGCACCTATATCTGTAGAAGTTCCTTGGATGAAATAAATAAAAAGACTGTTACTGTTTTAGTTGGTGAGCTTCACCTCAATCATGTCATTATTTAGAAGGAATCAATCGACTTGCATGATATATTTAATTAAAAAGGGGTTGAGGGATGGGGGTCTTTTCGTATATTTTATCATAAGGTACCAACTGATGACGTATTTTAAGGGAGTGGAACTGTGGATAATCCTCTGTTTCATTCACAAATACCTTTTCCTGAAAAGTTGTTTATTTTTTAATTTGTGATTTTTTTGTGACAACCCCCCCCCCCCCCCCGCCCCACATCGACTGGAAATTTTAAAGTGAAATCATAATTTACAGGAAACGTAAAGTCTATTCTTATAAATATATAACTTAAGATATTTGAAATTAGGGCCACCTAACATCTTATTGGCATTCATTTAATTAATCGGTATTTTAAGGCAAAAACTAATTGAATCCTTAAAATATTTGAAATATAACCTGGTTTTAAAAAAACCCAATGCAATAATTACAAATTGCCAATGAGAAACTAGGGGGTCGTTTCTCGGTAGAGGTCGGTCTTGACTTTCAGTGCCCAGATCTCCCATTAGAAAAGCTTCCAATTAATGATCGAGGACATCAACAGTTTGGATAGCCCTGCTGTACCTTTAGATTTATTGCAACTCTTTCCACACATAAAAGCTACTTTATCCTCAGAAGCACCGCATTAGTGATAAGATTCAACTAGGGAATCATTTTATAACAATGGTTTGGTGAGGCAAAGCCTATTCGAGCAATTTTAGTCCTTTGTCATTGAATTTTTTTTTGTCCGCCATTTGCAGACACACTTTATTGCCAGTTAAAATTACTTTGAAACATAGCTTAAACATTCTTCCGTTTTGATTAGAATACACATGTCATTATGTGTTTTTATTTTTTTATTTTCAGCCGATTCTTCAAATGTTAAAAGAGGTGAGTTGTAATCTTTCTTATATATGTAACGACTAATACTTACACTTTTTATTGTATCTTATTGGAATTGAGTGACATCATAATAGGTTAGACTCGCGATTCGATGCAAAACCAAACGCAGAAGCATCGAAATCAGTCTCAACTGGTCCGACGACCTAATGCAACTATAAAATAATGGCCCTCAGAATTGTCTACGTATTACTTGTCTGGTAGCTAATGGTTCGGATAATAAAGTGACTAATTGATTATGGGGTGTTTCGGACATTTAGGTTGGGCTTGGTAAGAAAACGACCGATGGTTTAGCAAAACAAAATACAATTTAAGTGGATTGTTCCGTCAACGTTCGGTTAACGTCTACCCCCCCCCCCTCCAGCCAAGTGGTGTTGTAGTTACCACTTTAATCTTTTTCGTCGCTTGTATTTAGTTCTTGCTTTTCAAAAATGGCTACTGTGGCAAACTTTAGCCCCTCGCATTGAGGTATTGGGTGTCATAGGTCTGTTTCAATAGATTTAATAAACCATCCGACTAATGCAAGACATTTCCCACAGTAGCTGAGGCTGTCATCACTGGACTGTGCATAATACAAAATGCTAGCCAACCACATTAAATTGGGAGTCGAATTCGATCTTGATTTGGAATATCCGCTACTGAAAGATATTGAAAGATTGCAAAAATGTCTCTTTGACTATGGGTGTGTCGACGATGATTTATGCTAACGCGTAAATCACGCAAATCGTTTTTTATCTTCTATAATTCTGTAATACCAGACATTCTTCAATCTTGTTATATGTTACTGAATGGTATATATTTCACCATGAGATAATGACTAACATTGAATCACGTGGTCGAATAAAACCCCACATTTATGCCATTGTTATATATGTAAATATTTCTTAGAAGAGGCGTAGCTACGCCCGAAATATTTACGTGTGAGCCTGGGGAACGAATAGACAAGAACACTTTATATTAATTGATATATTCGCATTAATGTCATATTTAGCTATGCCTTATCGATAATTTTCTACTCTGACTACACGGCGCGTCACACATCCCTCTCGAATTCAAAGTGTGTGCGAGTTACAGTCCCTTTTATTTGTAGACATAGGAGTTGCTCTCTTTTCGCCACAATCCTACAGACATCAATTGTCTTGATTGCATGTTGCATGCTGAATATGTTTTATCTTGTCTCGTATTGCAGATTATTCTCAGATTATTTTCATCAACATAATTAGTCCATTTGGGATGTCGAAATGTCAAATTATATACTACACGTGCATGGCATGTGCATGTCTGTGTTCAATATGTTTGTTTTAAGTTTGGATAGTTTTATATATTTTTTATTTCCCTCTTTGCTTATTTTATGTCAGTATAATACAAACAATAGTTTAATCTGTGTACAAATCTTCAAACAACAGTCTTAATCAAATTTAAAAGATTTCAGTTCAGTTTACTTGTGGGTCAAGGTGGTTCGGGAAATGTGTCAGCACTGGCTGACTAAGGGGTCACCGGTTCGACCCCGGTGTAAGCCGAGATAGTTTTCTTCTAGATTTTCGAATATGGTATCTCCTTTTCAAAAAGTTGTGTATGACGGATAGGATGGAGGTCCCATAAACATAAACTGAGCAGTCGAAATTCGAAATAAGAATAGTCTGTTTCAAAAATTATTCTGAATGACGTATGCTCGCCGTCGTTTCCCGGTTATTTCATGTATGTAAGACGTAACACGTCGTAACCCCATTGACTGTCTATTGACAGTTAGTCACGTGCAATTGTAAAGCCGATGGCCCATGGTCAGCAGTAACTACTAAGAATGGCTCTTGACACAGAAAAAGTCTTTGAAACTATTATTGTTATGACATCTACCTTGTCAATTAGTGATTTATAATGATGCCCTCAAGCCATAGACAAGCTGAATTGAAGATTAGAAGTACAGGTCAAATTTCCTCATTCATTGCAATTGGTGAGAACGAATTACATTCATAAAGGTGATAAATATATCACATAATAATATCCTGCTATTTACACTAGGGGCCGATAAAACGTACCATATCGGCCCGGGTCAGAGCCAAACTCGTTTTATTTGATGCGCACATACAATGAAATAACTGGGCGAGACTCGGCTGTCATTTGCTCTACAAAATATTGAACCTAATCCTAGTAGACCCCTGGTTAAGAAAACCTCGCATCAGTAGGTTTGCTCTATTCAGGCACTCGTGGTTACGACCCGTTTCAATTACTGAAAATGTTCCACTGGGGCTCCATGTCCAAACAAAATAAACGAACAACGTGTAAATGAGGTTTGCCTTTGATTCCTTCTCGGAATGTGGTATGTCTGTTGTATTTCATCAACGTATAGCCGTACTCGACACAGTTTAGGATGTACCACATACATTCACTATTTCAGTATTCCCTCTATTCTTGAAAACCATTTATGAATAATTTATGACGTAGGTTCGCTATTTGAACATTTTGAACAATGATAAAAGCATTCAAATGAAAACCGTTTTGAATGAAACGAATCTATCTGATGAATACTGTCCGGGATTAATCAGGCAGTCTGCTCGCGAAGACGAGATGCATAAAATCATTTCTATAAAATCCGTTTTACACATGATCGGTGGCAACGTTTTATACGGTTTACGTGAGAAAAGTCCTGCCATATCACTCAATTCAATTTATTTTTATATTAAAGCCGTCTTTGGAGTAAAGCAGATAATGTGTGAACGCAAACTCTGATGATTGAAAAATGCAATTGGTTAGAATTGAGCTTAACAAGCAATTCCCAGTCAAAGCGGTCTTGTTAATGTCTATTTTAACTAGCTATTTAGTTGGGTTTCAAACGAATGAAATTTCTGAGCCACAAAACACTTAGAAACCAATCTAACAAGACAGTTAGTAGAAAATAAGTTGCGTGTAAAAAATAACAAATAAGATTCCGAATGTTTATTTCCACGTAGCATCGATATTTTTGTGCTGTAATTCTGACACCTATTACAAGAAAATTTGTTCTGGATTGTGTATTAGGATGATCAAGATCGGAATTACTGGTGATTACATTAAATGATTTTTTTTCTAAGAGTGTTTATTCGCAATTTAAAAATTAGTTCGATAAGGTGACTTAAAGGAGCTCAACCTCTTGTTCTATAGTTTTCATAATATCCGAAATTAAACCCCATATTAGAATTCAGTATTGGTTAATTACAATCCATTTTGATTTTGATATGTTGCCGTAAAAATGTGGGATTCAAATATCCAATATTTAAGACACATTGAGCATTTTATAATAAGTAAACGAGTCGTACACTCTCTGGTTTTGGACGTAAACGGAATGAATAAAGAAAAACATATCCTTCATTAGAATGCGGGAGTAAGTATGACTGATTCAAAAACGATCAAATAATAATTTTAAAAAACGTGTAGAATGCACTTATTAGGCGTAAAGGGTTCTCGTTCAATTTCGCCGGTTCGCGTATTTCACTGAATTCATAAAAATTACAATACACTCTTTATATACACTCATATTACATCGGTATCTGCTTTTAGAACAATTTATGGTTAAAAATAATTAGCCCATTTCTAATATAAAATACACCTTTCAGTGGTTTCGTGCTGTCAATCTGCTTAGGTAGTTAGGCAAGTGGCTCATCATATAACGCAGATTGGTTTTTTGGGTAAGATCAAGATATACTCGGAATACATATGACATTAAATGACACAGTCAAGGCCGAGCTAACCTCGACATTTCTTATAATTTATAACTGAATATATCATTGACGATCCAGAAGTCGTTGGGAACACCCTGTTCCTTGTCCGCATTTGAAAAAAGATGTAATTAAGACAAAATATATAAGGTCCTAGTTTTCTGCACCAGCCGTGGTAATGAAGACGGGTGTACGCCATGAAGCGTGTTAACGGAATTAATTTTCCATGGATTACACTGATTCCGATTTCCAACTGTAAGGGGCAGGAAGGGGTAGAGGGGTGTGTTCTTTAAAGGCCTGTCAAAGGCAAACTTTAGGTCCTGGGCTTTGGACCATCTGAACTACTATTTTGTCCGATAGACGACCCATAGTTGTGGGATTCAGACGTAATGTAGTATCGGTTATTGGTTGCCAATAATGTCCCAGATAACATCTTTACGTAAGTTCAACTCATTTGAATATACTCGTCAACGACTTATTCCGAAACCGACATTTTGGACATTTAAGCACTTCTTATCAAAATAGAAGTAACCTAGGTCAATAATAGTATATATACCCCAGAAACAACTAAATGAAATATGTTTTGGTCATGGAAAATGGCAACGAACCTGCCAAATGTATACTTCGGGTCCTGGGTTTTGTCAGATCTGAACTACTATGAAAAATATCAACAAACCTTGCATATAATTAATTCTGGAAAAGTATGATGAGCAACGACGGGTTAAACAAACATATCATGATCTTTAATTGGTCTTTCTTCAAGCGGTATAAAAATATTGCCAAAAGATATTGTTCAATTTTCTTCTACGAATAAAAAGGAAATTGTTATTTTTATTAATGCGTAAAAAACATTTTGTTATAAACCAGAAAGTACTAGTATGTTCTTCCATTATCTCAAAATAAATTTCACTTATAGATATCAATTGCATCTGTATGCTCAGAAGCTTTTAAGCTTTCACGTCATGACATTTTGTTTATGATAATTTCTTGAGAAGGTGCACGCGCTGCTGAGAACAAGCACTGTTATGTTGTGTGCTACAATTGAAAAAGAGCCGGTTTAATAATGAAGATATAAGATAGCAAAGAAATTTTTTTATGGTGAAATGTTGTCAAAGGCAAATGATTGATAACTTGTCTTTCGTATTTCACACCTCTAAATTAATTTAAACCGGTGAACAGAAGGTCGATAGATAATTCGTCAACTGTCTACAGTCAGCTAAGATTAAAATCTAAGACCGTTTTGGCTAAAATCCGACTAAAGGCCGAGATGTTGGCCAGTTAGTAACGTGCGCATCCTTTACTCAGAACAGGGGTTTGGATGACTAAATAGTTAGCACGTGCGTGCTGTATAATAAAGCATGTCATTGATTCAACTGGCGTGGTTTCGAATCACCGGTTGTACGTGACAAGGAGAGGGTCGTCTGTCAAACCTCGTGGGTTTTTTTCCGGGTCCTCCGGTTTCATAGGCTCCCACTGCTAAAGACCCGTATGCGCAAGAGAATTATTGAAATAAAATTAAATCATATGTTAGTCCCGGTATGACATAGTTTGTATCGAGTGAACGTTAAAACCCATCTCTTTCTCTCTCTCTCTCTCTCTCTCTCTCTCTTTACTCAGAACTTTGAAACATTCATTTAACTTGGAACAATGTAACACTGAACAGTGTATTCACGATGTTAATTTCTGTGTTATTATTTTCAGTTTCATTTCTTTATCGTTTTAATTTGGTAAACTGATCGACTGTTCTCGCACGGACAAAGAAGACTTGTAATTAAGAATTTTCACGGCTTCATCTCTAATTTCCCCTGAATAGCAACTAAATTAACATCCTTCGGGCCTTTTACATCTTCTTCTGCGACGCAAGCTAATTTGAAGAAGACATACACCACACAAACAACTGCATATACCCTTATGTCATATCAACAATCCCTGGGTATAATATATCGAGGTTTGGTTTAATTGTCGACAAGTAGCAAGGTGACTAATAATAATAGTGTCTTGTGTAGCACCATAGGCCTTTGTGGAAACCCGGTCGCCACACCTTACATATTATGACCTATGCATCTTTTCTTACTACGTCTCTAGCTGTTCTTGCTTCTACTTCACGTTGTGTGTTTGCCTCTTACTGGTTTCTTAAGACGCCCGTCTTCTCAGTTATAACAATGCAGCTGTTCGTTTTTACATTGTATACAGCATAGCTGGATACATACAAGCATTGTACAGATTACAATACAGTCAATACTAATTGAACTCTTCGCAGCCCTAGCGTTGTATGGTGAATTCTCACGGGTATCATAATTTGTATCTGCTGAATTTGAATATTCAATTATCTAATTAGTCAAATATGATGTAAATAATTAGATAGATTGGTTAATTGGGCCCAATGACGTCGAAACCCACCATGTAGTTGACATAGAACCAGTTATGTTTAGGCTATATAACTCTTTTTACATACCCATATGTGACTCGCATGCTAGTTGGATTTAAGTATTTTAAGTACATATGCATATGTTTAAAACTACAAAATTGCCAAAGATATTAATTTTATTAATGCAATATAAAGCCATCTTATTTCTCTAATCGTTGTCTATAAATGTTGCCTCGACTATATTGCTTCAATTGTTTTTTTGCCATACAATGCGAAATAATGAATATGGTTTTGTGTTTCAGTAAACTGATTTCAATTTATGTAAATTGTTGAGGATTTATGTTATGTGCATGGAGTAACGTGTTATAGTTTTATTTGTTAGATGATATTTACTTATTGGTGTATATTTCACTTTGGTATATTTTTTTGTTTAAAGAATACTTTGTTCGATAGGTGGGCGTTCCGTATCAAACACAGTTCTTTATACACAGTTCTTAATACGAAGACTGCGAGAAATCGTAAAGGGTAAACTATTACAGGGGGGGGGGATAACAGAATGTTAGCACGTGCGTTGAAGCATAAGATCTGTCATTGTGTCAACTGGCGTGGTTTCGATTCCCGGTTGTGCATGACAAGGAATTATTGAAATAAAATAGAACCATAGTTTATGTCGAGTGGAGGTTTAACATCATATCTCTCTCTCTCCATCGCTCTCTCTCTCTCTCTCTCATACTATTCCACGATTTGTTTATTTTGCCCTGAAGTAAGGCTTATCCAGTTCCTGACCTTCTATCTAGATTAACTTTTCAGTCTCCATGATGTGCAGGTATAAATTCAAATACGTTGTATATTACCGAGTTGACTGTGATATCGCCACGGTTGAAGCGGGCGTAAAATACAACTTACTGACACACATATTATATTATCGTTTCTTATTGATGACTTAATGTACAAATTGCTTTCGAACATACATGTAGTTAAATTTTGCCAAGCAGATCCTTTACATTTAGGTTCTTAGGTGTTATTCGCCGAAATTAAAGTTTCCTAATGTCTGATCAAATGACAACATGTTGAAATAAATTGAAAGTTACGTTCTAGCCTTTAACTGGAATTAGGCGGCTAAATATAATTTATTTCTTTTTTTTAAATAGTTTTCTAGTATATATATCATTTGTTGAGAAATTGTGAAATAATTTCAATAGACATCCCAATCACACTGTTTGAAACAGAATCGCGCCTATTGCTCAAAATAATGAAAAAAGTGTCATGCTATATTAAAAGATGTAGTTATATGATTTGTTTTCGGTTTACAATTTAATCTTGAACACTGTAACCTTGTCTGACCGCCAATATGATAGATGGTGTTTTAATATGATAACCGTTCATTGTTTACGATTCTTTATTGTTCTCTTTAATATCTGACGGGATCTTAAACTCACAAATCATGAAAAAAAGGGTCTATAGCCCGCCGACAATTTTGGGTCGTGTATTTGATATTTCGCCACGTTGATCATTTCGAGACTAACATCTGATATACAGCAGCTCGATGATCAACCATCAAGGCACCCTTCTCGCCCCATCACCTACATGGACGTAAATATTTAGTTTTGTCTATTTGAAAATGTATCCGGATGCGACAACTCCTGTACGTTCATAGCTATTTGGCAAACTTTTAGGGATCATTGTTTAGTTAGATATCATGTATACAGTATATGGACATGCGTAACATTGGACTGCCAGAACAGTTGATTTGCCGTAAATCTCTATAACCCCTTAGTAAAACAAATTGAGACGGATCAGTGCCCCCAAATTGCAGGATTTTTTTTTAAAAATAGGGTTCGGCTTATACATGTAATAGTGTTGTCAATGTCAACATCCAGTTCATTTTACTTCGGAATGTTACTTGTATGGTCCTAGAAAATTGTATTAATCATTCTAAATTTATTGTTTATATATCCATTAAAAAAATAGAGTTTGATAGTTTATGACTTTATTATAGTGCTGATTTACTGGGATTTTGTTTAAAACAATGTTCTCTGACAATGCCAGTATAACTTAATGCTTATTTTTTTATCATTTACAATATGCATAGATTCCATAAACAAATAAAATGGACCATTTTTGTATCTTACAAATGAAACTGGCGCCATATTTGTTACTACAATATGGCGGAAATTCGGCATTCATATTTTAAAAACTATTTCGGGTTTAAGAGAATCCATTTTCTTTTTATACGCCCGCATTACAATATTGTATATGGTCGTCAAGAGACAAAAATTATCCGTTGGTTACACATGAGACTAAATTCATCATCGGATAAAAAACTTCATGGACTGCGTGGGCGACTTAGGTTGCATAGTCTTATGATCGGTTCCCTTTGAACCTGTTGTTTCAAAAATTTAAGATGTAAAATTGTCCATTTTGTTACGTCATAATACTTAATATCGTTATCAATTTATTTCCGGTCTTTACAGAACCCGGAAGTAGTAAATCAGGGTCATCGAGGACACACAGACATCCTGAACACAGTTAGTTTACTTTCATTTTACTTTCATTAAAAAAGTATACACAGAATTTAAAGATTGTATAAATCATATGCTCTTACATTGTATTTCAGTGTTTTCGATTCGCAAACTCAATCATTAATTAATTGGGTAAATTCACCCGTATTTGCTAGGATCATCAAACCGGTTGTTTTCATAAGAAATGTATTGACAGCAATACACTCGTAAACGCGCTATATGTATCAATTTAAACATTCAATAATAATATGTCCATGCAAATTTTAAATATCTAAAGTGTGATTATTTGTGAAGTAAAATATAACTTAAAATAATATACGTATTTTAACGACATGTACGGGTCTTTCGTTAAAGATATACTTAAGGCAAATGAAAGATATTACGTGTGCTTGAATGTTTTTGTGCGTGCTGAGTCTGCTGTCGGTGTTTTTATATATTTCAACGGAATTGTGGCACATATATATTTAAATGAATATATACATTTCCAAAGTATGTCAACGTCAGACACCAACGTATTGGAATATCTCTTTGATGGGTCTATCTATAGTAATGCTGTAGTCTATAAACATCCAGCAATTCTCAAGAAGAAATTGAATACAAATGGAAAACCCCATTCACGTCGACATTATGTGACAAAATGCAGTATTATATGTCCCACATCAGTAGCGGATTATCATTGAGGCGGATGAGGCTGCAGCCTCAGGCCCAAAGGTTTTTGTAAAAAAAAATTGTTAGACTTGTCTGATACGATTAAAAACGCAAAGACAATGAATGTGGGGGTGGGTGGGTTTTAAGCCCAACGGAAATTAACATAGGCCCTGACCCGAAATTAATTAGGCCCACGTCATTTTAAATAGGCCCTCCAGTAACTGCCGCCTCAGGCCTTGGTGGAGCTTAATCCGCCACTGTCTCACATGTCCATAATGTTGGTCTGTTTATGGTGAAAAACGCCGTCAGCAAGCACAAAAAACATTCAAGCATAATCTTTTAGTGGCATTTAGCGATTGGAAAAACACATTAACAGAACACAGTTTTTATGGAAATCAATCACTGGTTTATTCCCAAAGCACGACTTTTCGAAAAGTATCCTGATAACGATATAAGGATAATTGTCGAAACGTCGTACTTTGTGAATAAACCAGTGATTGATTCCCATAAAAACTGTGTTCTGTTAACATTCAAGCAGACGAAATATCTTTCAGTTGCCGGGTGTCAAACAAATCACGTGATGTATACTAATTAGCCATGTGGCGTGAATTGAAATGCAGCGTACAGTTCGGTATGGGTGAAATTACACGACGGCTTTGTGTACTAAACGTTAAAAAAAATAAATTCATGTTTATAATATCCTGATAAACATGGACATTTCATCCGATTTTTTGCCAAAGGACGACGCGTGAACACAATACAGCGGTAAACTTATGCCAAATCTGTATGCTTACTATAGAGCCAAGTGATCGTGTTGAACAAAAAATGTAACTTCCGGATTTAATAAAAATTAGTTTCTCGCTTACAAAAACTTGCTTGTGTTACAGAGGGAATTATTTCTCAATATATATTTAAGATGTATGGAAACCTTGTTGAAAATTGTCGGTCTTCCCCTTTAAGATAATTTCAGTATATCTGAGCTATCTGTCAAGAATCACTTAATTCGTGTTATGTTTCGCTTGTTATGTTATGAATTAGAACATACACAATTGATTTATAAACCAATTTTTATAATAAATGTATATGTACCAACTTCTCCTGAAACCTGATTTATGCTGATAAGTGAATATTTTGTTTATATAAAGGTTTTTATTTAACATTAAAAATATCAGGTTGATGGAAACCAAACTACTAACAAATATTTGGCATTTTACTGCATCTTGCTATTATTACATCACGTGTTTATTAACGAGACTTGGTGAGATTTGAGATGTATTTGCCGAGTGAAACATCCCGCTACCATATTCCTGATTGTTATCACGTGAATGCCAGCATGAACCTTGTTTGATTAAATGATTTTCTGCTGTGAAAATAGACCCAACGAACCGAAGTTTCATATCATTTTTTTCTTTACATTATGACATTCGATGTATAAATTCAATGCAGAATATTACTAATCGTAATTAGAAAGAGTATCAAGTTACCAAAGAAAACGGCAATGTTGTTCATGTTGAACACCTTAGTAACGAAAACATACCTTTGGGAAAGGAATTACATTGCATGGAATGGGCATTAGTATCTTATGTAAAAACGGTATTCATTTATAATAATTAGGACACACACACATATATATATGAACGGTCTATACGATTATCCCACTACGATCATTCCCATGATCATTAGTATTAAATTATCTGAATATTACATCCCAACGTGTAATGTATTTTTTGTCTTTCTTTTTCGCAGGAACCGCCAATTCTAATAGCTCTACCAATGTTACTGCCATTTTATTGGTGTATGTGTTATCACTTGTGACTTCATCTGGATATTTGTACAGTGGTTCTTGATACAAGCCAATCGGATCGAAGATGTGCCTTCAAAATATATAGTCAAGATGTGATTAACCAGTGATAGTGAGCAAGCTGAATATAAATAAAGGCTGTTGATCGAGACTATAACGATTGTTCATATTTTGAACCAACCAACGAGAGTGTTTTGAGAATGTTTAAATGAAGTCACTAAGTTATTTAAATGAGATACCGTGATTACTGTTAATTGTTTATATTTTCGCAAATATTGAGAACTGTACTTATATACCCTAAATCTGATACATATACATCAGACGGTACATATAAGAATATATAGGAGAATATATGACGGGTTTAAATATGTATATATATGTAAATAATAATAATTTAATTAGACAACTTGATTTTTTTGAAAAATCAAAAAGAATTATTGTGTGTGTTTTTCTATCGTTTTTGTATAGTTGGAGATTGACAACTGCCTGTTTGAGGTTACATCATTGAATTTTCAGAAATGCGTTTCCTTATAATACCATAAACCTTATATTTAACAAACTAAAGTGTATAAGAAGATCAAGGCAATGTGTGACGCCCAAACCTATTTGTTGTGAACATGTTGTGAATAGTGTTACATATTACTAACATAGCTTTCAAATGACCCAGAAAAGAGCGGAATTATATAAATAGTGTGCTAAGCCTTATAGTACGTGTTGAAAATTACACAATCGTCAATCATGCGCTAAGCAATTGGAATTGATGTAGGAAATAGAATATTGCTAATTGCGCTGTTGTCATTGCCAAACTTGATGCACCAAACAGCAATGTTGTAAGGATTTCACATTTGCTTTTTAAAATTGGTCATCTATTCTGTAATATATTTCGGTACAATTTCTGTTGATTCTCAGTTTAAAAGGTATAGCAATAGATAATTGTTTTTTTACGTATTACAAAAAACTCACGGAATATAACATATAAGTAATTTTGATGGTTTTTATAAGTCATATCAACACTGTCACATACCTCATCCTTGTAGATAAAAGTGATTATCGTGTAAAGTTCTTAAAACTCAACAATTAACAATAAAATAAAACTAAGTACGAACAATCCAAACCATTAGACAAACTTTGAAGTCCTCAAAAACGGCATAGGCAAAATAGTGTAATCCGGAAAAATAGAGTAATCAGCACATGGACTGTTCACCGTGTACAAAATACACGACAGACAGTGGTAACAGTTGTCCGGAAAAGTAAGCTTACCCTGCCTGGAATACAGAAGCAAGAAGAAACAAAGAACGTGTTAAAATTAGCATTTTTCATCAATCACAAACCTCCAATCTCCAGCACCCGTATTGCATTTCAAATTTAATTATTACTGCCATTTCATCACCGACAAATATTATGTTGGCCAAGAAGCCTTTAAATGTTTTCATTTAACAGTTTTTAGACGAACTAGACATTTAATTGTTTTCAATTGTTTTTCCATATGCAAGATGTGTTTGTAATTATAAAAAGACAAAACTAGTTGAGATAAATTAATTGCACTTATTAATAAATACAATGATTAGTAGCTACAAATTAAATATAACCCCTGTTCGATTAGTGTTGTTGATTACTTTATTGAGTTGTTAATTAAATGTCAATTAAGTGTCATTAAGGTTGATACTGTAAAGCAAGAATGTAATTCTACACATTGTACAATGCATGGAATACTAATGACGCCGTGGACACTTTTATTTTATTGCAATACCAGCAGCTCAAGCCTCGTATACTGTTGTTAACGATTCTTGCTTTACAGTATTATGTACATTGCCTGATATCATATTTAATATCATGAGAACATTTTGATGGTTGTGATTGGACGTATGGAGATACATTTTGTCAATTTGTATGTTTTATTTTGTAAATATGAATATTATATATAACGATTTGATGTATTATTAAATATGTAAAATAAAATGTCGTAGATCCACCCCAGAAAAAAATGTTTACATTTCTTTAATGTTTTGGAATTGCTAAACGTTGTCCGCATTTCAAGAATACTTAGAATCAATATTTTGGAGTGTTTCTGGCAAAGGACATGTTAAAATGCGAGCAAAAATGGGGAGTAACCGGTATGAACACAACGGCATTACCTATTAAACATCACATATGGAATTTACTTAGGCCAAGGAAAATAACACCTGTGTTTGCGGTTACTTGATCACCAAAAATAGGATCGGTCGCTAACCTTTTTTTGAGACGTACTGGGTCAGATTCGGTTCCATTATCCAAACTAAAATATTAATCCTTAAAGTTATCAACTCACTATTATACGACCATGGACATTATTTCCCACCCTTAAAAATCAGTGACACAGAGGAAAAAAACACACAATTACCCCCCACCCACCCCTGTTTTGCTATTGACAACATGGGGCAGCCTTTTCTAACACTGGAATTTGAAGTTGAAAATGATATTTTTGCCAATTTCTCAGCTGGCAATAGTGAATTATAGGATTAAAAGGATTATTCTTTAACAAGGTAGGACTATTTATGGATAACATCTATTGTAAGGCTTTATTTTTTATAAATTTTAAAAATATAACTTAATAAAAGTTTGAAATTGTTGCTTTAAATATCCCGCATCGACACTTGCATTGAGGATTATGGTTTAAGGTCTGCCTATAAACACAGGTACAATACTTCTTATCTGCAAGCTCTTTTTGCAAATACATATTGAAACATCCATGAACCATTCAGTATACTACAAGTTAATAAAACACTTTACACACAGATATGTTCGCGTCCAATGTTCATTTTGCCTTTAAAGACATACACAGTAAACCAGACAGAGGCTATATTTCTTTAAAGTATACAAAAGAATTTAAATGCCGGATTGCAAATCAATAACTTGGTGGCTGATATATTTCTTTAAATCTCAAAAATCTGGCGACGATACATAATCTCGCACCACCACCCCCGCAAAGGAAATTACGGCAATCACCGGGATCGACATCCTAGGAACTCCCATATTGACCTCAACTGTACCTGTTCCCAATAGCAAAATAAAAACTCGATCATGACGTACTTGTTTGTGGTTTTCGATTTGCAAAGCTCAGCATATTCAGTCATACCAAGTATTGGCTTCGACAAAATTTACATATGTGACAGAATTTGTTAAAACTGATTATAAGTATGATTTTACGAGTGATGCGATAGAATTTGTTAAACTTATTCTAAGTATGATTTAACGTAGTGATATTTGCTACGGATGATCCGATATTGAAAATCCCGAAAGGGACACGGATATAGGAAATCAGTTGTTGATACTTATGGGGCTGTCACACATTGACGTATAGAATCAGCGTATACCGACGTATGAGAAATTTAGCAAACACGCTGATGTACGTTGAATTCGTTATGTGTACGCTTTTAACAAGCGTCCTCTTTATATTTTAAGTCAACTATAGCGTATGCCAGCGTGTTGGAACTAATTTTTTATACGTCGGAATAAGTTGTCTGAAACGTTATAGTGTGACAGGCCCATTAGTGAAGTAGATAATGGCAAATGGTAACAGCTACACAAACGATTGTCAACACTCTGCTCGAAACCGAATATTCGTAAGATGAGAAAACTTGATGTCACCAGGTTAGAAACATAATGGAAATTACCAAAAGCAGGTCAAGAATCGCCCAGTTTTGATTATTTGTATGCTTACATTTTAAACGATTGTCATGGTTCATTCTGTTATAAATAGAGTAGTATTAATTACAGACATTGGTTGTGTACGTTGTCTCCTCAAATCAGAAATGAAACGGAATATTATAGAAAGAAGCACATTCTATCGGGTACAAGCCACAATAAAACCACAGAAACTGACATAAGAAAAGAGTTAATACTAGAATGGTCTTGTGTGAGCAATGGTTGTGATGTTACCCAAAGAGGCAACTAGTATTGTATTACGGGTGCCCAAAACAATATTTTTATTAAAAAAAGGAAAAAACTAAAGTGGGAAGCCAAGCCACTGGAAGGAATGGTTATGACTTCGCTTCGTTTTGCCACGAGGCTCTGCGGCAAGGCAAGAAATCATGAATAGGAAGGCAAGGAGTCCATTTCTTGCCTATTTGCTGTATGGTCAGAGCTGAAGAGATACGTTGTTTTTCGCAACAACGGTTTAATATATGGAATCGGGTTGACTGAATCCATTCTCAGCTACTGTATCACTGTTAGTCTGGAACGTTTTGACTATTTTGGTTTCTCTTATTTCTTAAACGAAGCCAATATTAATAAGATGATAGCAAAGTATAGTCAGTGTGGTACAGTGAATGACAAAACCCGAACGATGAATCGGAATTAGATTTCAGGCGACCATGCTCGGATACTTGTGTAGCAACCACACTATGTATTTTCAACTCAATTAATACATTATAAACTCACATCATATAAACCATATATACACACATCATGTGCCAAGGGCCAAATTTGAAAAAGGCCTCAGGCCTAATTTGCTACCCTTGTAAAATGACGTGATTATTATTATTATTATTATATAAACCGTAGCACGAATACTGTAATTAAAAATGAGATAATCTTCACGCAAATAACTCATTGCTCACTGAACCGTGAAAGTAAAACTCCCAATGTGTGCAGGGCTCAATTGTTTGCGGAGGCGCAGTGCGAGGGGTGGGGGTGTCCGACCAAATTGGAACAAAACCAAACCCGACTTTTCCTATTATGAATTATTTTTTATATTTTACGCCGATATTTTATTGCTTTAAATCTTCCTAGTGCAGAAGCGTACATTTAGACCATAGGTGAATTTATCAAGTTTACATTTTTATTACTATCAAAAGATTCGATTCATTAAAATTTGATAAATTTATATAATTAAAAACATACAGTAAGTATGAAAACATTTTGCAATGCTATAGTGAAGATGGCGTAGTTCCGGAATCACGTTTCTGGTGGAGGCAACGATTGACGGAGCTCCCGTCTCTCTGTGCATTAGCTATTCAATGATCGAGACTGGACTACTAACTAGATTTCCTTATTAGGAAAACCATATCATTCATTTATTAAATCCCCGTCATGAATTAATTTCTGTCTAAACTTGGTCAGACACTATTTCCCGTTTGCATTAGCATTACTGTAAGGTTAGAGGTCGTCCATCTGGTCCTGCTGGGAGTAGTGTAAATTAGAAAGCCACAACACGGCATTACTGTTATAACCTTATCAACCAGATTCTAAGCAATAGCCAAAAATAAATATACTATTTACAATACCTTCATTGAATACACAGACAATATCATTCCCACATTTAATAGCATTATTTATTAATGGGATAAGTGTCATTTTGAAATCATTCTTGGGACGAAATAGTTTGTATCCGCATTCCTTTTGAGAACTTATAGAGCGCCTTCACAATTCACAACATCTAGAAGTGTGTCGTTTTGTTGGTTTTGTTTCGTACTGAATCTGATTAATACAACCTAAGAATTTCTTTTTCTAAAACTCCTAGATAATAATAAGATACCAGCTACTAGAAACACACTTCTAATGTCGAAACCACCAAAGCATTGTTTAATTAAAACTAAGAGGGGTGCCTTTAATTTAGGTTGATCAGGTGTGTTATGCGTCACTGGTAAGATGTAAAAAGCTACTACACCAATAACTCCACGCTTCCAATAGTTCAGACGTGTTATTTTGCACTTAAATATTTATGAAAGTATAACTTTTTTATATATATATATAATCGTATTATTCAATTTGAGTGTAAAAGACATGACTCCAATGTTTCAGACGTGTTATTTTGCACTTGAATATTTATGAAATTATATAACTTTTTTATATATATAAACGTATTATTCAATTTGAGTGTAAAAGATATGACTGCCTCTACAATACATCTGAACCCAATAATTAATGACATGATCATATTATTACATGTACTTTAAAGAGCGCAACAGTTTTACAAATCTTACCACATGGGAGTCGCGGCGAGTCAGTGAGTAAGACGTTTAGCAGGGAGGTTCCTTGTTGTATCACGATGTTGACTTAAAAGGTTCATCGGGATCCTCCGGTGTGTACCCCCCTCCCCGGCAGTGGTGCTGGACCGATTGCCTTGCAAGGGACAACGTATAGTCGTGGGGATGGAACGAAAGACCTAGGTGTACATTTAAAAGGTAGGCACCACTGTCCGGGCCAAATATCCCTCAGCAATTTGAATGGCGTACCCCCCCCCCCTCGTTAATCGGAGCAGAAAAGTGAAATACGTTTACCCTCATTTTTTTTCATTTAGTCGGAGCAGAAGAGTAATACGTTAAACCTCATTTTATTTTATTTCAGTAATGAAGCAATACACTTCTCCGTTTCAAATCCTATAGTAGTAAGCCAGGGCTCATACGAAGAATTATCTTTTTATAAATAGGGAAATATATATATTACCAAGGGACCAATGGGCGTAAGGGATATCTATGAAATGTGTTGTTTGTTAGGAACAGGAATCTGAAATGGAATTACGAAAAGACTATCATCAAGTGCAGTTCTACTGTACCACAAAGTACCAGACTGTATATAAAACTACCGTATTTCATCTAATAAGCGCCGGGTCTCCAATAAGCGCCGGGCCTCTAATAAGCGCCGGGGGGTCAAGAGTAGTTGAGAAAATAAGCGCCGTGTCTCTAATATACATTAGATTGCTTTTGATCAAATGCCGTAATTCAAAAGATTCTCCCGCCCAATGTCCATGGTAAATGACGGCTTTACCCTAAATTCAATTTGCTAAAAAAGAAATAAGCGCCGGGCCTCCAAAGAGCGCCGGGCGTCTAATAAGCGCCGGGGGGGTCAAAGGATGCTGAAAAAATAAGCGCCCGGGCGCTTATTAGAGGAAAGACGGTATACATTAAACGGATTTACATTCAACGGACATGAACAATTGTAACAATTATAGACATCTTTACATACAATAATCAGATTTCCCAAGAAGTTCCAACAATTTATTCTTTTATCAAAACGATTTAAATCTCCATAAAACAACGCTTCAGTTATTTCCAGCCCTCCACATCGTAAATTCGTCCAAAATTCTTGCCTATCTCAACTGGTCTGTGAGATTTGAAGATATTGGACGATTGTACGTTGTACGGGTCTTATCATTACTAAGCAGTACTTTCAAATAGATTTTCACCAATATTTCCAATCAAATATTTATTATTAAATATAAAAAACCCAAATATTACCCATTATATGTCCTGTGTGTTCTATATTTATGTAATTATGTATTATGTATATATTTTGTATTATGTATACATGTATCTAAATCAAAGAGAGGGCGGGGTTATACACATAGGCATAGTCGTTTTCCCAATCCAAATTCAGATTTATTGAATAAACATATTGTTTAGAAAAAAAAAACTGATTAAAATACAGATCTATATTTCATTTCGTTTGTTTATACTTTCGATGGTCTTACATGAAGATCTGACCGGTTGTAGTGAAAGGCCGCGTTAGGGGTAGTGCGAGCGGCTTTTGACTGTATGACGTCCGACATTGATTAATCCATCAGTTTAGACTGGTCGAGTGGGTTACCCACACTGCCGTGCATGGCAAGCCAAGAACTCGCCGTATCAGACGTTTTTTAAGCTAATCTTTCACTTCAACCAGAACGCTGGAAATAGAACAACTCTTAAATATCCTTGTATAGTAAAGACTTGTATACCGAAATTTTGAACTATAAAAAAACGAAACATAATAGCAACTGTGTTTTAAACAGATTGTACATACAACTATATCCGTTTAGATTAGCAGGTCTTGAGCACAAGGCTACGATATATTAATAACGCTATACTTCGATATTCGGATATAAAGAATATGTCGATACATATAGTCCGCGACTGACTGGCATCTCGAATTTGTCGTTTGCATTAAACAACAGCACAATGATTTGGTTAGTTATTTGTACTGTGTAACACCCACAAAATATTTCTAAATTAATCAACCAGCCAATCAAAACCCAATTATCAAAAATGCCAAGAATAATTTAAAAAACATCTGCGCATTTTTGTTATTTAAAAACCAACCACCTGCACAAATCTGCCAACAGAAAAGAAAGTATATGTATCATATTTATATATTTCTTAAGTACATTTACCTTTTTTACTCGAGATAATGATAGACTGACATAGGAGTTGCTTTATTCCTTGTTTTTTAAGTACGGTATTTGCACTGCATACTTTGTATCATCCTAATTTATCCGATAGAGATATTTCAAAACTACAATATTAAGCATCGAACATTCAGAACTGGCATCAAAATAGAGCCTCGAGCAAAGAGTGGTGGTTCCTCTATTTCCATATTCTTAACGAAAACAGGTATCAACATTTTGAAAAAAAATAGTACGCCCCATTTAATATACCTCTTTATTTAGTCGAATATTAAATATTGTTATTCCTACACGCACACTTAGATCACAAAACAAAAACTTGCTAATGCCCTATCATGCAAAATCCTCATTTGGGGAAAGGTCTTATAGTTTTGCTGCTTTTAAACTATGGAATAAGTTACCTTCTGAAATTAAAGATTCCCCTTCCCTGCCTGTTTTTAAGAAAAAGTTAAAGACCCACCTTTTTAAAAACCATTTTAATTGTTAAATGCTTAAGATTTTTCAGAGTTAACTTTTTATTATTGTATACCATATTTTATTCTAATTGTGCAATGTTCTTATTATTGAGGTGTTCTATAAATAAATTATTATTATTATTATGACTATCGGAATGACAAACTACATTGAAAATTTTACAAACGATCGTATAGAGAACAAAGGATACCGAAAGTGATTTGTCCATCAATCAAAGGCCACAATTCATTAAGTTACAATTTGATATACGCAAATATCGAAAAGAATCAAGATCTTTAGGTTATAAAAATGCATTTCAAGTTTCATCAAAATTGAAATTAAAATTTAGACCTCTACAGGGTCCACAATTTTGATATAACATATTTTTACACTATTCGCGTACAAACGGAGGCCATTTTGTCTGGCAATTATGGTCCGATTTCTCGAAATTCGAACTCAACATTCAGTAGGGTGTAACGGGGAAGTTATGATCGGATATGTACAAATAACGAAAGGAACCAAGAAATTTGGGGTTTTTAAGTCGGATAATAATCGTGACCTCCAGAGGGACCATAGGGGATTTTTCGGACAATTAGGGGCCATAATTCAGGAAGTTATGATCGGATATGTACAAATAACGAAAGGAACCAAGAAATTTGGGTTATAGCCATACATTTCAAGTTTCATCAAAATCGAATCAAAATTTCAAGTTTCGTTAAAATCGGGTAAAAATTTTGACCTGTAGAGAGTCCACAAACAATTGTAGACGGACGGACGGACGGACAGGGGCGACGACATTAAAACGCAATTGTGTACACGGGACTTCAGTTATGTGTCCAGTCCAAACAACCTTACGTTTTCCCTTGCCAGAGCCTCTGTCCTGCACAACTGGCGAGGGGGATCCACACCGGTAAATGTCGACAGAGTTCGATTATTCAAGGAAATGCACGCTCAAATGACAAAATTGTACCCCAATTGTCTGATGCCCTTCCCGTGTTCAACCCAATTGCACTCGATGTAGTACAGGACAATATGTCCGTTTCATGGTTTTGTAAAGGCCCCATAGAAGCTCAATCAGAACTGATGACTTCGAGATTAGATTTCACATCCGGATTGAAATCGCCATA
Source organism: Patella pellucida (assembly GCA_917208275.1). NCBI lineage: Eukaryota > Metazoa > Mollusca > Gastropoda > Patellidae > Patella > Patella pellucida. Next base: position 6,431,509 of record OU795037.1, read on the forward strand.
ATATTCCAAATCAATTGATATTAAAGAATTTAGCAAAATTGCGTTACACTTTTTGCCGGTTAGAATACACAAGGCCAATACGGAATCACCACGAGCTCTATTACCATTTAACCCGTCACTAGTAACTGCATTGGCCTGGCTTAAAGTCTACATCTTGATCGTCTTCTAGTTCTTGGGGTTGTGTTAGTTTACTTTCAATCATTTGGAAACCGATTCGAATGAAACTTGAAAGGTACATTTTGTAAGAAATACCAGTCCCTATTGATACTTTACTCACAGATCTTCAGGATTTAATCTTAATCCCTAAGTGTCAATGGGCAATGTATGGTATGAAAGTTGAACGTTTCTATGTATTATTTAGAAGACATCCATAGACTGAAGATTACAGTAATAACTGTGTATATCGGAAGATATTGCCTTACAGTGCTATTCAACACATTGTATCTTGCTTTGTCTAACCGGTGTTTATCTCGAGATTTTTATTTTCATCTATGTCAATCTATCTTTTAAATTATTTTATTGATTGTTTTAATATATACAACAGTTGGCCACCATCTTTGTATTCAGATTTGTGTTTATACCAAATATTGACTGTCTGATTCACTTGGCATAAACGCACGGACATCCTGTCATTTCTCGGATATATTTGAGTTTGTTTTGTAAAGCAGTTGTTGTCTGCTTTATTTGTATAGCACGAAGATTCAGTGTCTGTCGTACAAAAATGAAATGGGTCGTGTGTATCCAGTCTGTGTCACAATATTTATTGTTAGTGAAAAAAAAACATGTCATGCATTGTTCGACGATATGAAATTAAATTTAACGGGATACTATTCTGCTACTGACTCATTGTTCTACAAACTGTAACATTTATCAAATACAACTGTTCTCATATTTTGGTCCCGAAATGACCTAGTTGTGTTGAGTGGACGTTAAACCCTATTTCTCTCTCTCTCTCTCTTCTCATATTATCCCAAAGAATATATTTGTGTCCCTTTAAAACAATTTATGGGTCACTATTATTATCACCCGAACTACCGGGTTATGCCCCTTTATAGCAAAACCGTTTTACCGCTCTGGGGGCTAATATTATATGTGAGGAATATACCCATTCATCACCTTGTATTTGTAGGGTTTGGTACTGAAAATCCATCGCAAGATGTCACTGCATTCATTGGATATCATCCATGAGGCACTCGCCGCTTCATGTTAAAACCGTGATAGAATTTATCACGAAATAAGTAAGTTAGTATGTTTTTGTGATGAGCACATGTATATAACCTGCACCCCAATGCGGTGATAATTTTAGATGAATCACTTGGGTTAATCAATAATCTATGACTTAAACTTTGATTTAATCACTTTGGATTTTTTTTTTGCGATATCATAAATGCGCGTGATTACACTATTTACTTTGGTGTTTACTTTACTAATTTTTTTTGAGATATCAAATAGCAGAAGCTGTGATGACACCATTTACTTTGATGTTGAAGTGATTCAAAAACATATTAAAAGAATTCAATGATTCATTCCGGTTATGCAGCAAACTAATTCATTCACCGTGGTGTGTCACAAATTGTACCGCTCATTGTCATCGGTGTGATCAATCCACCCGGAAGGAATGTTGCATGAAATGCAGATTACAGTGATACACATATTAAAGAATACATGAAGCTGCCATTAGATCTTGCAGTGTCATAAAAGGTATAAAAATATGAAAGTTGTTAGATCAGAATCCTTAGTGAACATTAGGCTACTAGACAGATTTCAGTCTAGTGTATAATTGTCTGATTGCGTGACGTCTTACAATTCTATTTACCAATAAAACCATGTGAATAAGCCACCGGAAATGTCTCACGAATGATTGTTTCTTTTTATCCAGCTTCTTTTCCACATGACAATTCCTGTATAAAAACTGCTAACGGAGCCAGGATTATTAAGCTAGGTTACCTAGGAATCCCGGGGCACATCCGTAGGTCCACTCTTTACAATCCTGGCAATCAATTTTAATTTAATATGTACATTGAATTATTTACTCTATGGTCCAACTCGCTGTGTTTTAAGTTATTCTCAATATATATATTTACATGCAAATGCGGCTCGATTTATGCAGACCTATTTCATAATTGTGACATGTACATAGAATCATTTACTCTATGGTCAAACTCGCTGTGTTTTAAGTTATTCTAAATATATATATATTTACATGCAAATGCGGCTCGATTTATGCAGACCTATTTAATTTTAAAATTACGTTTAAAGCACATTTGAGACTAAATATAGAAAGGTTTTATCCTGAAAACAAATTGCCAGATTTTTGAGTTTATGGTGACCAATCAAGTTATGAAATCTATTTTTATACAGCAATAAGCAATTTAAATGCAATAATAAGTTCATGACAAAGAAACAATTAAATGTTGTTTGCCCTTCATTGTTTAATATTTATTAATTGGGTGGTTTTCATGCATTGAATCTAAAGAATGCGCTTCGTCAAGCATTGTCAATATCTGCATGGCCAGGTAATAACTGCACTCCATGTATACATTAATCGCTATCAGAAAACAACATTGTCTTGGCGGCATTTACTTTTTTGTTCTCCATTTATCTATGAATGGCTAATAGGGAATAATAGATAATTCATGATATTTTTAAAAGGGAATAAAGATTTCAGATTGTTTTATGATCTCATAGTTGGTATTAAGTTCAACTTGAACTCTTTACTGATAACGGCGATTCTTAATATTACACGTCATTTTACTGGTTGACATTCTACCAGATGATGTGATTAAATCAAGCTGAAGAAACAGATTCATAAAATAGTTTCAGTATCTGATAATAGAACGAAATGCGATCAAGTGAACACATCTCTATTGGATTTAACGTTTCACTGATTAAAATAATTCTATCATACTACTTGCATGATTGTATAATCCATCCCGAGATCTATGAAAGACATTTGATTGAATTGAAATGATACAATCTTAAATTACGCCGGAGTGAATATAATATGAACTGTTAAACTTTCTTCATGTTTTCACTTCTTACACGCTTTTATGATGAGAAATGTTCAGTTTTCCTAACGTCTTTAGTTTCAACTTATTTCCTGTCCCTTTTATTATGAGATGAAACATATTCTTTTATTTATATCAAATATTTAAATGAAATTCAATTGCAAATCTCTAGAGAAAAGAATAGCAGTTGTCTAAAATCAGTTGATTGACACTTGTGGCTGCTTATCAAAGCAGAAGTTTGCAATGTTAAAGCGAAAGGAATAATACTATTCATTTGGCGAATATTGCCTTTGAAGAAGGTGATTTATCAAAGAGCCTTGCTTCCCAATTGTGAAACATATAAATTGTTATATATGCAAACTACACAAGCGAGAAGTGGTAGAAAGAAAATCACCCAATAGTTTTTTACATAAAGCATCCAATGTGTATTTTATTGAGATCTGAGAAGTTTTCGATGAAACCAATCTAGAAATGTGATTGAAATTATCTTGATCCATGCAGTCTTATCTACAACAGAATTCTTTAATGATATCCTAGTTGATCTTGACCTAAATCACGATTAGTTAGGTCTGTTAACTCGACAGGAAGTCGCCCTTTACATTTGACAAATTTTCTCGGTCACGATCTCCAGGATTCTCGCACATAGCGAGATAATAAGAGAGTAGATTAAAAGAGGTGGATGAATGATGGTAGGTCACTAGTCTATTAACACTCGAGTTCACGTCTCAGACGAGAAAACGCGAGATCGATAATGTGGCGATAGAAACTACAAACGGTATATAGAACAATATTGGATATTAAACATCGGAACTTTTGTATTTGACACATACAACACTATATAATGTTTTCTATTCACAGGCATTACGATTTTTGACCGTATGTAACAACAAAGAACTGTTTCTTTCCCGAATAAAATCCCTGTTTTTTAAATGCACTGCCAAAGGTGGTACACAGTTACGCATATTTAAAGAAATTTCGAAACTTCCGTTTCATCAATATACCAAGTTTAACATTTCTTATAAGTATATAACCGAGTACATATTGGATAATTATCCAATTTAATTTAGTTTAATTTGTATAGTTACGTAGCCATGTTTGGATTATCGCCCTTATTGTTATTATTTTAATCCTTCATAAATACACTTACATTGTATGCTTTCTTCTACATTCCTGTTTTGCATTGCTTGTATGGGGTATTTAGTATTATGTTTTGTGCAATTATACAACTTAAAAATTCTGATTGGTTGTTTAAACTTATAGCTTTTAGCATTATTAAATCTTGTTTATCGCCCTTTTTGTTAAGAAATTCTATTGACGTCATTGATATCATTACGACGTATTTACGTCACACCATTCAGTAAGCAGACGACTGCCTTCCGAGGCGGTCTACATTTTCTTTGCTTCATTGTGTTGGGTTGTTTGTGCGTTTTCTTGTACGAGTAAATATGTTCAATCTTGAGTGAAGTCTGTGTTGCTTCAGACCCGGGACTGTACAGCGCAGTGGACGCTTACGGCTAGCCCCCGGATCCATTCACTCTTTTTTGAATTGTTGTTTTATTGTTTGTTTCGTTTGCTGTTTCGGAGTATGATGTCTTGTCGTTGTATTTGTCCTTTTTGTAAATCATATGTGGCGCAGTCCCCCTGCACTAACTAATAAAGAGAAGAAAAGAACCGAAAATAGCTTTATGTGCGAACAGTCGTGGTTTATCAAGACAGATGCTCGGTAGATTTGTTCCAAAGCTATTCTATATTCAATCTCATAATAATGTAAAAAAAAAACACGACTCAAAGTTTACTTATTTCATCTCCCAAAAGACAAATCCATAATTTGCCCGTTTCTTCTTTTCTGTCTGTATATCACGCATTTATTAAAACAGTGATATGAAATTGATCAGTTTGAAATAATATCTGATATTAATGTCAACCCATGTTCTTGTGTAATAATGTCCGTCGTATTAATTAAAGGCTCAATACCCCACTTGTTGTAACTGAATAAGATGTCCCAATATTTTTTCTGGTCAACAAATTGTACTATTTTACAATATTCCAATTAATTGATGATACAAATTTCATCTTAACACACCCAATTTAACCACTTGGAAAAATTCAACAAAAAGATTTGAAAACCCTAACGTAAACCTTTTCAAATGTGACTTGGATTTTAAAATATTTTCGAACCCTCTGGACAAGTAAAATAGGGTGTAATGGATAATTTACATAGCAGATAGGACACTTTAACAGTACCATACTTATAGAATAAGGCTTTTATTTATTTTCTGGAGCTGCCAAACCAGCAAGGGTGTTACTGTCCCTTTAAAACACGGATGATATATACTAATATGCGTCAGGGTCTAGACTTTTTCCCTCAGATATATGGGGGTTGAACTCGGTTCCATGCGCACGGGACCCCATTGGCATCTCACGTTACATATACATGCATATTTGGTGCCCTATTTTAAAGTAGCTTAGTCTCTAACTTAATGTCGACATTGAGAACACGAAGTATTTGTCAATTTAAATCAGAGTTGATGTTGTGGTCTTACCTGAAAAACGTGTGCTTCTTTTGTCTTTTCTGGATAGCTTGCACAATAAATACTATCGGTGTAGACTGGAGTAACGGACACGATTGAATGTAAATCAGTTTATATGCATTTATATTACATTGTTATATGCGTGGCGGCCCATTTGTGTCAATTTCTAGGTCCCAACTTTTCGCGATTTAGCTCTTTAATATGGAATCTTTAAGATAATAGGCGAGGTTCTATTACCATATTGCTTTCTAAAATACTCTACTAGAAGCATCCAATAACTGTTTATTATGTATAAATTTTCTATTTATTTGCATTTTTTTCTTTTAAAGGTAAGTTCTGACTTGTATTGTACGTATGCCTACCATTTTTGTAATTAAACTTAACAAGACGCCGAGTAGGCCTTATGATGGCCCCACAATCTATCTAATGTAATTGAAATCCACCAAACTGCTTTAAACAATTCGAAAAACGTTAACTGGATGCGGAAAGGGGGAATAAAAGAAGCATGTTTGGGTGGTTCACCTGGTGGACTAATAAAGTACTTACGCCAAAAGAACACTAGGTGAAAGGTAAAGGCACGCAGTGATAACATACTGTATTTTTATCATGTTTAATATTCTTCTTTTTATTTTCGAAGATTTTGGATGATATTGAGTTACGGACTTAGCTCCTTTAACATGCTTTGCTTCTGACTTCGTTCTGTGCATTTTCTCCGAGATTGCATCCTTGAGATGAACTGCTGATGAAACGTATTCTAAACATGTTCCTGTAGGATTTAAATACTGCCATCAATATCCTATTAAGATTTAGTCACCTGTTCTGAAGATGCCGGTGGCTGTCAACTCATTCATCGAGTTCCTCTCGTTACCAGTAACAACAACGGTATATTTTACTTTCTTTTTAACGATTAAATACAATTAATGCCAGAGCGATAATCACCGCATATCTAGTGTTGGTTTCATACCATGTGCATTACCCATACATCTTTTATCATGTATGATATAATTGTCACTAATCTAAACAAAGAGATTCGAGAACTTCAAGAATCTCGAACGTTATTTATATCATTCGCATGTCTATCTGGCTATCAATATTCATCCTCCTCGCAGTGTTCCGTTTGATTAGAGCTAATCTGACTACTCCCTGCTGGACTGAGTGGGTATTATTGTCACTAATTATGACTGGCCAGTGGTCCTATTACTGACCAATCACTGAATTCGTTACAAAGGTATTACCTTTAAAACAAGACGTTTAATTAGGACAACTGTGTTTACGTAACGTTACGTCATGGCTGCACGTTTTTTATGCTATATTAACCAGCGCATAGCAGGATATTGCAGCAAAACTAATTGCGTGACAAACGAGGCTATCGGTATTGACGTAAAGTAAACACTACGGTATGGTAACGAACAGACTTTTAACGTTTTTAATAACTTAAATTTTTGTCCAAAATATTAAGGAAGACCCAAGATTAAACGACGGAATGTCATATTACTGTACGTAAGTAGTAGATTTGATTGAACGAGAAGAATAGACACATTTACTTAAATGTCAAGAATCCGAAGCGAATCCAGCAATGGCCAGAGAGGGATTTCTCGGGCCGTTGCTTCAGGAATATGTCAATATTGAGTTTATAAGAACATACATGTAGCTTTCTGATAGCATATTATGTTCATTATTGATTCTATGAGCAAAAACTGAGATAACTATTTATCGGACATCGACTGTTTTCTTTCCCAAATCACATTTTACAGCCAAGGTGCAACAGGAGGAGGGTTATGCTTATAAAAGTTGATGGTACGAATGAACTAAGTACGAAACAGTCAGGCTACGAAACAGTTGACATCGGAAGTAATACATATGAATGTTTGCTGTAATGTACGGACCCGTACAAAGGCATCGGGCATATTAAAATATTTAATAAATTGTTGATGTAATAAAAAAAGAATATTTTTTTTATGTACTTGTCAAATACAGAAGATATTTCACTTGGTCCAAGTGGTCTATCAATTGGTCCGTGTGGTCTTTTTATGGTCCGCGTGGTCTTTGGTCCGAGTGGTCTGGATACCGGTTTCAAAAGATACATTACACAACCGAACTATACAGATGAAATTGTAGTAACTGATCCTTCCGCGTTTCCAAATCGCCAGTAAACAGATGTAGAAATGGTGCCCTACATCAATTGTCAAAACTTTATGTAAGTCTACGTCGACTGATAGGTATGATTTCAAAGGCCGACCTTCAGCTTGACGGGTGTCAATTCGTATGCATCTTACCGTATGTTACGCTTGTCAAATTTAACTGAATCATATCGTTGGGTAAAGTAACACATACGTCACTAAAGTCTCCACTCGTGAACATACTATATATTCATAAGGATTATCTCTCGAGTCTCCCTTTCGCTTCTTGTTCATGGTACTTTTATTTACATTTTGTTCAAGAAAATTATGAATTTACATTTTTAACTACGTTTTGCAATTTTGGGGTAGTAGGTTCACGAGACAGCAATTAGGGAAAGATCTCTTGGCAGTTGACACCTGTCAAAATTTTCCCTCATAGCACACTGTATGGCGTATGCCCGTCTTTATTAGTTCATTCGGAGCAGAACACAGTAGGACGTTAAATCCCATTTCATTTGATTTACTCCACGTATCCAGTCCCCTTCAATGTTGTAGATGATTTGACGTCTTGGGTTCTGTGTTGTTATAAAGATTAAGATCATACAGCGGAATGTTCTAAAGATTTATACGCTGAAGATGGCATGTATGGATTTATTATCTAGGAAGTCAATTGGTAGTTAATTACAAGTCCATCAATTATTTAAAATATTATGTTTAAAGCAGAGAGGCTACTCGTGTTGCGTTAAATATTTTGTTTGTGCGATGTTCTATTCATAAGCTGAATTTGAAGCGGCGAGATTACACAATTTAATGTTCTGAAATATAATAACCCATCATTACATATAAATGTATGTTAAGATTTCATCAACCCTATCTCTTTATCTGTAACATTAATATAATTAATAGTAATAGTAACAAATAGAGAAATCTATAATTACTCATAAATTCGTAGGAAAATGGATCAAATTTTATCTAACTAGACGTCAATATTGACTCAATCCATAACCAACAAAAACTCTGACAAACAAGAATTATCGAATTGAGATAAATAAAATAGAGGGTTTTATACAAAGTGGATCTATAACTGGTAAATAGAACTTTTATATAAATCCCAAAAATAAACATTTTACATTATTTCAACATCTCCACCAAGTTATAACCACACGGAAATCTGTAAATATATCAAGTTAGTTACTTGAAAATACAAGTTAGTATCTTGAAAATACAAGTTAGTATCTTGAAAATTCAAGTTAGTGTCTTGAAAATTCAAGTTAGTATCTTGAAAATTTAAGTTAGTATCTTGAAAATTCAAGTTAGTATCTTGAAAATGCAAGTTAGTATCTTGAAAATTCAAGTTAGTATCTTGAAAATGCAAGTTAGTATCTTCAAAATTCAAGTTAGTAACTTGGAAATGCAAGTTAGTAACTTGGAAATGCAAGTTAGTAACTTGGAAATGCAAGTTAGTATCTTGAAAATTCAAGTTAGTAAATAAAAAAAAAATGTGTGGCCCTATCACGCTTCCGTAGATATCACCCCAGGATTTGTCTTTTGAAGGATGAAATAAGTGAACTTTGATAAAGACTGGCGCAAGTCGTGGTTTTTTTTTTACATTATTATGAGATTGAATATAGAATAGCTTTGGAACAAATCGACCGAGCATCTGTCTTGATAAACCACGACTGTCCGCGCTTAAACCTATTTTCGGTTCTTCTCTTTATGTGTCAAATACAAAAGTTCCGATGTTTAATATCCAATATTGTTCTATATACCGTTTGTAGTTTCTATCGCCACATTATCGATCTCGCATTTTCTCGTCTAGTAACCCACCATCATTCATCCACCTCTTTTAATCTACTCTCTTATTATCTCGCTATGTGCGAGAATCCTGGAGATCGTGACCGAGAAAATTTGTCAAATGTAAAGGGCGACTTCCTGTCTAGTTAACAGACCTTACTAATCGTGATTTAGGTCAAGATCAACTAGGATATCATTAAAGAATTCTGTTTTAGATAAGACTGCATGGATCAGAATAATTTCAATCACATTTCGCGATTGGTTTCATCGAAAACTTCTCAGATCTCAATAAAATACACATTGAATGCTTTATATAAAAACACATTAGATGCTTTATATAAAAACTATTTGGTGATTTTCTTTCTACCACTTCTCGCTTGTGTAGTTTGCATATATAACAATTTATATGTTTCACAATTGGGAAGCCAGGTTCTTTGATAAATCACCTACTTCAAAGGCTATATTCGCCAAATGAATAGTATTATTCCTTTCGCTTTAACATTGCAAACTTCTGCTTTGATAAGCAGCCACAAGTGGTGTCAATCAACTGATTTTAGACAACTGAGATTTGCAGTTGAATTTGATTTAAATATTTGATATAAATAAAAGAATATGTTTCATCTCATAATAAAAGGGACAGGAAACAAGTTGAAACTAAAGATGTTAGAAAAACTGGGCATTTCTTATCATAAAAGCGTGTTAGAAGTGAAAACATGAAGAAAGTTTAACCATTCATATTATATTCACTCCGGCGGAATTCAAGATTGCATCATTTCAATTCAATCAAATGTCTTTCATAGATTCCAGGATGGATCATACACTCATGCAAGTAGTATGATAGAATTATTTTAATCAGTGAAACGTTAAATCCAATAGAGATGTGTTCACTTGATCGTATTTCGTTCTATTATCAGATACTGAAACTATTTTATGAATCTGTTTCTTCAGCTTGATTTAATCACATCATCTGGTAGAATGTCAACCAGTAAAATGACGTGTAATATTAAGAATCGCCGTTATCAGTAAAGAGTTCAAGTTGAACTTAATACCAACTATGAGATCATAAAACAATCTGAAATCTTCATTCCCTTTTAAAAATATCATGAATTATCTATTATTCCCTATTAGCCATTCATAGATGAATGAACAACAATTTGAGACATTAAAAATGGAGAACAAAAAAGTAAATGCCGCCAAGACAATATTGTTTTCTGATAGCGATTTATGTGTACATGTAGTTCAGTTATAGCCATGCAGCTATTGACAATGCTTGACGAAGCGCATTCTTTAGATTCAATGCATGAAAACCACCCAATTAATAAATATTAAACAATGAAGGGCAAACAACATTAAATTGTTTTTTTGTTATGAACTTAGCTTATAGCTGTATAAAAATTGATTTCATGACTTGATTGGTCATCATAAAGTCAAAAACCTGACAATTCGTTTTCAGGATAAACATTTCTATATTTAGTCTCAAATGTGCTTTAAACGTAATTTTAAAATGAAATAGATCTGCATAAATCGAGCCGCATTTGCATGCAAATATATATATTTAGAATAACTTTAAACACAGCGAGTTGGATCATAGAGTAAATGATTCTATGTACATGTTAAAATTAAAATTGATTGCCACGATTGTTGAGACTCGACCTACGGATGTGCCCCGGGATTCCTATGTAACCTAGCCTTATAATCCCTGTTTCTATACAGGAATTGTCATGTGGAAAAGAAGCTGGATAAAAAGAAACAATCATTCGTGAGACATTTCCGGTGGCTTATTCACATCGTTTTGTTGGTAAATAGAATTGTAAGACGTCACGCAATCAGATAATTATACTCTAGACTGAAATCTGTCTAGTAGCCTAATGTTTACTAAGGATTCTGATCTAACAACTTTCATATTTTTTTACCTTTTATAACACTGCAAGATCTAATAGCAGTTTCATGTATTCTTTAATATGTGTATTAAGTAATCGGCATTTCGTGCAACTTTCCTTCCGGGTCGATTGGTTACATCGATGACAATGAGCGGTACAATTTGTGACGCATTACGGTGAATGAATTAGTTTGAGGCATAACCGGAATGAATCATTGAATTCTTTTAATATGTTTTTGAATCACTTCAACATCAAAGTAAATGGTGTCATCACAGCTTCTGCTATTTGATATCGCAAAAAAAATCCAAAGTGATTAAATCAAAGTTTAAGTCATAGATTATTGATTAACCTAAGTGATTCATCCAAAATTATCACCGCGTTGAGATGCAGGTGAGATAAATATGACGTGCTCATCACAAAAAAAACATATTCTAATTTCGTGATATAATTGTGCTATAACGGTTTTAACATCAAGTGTGGGCGCCTCATGGATGATTGCAGCGACAGCTTGTAATGTGATGGCATTTTGTCAGTACTGAACCTTACAAATTAGTGTGTGTATGTGGGGGATGGGGCAAATGTCAGAAATCCAATGTGTAGCCTGCACAGTATTAACTATAGAAATCATTTGTTGGAAGTAAAGTTGATCAATGGGTATATTCCTCAATTATAATATTAGCCCCAAGAGTGGTAAAACGGTCTTGCTACAAAGGGGCATAACCCGGTAGTTTGGGTGATAATAATTCTGACCCATTAATTGTTTTAAAGGGACACAGGTATATTCTTTGGAGTAATATGAGAACAGTTGTATTTGAAAAATGTTACAAATCGTAAAACAGTGAGTCAGGAGCAGAATAGTATGCCGTTAAATTTCATTTCATATCGTCGAACAATGCATGACATGCTTTTTTTTTCACTAACAATAAATATTGTGACACAAACTGGATAAACACGACCCATTTCATTTTTGTACGACAGACACTGAATCTTCGTGCTATACAAATAAAGCAGACAACAACTGCTTTAAAAAACAAACTCAAATATATCCGAGAAATGACAGGATGTCCGTGCGTTTATGCCACGTGAATCAGACAGTCAATATTTGGTATAAACACAAATCTGAATACAAAGATGGTGGCCAACTGTTGTATATTAAAACAATCAATAATATAATTTAAAAGATAGATTGACATAGATGAAAATTAAGGTGAAGAGAATTGGAAGGATCGTCTACTTATTTGAAGGTTGGATTTCGGGATGACAAGGAGGTTTTTATTTTCCGAACGGAGAGATCTACAATAATGTGGCTTTGATATTAATTCTCTTATGTAATCTTGGGCCATACCGTGTAATGCTTTGTAAGTTAACAGAAGAATTTTATATTCAATCCTGGCTCTAATTGGCAGTCAGTGGAGTTCTCGCAAAACGGTAGTGATGTGGTCTCTTTTCTTGGGGCCAATGATGAGCCTTGCAGCTGCGTTTTGAACGTGTTGGAGCCTTTGGATTTGATTATCAGGAATTCCATATAGTACTGCATTATGATAGTCAAGTTTATAGATACTACTAGAGACTGGACAAGAAGTTTGAGGTTATCCAAAGAGAGATATTGTTTGATTTTACTTAGTTGGTGTATTTTATAAAATGAAGATGAGGATACAGCAGATACTTGAAGTTGAAATGACAGGTGTTTATCTAGAACTATTCCTATGTTCTTTACTTTAACAGATGGCTCAATCGTTTCACCACCAACTGTTATGTTGCAGTCTCTTATTTGTTGAAGTTTCTGTCTTGTACCTGCGAACACCACCGCTGTTTTATCCGGATTTAGCTTAAGGTAATGGAAGGGGATCCAGTTGTGGATTTCTTTTAAACAGCGCTCGATGTTTGGCATGGGTGCCTGCTGTGTACCGGGGTGAGGCTGGCATATAGCTGAGTGTCGTCGGCGAATAAATGAATGTTTAACCCATACTTGAGTGCTGTCTTGCTCAGAGGTTTGGTAAATATAATAAACAGTACAGGACCTAATACTGAACCTTGTGGTACTCCACAAAGCAGGGTCCTGTCTGTTGAGTAACTATCATTGATGAGCACTTTCTGCTGATATCGAACCAGTGACGTCGTGGTTGATGAATCACCGACCTACTTCCTGGGCCAACTTAGCTTCTTGAAAAAATACAGATAATCCCGCATAATCAATTATTTTGTCTTTTTCCAGGTATATGACCACTAGATACAAACGGTGTGGTGGTTTTGTCTATTTCCAGGTATACGACCACTCAAAAGTGCAGTATGATGGATTTAGCTGTTAAATAACACTAAATTTTCATCTATATGTGTAACTACTGCACTATATTTAAATGTATAAATTCCCATGTTTGATCAATTTCGGACTTGACTTGCCAGCAATCTTATCTTTCAATGTATTCTGCACAATTTTTATCCCGCCAGTTGTATATTAAATCCTTACATCCCACTTATACCTCGTTGCCAGTGGCAACCTTTGATAAAAGTGGCCTGTTTATTTCCAATACAGGCTTAAAAGTATCCGTGTATCAGAAATGAACAGTACACTTTTTAAAAAGAGTACTGTTCATTCCCGACAAACGAACATTTCTACACCGTTTAAGATACCATTCAAGCAATAAGTAGCGGACGTTTAGTCCGGCCCAGATCGCAATGATAACGATAGCTCTATTCAGAGCAGCCGGAAAAATCACACTCAACAAGTAGTCAAAATCACTGTAACAACACAAACCGGGTGGAACAAACTGGCAGTTCAAAAATATATACAATAAAATTAAATTAAAATAAAAACATATTACAAAAATCAATTATTATACATATCAATTGGCATCTATTCCACAATTTGGTTTGATTTATATTAATATGCAAAACATATAAATTAGAATACTAAATAATTATATCAATTGTGAGGATAGAAGGCGCAGTTCTCTTGCTGAAGAAACGCCTAGAAAGACATACACTTTATTACAAATAATTCGTTGATGCATACTTTCACCAGGAATGACCTACGTTTCGCATTTCCTTTACACTACATTTAATAATAATATTATTAATATATATCGCAGTCCTCTTCGCCATAGACAAGTTGTTTTGACGATGTGGTCTAAACAAACACGTGATAGTTTTACTCCCAGCGGTATACCAATACGCACGTGTAAATACTATTCAGGTCGTCTCTCCACTGCGCAATCATTCTACCATGAAATGTAACGTGAGGCTCAAAAAGGGATAAATGAAAGATCATTTGACACGTTTCGGTTGAAACGACTCGATAATAAATACTATTTTCACATTTTCCTTGACAATACTCGATAGAAATGTGATGTAAGTCAGTTATTAGCACCTTTCCTCGGTGTATCGGTGAATATCAGGACAGTTTTGGTCGGGGACCGCCTCGGCTTCGCCTCGGCTGAACCCCCGACCAAAACTGTCCTGATATTCACCGATACACCTCGGAAAGGGTGCTAATAACTACTACATACATGCCATCTTCAACGTATAACTCTTTAGAACATTCCGATGTATGATCTTAATCTTTATAACTACACAGAAACCAAGACGTCAAATCATCTACAACATTGGCGGGAACTGGACACGTGGAGTAAATCAAATGAAATGGGATTTAACGTCCTACTGTTCTGCTCCGAATGAACTAATGAAGACGGGCATACGCCATACAGACTGCTATGAGGGAAAATTTAGACAGGTGTCAACTGCCAAGAGATCTATCCCTAATTGCTGTCTCCTGAACCTACTACCCCAAAATTGCAAAACGTAGTTGAAAATGTAAAATTATAATTTTCTTTAACTAAATATAAATAAAAGTACCATGAACAAGAAGCGAAAGGGAGACTCAAGAAATAATCGTTATGAATAGATAGTATGTTCACGATTTGATGCAGTTAAATTTGACAAGCGTAACATACGGTAAGATGCATACGAATTGACACCCGTAAAGCTGAAGGTCGGCCTTTGAAATCATACCTATCAGTCGACGTAGACAAACAAAGTTTTGACAATAACGGGAAAAGACTTTTGCGCTTTATCTCCATTGGTCAACACCATGACCGTCAATATTAGGCTTGTGTGGGCCTTTTACCCTACGTACAACCCACCACCTCAGAGGCCTTTACTAAGCTATGCTACTGCCCAGCTGTTAAAATGATATGCATTGTATTAGTATGTCGGAATAGGCTTATTGCCACTGTCAAATAAGTGAATGATAGACTGGATAGACCTGTTAACTAAGGTTAAGAGACATTTTATTAGAATAGGGTTGTAACTCTGCCCTCTCCTGCACCATTGACAAGGGGCGCCACGCTGAAAAATACTTAGACCGAAACCTCCTGGTTAGCGAGCCAACGTCTTATTACTCACTGTGGCCCCTATATGTTGTCTTATGTGACCTCCTATGACCGGTCTCTGGCGGAAGGCTAAGCTGATGTTGTTAACATGCATTGAAATAACAGTGGCATTATTGATAGGTAGGGCACCATTTCTACATCAATTTACTGGCGATTTTAGAAACGCGGAAGGACCAGTTACTACAATTTCACCTTTATAATTGTGTAGTGTAATGTATCTTTTGAAACCTTATACAAACTTGTACAAATATGATTTTCTATGAACTTTTCAAATTAGATTATGTCTATGTACATGATCGCTGGAAAATGTGAATTGGGAAAAATAAACAGTCGATGTCCGATAAATAGTTATCTCAGTTTTTGCTCATAGAATCAATAATGAACATAATATGCTATCATAAAGCTACATGTATGTTCTTATAAACGCACTATTGATAGACAGATATACATGCGAATGGTATAAATGACGTTCGAGATTTTTGAAGTTCTCGAATCTCTTTATTTAGATTAGTGACAATTATATTACACATGATAAAAGATGTATGGGTAATGCACATGGTATGACACCAACAGTAGATATCACTGTGTGCCTTTACCTTTCACCTAGTGTTCTTTTTGCGTAAGAACTTTATTAGTCCACCAAGTGAACCACCCAAACGGGCTTCTTTTATTCCCCCTTTCCGTATCAAGTTAACGTTTTTCGAATCGTTAAAAGCAGTTTGGTGGATTTCAATTACATAAGATAGATTGTGGGGCCATCATAAGGCCTACTCGGCGTCTTGTTAAGTTAAATTACAAAAATGGTAGGCATACGTACAATACAATTCAGTACTTACCCTTAAAAGAAAAAAATGCAAATAAATAGAAAATTTATACTTAATAAACAGTTTTTGGATGCTCTCTAGTAGAGTATTTTAGAAAGCAATATGGTAATATAACCTCGCCTATTCTCTTAAAGATTCCATATTAAAGGAGCTAAATCGCGGATAGTTGGGACCTAGAAATTGACACAAATGGGCCGCCACGCATATAACAATGTAATATAAATGTATATAAACTGATTTACATTCAATCGTGCCCGTTACTCCAGTCTACACCGATAGTATTTATTGTGCAAGCTATCCAGAAAAGACAAAGAAGCACACGTTTTTCAGGTAATACCACAACATCAACTCTGATTTAAATTGACAAATACTTCGTGTTTTCAATGTCGATATTAAGTTAGAGACTATGCTACTTTAAAATAGGGCACCAAATATGCATGTATATGTAACGTGAGATTCCAATGGGGTTCCGTGCGTATGGAACCGTGCCTAAATGGGTACCGAGTTCAACCCCCATATATCTGAGGGAAAAAGTCTAGACCCTGACGCATATTAGTATATATCATCCGTGTTTTAAAGGGACATTAACACCCTTGCTGGTTTGGCAGCTCCAGAAAATAAATAATAGCCTTATTCTATAAGTATGGTACTGTTAAAGTGTCCTATCTGCTATATAAATTATCCATTACATCCTATTTTACGTGTCCAGAGGGTTCGAAAATATTTTAAAATCCGAGTCACATTTGAAAAGGTTTACGTTAGGGTTTTCAAATCTTTTTGTTGAATTTTTCCAAGTGGTTAAATTGGGTGTGTTAAGATGAAATTTGTATCATTAATTATTTGGAATATTGTAAAATAGTACAATTTGTTGACCAGAATAAATATTGGGACATCTTATTCAGTTACAACAAGTGTGGTATTGAGCCTTTAATTAATATGACGGACATTATTACACAAGAACATGGGTTGACATTAATATCAGATATTAATTCAAACTGATCGATTTCATATCACTGTTTTAATAAATGCGTGATATACAGACAGAAAAGAAGAAACGGGCAAACTATGGATTTGTCTTTTGAAGGATGAAATAAGTGAACTTTGATGAAAACTGGCGCAAGTCGTGTTTTTTTTTTACATTATTATGAGATTGAATAGGGATTAGCTTTGGAACAAATCTACGGAGCATCTGTCTTGATAAACCACGACTGTTCGCACATAAATCAAATTCGGTTCTTCTCTTTATGTGTCAAATACAAAAGTTCCGATGTTTAATATCCAATATTGTTATATACCGTTTGTAGTTTCTATCGCCGCATTATCGATCTCGCGTTTTCTCGTCTGAGACGTGAACTCGAGTGTTAATAGACTAGTGACCTACCATCATTCATCCACCTCTTTTAATCTACTCTCTTATTATCTCGCTATGTGCGAGAATCCTGGAGATCGTGACCGAGAAAATTTGTCAAATGTAAAGGGCGACTTCCTGTCTAGTTAACAGACCTAACTAATCGTGATTTAGGTCAAGATCAACTAGGATATCATTAAAGAATTCTGTTTTAGATAAGACTGCATGGATCAGGATAATTTCAATCACATTTCTAGATTGGTTTCATCGAAAACTTCTCAGATCTCAATAAAATACACATTGGATGCTTTATATAAAAACGTTTGGGTGATTTTCTTTCTACCACTTCTCGCTTGTGTAGTTTGCATATATAACAATTTATATGTTTCACAATTGGCAAGCAAGGCTCTTTGATAAATCACCTACTTCAAAGGCTATATTCGCCAAATGAATAGTATTATCCCTTTCGCTTTAACATTGCAAACTTCTGCTTTGATAAGCAGCCACAAGTGTCACTCAACTGATTTGAGACAACTGCTATTCTTTTCTCTAGAGATTTGCAGTTGAATTTGATTTAAATATTTGATATAAATAAAAGAATATGTTTCATCTCATAATAAAAGGGACAGGAAACAAGTTGAAACAAAAGACTTCAGAAAAACTGGGCATTTCTCATCATAAAAGCGTGTTAGAAGTGAAAACATGAAGAAAGTATAACAGTTCATATTGTACTCACTCCGGCGGAATTCAAGATTGCATCATTTCAATTCAATCAAATGTCTTTTATAGATTCCAGGATGGATCATACACTCATGTAAGTAGTATGATATAATTATTTTAATCAGTTAAACGTTAAATCCAATAGAGATGTGTTCACTTGATCGCATTTCGTTCTATTATCAGATACTGAAACTATTTTATGAATCTGTTTCTTCAGCTTGATTTAATCACATCATCTGGTAGAATGTCAACCAGTAAAATGACGTGTAATATTAAGAATCGCCGTTATCAGTAAAGAGTTCAAGTTGAACTTAATACCAACTATGAGATCATAAAACAATCTGAAATCGTCATTCCCTTTTAAAAATATCATGAATTATCTATTATTCCCTGTTAGCCATTCATAGATAAATGAACAATAATTTGAGACATTAAAAATGGAGAACTAAAAAGTAAATGCCGCCAAGACAATATTGTTTTCTGATAGCGATTAATGTGTACATGGAGTGCAGTTATTACCTAGCCATGCAGATATTGACAATGCTTGACGAAGCGCATTCTTTGGATTCAATGCATGAGAACCACCAAAATTAATAAATATTAAACAATGAAGGGCAAACAACATTAAATTGTTTTTTTGTCATGAACTTAGTATTGCATTTAAAGGAGCCATCCCGATAACATATTGGGGGTTAAAACTGCTTAATTTTGTATGAAAAGCCCTTAATAGCCTCTAACTTAGATCCGAGCAACTTCTTCAAGCTATGTGATACGTTTTCAAACAACTTCCAATCGCCGGTACGGCTCGGTGGCCGAAGACTTGTGATCTGTTTGCATTACACAGAAGTGTCTGGATAAAACGAGTCTATATTATGTGCAGCTTTCAATCTAACCCTATTGACTCACTTTTAAAGCTCTCTTTTGATTAAGTTAAAATTGGTATCATAACAATTTAAAAGAAAAACTTAAAAGAGCTAGTGTCCAGTTAAGCTTTTTTTTGCATTCACGTCCAAACTACTCAATACTTTAAGCTGTAATTTTCCGACAAGGTAAATACACTATTCCTCTAAATTTTGGCGTTTAAATTTCATACGTTCATGAACGTGTAATTTTCAGATTCTTTGAAATTCGGACTGGTCCCTTTAAATTGCTTATAGCTGTATAAAAAGTGATTTCATGACTTGATTGGTCACCATAAAGTCAAAAACCTGGCAATTTGTTTTTAGGATAAAACATTTCTATATTTAGTCTCAAATATGCTTTAAACGTAATTTTAAAATACAATAGATCTGCATAAATCGAGTCGCATTTGCATGCAAATATATATATATTTAGAATAACTTAAAACACAGCGAGTTGGACCATAGAGTAAATGATTCTATGTACATGTTAAAATTAAAATTGATTGCCACGATTGTAGAGACTCGACCTACGGATGTGCCCCGGGATTCCTATGTAACCTAGCCGTATAATCCTGGCTCCATTGGCAGTTTTTATACAGGAATTGTCATGTGGAAAAGAAGCTGGATAAAAAGAAACAATCATTCGTGAGACATTTCCGGTGGCTTATTCACATGGTTTTGTTGGTAAATAGAATTGTAAGACGTCACGCAATCAGACAATTATACACTAGACTGAAATCTGTCTAGTAGCCTAATGTTTACTAAGGATTCTGATCTAACAACTTTTATATTTTTATACCTTTTATAACACTGCAAGATCTAATGGCAGTTTCATGTATTCTTTAATATGTGTATCATCGTAATCGGCATTTCGTGCAACTTTTCTTCCGGGTCGATTGATTACATCGATGACAATGAGCGGTACAATTTGTGACGCACCACGGTGAATGAATTAGTTTGATGCATAACCGGTATGAATCATTGAATTCTTTTAATATGTTTTTGAATTACTTCAACATCAAAGTAAATGGTGTCATCACGCGCATCAAAGCTTCATGTATATGATATCGCTAAAAAAGGAAAATCAAAGTTTAAGTCATAGATTATTGATTAACCTAAGTGATTCATCCAAAATTATCCCCGCTTTGAGATACAGGTGATATAAATATTACGTGCTCATCACAAAAAAAGATATTCTAATTTCGTGATATAATTGTGCTATAACGGTTTTAACATCAAGTGTGAGTGCCTCATGGGTGATTGCAGCGACATCTTGTAATGTTATGGCATTTTGTCAGTACTGAACCAACAAACTAGTGTGTGTATGTGGGGGAGGGGGCAAATGTCAGAAATCCAAGGTGTAGCCTGCACAGTATTAACTACAGAAATCATTTGTTGGAAGTAAAGTTGATCAATGGGTATATTCCTCAACTATAATATAGCCCCAAGAGTGGTAAAACGGTTTTGCTACAAAGGGGCATAACCCGGTAGTTCGGGTGATAATAATTGTGACCCATTAATTGTTTTAAAGGGACACAAATATATTCTTTGGAGTAATATGAGAACAGTTGTATTTGAAAAATGTTACAGTTCGTAGAACAATGAGTCAGGAGCAGAATAGTATGCCGTTAAATTTCATTTCATATCGTCGAAAAATGCATGACATGTTTTTTTTTTCACTAACAATAAATATTGTGACACAAACTGGATAAACACGACCCATTTCATTTGTGTACGACAGACACTGAATCTTCGTGCTATACAAATAAAGCAGACAACAACTGCTTAACAAAACAAACTCAAATATATCCGAGAAATGACAGGATGTCCGTGCGTTTATGCCAAGTGAATCAGACAGTCAATATTTGGTATAAACACAAATCTGAATACAAAGATGGTGGCTAACTGTTGTATATTAAAACAATCAATAATATAATTTAAAAGATAGATGGACATAGATTAAAATGAAAATCTCGAGATAAACACCGGTTAGACACAGCGAAATACAATGTGTTGAGTAGCACTGTTATTATGTTGTAAGCCAATATCTTCCGATATACACAGTTATTACTGTAATCTTCAGTCTATGGATGTCTTCTAATTAATAGATATAAACGTTCAACTTTCATACCATACATTGACATTTAGTGAAGGGATTATGAATAAATCCCGAAGATCTGTGAGTAATGCCCCCGTCGGACCGGGTGGCGTCCTTACCGCGCTGTTGCGACGGTAGGCGACCATTACTGGAATGGTACTTGCGGACGATTAACTATAAGTATATCCCGATGACATTTGTATTTTTGTATATTATCAAAGATTTGTTTGTGAACGGTTAATGCTATATGCGTGTCTTTGTCTTGTTTTGTTTTTTTCACCAATAAACAACATTAGCGGCGAATAATATGCCAAGAAAAAAGTTATCGAAGAAATGATTTGCTGAATCGATCATTTTAAAAAATAATCACTTATCGGAAATTAAATGAATTGAGGTTTTTATAAAACAAACAGATCGCAGGGTGGTCAAACCGTATATTGATTTGTCTTACACATCCGAATTCAGATCAAGTGTTTAATGAACAATCTAGACTATTTTAGTCCATCAACAATTGTATTGTTTATTCAATTTCGATTCAAGCGTGTTTATCTCTAGACTCTAGACAAACCTATCTTCTGTTATTTTAGTGTCCTTGTGTTATTTCTAGTCGATTCTTATCTAGCAAATATTATTGTAGAAAACAACAAACCCGTGACTTCTTATTGTCTGTGGTGCATGGCAGCGGGTGTGGTGAGATTATATCGGCTAGTCGTTCGAATATTAAGATGAAAACCCTAGGTCCACATTTGGTGGAGTGGGCGGAAACACTGTTGTCCAGGAGTAATTTCCCCCATAGCACATTGGCTAGATCTAATTGTTAAGGCCAACTCAATTTTCGTCAAGGTCGGCGAGATGTAAATAACGTTAGGGAATGTGATTGTTGGCCAGAATGGAGGTTAGGGTAAGCGTTCGGTCTTAGTCCAGGGTTAGGGTTGGAATAAGCGCTATAGCCCTTTTTACATCTCGTGGCCATGGCCATACTTGAAGTTGGCCTTGTCAAATAGATCTAACCACAACACACCACATTGCTTACGACCGCCTTTATTGGTTTAGTTGGTGCTAAAACGTAAGACATTAAACAACTTTTCTTTTTTCAACTACATTCTATTTAAATATATTTAACATACTAATATGTTTATCAAAATCCTACTAATTATCATGGAACGGTCATATTTTGTTTATATTTTAATACCAATCCAAACTTTGTATGATTCTTTTAATCAAAAACGAGTCACATTTTCAAGTAATCGAATACGACACAAGTCTGATGATGTGATTGAAATTTATATTTTGACCAAATTCAAAATTGCTACAGTAACTTTAATCCAATAAACAATCTCAGTGTCTTGTCTAGAACGAAATAGGTTGTGAAAGATTGACGATATATTTACAGATTTGCGTGTGGTTATAACTTGGTGGAGATGTTGAAATAATGTAAAATGTTTGTTCTTGGGATTTATATAAAAGTTCTATTTACCAGTTATAGATCCACTTTGTATAAAACCCTGTATTCCATCTCAATTCGATAATTCTTGTTTGTCAGAGTTTTTGTTGGTTATGGATTGAGTCAATATTGACGTCTAGTTAGATAAAATTTGATCCATTTTCCTACGCATTTATGAGTAATTATAGATTTCTCTATTTGTTACTATTACTATTAATTATATTAATGTTACAGATAAAGAGGTAGGGTTGATGAAGTCTTAACATACATCTATATGTAATGATGCGTTATTATATTTCAGAACATTAAATTGTGTAATCTCGCCGCTTCGAATTCAGCTTATGAATAGAACATCGCACAAACAAAATATTTAACGCAACACGAGTAGCCTCTCTGCTTTAAAGATGATATTTTGAATAATTGATGGCCGTGTAATTAACTACCCATTGACTTCCTGGATAATAAATCCATACATGCCATCTTTAATGATAACTCTTTAGAACATTCCGCTGTATGATCTTAATCTTTATAACCACACAGAAACCAAGACGTCAAATCATCTACAACATTGAAGGGGACTGGACACGTGGAGGAAATCAAATTAAATAGGATTTAACGTCCTACTTTTCTGCTTCGAATAAACTAATGAAGACAGGCATACGCCATACAGTGTGCTATGAGGGAAAATTTTGACAGGTGTCAACTGCCAAGAGATCTTTCCCTAATTGCTGTCTCCCGAACCTACTACCCCAAAATTGCAAAACGTAGTTGAAAAATGTAAATTCATACATTTTCTTTAACTAAATGTAAATAAAAGTACCATGAACAAGAAGCGAAAGGGAGACTCAAGAGATAATCGTTATGAACAGATAGTATGTTCACGAGTGGTGCAGGTGTGTGGAGACTTTCGTGACGTATGTGTTACTTTACCCAACGATATGATGCAGTTAAATTTGACAAGCGTAACATACGGTAAGATGCATACGAATTGACACCCGTCAAGCTGAAGGTCGGCCTTTGAAATCATAAAATAAAGTTTTGACAATTGATGTAGGGCACCATTTCTACATGAGTTTACTGGCGATTTAGAACCGCGGAAGGACCAGTTACTACAATTTCGCCTTTATAGTTCTGTAGTGTAATGTATCTTATACAAACTTGTACAAATATGATTTTCTATGAACTTTTCAAATTAGATTATGTCTATGTATATGATCGCTGGAAAATGTAAATTGGGAAAGAAAACAGTCGATGTCCGATAAATAGTTATCTCAGTTTTTGCTCATAGAATCAATAATAAACATATTATGCTATCAGAAAGCTACATGTTTGTTCTTATAAACGCACTATTGATAGACTGATAGACATGCGAATGATATAAATGACGTTCGAAATTCTTGAAGTTCTCGAATCTCTTTATTTAGATTAGTGACAATTATATCACACATGATAAAAGATGTATGGGTAATGCACATGGTATGACACCAACAGTAGATATGCGGTGATTATCGCTCTGGCATTAATTGTATTTAATCGTTACAAAGAAAGTAAAATAGACCGTTTGTTTTGTTGTTACTCGTAACAAGGGAGCTCGATGAATCAGTTGACAGCCATCGGCATCTTCAGAACAGGTGACTAAATCATAATAGGATATTGATGGCAGTATTTAAATCCTACAGGAACATGTTTAGAATACGTTTCATCAGCAGTTCATCTCAAGGATACAATCTCAGAGAAAATACACAGAACGAAGTCACAAGCAAAGCATGTTAAAGGAGCTAAGTCCGTAACTCAATATCATCCAAAATTTTCGAAAATAAAAAGAAGACTATTAAACATAAAAAAATACAGTATGTTATCACTGTGTGCCTTTACCTTTCACCTAGTGTTCTTTTGGCGTAAGTACTTTATTAGTCCACCAGGTGAACCACCCAAACGGGCTTCTTTTATTCCCACTTTCCGTATCCAGTTAACGTTTTTCGAATTGTTAAAAGCAGTTCGGTGGATTTCAATTACATGAGATAGATTGTGGGGCCATCATAAGGCCTACTCGGCGTCTTGTTAAGGTTAATTACAAAAATGGTACGCATACGTACAATACAATTCAGTACTTACCCTTAAAAGAAAAAAATGCAAATAAATAGAAAATTTATACTTAATAAACAGTTATTGGATGCTCTCTAGTAGAGTATTTTAGAAAGCAATATGATAATAGAACCTCGCCTATTATCTTAAAGATTCAATATTAAAGGAGCTAATCGCGAATAGTTGGGACCTAGAAATTGACACATGACACAAATGGGCCGCCACGCATATAACAATGTAATATAAATGTATATAAACTGATTTACATTCAATCGTGCCCGTTTTTACAGTCTACACCGATAGTATTTATTGTGTAAGCTCTCCAGAAAAGACAAAGAAGCACACGTTTTTCAGGTAAGACCACAACATCAACTGACAAATACTTCGTGTTTTCAATGTCGACATTAAGTTAGAGACTAAGCTACTTTAAAATAGGGCACCAAATATGCATGTATATGTAACGTGAGATTCCAATGGGGTCCCGTGCGCATGGAACCGTGCCCAAATGGGTACCGAGTTCAACCCCCATATATCTGAGGGGAAAAAGTCTAGACCCTGACGCATATTAGTATATATCATCCCTGTTTTAAAGGGACAGTAACAACCTTGCTGGTTTGGCAGCTCCAGAAAATAAATAATAGCCTTATTCTATAAGTATGGTACTGTTAAAGTGTCCTATCTGCTATGTAAATTATCCATTACATCCTATTTTACTTGTCCAGAGGGTTCGAAAATATTTTAAAATCAAAGTCACATTTTAAAGGGTTTACGTTAGGGTTTTGAAATCTTTTTGTTGAATTTTTCCAAGTGGTTAAATTGGGTGTGTTAAGATGAAATTTGTATCATCAATTAATTGGAATATTGTAAAATATTACAATTTGTTGACCAGAATAAATATTGGGACATCTTATTCAGTTACAACAAGTGTGGTATTGAGCCTTTAATTAATATGACGGACATTATTACACAAGAACATGGGTTGACATTAATATCAGATATTAATTCAAACTGATCGATTTCATATCACTGTTTTAATAAAAGCGTGATATACAGACAGAAAAGAAGAAACGGGCAAACTATGGATTTGTCTTTTGAAGGATGAAATAAGTGAACTTTGATAAAGACTGGCGCAAGTCGTGTTTTTTTCTACATTATTATGAGATTGAATATAGAATAGCTTTGGAACAAATCTACCGAGCATCTGTCTTGATAAACCACGACTGTTCGCACATAAAGCTATTTTCGGTTCTTCTCTTTATGTGTCAAATACAAAAGTTCCGATGTTTAATATCCAATATTGTTCTATATACCGTTTGTAGTTTCTATCGCCACATTATCGATCTCGCGTTTTCTCGTCTGATACGTGAACTCGAGTGTTAATAGACTAGTGACCTACCATCATTCATCCACCTCTTTTAATCTACTCTCTTATTATCTCGCTATGTTCGAGAATCCTGGAGATCGTGACCGAGAAAATTTGTCAAATGTAAAGGGCGACTTCCTGTCTAGTTAACAGACCTAACTAATCGTGATTTAGGTCAAGATCAACTAGGATATCATTAAAGAATTCTGTTTTAGATAAGACTGCATGGATCAGGATAATTTCAATCACATTTCGTGATTGGTTTCATCGAAAACTTCTCAGATCGCAATAAAATACACATTGGATGCTTTATATAAAAACTATTGGGTGATTTTCTTTCTACCACTTCTCGCTTGTGTAGTTTGCATATATAACAATTTATATGTTTCACAATTGGCAAGCAAGGCTCTTTGATAAATCACCTTTTTCAAAGGCTATATTCGCCAAATGAATAGTATTATTCCTTTCGCTTTAACATTGCAAATTTCTGCTTTGATAAGCAGCCACAAGTGTCACTCAACTGATTTGAGACAACTGCTATTCTTTTCTCTAGAGATTTGCAGTTGAATTTGATTTAAATATTTGATATAAATAAAAGAATATGTTTCATCTCATAATAAAAGGGACAGGAAACAAGTTGAAACTAAAGACGTTAGGAAAACTGTTAGGTGAAAACATGAAGAAAGTTTAACAGTTCATATTGTATTCACTTCGGCGGAATTTAAGATTGCATCATTTCAATTCAATCAAATGTCTTTTATAGATTCCAGGATGGATCATACACTAATGCCAGTAGTATGATAGAATTATTTTAATCAGTGAAACGTTAAATCCAATAGAGATGTGTTCACTTGATCGCATTTCGTTCTATTATCAGATACTGAAACTATTTTATGAATCTGTTTCTTCAGCTTGATTTAATCACATCATCTGGTAGAATGTCAACCAGTAAAATGACGTGTAATATTAAGAATCGCCGTTATCAGTAAAAAGTTCAAGTTGAACTTAATACCAACTATGAGATCATAAAACAATCTGAAATCGTCATTCCCTTTTAAAAATATCATGAATTATCTATTATTCCCTATTAGCCATTCATAGATAAATGAAAAATAATTTGAGATATTAAAAATGGAGAACAAAAAAGTAAATGCCGCCAAGACAATGTTGTTTTCTGATAGCGATTAATGTGTACATGGAGTGCAGTTATTACCTAGCCATGCAGATATTCATAATGCTTGACGAAGCGCATTCTTTAGATTCAATGCATGAGAACCATCAAATTAATAAATATTAAACAATGAAGGGCAAACAACATTAAATTGAATTTTGTCATGAACTTAGTATTGCATTAAAATTGCTTATAGCTAAATAAAAAGTGATTTCATGACTTGATTGGTCACCATAAAGTCAAAAACCTGGCAATTCGTTTTCAGGATAAAACATTTCTATATTTAGTCTCAAATGTGCTTTAAACGTAATTTAAAATGAAATAGATCTGCATAAATCGAGCCGCATTTGCATGCAAATATATATATTTAGAAATGCAAATATATATATTTAGAAATGCAAATATATATATTTAGAATAACTTAAAACACAGCGAGTTGGACCATAGAGTAAATGATTCTATGTACATGTTAAAATTAAAATTAATTGCCACGATTATAATAGAGACTCGACCTACGGATGTGCCCCGGGATTCCTATGTAACCTAGCCTTATTATCCTTGCTCCGTTAGCAGTTTCTATACAGGAATTGTCATGTGGAAAAGAAGCTGGATAAAAAGAAACAATCATTCGTGAGACATTTCCGGTGGCTTATTCACATGGTTTTATTGGTAAATAGAATTGTAAGACGTCACGCAAACAGACAATTATACACTAGACTGAAATCTGTCTAGTAGCATAATGTTTACTAAGATTCTGATCTAACAACTTTTATACCTTTTATGACACTGCAAGATCTAATGGCAGTTGCATGTATTCATTAATATGTGTGCTAAGTAATCGGCATTTCATGCAACTTTCCTTCCGGGTCGATTGATCCCACCGATGACAATGAGCGGTACAATTTGTGACGCATTACGGTGAATGAATTAGTTTGAGGCATAACCGGAATGAATCATTGAATTCTTTTAATATGTTTTTGAATTACTTCAACATCAAAGTAAATGGTGTCATCACGCGCATCAGAGCTTCATGTATATGATATCGCTAATAAAGGAAAATCAAAGTTTAAGTCATAGATTACTGATTAACCTAAGTGATTCATCCAAAATTACCACCGCGTTGAGATGCAGGTGATATAAATATGACGTGCTCATCACAAAAAAAAACATATTCTAATTTCGTGATATAATTGTGCTATAACGGTTTTAACATCAAGTGTGAGTGCCTCATGGATGATTGCAGCGACATCTTGTAATGTGATGGCATTTTGTCAGTACTGAACCAACAAATTAGTGTGTGTGGGGGGGGGGCAAATGTCAGAAATCCAAGGATTAGCCTGCACAGTATTAACTATAGAAATCATTTGTTGGAAGTAACGTTGATCAATGGTTATATTCCTCAACTATAATATTAGCCCCAAGAGTGGTAAAACGGTTTTGCTACAAAGGGGCATAACCCGGTAGTTCGGGTGATAATAATTCTGACCCATTCATTGTTTTAAAGGGACACAGATATATTCTTTGGAGTAATATGAGAACAGTTGTATTTGAAAAATGTTACAGTTCGTAGAACAATGAGTCAGGAGCAGAATAGTATGCCGTTAAATTTCATTTCATATCGTCGAACAAACTCAAATATATCCGAGAAATTACAGGATGTCCGTGCGTTTATGCCAAGTGAATCAGACAGTCAATATTTGGTATAAACATAAATCTGAATACAAAGATGGTGGCCAACTGTTGTATATTAAAACAATCAATAATATAATTTAAAAGATAGATTGACATAGATAAAAATAAAAATCTTGAGATAAACACCGGTGAGACAAATCAAGCTAACATGTGTTGAGTAGCACTGTTATTATGTTGTAAGCCAATATCTTCCGATATACACAGTTATTACTGTAATCTTCAGTCTATGGATGTCTTCTAAATAATACATAGAAACGTTCAACTTTCATACCATACATTGACTTTTAGTGAAGGGATTATGAATAAATCCCGAAGATCTGTGAGTAATGCCCCCGTCGGACCGGGTGGCGGCCTTACCGCGACGGTAGACGACCATTACTGGAATGGTACTTGCGGACGATAACTAAGTACATCCCGATGACATTTGTATTTTTGTATATTATTAAAGATTTGTTTGTGAACGGTTAATGCTATATGCGTGTCTTCGTCTTGTTTTGTTTTTTTCACCAATAAACAACATTAGCGGAGAATAATATGCCATATAAACATTTCATCGAAGTTATCGAAGAAATGATTTGCTGAATCGATCATTTTAAAAAAGAATCACTTATCTGAAATTAAATGAATTGAGGTTTTCATAAAACAAACAGATCGCAAATTGGCGAATTAAAAAAAGAAATAGAACGTGCACAATTACAAACATGTACAAGTTGGTGGGTGGTCAAACCGTATATTGATTTGTCTTACACATCCGAATTCAGATCAAGTGTTTAATGAACAATCTAGACTATTTTAGTCCATAAACAATTGTATTGTATATTCAATTTCGATTCAAGCGTGTTTATCTCTAGACTCTAGACAAACCTATCTTCTGTTATTTTAGTGTCCTTGTGTTATTTCTAGTCGAATCTTATCTAGTAAATATTATTGTAGAAAACAACAAACCCATGACTTCCCTTTGTCTGTGGTGCATGGCAGAGGGTGCGGTGAGATTATATCGGCTAGTCGTTCGAATATTAAGATGAAAACCCTAGGCCCACATTTGGTTGAGTGGGCGGAAGCACTGTTGTCCAGGAGTAATTTCTCCCATAGCACACTGGCTAGATCTAATTGTTAAGGTCAACTCAATTTTCGTCAAGGTCACCGAGATGTAAATAACGTTAGGGAATGTGATTGTTGGCCAGAATGGAGGTTAGGGTAAGCGTTCAGTCTAAGTCCAGGGTTAGGGTTGGGATTAACGCTATAGCCCTGTTTACATCTCGTGGCCATTGATCATACTTGAAGTTGGCCTTGTCAAATAGATCTAACCACATCACACCACATTGCTTACGACCGCCTTTATTAGTTTAGTTGGTGCTAAAACGTAGGACATTAAACTCCTTTTCTTTTTTTTAACTACATTCTATTTTAATATATTTAACATACTAATATATTTAACATACTAATGGGTCATTCCATGCCATTCCACTCAATTTTTCGCCGACCCCCCTCTGATTTTGGTTTAATTTTGCACACTTGTGGGCACCCCTAAGAAATGGCCACATGCTAAATTATAGCTTCATCCGTCTTTTTTTCACGGCTCTAGGGCATTTTGAAAATGTTTTGGCCTAATTTTGCAACCCCGCATTGGAAATCGGACCATACTCCCTACTCCTGGACCCGAGAAGCATACATTTGGTATCATTGGAAAGTGTAGGCTATACCCTTTCCACTGATATGTGACACGATGACCTTCCAAGGTCATCCAATTTTCAAGGTCATTTGATGTGACCTTGACATTTGACGTACTTTTTTAGGGTATGAGTATCTATCGATTTTTTTCAAACTTTAGGAAGTTTTAGTCAATGATGTGGTCAATGTGGCCACAAAGTTTCATAATGGGGAATTAAGTAGTTTCGGAGATATTCAAGGAAAACTGCATGAATGAGTGGCATTCAAAGGAAAAAACACCTTGCACATACATAATTCACCAACAAAATTTATTACACTATACACTATTTGTGCAAAGATCTTGCTATAAACAGTGTCTCAGTAACCTGCACCATTGTCCTAGTGGAAAAAACGCATTTTGACAGCATTTCACATTGATTTAGCATTGCTGTTGTCCAAAGGAAAAAGCAATATCACAAGTACGCTAACAAACTATTTGTTGACCTTTAGAACTTTGACTTTAGTAGTTTCGGATGCATTTGAATAGCGTTTCACGGAAAGTTTGTGTGGTTCATCTGTTGGATAGAAAGAATGCAATTTCTGCGTTCCTGTTTTTGTCATCGCATCCCCAAGTCTTTCTATTCTTGTACAAAATTCTTTCTATTCTTGTACAAGAATAGAAATAATTTTGTCAATCTATACTTTCATGAGGAGGACTTCGGTATGCCAGCAGAATAGCATTTTTTCGCAACTGCACATGGGAAAGGCCCATGTGATGGAGTAGGTGGTACTATAAAGAGACTTGCATCTAGGGCAAGTCTTCAAAGACCTATTGACTGCCAGATTAAGACACCACAACATCTGTTTGAATGGGCTAATGACAGCCTTGCAGGTATCATTTACATATGGTGTCCAAAGGATGACATTTCCGAGCATGGTTTTTGGTTAAAGACAAGACTTGGGGATGCGATCACAATAACAGGAACGCAGAAATTGCATTATTTCTATCCAGCAGATGAACCAAACAAACCTTCCGTGAAACGCTATTCAAATGCGTCCAAAACTAGTAAAGTCAAAGTTCTAAAGGTCAACAAATAGTTTGTTAGCGTACTTGTGATATTGCTTTTTCCTTTGGACAACAGCAATGCTAAATCAATGTGAAATGCTGTCAAAATGCGTTCTTTCCACTAGGACAAAAGTAAAGGAAGGCTCTCAGTGACCATACCAAGTGCACTGAGCCTGCTCGGCCTCTCTCTAGTATTCCAATGGTGCCGGTTACTGAGACACTGTTTATAGCAAGATCTTTGCACAAATAGTGTAATAAATTTTGTTGGTGAATTATGTATGTGCAAGGTGTTTTTTCCATTGAATGCCACTCATTCATGCAGTTTTCCTTGAATATCTCCAAAACTACTTAATTCCCCATTATGAAACTTTGTGGCCACATTGACCACATCATTGGCTAAAACTTCCTAAAGTTTGAAAAAAATCGATAGATACTCATACCCTAAAAAAGTACGTCAAATGTCAAGGTCACATCAAATGACCTTGAAAATTGGATGACCTTGGAAGGTCATCGTGTCACATATCAGTGGAAAGGGTATTGCCTACTCTTTCCAATGATACCACATTTATGCTTCTCGGGTCCAGGAGTAGGGAGTATGGTCCGATTTCCAATGAGGGGTTGCAAAATTAGGCCAAAACAGTCAGATTTTCAAAATGCTCTAGAGCCGTGAAAATAAGACGGATGAAGCTATAATTTGGCATGTGGCCATTTCTTAGGGGTGCCCACAAGTGTGCAAAATTAAACCAAAATCAGAGGGGGGTCGGCGAAAAATTGAGTGGAATGGCATGGAATGACCCTAATATGTTTATCAAAATCCTACTAATTATCATGGAACGGTCATATTTTGTTTATATTTCAATACCAATCCAAACTTTGTATGATTCTTTTAATCAAAAACGAGTCACATTTTCAAGTAATCGGATACGACACAAGTCTGATGATATGATTGAAATTTATATTTTGACCAAATTCAAAATTGCTACAGTAACTTTAATCCAATAAACAATCTCAGTGTCTTGTCTAGAACGAAATAGGTTGTGAAAGATTGACGATATATTTACAGATTTGCGTGTGGTTATAACTTGGTGGAGATGTTGAAATAATGTAAAATGTTTGTTCTTGGGATTTATATAAAAGTTCTATTTACCAGTTATAGATCCACTTTGTATAAAACCCTGTATTCCATCTCAATTCGATAATTCTTGTTTGTCAGAGTTTTTGTTGGTTATGGATTGAGTCAATATTGACGTCTAGTTAGATAAAATTTGATCCATTTTCCTACGAATTTATGAGTAATTATAGATTTCTCTATTTGTTACTATTACTCTTAATTATATTAATGTTACAGATAAAGAGATAGGGTTGATGAAATCTTAACATACATTTATATGTAATGATGGGTTATTATTTTTCAGAACATTAAATTGTGTAATCTCGCCGCTTCAAATTCAGCTTATGAATAGAACATCGCACAAACAAAATACTTAACGCAACACGAGCAGCCTCTCTGCTTTAAACATGATATTTTGAATAATTGATGTACATGTAATTAACTACCCATTGACTTCCTGGATAATAAATCCAGGATAATAAATCCATACATGCCATCTACAGCGTATAAATCTTTAGAACATTCCGCTGTATGATCTTAATCTTTATAACAACACAGAACCCAAGATTTAACGTCCAACTGTTCTTCTCCGGCAGAACTAATGAAGACGGGTATACGCCATACAGTGTGCTATGAGGGATAATTGCGGTGCCAACTATCAAGAGATCTTTTCGTCCCACCCCTGTTAAACCCCCGTCCTCCCCATTACCAAGGAGAAACCACGCTGGAAAATCTTGATGAACTTTCTCGGTAAACACCGGAAACGAACCCGCGACTTCCAGGCTAACGAGCCAGCGTCTTACGCACTTAGCCATCTTGGCCCGTAACCATGGCGGTTGCTGTCTACGGAATCTCGAAAGAGTGACGTACGTATTTCCTTAATTCAGGTCTCCAGATCCTACTACCTCAAAATTGCCAAAACGTAGTTGAAAATGTAAATTTAAAATAAAGTTTTGACCATTGCGGGAAACGACTGTTGCTCTTTATCACATTTGCTCAACACCATGACTGTTGACACTGTTGACATTAGGCTTGTGTAGGCCTTCCGAATTCGTAAGTAAGGTGCCATTGTTTTCCTTACGCACGCCCCGCCACCTAACAGACCTGTACTAAGCTATGCTACTGCCTTGCTGTTGAATTGGTATGTCAGAATAAGCTTCTTGCCACTGTCTAATGAATTAATGCTAGACTTTATAATTAAGCATTGTGTGGTAAATATTGCCAACATAGGGGCGCCACAGCTTACTTGTCTGTCAAATGTCATTTAGTGTCCTACTAAGTGTACGCGTCAGCGTGTACATAGGGCCTCGGATATTTATCCGACTGGACTATGTGCCTTTCCAGGCCATTCTTCCTAACAAGGAGATGCCACTCTTGAGAATCATGATTTCGCTGATATCGAACCAGTGACGTCGTGGTTGATGAATCACCGCCCTACTTCCAGGGCCAACTTAGCTTCTTGAAAAAATACAGATAATCCCGCATAATCAATTATTTTGTCTTTTTCCAGGTATATGACCACTAGATACAAACGGTGTGATGGTTTTGTCTATTTCCCGGTATACGACCACTACATACGTGCAAAAGATAAAGAGTGTAGTTTCGAGTATTCTGTATTCATAATGCAGTATTGGAACAGTTTCAAGCATAATCATCCAAAAGTATACATCGTTTCGTCTATTATTGATGATACGCTAAATGTAGGGTGAATGCCTAAAAAAAGGCCCATGTCCTATAATATTATTTGAAGTAAGGACTTTATTATTATAACTGTTTTGTGCCCTTTAAATGGATAGCTGTTCCCCACATAACATCACAGCCTAACTTCCAGTCAATACAAATTTGGTCATTTCGGGACAAACACCTGGTACTTTTTGTCATTTGCGCATAAGTTATTTTAGAAGAGATTATAATACTCTTTTCCAAAACTCGTGTAATGCCGAATGATTCGAGTAACATCTCGTTGATATTCATTTTTCGAAATCAGATAGGCTGGGGATGAATATTTTATTACTACCGGTTGACCGGTCGTTGCACAAAACTGAAGTGATAGTGCAAAGCCAACAGACCTATCCTATGTCGAGCTGTCATTATATACCTAGTCTCTATCATCCGAACAAATATTCTACGAATATTAGTCTGGATGGGTTCTCAAAATTTGACGGAAAGTCGGTCATTGTCTGGATTATCCAGTCTTATAAGTTACCACGTAATGAATCTATCAATTAATCATCTCGCTTGTAAACAATGACACTTTCTAAAATTTTGTTTGTAAAGGTTTTAATTGAAATGGTAAATTGCTATCGTCATGAATCAGACGTATGGCTTCTCACAATCTTCTTAATTCTTCATCGCAATTCATGCTTTGTCCAACATCTCTATTTTGTTTCTAATAATAGATGTGCCAAGTGAATTGTGGGATATATTTCAACCTCGCTTTGTGAAATCTAGCAAATTCGGCCCGGCTTCATAAGATCTAGCACTTACCGAGACATTAACCAATAGAATCTAGCAAAATCGGCCCGGCTTCATAAGATCTATCACTTACCGAGACTTTAGCCAATAGGTTCCATTGCTCATGCGTAACCGGGAGTTTGGTTTTTTATGGGGTAGATTATCCAGTAAATTTTCGTCAAAAATTGAGAACCTACCCAGACCCTCCTTACGTTGAAGACTAGGGGGTTCTGGGTGACCGAGACTATTATATACCCAATCAAACAGACACCAAACGATCGTTACAAATATATATATATATTTATATAGATCTAAATTACTAAACGCGGAAACTTACAGTGTGCTATGAGGGAAATTTTGCCCGGGCGCTACGGCCTACTCTTATATCGAATTCCAACTGCCAAGGAATCTTTTACGTGCACTCCAATGTGTACACGGGACCTCGGTTTTTCGTCCCATCCGAACGACTAGGCATCTGTCCTTGTCAGGCCCTCCTTCTGCATCACTGACAAGGGGAAATCACGTCGGAAAATCGAGATGAACTTTCTCGGCCAATGCAGGGATCGAACACCCGACCTCCAGGCTAGCGAACCAGCGCCTTGTCCACTTAGCCACCGTGATCCCCCACTAAACGCGGAAACTTACAGAACTAATTGAATTTCCAGACTAAAGGGAAATATAGACCTATAGAAAATACTCAACAGAAAGAAATCTGACGAAAAAGCATATTGATCTGAAACTTATTGAAATCGATCCAGTTATGGTCATCTGAAGTTCACAATAATTTCCACTGATTCACGAAACCATCTTTGTTGATATTGGCCTCGATATTGGCCAGTTGAATGATAACTCATTTCTAACCATGCACATCGA
Organism: Patella pellucida; assembly: GCA_917208275.1. NCBI lineage: Eukaryota > Metazoa > Mollusca > Gastropoda > Patellidae > Patella > Patella pellucida. Next base: position 6,468,031 of record OU795037.1, read on the forward strand.
GTCATGTTTAAATAGTCTACATTAATATCTAACGAATACTTTTCGGGACTTATGTTTGGTGAATTTTAATATGGAGATGTTTATTATAAGAACATATCGCAGCTTTAAAGAAAGGTTACTTCTGTTTTATTTATTTCGGCTGATCAATAATTAGTGATTGAAAAGGAACTCCTCGCCAAAAAAGATTATTTCGTCTATTCTTTTTTAAGACTTCTCATGAATTGTAATCCCTGACCTTATCCTCCGAACAAAGAAAGTCTGGATTTAATTTTGACTGTGGTAAATGACTTCAGTAATATTATTTAATTGGAAATGTTGGCGTAATTGCTGTAGACATGAAGTCGTAAATTCTTTAGATATTGACCCAAACCAATTGATATTACTAAATATCCATTTCATTGGCAGACATATCTAGATAGTATACAAAATTACACATTACGTCTTCAACGGGACCCATCACAGGGAGTCCCTGGAGCTGAGACCAATTGACCTCGTCTAGACATGACTGATAGTATAGTAACGCACGTCCAGTACAAAAAAACATATATCACTTGAACAGTTATCGAATGATAAAGTAAATTGTATATAGCTTTCCATATGTAATTATAAAAATCACAAGAGTTGTTTATATTAATTTTAATGACGGGTTTTTATACACGTAGACCGATCTTTAGACAGGTGTTCTTTTATCGTTATCAAGAAATGTAATGTTCTAATTCGCTAAAAACAATGAAATGAAATGGGGTGTAAATCCTACAACTTCTGCATCAATCACTAAGTGCTAATCAAATATGAGTATTGTTACTTCCATTGTATAATGGCATTGCTATTATCTTTATAGCCATCTTATCATACGTGTTCCAATAAAATACAACCAAGTACGAACAATCCAAACCAAGCACGATTATCGTTATTATCAATTTTACGATTGTCGCGAATACCAAGCAAACACGCAAAATGTAATTCAAACACAGTCAAGACTTAAAGTTGAATTTTACGATTGTCGCGAATACCAAACAAACACGCAAAATGTAATTCAAACACAGTCAAGACTTAAAGTTGACCTGCAAAAAAAAGAACAAATAACTCCAAAAAAATCCTCTATATATTTTGCTCAGAAGACTTGCAATAAATTGTATCTGATTTAGCTATAATTTGACGTTAATCCAGTAAAATGTTTCATTTCAACCAGAAATAGGGTTGATAAGTGATGGCAGCTAAAACACCGAGAAAGCTTCTACGTTGTTGTTAAACTCATTGCTGCCAAATATTGTAAGTCGTAACAACATATTTATACCTACTTTAAATAAAAGTGTCAACGAAAGGTTTCGAAAAATGAGATATGATTTTCCTGGTGATGATCCGCATTTTCGTTCTATTGTCAGATAGGGAATCGATTTTATGAATCCTTTTCTTCAGATTGATTTTTTAATGTATCATTAAAATTTGGTCAAATGTCAACCATTAAAGTGACAAAGCATAGTCAATACATAGTGAACATTGACCTAAACATATACCGGGATACATGGTACATCAGGCTGCGTAATAGATCAGCCTTTACCTACTTGTCCGCACAAATCATTCAGTGTGAATTGGTTTGATTAAAAAATTAGTTTGTCAGTTCCCCTATTTACATTATCCAGGCATCATTGGTAATACAAATGAGATAATCCTTATTCTTGAAGTATCTCATTCATACTCTTATAGTACACAAATTAAAATCTGTGATCGAAAACTTCAAACCCGAAAATCTGTATGCATAACAAATTGTACTTATAAGACAACGATCACTATTTAGAGAGAGAGAGAGAGAGAGAGAGAGAGAGAGAGAGATGGTGTTTAACGTCCACTCAACATAACTAGGTCATTTCGGGACTAAGATTTGGTTTCATTTTATTTCAATAATTCGCTTGTGCGTAGGGGTCTTTAGCAGGTTGAGAAGGCGCCCCTATCTCCGTGCCACATACGCTCACACCAGGGCTCGAAAGACGGGCGTAGATTTCAAAAGCCGGGACTTTTGCTCTCAAGGTGTTCTAAAACTCTGCACACAAAACAAAAAAATACATTTAATTTTGATAAAGTGGTGCATTTTACATGGGCGTACATGGCAGATCGTATGATATGGGTTAGACAACTCGACCACCCCATGGGACCTCCGAAATAGATTAAAACTATAAGTAGAGTATTAGACAAAACTAAGTAATGCGCGTATCACGTGGCTGTCAATTCTGTTCGGGCAAAATTTTCATCATAACACGTTGTAAGACGTCGATGCAGTAAAGTAGGACGTCAAAAAAACCTCATTTCATATAAAGTAAAATAGGGAATGTGTTAATAAGTAGTATATCAAATATTTTGAGCTTATAGCTTTGAAGCAGCTTCATAATATGTTTGTTCTTTGACCGATGCATTATTGAAATGGAATTGAACCATGTGTTAGTCCCGAAATGACGTAATTCGTGTCGATTGGAGGTAAACCCCGATTTCTCCCTCCTTCTCTCTTCCTCTAAAGTAATTCATTAATATTGATGGTTTCTGTTTATGAATCACGGGGGCTCGAATATAACTTAATCCGCCACCGTATGTACATAAATTAAGAAGATTTAATACTAGTTATCATTTGAGAAGCTAAAAAAACTAACCAACTCTCGTTTTGAATAATTATAACATATACAAGAAAGTTGTAACATATTGATTAAATCCAAACCACATCGCGTGGCGAACTTGATTAGAGATCAGATTATTTTTTTCAAAAAAGAAAAACCGAATCAATAACAACAATTAAAACATTTTGTTACACGGTTCTCTGAATTCCCTTGGCCCTTTAAGTATAATTGATATCATCACTCTGTTCATACATTTGTATAGTGACTTAAGTATGTTTTATTGTTAAATCGTGACTTTACGAATTAAATCACGTACATTGGTAGACTTACAGTTCATACTAACGTTGTAAATAAGTTCTTATGGTGGAGCGTCTGAAAGAACTATTTATAAAGAAAATGAAGATGGCGGTTGATGTATGATTATCCCACCAAATAAATACAAAAATCAAATAAAACAACATATTTAGTATCAAAAGAACAACTCAAGAAGAACTAGTATCGGGTGTTCCAGAAGGATTCAGAACACACTTGTCATGATTAATTATAGCCTAGTAGGTGGAAAACGCCTAATCGATAATACGGGTACAAGCGATCATATTGTTCATCAAAATATAGATGCATTTTTGAAAATGGTTAAAAATTGAATAAAGTGTCATCGATACACTCAAATATATCAGAAATTTATAGTTTATATTACAACTGCCTTTAGTCGCAAATCAATCTAAGTGTCCACATAACAATCATCAGTGAAATTTTTAAAGGAAAATATAAATAATGATATATTACCCTTTTCATATGAGGAAAACGTCCCAATCTATATAATTTCAAAGGGAAATTAGTTTGTTGGGTTTGTTTAACACGGGGCATGTGGAATATTATTTAATAATTACATTTATGGTAATTACTTATTTATACTTAATTCATTAATTAATGTTATAGTAATTAATCTAGCACAGGAGCATTATAGAAGATAGATAAAGAGATTTCGGTTCTCACTATATTAGTTTTTATCGATAATGGAAGGGGAATATGCTGAAAATATCGATAATGCAAGGGGAATATGCTGAAAATATAAGTCAAATTTCTGCACTCTCAATTGAGATATACACGATTGATCATCATTACTAAAGTGTGTGTCGAGTTGACGTTAAACTCCATCTCTCGCTCACTATCAATTCAACAGAACCTTCAGAAGAACAATCTGTGATCGATCCCAACATAATATACTTTAATTATTCCTGCATCCTGCATATATAAAACCACCAGTGAAATATTTCAGATTAAACATTGATGGTCTTTCCATTTTTATACAAGTGAAACTTCATCGGAACTATACCGTATTTACGTAATAAGCCACCTATACAATTCCAATAGTATGTGTTAGTTTGGTTTCTACATATGTTTCATTTGTTGGCTCATAGTTTAAAAAAATGAAATCGGTCAAATGAAAACAGGGAAACCACACGAAACAAAAGTCCTAAAATGTCGCTAAAACTTAATCAAGATCAAACATGTGTCCAGATAACCAAACGTGAGAAGCATTAAAGGTAATCAGGGAACCTATTACGTATGTGTGTAGGGATGATTCCCGTGTTCCAAAAATGTCATTTGCAAGAATATGCTGCTGAATTAGTCCTATGGTATACAGACAAGAAGAAGAACTCTCTTTTACATAATAATGTTGCAAACCACTTTAATTCTAAATATGCGTTGATACGCTTTAAACTATTTATTCCTACACCTGTGTAAATCTTTTTCTCAGTTAAGTTAGCTGACGGTGATAAACAAGTCTGACACAACACTAAGGTAATGCATGAATATAGAAAGTTTAATTCTAAATATTCCTACGTCTGTGTAAATCAATTCCCCGTAGGGTCGCCTGTCCACCTTTGTATTCCCGCGTTTTCCTCCCACTGTTAAAGACCCATACGCGCAAGCTTATTATTAAAATAGAATTGAACCATGTAGTAGTGTCGAGATGGCCTAGTTTGTGTCGAGTGGACGTTAAACCCCAGTTCTCTCTCTCTTTCTATCTACCCCCCCTCTCTCTCTCTCTCTCAAGTAAAGCGTGAATATAGAAGGTTCGGTAATACATGGTACACGGGGGCTCGAATATAGCTTAATCCGCCACCGTATGTACATACCTAACGACGATTTAATACCAGTTATCATTTGAGAAGCTCACAAAACTAACCACCTCTCGTTTTGTATAATTGTAACATATACAAGAAAGTTGTAACATATTGCAAGAGCGGTGTCTAATCATAGATTTGTTTGAAATGTTTCGATTCCCAATTTTTAACCTAGCCATGCAGTTTAATTTCAACAATAGTCACTAATAACTGTAATGTTTGTGTTATTCAAGCTTACATTAAAGTTACATTTTATGTCTGTTATAATATTAACGAACATATCAAATCTTGTTAAAAAGAACAGGTATATTTTTTAAAGAGAAACGATGATCTGTATTGAATGGGTTGCTACTAACTTGTTATTGTTTCTAAATAAAAATGGAAAGAGCGAAAACAGTGTTCGACCTGTTATTAGTGATTGTATTTACTAATCACGGTTTTATAAGTCAGCAAAGTTGTCCGAACATCTGGTTAATGACACATTACATTGATGCACAAGATGCGTGATGACCGGGGGTTATTTTTCTTTCTGTGCTATATATATTGATACCACATTCCCTTTAATAATAATTTTCCGTGTGTCTTTCTTAATAGAAAGTGCACGAGTATAAAGAGCATTGCACTAAAATAAACCATAAAATAGTGAGTGTGCCAGGGGACCGACCGTAATCGCCTACTTGTTCCGAACACTCAACACAGAAGTTATTAGGTAAATTTGTATTTATTTATTTTCCGATGAACAACATAAAAGTACACAGCTATTTTTCTATCTCTACATTATTAACTATAAGCGCTAATAACAAGGAACTATGTGTGGTTTAATGGTCGAGGGCGATACATTAAGTAATATATTGTAACAACAAGAGGACCGTCAGGTCCGAGTGTTTTTACAATATATTACGCAATGTCTATAAGCCCGAGACGATTAAACTACTTAAAATACAGACTCCGCACGTGCGTTTACAGTGAAAAACATCATTCCATTCTAATATTGAAATAATGTACTATTGGCAAGTTGCCCGTACATTATTTGAAATAATGGTACGCCAAAATCAAAGGATGACGTCACATCTGTATTTTAACTCGTTCTCTTCCACAGGCACTTTCTCATCCCTCTCTGTTGCAGGCAACTAAAAATTGCCGGCTGAAAATATAAAATATGGTTAAATGAATCGAATGTGTACAATAGATAATTTAAGGATACATTTTCAATAAAAAAATATTATCAATATATGAAAATAATCTTTGAATAAATCGTCTTTTCCGTATTAAAGACATTACTTTCTTTCATAAAAATGGTTCCAAACAAAGTAATTTCAGAACATAATTCATAATCAATGTAATGATTTACACGATGATGCCCCTTAGCTCACGAATAAATACAGCCTTTTTTAGCCAACATTCAATCGTTGCTAATGAATTTTCTATGATGAAAATCACATTGGAGACGATGAGTGTGTTTTTTGCTTCTCAAATTGTCCAACCATTTTGTACAATAAATATTGTTCGGCTGACTGTGGTATCGATTCTGTGTCAGATTTATGATATGGGGTTAAAAGTCAAGTTCAGTTTCGCCCTATCTTCTTGCATTTTGGTCTGAAGTTTCCTGATGCTTCCTCATTTTCTTCTTGTAATTGAAGAATTTGATGACACATAAATTAAATTTCCTCGAATTCTCCATACCAGATACTGTTTATTTCTGTGCTACAGCCTTTGTTGTTGGGACAGACAATATTTATTTAAAGTGTTGTTTTGTAGAACTTCGTGTAATATGTGAAATTGCCAGATACCACTCGACATCGTACATGAATGAATGAATGAAATGGGGTTTAACGTCCTACGCTTAAGCACCGTACCTGGGCTAATTGAAGACGGGCATACGCCACAGTGTGCAATGAGGGAAATTTTGCCCGGGCAGCGGCGCTACGGCCTACTCTTATATCGAATTCCAACTGCCAAGGGATCTTTTACGTGCACTCCAATTTGTACACGGGACCTCGGTTTTTCGTCCCATCCGAACGACTAGGCAGCTGTCCTTGTCAGGCCCTCCTTCTGCATCACTGACAAGGGGAAATCATGCCGGAAAATCGAGATGAACTTTCTCGGCCAATGCAGGGATCGAACACTCAACCTCCAGGCTAGCGAACCAGCGCCTTATCCACTTAGCCACCGTGATCCCCTACATCGTACATAAATGTAGATTTACTTGGTAGAAATGTCAAGATGCCACTCTTCCTGGAATACCAATTTTTAAGGTTCCGTTTACACGCCAGCGTGTACGCCCGCCAAGGTCTGTCCTTATGTATTTAATCCAGCATGAAGTTGTAAGTTTTCAGAGTTTTAAAATGGTAAGTGTCTATGTGCAAGTAATTGTATTCATAGAACTGTGTTTATTATTAAGGTAATTAACAAGGTCATTATTACAAATATAACTTAGATCCGTTTTCAATACATATACAAAACACCTTGTTCCTCCTTTCTCGTCAGCAGTCGTTTGCATCTGTTTTGTCCATTCTACGGTGTTATGGGGTTTTTTTTCTTTAATTATTATTTTGTGGTGTGCTAACTTTAAAATGTTCACTGTGTCTAAAGCGGGGCTTATGTCGACTTTGCAAGCAGTTGCAAGAGTACTTATGTCGATTATATCAGCAACTGGGAGCAACCGAATTCGAAGCGCTTATGTCGACTTGGAACTGATAGCGATAACTCTTAACACCAGGCTGTTAATTTATTAATCACGTGATCAACAGAATGGCGAATAACTTAAATGTAGCTGCCAAAGGCACGGTCGGTCTTGCTACAATTATTTTAAAATAGTATTGTCGACATCATCAACATTTGAAAAGTTGGGGTCTTCGTTCGCTTCCATTTGCTTTTTTATAAAGTCACATGGCACATTTCTCTAATCACGTGATGTTATTTCCATGGAAACGAGTTGACTCCAGTTGCAAAAAGTTGAACATGTGCAACTGGCTGCAACTGATTGCAACTAGTTGTAAGACGCGCCCAGGTCGATTTTTTTCAGTTGCATTCAGTTGCTCCCAGTTGCAGAAAAGCCATTTGCATTCAGTAGGAAGGTCGACATAAGCCCGCCTTTAAATATTGGGTTTTAGGATCCTATGATTCCACAGGGAGATAATAACACCAAAATGAGCCTAATATTGAATAGTATGAATAATATTAATTTAGAGGTTTAGCTCCTTTAAGTTTTCGGTCCTTTACAAATCCCTATCAATCACGGTTTTCTCCATGGCCTCCGGTGTCATCCAACTGTTAAAGACCCCTTCGTGCAAGCGAATTATTGAAATAAAATTTAACAATATGTTAGTTCCGAAATGACATAATTTGTGTCGAGTGGACGTTAAACACTTTCTCTCCTTGACAATAACGTGGTCCGGAAACCAGTAAACCTTATTCTTGAGTTCTGAAAATGGAGAATTGTTGACCTATTTGTCGTCGAAAATACAAGATGTTGGACTTAGGCTTCTGTTCAATGTAAAGCTTTAATAATTATCGACAAACGGAATTATTTTTGTCAGATTGACAATAATTAAGATATTCAACTCTTTGAAATTAGATGATGTTTAAATAATAGGTCTTTATCAACGCGTTCTGTTGGATAACTCCCGTTATCTTTGGTAGAAAAATCCTCTTTTACAATACGCATTGTTTCATATCGTATTTAAAATGGATTTGTATTTTTTGGAGGAAGGGGGTGGTTATTTAGCACTTTGAGCTCTTTTAAATCTTTTAAAGAACATGAAACACCACTTTTTTCGATCGCTCCATTTGAAATCCATTTAGCTAGAATATATAGTATTATACTAATTGTTCCGTTCAAGTGAAATTTGTGAAATAACTGTAACATGTTTCACCCAATTTTCTGAGTAAAACCAATATTTAGCCGACTTCTTTTTGCGTCTCAAGATGGCGGGAAATATGCTCCTGTCAATCAAACAGCACAAGCAGACGGTAATTAACTCGTGCGTTTGTTCCATCCATACCCGGTTCTAAACAAATTAACAAACAGCTTTTCCGACGACTTATTGCGTCTCTGACCTGTCTTGGATGATTTTATAACATTTCATGGCCTATTTGTTTCGCCATTAGGCATTTTTAAAAATGATCGTGTTCAATCTAATAGAACTAGGTCGGTTTTCTTGATTCGCCGAAACCTACGACGAATATAAAAAATAAAGAAAATGTGATTCGGTTAAAAAAATTGCAAGGAAATAATATGTAATTATATACTTAACGGCCTCTATTAAACCAATCTTTTATTTATTTATTTATTTATTTAACTAATAAAACATTCGCATGCAGATATCTGGATCCGAAATAAAACTTTAAAAGTTCGGTGATATTTCCTGTAAATTTATTTCTATTTTTCCGGTAGTCTGATTAAACTATGTATTATCATAGTGTATTTATAATGTCTCGTTCGTTAATAATTTGCTGTGATTTTTTGTTCCAAGGGATAATATCAAAAAAAATCCTCCTTACATGAAATCTAAATACTTAAAAGTTCGAAAAATGAAATATTCGGATCGCTGAGTCCAAAAGATAATATAAGTTAAATGGACAAAGTATGGTTGTGTCATTACAACCCAACAAATCGACACATTTGCAATGTGAGGAATTTTTCATGAAATTCAAATTATTACATTTTCTGTATAAAAACATATTTTCCGTGAAAGGAAAATTCAGCTGTCTTGAGAATTAATGGGTTTTCTCCACCAACTCGAGAGTGAGTGGGGTAAGCGTAATCATTTGATTCACACCCTGTGTAAAGCCTAGCGCACAACGCGCTGTACATGTTTCGGACACACCCTGGTCGCAGGGTTTTGTAGCATGCAGGTCAGGCGCAAGAAATCGCGTTCAAGGTTTGTAAATAGTTCCGGCATAGTACTTGTCACATACAAGTCGGACCAGAACAATAGAATGTTAAACCCAATTGCTTTCCATTTATTCTGACAGTGAGGCAAATTTATTCGTTATTCCCCGGAAAACGTAAGTCTGGCGTACTTGCTCAATGCGTGAGTAGTGCGTTTGGAGCACCAGATGTACTACCGGCACATATTACGCACTTGGTAAGCACGTGAACGTAGTGCGTATTAATGTTTAGACTCCGGCATATCGACCAAAGAAACCGAAATTTTCATTTAGTTTAAAACATGGGGCTCAAATTGTAAGTCGAGTGCTCCTCCAGAGAGAGAACAACCATACAGAGGAGCACCTATAAGTCGGTAGTACTGGTGAAGTAGGTTTAATACACGTCACCCGTATGAAGACGGTGCATCTGACGTCGTCTTACTGCCATCGTAAAGCCCTTACTAGCAGTGCTCCTGACTTGATGCAGGTGTACAAAATGTACGGACCTGATATGTACTGTATTCGTTCGGGATGTTAGCAAGATCTGTAGAATTTCCATATGCAGGTCCAAAAATCTCGACGTGGTTACTGAAAATGTCCCTCACAGACTCCCGAGTAGTAGCACACCGATCACTAAATCAATCGGAACCTGCAGGTGAAATGTATAGATTGTATAATGAGCTTCGCTTGAATTATCTCGGAAGATGATTTTTATGATAGGATTGGTGAGTAATAACGGACGTGGCGCACCACGCGGGGTAAGCTTATTCTTCCTGAAACCTGTTACCACTGTTTGTCGTGTTTTTGTAGAGTCCATATGCTGATTACACTATTTTGCCTTATTACACTATTTAGCCAAAACCTTTTTTTTAGGACTTCGAATTTTGTCCAACGGTTTGGATTGTTCGCACTTGGTTTTATTTAATTCATTACGACTAAATAAATGGTTCGTTCAAAACAATCACGCAGTCAAATTTCCGTGACTAATACATCCCTAAGTTCGATTGTACTCTCATTTTCATATTAGTACTTCATGACCTGGAATACACTCATATATGACTGTATAATCAGAGAGTAAAAGAATTAAAGGGCGAATAATCTATTTTATTATCTCCCCGTTGTTAATCAACTTCTAGCTCCACTTAATGTCACTTTAATAACATTATGTCAACATGGCACTACAAAAGTAGCGTGATGGTCTTTTCTTGTTGCCATTTATGACGTCTGAGTGGATCTTAATGGACAGCATTATGTCCTGTAAAGCCTAGTGTAGATTAATTGAATGGTCGCTTACCATATACTTTTACTGTATTAATGATATTAGTGATTGTCCTGATGTCTATTTAACATACTTCACACTCGGTGTAATATATGTACGGTATTTAATGTATCAACGAAACTAAGAATGTTTCGACCTATATAGTGGAAAGAGTACGTGCAAATATGTACAAAGTCAAGAGCAAATGTCTTCTAAGCTCAAGCCCGGAACAACATATTTGGAAAATCAGTCCAAAAGCGTTCGACCCCTTCACTCTTTTTTGGCCAATGAAATACCCGTTTACATTACAAATTTTAAGCGTACCAGGTACGGCGCGCTTCGTTTTTTTGTAGTGTGAACGGGACAAACGTAAAGCCGTACCTGGTACGGTGCCAATCTGGCCCACTGAAGTGATGTGGTCTGAGCAACGTGCCAGGAACGGCTCTCTTTAAATTTTCGTAGTGTAATCGCTAGCACGGTTCAGTACCGATAACTGCGCATGCGCGAAACAAATCTTGACCTTTTACCCTCATACTTTGACAGTTCTGTCATCAGTTCAGTCAAAATGACTGCCCAAACTAAATCAACCGTCATAATTGTTTTCATCTGGGTAATATGTATAGGTACTGAAATTAACTTTTCTGTGATAAGTTCCACATTTGGCGAGCTTGGTACGGTTCTGGGACCGGTTATTTTATACCCCGTTCAGACGCTTATAATTTATCCGGCGATATTTATCCGGCAATTTTTGCGTTCATACGTGTTTTAAGATACTGGCACTATACTGGATTAACATTCCTAACCATGTTCCTGACCTCATCGGTCAAGCGTCAGAGGTAAACGCGCATGAGCACTGATAGCCGTCATTTGTCTAAAATTGTTTATTTACTACGCACTGCGCATGTCCAGAGGGAAAATATCCGGATATTTTAATCCTACCCGTTCAGACGCCGAAAGTTAAACCAGATAAAAAAAAAAGCTGAATTCAATTCACCTACGGAGGTGGATATTTTAAACTAGCTAAAAATCTCCACATATGCGTTCAGACGACGAAAATTGCTGAATTAACTATCGCCGGATAAAGTTAAACTAGTTTAACTTGCGCGTCTGAACGGGCTATTAGAGTAATGTAAACGGGTCAATTTCTTGAAATCTATCCCGGCCTGGTACGGTACCAGAGGTACGGCGCGCTTATCGCGGCCAAGTGTAAACGCGACTATAATGAGACCATTTCCACAATCCAATTAAAAACGGTTCTTTTTCTGATGTTATTAAAACTCGTAAAGAAAAGTGTATTCACCCAACATCTAAACGCCCAGTCAATATAATTTGATTCTATAGCCTTCGTGAATCAAATCCTGCCATTATATAGGTAGTTCAGACGTTTTGTTATTTGTTTTTACAGTAGCAATCTAGCTAATGTTTGGACCTATAAAGAAACCTTTGTTTAGAAGGTAAGTAACTTCTTATTATCTTTAAAAAATTAACGTCAGGTAACGTAACAACTGTATTGTCGTAAAGTAAAGTAGGTCGTGTCTGATCAAATATCAGTCCTATCGACCAGTTCTCGTTCGACAGATGGAAGAGGTTGATATGTTGTCTGTATTGCTAATAACATCATTGATATAGAGTTAATTGATCACGAAACGTCATCAGACAACCACTACCTGATCTCGAATCAACCTTGTATTAAGCTAATCCACATACATGTATGTATAAACACGTTCCGTTGTCACTTAAAGCAGCCTGGATAAATGGGGCAATAGACAAGTAAATCCAGATTCTCATATCTCTGACATAAGTGGACTGGAAAAATTAGTTATTCCACTCAGTACTTTGTAGTGTTTCTACAATTGAAAAGTAATCCATAGATTAATATTAATACATTGTGTCTGGCCATCGTTGAAGTATTTTTATACATCTATCTTCTGTTGTCCAAATCAACTCGGGCGTGAGAACAATTTTTATTGGAAAGGCCGCTGCGCAATGAAAATAGTACAGTTCTTAGGACTTAGAATTCTGTCTTATGGTTTGGAATGTTCGTACTTAGTTTTTATTTTATTCTAACCATCAGAACAAAATGCATTATGTTGTGGAAGACTTAAATTCGTTTGACTAATTGTGGATGCATTAGTTAATGATATAGTGATGTACTAATGGGTGCTGTTTGGTTTGGGGAAATTTAATAAATATTACCAGAGATTCTTTTTACATGTATACACCCCAAACAAACGTTTGTCGCATACAGGGAAGACAGAATATTTTAAAAGTGATCTTTTTTGGGCATGGACAATTGTGAAAGAAAATGTTGGAGAAGCCTGAGATTTCGCAATCTAATTAAAATACAGATCTATATTTCGTTTCGTTTTTTATACTTTCGAAGGCCTCGCTACATGTAGATTTAACAACTTATAGTGGGAAGTCCCGTTCTATGACGTAGAAAACGACATTTGACCCTTTAAGGTCAGTCATTCGATTTACCAATCAGAGACGTTTTTGCAAGTGGCTATGTTTTTTTTATCTACTTTTACTTTATTTTGATTTATGTCGTAGTTCATGTCTACCCACAGTTCCGTGCAAGAGAGGTCAAATCCCAGATTCGACAGGCAATTTGATTGGCTGACCCCTCATTCCAAGCTGAACACGAGTTAAATAACGATCCTTTCAGATCCTAGAGTGTAGTACAGACAAGTTAAACGAAATTTTGAACTATAAAAAACGAAACGAAATTGGATCTGTGTTTTAATCAGATTGGAGATTTCGCAAATTGCATACACACTTGAAAACACTTGTAAAACTAATCAATGAGAAAAGCAAGCACATTATTGATATTCATTACATAAAATTTGAAGCGACGACTGGCTTATACATGACTTTGGGCAAAATAAGTCATCACAGACCAGTTTTCCTTTTTAATTTCTTTATACCATGCAGAGCTATATGCCCAACATAAAGAATGTGGCATTGGTACCTTTCAGATCCCTATCATATTTTACCAAGTTCTCTCCTTGATAAATCATTTATAGCATTAACTCCCAGTTAACGACGACCTTTATGGGGGATCCATTGAAATTCGATGATAATATCAAGAGCTGACTTGCGAGCTCGACATCAGATATTATTCATCGTTTTCCGTTGTACAGCTAGTTCTTCCTTTCCCATTGCTGTATTTGTCAATCATACTTTCAATTTGTGTAAATGGCCTTGGTGATCGAAACTTTGCGTCAAGTGGTACAAAAAGTGGTGCTTGAACTTTGGTCTTTATGGTAACCAGAAACAGACAGACGACAGCTGGAAGCGGTCGTTAAGATTGCTACGGGCTGGTGGTAGCCATTTTTGTAAGTATATTGTCAAGTACCTTGTTAAAATAACAAGCCCCGAGTCGTTTGTGTTAGCAGAATGGCTGTCGGCTTCACAAAACTCTCAACCCAGAAGATCTTTTTTGATTAATCCGACAAGAAATATTTTTGAAACATCAACAAGTAGCACAACGAAATAAACGTATTGTATTGACAGATAGCATCACATCTATCATTAGAATGCAAGGTTTGAATTGAATGACTTTTCAAAGCTATATCGTATAAATGGTTTGCTAAGATGATCGAAAACGTATGTAATAATAATTGGTCGCATTATTTTGGTTACGTCTTTTTTGTAACTCATTTTAGTGAAGCCTGTACCACAACAGGCTGGCCCCCGGACCCATTCCCTTGATTTGTTAATTGTTTGTTATTTTGCAATGTCTATTTTCTGTCTTGTCCGCAGGTTTATCTTGTATATTTTTGTTTGCATGTATGTAGTGCTACTTACTATTAAAGACCCATCTGGTACAGCATGTATTATGAATACTATGGAAAAGACAAATTATGTACAACACAGTTCATAAGAGCTATATTGTATAATTGATATAACAGGTTTGCTCTAATAATTTATAGGACATTTAAAAAGTTGTAGTTATACTCAGAAAAGGAATTTTAAAGAGACATCTGCATTAAAAAGTATAGCATAAATTATAAATACCTCTTTAATGGTCAGCACAAATTGACTAAAACAAAGTTCATAAACATTGCTTGAAAAAATATTTTACATAAAATTAACGCCAACAAATTTGAAAGGCCATACGAGTACTATCGTTATTATTAGAAATCAACAAACATGTGTCGTGTTTTTGTACAGTCCATTTGCTGATTATACTATTGTGCCTAATTACACTATTTAACCGTTTGTTTTTTTTAGGATTTCGATTTTTGTCTAGCGGTTTTGATTGTTCGTACAATACAACAAAAAAAATGGTCCGTTCAAAACAATCACGCAGTCAAATTTCCGTGACTATAAATACATCCCTAAGTTCGGTTGTACTCTCATTTTCATATTAGTACTTCATGACCTGGAATACACTCATATACGGCTGTATAATTATAGAGTAAAAGAATTAAAGGGCGAATAATCTATTTTATTATCTCCCCGTAGTTAATCAACTTCTCGCTCCACTTAATGTCACTTTAATAACATTATGTCAACATGGCACTACAAAAGTAGCGTGATGGTCTTTTCTTGTTGCCATTTATGACGTCTGAGTGGATCTTAATGGACAGCATTATGTCCTGTAAAGCCTAGTGTAGATTAATTGAATGGTCGCTTACCATATACTTTTACTGTATTAATGATATTAGTGACTGTCCTGATGTCTATTTAACATACTTCACACTCGGTGTAATATATGTACGGTATTTAATGTATCAACGAAACTAAGAATGCTTCGACCTGTATAGTGGAAAGAGTACGTGCCAATATGTACAAAGTCAAGAGCAAATGTCTTCTAAGCTCAAGCCCGGTACAGCATATTTGGAAAATCAGTCCAAAAGCATTCGACCCCTTCACTCTTTTTTGGCCAATGAAATACCCGTTTATATTACAAATTTTAAGCGTACAAGAAACGGTACCAGGTACGGTGCGCTTCGTTTTTTTGTAGTGTGAGCGGGACAAACGTAAGCGCGCCGTACCTGGTACGATGCCAATCTGGCCCACTGAAGTGATGTGGTCTGAGCACCGTGCCAGGAACGGCTCTCTTTAAATTTTCGTAGTGTAAACGCTATCCGGTCTGAGCACGGTTCAGTACTGATAACTGCGCATGCGCGAAACAAATCTTGACCTTTTTACCCTCATACTTTGACAGTTCTGTCATCAGTTCAGTCAAAATGACTGCTCAAACTAAATCAACCGTCATAATTGTTTTCATCTGGGTAATATGTATAGGGACTGAAATTACCTTTTCTGTGATAAGTTCCACATTTGGCGTGCTTGGTACGGTTCTGAGACCGGTTATTTTAGAGTAATGTAAACGGATCAATTTCTTGAAATCTATCCCGGCCTGGTACGGTCCCAGGTACGGCGCGCTTATCGCGGCCAAGTGCAAACGTGACTATAATGAGACCATTTCCACAATCCAATTAAAAAACGGTCCTTTTTCTGATGTTATTAAAAGTCGTAAAGAAAAGTGTATTTACCCAACATCTAAACGCCCAGTCAATATAATTTGACTCTATAGCCTTCGTGAATCAGATCCGGCCATTATATAGGTAGTTCAGACGTTTTGTTATTTGTTTTTACAATAGCAATCTAGCTAATGATTGGATCTATAAAGAAACCTTTGTTTAGAAGGTAAGTAACTTCTTATTATCTTTAAAAAAATTAACGTCAGGTAACGTAACAACTGTATTGTCGTAAAGTAAAGTAGGTCGTGTCTGATCAAATATCAGTCCGATCGACCAGTTCCCGTTCGACAGATGGAAGAGGTTGATATGTTGTCTGTATTGCTAATAACATCATTGATATAGAGTTAATTGATCACGAAACGTCATCAGACAACCACTACCTCATCTCGAATCAACCTTGTATTAAGCTAATCCACATACATGTATGTATAAACACGTTCCGTTGTCACTTAAAGCAGCCTGGATAATTGGGGCAATAGACAAGTAAATCCAGATTCTCATATCTCTGACATAAGTGGACTGGAATAATTAGTTATTCCACTCAGTACTTTGTAGTGTTTCTACAATTGAAAAATAATCCATAGATTAATATTAATACATTGTGTCTGGCCATCGTTGAAGTATTATTTTACACCTATCTTCTGTTGTCCAAATAAACTCGGGCGTGAGAACAATTTTTATTGGAAAGGCCGCTGCGCAATGAAAATAGTACAGTTCTTAGGACTTCGAATTCTGTCTTATGGTTTGGAATGTTCGTACTTGGTTTTTTTTTTATTCTAACCATCAGAACAAAATGCAATATGTTGATGAAGACTTAAATTCGTTTGACTAATTGTGGATACATTAGTTAATGATATAGTGATGTACTAATGGGTGCTGTTTGGTTTGGGGGAATTTAATAAATTTTAACAGAGATTCTTTTTACATGTATACACCCAAAACAAACGTTTGTCGCATACTGGGAAGACAGAATATTTCCAAAGTGATCTATTTTGTGCATGGACAATTGTGAAAAGAAACTGTTGGGAGAAGCCTGAGATTTCGCAAATTGCATACACACTTGAAAACACTTGTAAAACTAATCAAAGAGAAAAGCAAGCACATTATTGATATTAATTACATAAAATTTGAAGCGACGACTGGCTTATACATGACTTTGGACAAAAGAAGTCATCACAGACCAGTTTTCCCTTTTAATTTCTTTATACCATGCAGAGCTATATGCCCAACATAAAGAATGTGGCATTAGTTCCTTTCAGATCCCTATCATATTTTACCAAGTTCTCTTCTTGATAAATCATTTATAGCATTACCTCCCAGTTACTGACGACCTTTATGGGGGATCCATTGAATTTCGATGATAATATCAAGAGCTGACTTGCGAGCTCGACATCAGATATTATTCATCGTTTCCGTCGTACAGCTAGTTCTTCCTTTCCCATTTCTGTATTTGTCAATCATACTTTCAATTTGTGTAAATGGCCTGTGTGATCGAAACTTTGCGTCAAGTGGTACAAAAAGTGGTGCTTGAACTTTGGTCTTTATGGTAACCAGAAACGAACAGACGACAGCTGGAAGCGGTCGTTAAGATTGCTACGGGCTGGTGGTAGCCATTTTTGTAAGTACATTGTATATTGTCAAGTACCTTGTTAAAATAACAAGCCTCGAGTCGTTTGTGTTAGCAGAATGGCTGTCGGCTTCACAAAACTCTCAACCCAGAAGATCTTTTTTGATTAATCCGACAAGAAATATTTTTGAAACATCAACAAGTAGCACAACAAAATAAACGTATTGTATTGACAGATAGCATCACATCTATTATTAGAATGCAAGGTTTGAATTGAATGACTTTTCAAAGCTATATCGTATAAATGGTTTGCTAAGATGATCGAAAACGTATGTTATAATAATTGGTCGCATTATTTTGGTTACGTCTTTTTTCTAACTCATTTTAGTGAAGCCTGTACCAAAACAGGTTCGGGACTGTACAGCGCAGCGATTGCTTACGGCTTGCCCCCGGATCCCTTCACTTGATTTGTTAATTGTTTGTTTTTTTGCAATGACTATTTTCTGTCTTGTCCGCAGGTCTATCTTGTATATTTTTGTTTGCATGTATGTAGTGCTGTCCACCTGCACTTACTATTAAAGACCCATCTGGTACAGCATGTATTATGAATACAATGGAAAAGACAAATTATGTACAACACAGTTCATAAGAGCTACATTGTATAATTGATATAACAGGTTTGCTCTAATAATTTGTATGAAATTTTAAGAGTTGTAGTTATACTCACAAAAGGAATTTTAAAGACACATCTGCATTAAAAAGTACAGCATAAATTATAAATAGCTCTTTAATGGTCAACACAAATTGAGTAAAACAAAGTTCATAAACATTGCTCGAACAAATATTTTACGGGTTTGTTGTTTTCTACAATAATATTTACCAGATAAGATTCGACTAGAAATAACACAAGGACACTAAAATAACAAAAGATAGGTTTGGCTAGAGTCTAGAGATACACACGTTTGAATGGAAATTGAATATACAATACAATTGTTGATGGACTAAAATAGTCTAGATTGTTCATTAAACACTTGATCTAAATTCGGATGTGTAAGACAAATCAATATACGGTTTGACCACCCACCAATTTGTACATGTTTGTAATTGTGCATGTCCTATTTCTTTCTTTAATTCGCCAATATGCGATCTGTTTGTTTTATGAAAACCTCAATTCATTTTATTTCAGATATGTTATTATTTTTAAAATGATCGATTCAGCAAATCATTTATTCGATTATGGTTTATATGGCATAATATCCGCCGCTAATGTTGTTTATTGGTGAAAAAACAAAACAACACGAATATAGCATTAACCGTTCACAAACAAATCTTTTATAATATACAAAAATACAAATGTCATTGGGATGTACTTAGTTAATAGTCCGCAAGAACCTTTCCATTGGGGTTTACATTGGATGCGGCACATGGTTGTATTTCATCAATCATAAAGTCTCATATGCGATTGTTATTCAAGGAATAAGCCTAATCTGGTAAACATATTAAAAGATAAAGAGTGTAGTTTCGAGTATTCTGTATTCATTATGCAGTATTGGAACAGTTTCAAGCATAATCATCTAAAAGTATACATCGTTTCGTCTATTATTGATGATACGCTAAATGTAGGGGGAATGCCTAAAAAAAAGCCCATGTCCTATAATATTATTTGAAGTAAGGACTTTATTATTATAACTGTGCCCTTTAAATGGATAGCTGTTCCCCACATAACATCACAGCCTAACTTCCAGTCAATACAAATTTGGTCATTTCGGGACAAACACCTGGTACTTTTTTTAATTTGCGCATAAGTTATTTTAGCCGAGATTATAATACTCTTCCCAAAACTCGTGTAATGCCGAATGATTCGAGCAACATCTCGTTGATATTCATTTTTCGAAATCAGATAGGCTGGGGATGAATATTTTATTACTACCGGTTGACCGGTCGTTGCACAAAACCGGAAGTAATAGTGCAAAGCCAACAGACCTATCCTATGTCGAACAGTCCTTATATACCCAATCAAACAGACACCAAACGATCGTTACAAATATATATATTTATATAGATCTAAATTACTAAACGCGGAAACTTAAGGCGGCCACAGATCGACCTTACGACGCGACTCAACTGGTCGCCGATCGTCGCACGATTTCCGTCGCCGATTCTAGTCGATCTGAGTCTAGCTACGACCGTCGCGCGACAGTTTTTCACGATCTGCGACAGAGTCGCAGGAGTTGAACGTGTTCTATTTCTACAACGCGACGGAACCAGTCGCCTACTGGTGCGTGCGTTTCTACGATCAGTTGCCGACTGCGCTATAAATTTTAGCCAATCAGGGCGGCGAATGAAAAATCAAAATTGCGACCTCGTGGACGACCGAAGAAGAAGAAAGCCTGATTGCCACTCCTTCTTCCAAATTCGTTTTTTATTGCTTCTCTTCTAAGCCTAGAGAAACGGCTAACGCGGCTGTTGTAGCTGCCTGTCTACGACGTTTTTGTAATATATTGACATAAAGCCTTTGTTGATAAATCTAACATTTAGGAATATAAATCATATCAAATAGAATCATAAACAAAAATTTGAATCCCTCGAGTTAATTTAAATTACTTTCTCAAAATAGTTTCGCTAATAAGATGGAGAGATTATGGAATAATTAGGCAAATTTTGTGTGGCGCCATTTTGAACGAGTCACATGATCTATTCGTGAGGACGCCACAGGTCGGTGTATCGGTGTCGATGTGAGCGCGCTCGCGTTCAATCGTACGACCGAAAGCAACTGGTCGGTGATCATGGCTGAATTCGATCTGAGTGCAATCTACAATAGTCGCCGACAGTTGAGTCGCGCCGCAAGGTCGATCTGGGCCCGCCTTTACAGAACTAATTAAATTTCCAGACTAAAGGGAAATATAGACTTTCAGAAAATACTCAACAGAAAGAATTCTGACCAAAAAGCATATTGATCGGAAAGTTATTCAAATCGATCCAGTTATGGTCATCTGAAGTTCACAATAATTTCCACTGATTCACGAAACCATCTTTGTTGATATTGGCCTCGAAATTGGCCAATTGAGTGATAACTCATTTCTAACCATGCACATCGAGTCATGTTTAAATAGTCTACATTAATATCTAACGAATACTTTTCGGGACTAATGTTTGGTGAATTTTAATATGGAGATGTTTATTATACCCCCCACCCCCCAAAACCCAGACATATCGCAGCTTCAAAGAAACGTTACTTCTGTTTTATTTATTTCGGCTGATCAATAATCAATAATTAGTGATTGAAAAAAAAACTCCTCACTAAAAAAGATTATTTCGTCTATTCTTTCTTAAGACTTCTCGTGAATTGTAATCCCTGACCTTATCCTCCGAACAAAGAAAGTCTGGATTAAATTTTGACTGTGGTTAATGACTACAGTAATATTATTTAATTGGAAATGTTGGCGTAATTGCTGTAGACATGAAGTCGTAAATTCTTTAGATATTGACCCAAACCAATTGATATTTCTAAATATCCATTTCATTGGCAGACATATCTAGATAGTATACAAAATTACACATTACGTCTTCAACGGGACCCATCACAGTGAGTCCCTGGAGCTGAGACCAATTGACCTCGTCTAGACATGACTGATAATATAGTAACGTACGTCCAGTACAAAAAAACATATATCACTTGAACAGTTATTGAATGATAAAGTAAATTGTATATAGCATTCCATATGTAATTATAAAAATCACAAGGGTTATTTATATTAATTTTAGACGTAGACCGATCGTTAGACAGGTTGTTCTCTTATCGTTATCAAGAAATTTAATGTTCTAATTCGCTCAAAACAATGAAATGAAATGGGGTGTAAATCCTACAACTTCAGCATCAATAACTAAGTGCTAATCAAATATGAGTATAGTTACTTCCATTGTATAATGGCATTGCAATTATCTTTATAGCCATCTTATCGTACGTGTTCCAATAAAATACGAACAATCCAAACCAAGCACGATCATCGTTATCATCAATTTTACGATTGTCGCGAATACCACGCAAACACGCAAAATGTAATTCAAACACAGTCAAGACTTAAAGTTGACCTGAAAAAAAAAAGAACAAATAACTCCAAATAAATCCTCTATATATTTTTTGCTCGGAAGACTTGCAATAAATTGTATCTGATTTAGCTCTAATTTGACGTTAATCCAGTAAAATGTTTTATTTCAACCAGAAATAGGATTAATACGTGATGGCAGCTAAAACACCGAGAAAGCTTCAACGTTCGTGTTAAACTTATTGCTGCCCAATATTCAACCTCGGTTACCCAGTGTACACATTCCGTTCTACTCCACTATACCCTGGGTTAATCCATAGGGATTCCACGATTTCAAATTATCTGCCCTGGCTGATTGTGATATTTTTATCGTCCAATCCCAGAAAGCGTTACATGGAAGGGAAATAAACGAAGGGAAGTAACTCTCATCTTTTTTCAACAAAGAATACCCCAACATGGCTGCCGAAGTTCGTTCTTGCACACTTTGCAAATATGTAAACAAGTTGTATGACGTAAAAAACGTCGCTAAAGGGTCTTCTGAAGACTTATTTGTAAACTGTTCTTTGATTGGCTCGTACAGTTTAACTACATTCTGATATTTTGAAATCGTGGAATCCCTATGGATTAACCCAGGGTATAGTGGAGTAGAACGGAATGTGTACACTGGGTAACCGAGGATGCCCAATATTGTAAGTCGTAACAACATATTTATACCCACTTTAAATAAACGTGTCAACGAAAGGTTTCGAATAGTGCTTGGTTTGGGTAAATGAGATATGATTTTCCTGGTGATGATCCGCATCTCTGTTCTATTGTCAGATAGGGAATCGATTTTATGAATTCTTTTCTTCAGATTGATTTTTTAATGTATCATTAAAATTTGGTCAATTGTCAACCATTAAAGTGACAAAGCATAGTCGATACATAGTGAACATTGACCTAAACATATACCGGGATACATGGTACATCAGGCTGCGTAATAGATCAGCCTTTACCTACTTGTCCGCACAAATCATTCTGTGTGAATTGGTTTGATTAAAAATTAGGTATGTCAGTCCCCCTATTTACATTATCCGGGCATCATTGGTAATACAAATTAGATAATCCTTATTCTTGAAGTATCTCATTTATACTCTGATAGTACACAAATTAAAATTTGTGATCGAAAACTTCAAACCCGAAAATCTGTATGCATAACAAATTGTACTTATAAGACAACGATCACTATTTCGAGAGAGGAAGAGAGAGAGAGATGGTGTTTAACGTCCACTCAACATAACTAGGTCATTTCGGGACTAAGATTTGGTTTAATTTTATTTCAATAATTCGCTTGTGCGTAGGGATCTTTAGCAGGGTGAGAAGGCCCCCCTATCTCCGTGCCACATACGCTCACACCAGAGTTCGAAAGACGGGCGTAGATTTCAAAAGCCGGGATTTTGCTCTCAAGGTGTTCCAAAACTCTGCACACAATACAAAAAAATTCATTTAATTTTGATAAAGTGGTGCATTTTACATGGGCGTAAATGGCAGATCGTATGATATGGATTAGACAACTCGACCACCCCATGGGACCTCTGAAATAGATTAAACTATAAGTAGAGTATTAGACAAAACATAAGGCGGCTACAGATCGACCTTACGAAGCGACTCAACTGGTCGCCGACTGGTTTTCCGGCGACTGCCGCCGATCGTCGCACGATTTCCGTCGCCGATTCTAGTCGATCTGAGTCTAGCTACGACCGTCGTGCGACAGTTTTTCACGATCGGCGACTGAGTCGCAGGAGTTGAACATGTTCTACTTCTACGACGCAACGGAACCAGTCTCCGACTCGTCATCGTCGATGCGTGCGTTTCCTACGATCGGTTTCCGACTGCGCTATAAATTTTAGCCAATCAGAGCGGCGAATAAAAAATTAAAATGGCGACCTCGTTGACGACCGAAGAAGAAAGCCTGATTGTTATGTGGGAAAAGAGGCCATGCCTGATGCCTCTATAAAATATCATCAAAAGAGTACTCCGATAGGGACAAAAAAAGAAAGGCAATGGATGTAATGGCTAAAGAGCTCAATAAATCTGGTAAGCAGCAGTTAAAAACGCAAGTTAAACGATTAAAACACGAAAGCTCGTCGCGTTACTGCGTGGTTTGGTTCGAATCCCGCTTATAGTATAACATTTTATTATTGTGATATTCTTGGATTAAATGCCTCGTTATTAGGGGTAGGCCTATTCGGATAATTCCTTATTAAAAATATAGACAAAATAGATTGTAGTAGAGTCTAAATTCAGTACATTTTTCTGTCAAAATCATATTTATTCGTTTGTAATAAAAAGTTTCATTAGGAAAGAGAAACGCTTATTTATTACACATAAGCTCCTCTCCCCTTAAGATCGATCGCCGGCGATCGATAAATTCATCACGTCATATGCGAAAAAGTATTCATAGTAAACGCCTATAATTTATATCATTCGAAAGTCACGAAAATTTCCGTTGAAATTGGGATGGGGGGGTGGGATGGCCTAGTGGTCTAGAGTGCCGCGCTAGCTAGCCGGTAACCTCTGGCTTGCGGCTGTGGCTTCGAGCCCTAGTGTGAGCGTATTTGACATGGAGATAATTTAAATTACTTTCTCAAAATAGTTTCGCTAATTAGATGGAGAGATTATGGAATAATTAGGCATATTTTGTATTTTTATGGGGAAAATTTGTGTGCGCGTACCTGCATTCTGTGTGGCGCCATTTTGAACGAGTCACATGATCTATTCGTGAGGACGCCACAAGTCGGTGTATCGGTGTCGATGTGAGCGCGCTCGCGTTCAATCGTACGACCGAAAGCAACTGGTCGGCGATCATTGCTGAATTCGATCTGAGTGCAATCTACCATAGTCGCCGACAGTTGAGACGCGTCGCAAGGTCGATCTGTAGCCGCCTTTAGTAATGCACGTATCACTTGGCTGTCAATTCTGTTCGGGCAAAATTTTCATCATAACATGTTGTAAAACGTCGATGCAGAAAAGTAGGACGTCAAACCTCATTTCATATAAAGTAAAATAGGGACTGTGTAAATAAGTAGTATATCAAATATTTTAAGCTTATAGCTTTGAAGCAGCTTCATAATATGTTTGTTCTTTGACCGATGCATTATTAAAATGGAATTGAAACATGTGTTAGTTCCGAAAAGACGTAGTTCGTGTCGATTGGAGGTAAACCCCGATTTCTCTCTCCTTCTCTCTTCCTCTAAAGTAATTCATTAATATTGATGGTTTCTGTTTATGAAACACGGCGGCTCGAATATAGCTTAGTCCGCCACCGTATGTACATAAATTAAGAAGATTTAATACCAGTTATCATTTGAGAAGTTCACAAAACTAACCACCTCTCGTTTTGTATAATTATAACATATACAAGAAAGTTGTAACATATTGATTAAAACCAAACCACATCGCGTGGCGAACTTGATTAGAGTATCAGATTATTTTTTTCAAAAAAGGAAAACCGAATCAATAACAACAATTAAAACATTTTGTAACACAGCTCTCTGAATTCCCTTGGCCCTTTAAGTATAATTGATATCATCACCCTTTCCATTATTTGTATAGTGACTTAAGTATGTTTTATTGTTAAATCGTGACTTTACGAATTAAATCACGTACATTGGTAGACCTACAGTTCATAATAACGTTGTAAATAAGTTCTAATGGTGGAGCGCCTGAAAGAACTATTTATAAAAAATGAAGATGGCGGTTGATGTATGATTATCCAACCAAATAAATACAAAAATCAAATAAAACAACGTATTAAGTATCAAAAGAACAACTCAAGTAGAACACGTATCGGGTGTTCCAGAAGGATTCAGAACACACTTGTCATGATTAATTATAGCCTAATAGGTGGAAAACGCCCAATCGATAATAAGGGTACAAGCGATCATATTGTTCATCAAAATATAGATGCATTTTTGAAAATGGTTAAAAATTGAATAAAGTGTCATCGATACACTCAAATATGTCAGAAATTTATAGTTTATATTACAACTACCTTTACTTAGTCGTAAATCAATCTAAGTGACCACATAACAATCTTCAGTGACATTTTAAAGGAAAAATATAAATAATGATATATTTCCGTTTTCATATGAGGAAAACGTCCCAATCTCCATCTATTATATAATTTCAAAGGGAAATTAATTTGTTGGGTTTGTTTTAACGCGGGGCATGTGGAATATTATTTAATAATTACATTTATGGTAATAACTTATTTATACTTAATTCATTAATTAATGTTATAGTAATTAATCTAGCACGGGAGCATTATAGAAGATTGATATGCTGAAAATGTCAGTCAAATTGCTGCACTCTCATTTGAGATATACACGATTGAATTTTAGGCGTTGGCTCGATTATCATTACTAAAGTTTGTGTCGAGTTGACGTTAAACTCCTTCTCTCGCTCCTTAACAATTCAACAGAACCTCCAGAAGAACCATCTGTGATCGATCCCAACATAATTTACTTTGATTATTTCTGCATCCTGCATATATATATCCACCAGCAAGCTACTTACTGAAATAGAATTGAACCATGTGTTAGTGCCGAAATGGCCTAGTTTGTGTCGAGCGGTCGTAAAACACCCCCTCTCTCTCTCTACCTCTCTCTCTCTCAAGTAATGCGTGAATATAGAAGGTTCGGTAATATACATGGTACACGGAGGCTCGAATATAGCTTAATCCGCCACCGTATATACGTTAAGAAGATTTAATACCAGTTATCATTTGAGAAGCTCACAAAACTAACCACCTCTCGTTTTGTATAATTTTAACATATACAAGAAAGGTGTAACATATTGCAAGAGCGGTGCCTAATCATAGATTTGTCTGAAATGTTTCGATTCACAATTTTTACCCTAGCCACGCAGTTTAAATTAAACAACAGTCACTAATAAATGTAATGATTGTGTTATTCAACCTTGCAAGACTTCACTATAAGACGTAGGTATGTGTTAAACTCTAAAATATCATATAAATGTGTTATTCATGTCCATAGCATGGTGTCTGAAACCAGAGCTATTGGTCAGTTAATTAGATTCCATTTGACTAGTAGCAGAGTTTGGGTATTAAGAGATTTTGGTCTAAACACCGACCCGGGATCACCAATTTTATTATGTTTCCATTAGCAGGTCCGATCTATAATTAAATTCTACTTGGCAAGATAATGGACACAAATTATTCCCAATCACTGGAGAGATTAAGAGGTGACCCCAGACCAGAATAAACACGCTTCTGGTCACTAATGGACGTGCATGCGTGTTTATTATAACTGGATTAATTTGCATGGGCACGTGGTAAATATTGAATTTTACAGAGTACTGGAAACGTATCTATTCATTAGCATCGAAACACCATAAACAAATTGACTATCCCAAAAGAGAAATCATTAAGGATCAAGTTAATGAGACTGTTCAATCCACCCTTGTGTTTTGGGTGAATTAGCTTTAGTCACTGCAAGCCATAACTTAGCAATTGGTATGTCTGTACAAAAACCTAAACATAAATGGGTATTGTGCAGACACAGTAGAACGTTAAACCCCGTTAGCATTGCATTTCGTTTGGTGCAGACATTCATGATTCTTTCTCGATTAATATCGAAATTTCATTGGATGTTATGTTGATTCTTTCAATCAAACATATTAATCATATGATAATGGCATTACTGTTGACAACGAATGCATTCTGACGATTGTAAATAATTTAAAATTTTAATTACGCCCGACTTTATTGCACTGGAGACATTTTGGGAAATGACCTTTTACTGCATTCTTTCATGACGCAAATTCGGCGGGTTTAACTTAACTCCTTTTCGCATCAGCACCTTTTCTCCCTCTGTAAGGCACTCGAGTTTTGTCGATTTAAATGTCCATGTCGTCTTGCATTATTATAAGCCTTATGTTGTCTGCACTATCATAATTGAACTCATTAAATTCATAACAATTATTTCGCAATTGTGAGTTAATGGGACAAATTCGAACATTGAAATAGAATAAAATCGTACAGAACACGAGACTTAAACCATACTCAGTCACGCACTCAAAATCAGCCAAAAATGTATTAAAATCTATCAATTTCTGGCCATTTGGTGAATACATTATATAGATTTGGTTGATTTCACATCGTCATCTTCATTTGTCTAAATTTAAACATTAATTATTTACGCACGCACTTATTAGCATATTTATATAATAATAAATGTTTCCTCAGTAAAATATATGGAGGACGGTATTTATATTTCTAAGATACTAAATATTAGACCATTCAGGTGGTTTCCGCACTAATATTGAAGATCTGCGTACAGGTATATTTATGTTCATCCATTCTTTGAGGTTTTCGTTTATTTATCTTAAAATCAATAAACATCAAACAAAACATATAATATCACCTTTCTAAAGTTACATTTTATGTCTGTCATAATATTAACGAACATATCAAATCTTGTTAAAGCCCGAATAACACTCTTGTTGGAACTAAATAATTTGTCCCAATCTTTATTCTGGTCAACAAATTGTACTATTTTACAATACTACAATTAATAAATGACACAAATTTCATCCTAACCCACCTTATTTTAAAAATTTGAAAAAATCAACTACATGCCGTAACATGGTTTGAAAAGCCTTACGTAAGCACTTTCAAATACAACTTGGATTTAAACATATTTTCGAGCCCTCTGGACAGGTAAGATAGGTTGTAATGGATAATTTACACAACAGGTAGGACACTTAAACATCTAGTAGTTAGAATAAGACTAAATTGTTTTTCTGGACCTGTCAATCCAGCAAGAGTGTTATTGTCCCTTTAAGAAGAACAGGTATATCTGAAAAGAGAAACGATGATCTGTATTGAATGGGTTGCTACCAACTTGTTACTGTTTCTAAATAAAATGAAAAGAGAAAAAACAGTGTTCGACCTGTTATTAGTGATTGTATTTACTAATCGCGGTTTCATAAGTCGGCAAAGTTGTCAGAACATCTGGTTAATGACACATTCCATTGATGCACAAGATGCGTGATGACCGGGAGTTATTTTTCTTTCTGTGCTATTTATTGATACCACATTCCCTTCAATAGTAATTTTCCGTGAGTCTTTCTTAATAGAAAGTGCACGAGTATAAAGGGCATTGCATTAATAAACAATAAAATAGTGAGTGTGCCAGGGGACCGACCGTAATCGCCTACTTGTTCCGAATACTCAACACAGAAGTTATTAGGTAAATTTGTATTTATTTTCCGATGAACAACATAAAAGTACACAGCTATTCTCGAGGGCTGAAAGCCAGAACTGCCTATCTCCAAAATTGAAGTTTTGAGGAGAAAAATGAAGATTTAAAGTTTGACTGAATTTTAAAAATTAGGTAATTGTTGAATTTAGATGCTTTTTGGTAATTACGTGTGTATTAATAGCTGAAAACAAATGCTGAATGATCGAAAGGCTTATTGCAGTAGTTTTCAATTTATTTCATAATAATGGATTATAGACACTTCTGGTCGATATAAATTCACCCAATATGGGAAGTCAACATTGGAGATATCCTGTTCTGGTACATTAACAAGACAGTGTTTTATCAGCAAGAACTGTACAAGTGGGATATATACATATCTTGCATTAAGTTCCATATGTAAATACATATCATTTAGCAAAATAAAATGACAGCAAGAAATCTCTATCTGGAGATATGGTTTTTTGCTTCGAAAAAAAATAGGTGGTTCTGTACTAAACAATATATGACTTCTTTGTTGTGTCATTATTTATAAAGATGGGACTTAGATAATTTTTGCTGAGAAACTTCACGAAATGTCGAACTGTTTGGTGTATTTAACTCATTTTTGGCAATTTTGGAGATAGACACTCTGGCTTTCAGCCCTCGTATTGTTCTATCTCTACATTATTAACTATAAGCGCTAATAACAAGGACCTATCTCCTTCTATCCCACAGGAACTTTCTCATCCCTCTCTGTTCCAGGCAACTAAAAATTGTCAGCTGAAAATATGGTTAAATGAATCTTATGTGTACAAAAGATAATTTTAGGATACATTTTCAATAAAAAAATATTAACAATATATGAAAATAATCTTTGAAAAAATCGTCCTTTTCCGTATTAAAGACGTTACTTTCTTTCATAAAAATGGTTCTAAACAAAGTAATTTGAATACAATGAACCAGAACATAATTCATAATCAATGTAATGATTTACACGATGATGCCCCTTAGCTCACGAATAAATACAGCCCGTTTTGCCAACATTCAATCGTTGCTAATGAATTTTCTATGATGAAAATCACATTGGAGACGATAAGTGTGTTTTTTGCTTCTCAAATTGTCCAACCATTATGTACAATAAATATTGTTCGGCTGACTGTTGTATCGATTCTGTGTCAGGTTTATGATACGGGGTTAAAAGTCAAGTTCAGTTTCGCCCTATCTTCTTGGAATTTGGTCTAAGTTTTCCTGATGCTTCCTCATTTTCTTCTTGTAATTGAAGAATTTGATGACACATAAATTAAATTTCCTCGAATTCTTCATACCAGATACTGTTTTTTTTTCTGTGCTACATCCTTTGTTGTTGGGACAGACAATATTTATTTAAAGTGTTGTTTTGTAGAACTTCGTGTACTAATATGTGAAATTGCCAGATTCCACTCGACATCGTACATAAATGTGATTTACTTGGTAGAAATGTCAAAATGCCACTCTTCCTGGAATACCAATTTTTAAGGTTCCATTTACACGCCAACGTGTACGCCCGCCATGGTCTGTCCTAATGTATTTAATCCAGCTTGAAGTTGTAAGTTTTCAGAGTTTTAAAATGGTAAGTGTCTATGTGCAAGTAATTGTATTCACAGAGCTGTGTTTATTAAGTTCATTACGAATATAACTTATATCAGTAAACCAGTAAACGTTATTCTGGAGTTCTGAAAATGGAGCATTGTTGGCCTATTTGTCGTCGAAAATACAAGATGTTGGACTTAGGCTTCTGTTCAATGTAAAGCTTTAATAATTATCGACAAACGGAATTATTTTTGTCAGATTGACAGTAATTAAGATATTCAACTCTTTGAAATTAGATAATGTTTAAATAATAGGTCTTTATCAACGCGTTCTGTTGGATAACTCCCGTTATCTATGGTAGAAAAATCCTCTTTTACAATACGCATTGTTTCATACCGTATTTAAAGTGGATTTGTATTTTTTAGAGGGAGGGGATGTTTATTTAGCACTTTAAGCTCTTTTGAATCTTTTAACGAACATGAAACACCACTATTTTCGATCGCTCCATTTGAAATCCATTCAGCTAGAATATATAGTATTATACTAATTGTTCCGTTCAAGTGAAATTTGTGAAATAACTGTAACATGTTTCACCCAATTTTCTGAGTAAAACCAATATTTAGCCGACTTTTTTTTGCGTCTCAAGACGGCGGAAAATATGCTCCTGTCAATCAAATAGCACAAGCAGACGGTAATTAACTCGTGCGTTTGTTCCATCCAGACCAGGTCTTAACAAATTAACAAACAGCTTTTCCGACGACTTATTGCGTCCCTGACCTGTCTTGGATGATTTTATAACATTTCATGGCCTATTTGATTTGCCATTAGGCATTTTTAAAAAATGGTCGTGTTCCATCAAATAGAACTAGGTCGGTTTTCTTGATTCGCCGAAACATACGACGAATATAAAAAAGTAAAGAAAATGTGATTCGGTTAATAAAATTGCAAGGAAATAATATGTAATGATATACTTAACGGCCTCTATTAAACCAGTCTTTTATTTATTTATTTATTTATTTAACTAATAAAACATTCGCATGCAGATATCTGGATCCGAAATAAAACTTTAAATGTTCGGTGATCTTTCCTGCAAATTTATTTCATTTTCCCGGTAGTCTGATTAAACTATGTATTATCAATGTGTATTTATAATTTCTCGTTCGTTAATAATTTGCTGTGATTTTTTGTTCCAAGGGATAATATCAAAAAAAATCCTCCGAACATGAAATTCAAACAGTTGAGTTCGAAAAATGAAATATTCGGATCGCCGAGTCCAAAAGATAATATAAGTTAAATGGACAAAGTATGGTTTTGTCATTACAACCCAACAAATCGACACATTTTGCAATGTGAGGAATTTTTCATGAAATTCAACTTATTACATTTTCTGTATAAAAACATATTTTCCTTGGAAGGAAAATCCAGCTGTCTTGAGAATTAATGGGCTTTCTGCACCAGCTCGAGAGTGAGTGGAGTAAGCGTAGTCATTTGATTCACACCCTGTGTAAAGCCTAGCACACAACACGCTGTACATGTTTCGGACACGCACGGGTCGCAGGGTTTTGTAGCACGCAGGTTAGGCGCAAGAAATCGCGTTCAAGGTTTGTAAATAGTTCCGGCATAGTACTTGTCACATACAAGTCGGACCAGTACAATAGAATGTTATTAGCCGAGTCGGAGCAGAACAATAGGATGTTAAACCCAATTGCTTTCCATTTATTCTGACAGTGAGGCAAATTTATTCGTAATTCCCCGGAAAACGTAAGTCTGGTGTACTTGCTCAGTGCGTTTGGAGCACCAGATGTACTACCGGCACATATTACGCACTTGGTAAGCACGTGAACGTAGTGCGTATTAATGTTTAGACTCGGGCATATCGACCAAAGAAACTGAAATTTTCATTTAGTTTAAACATGGGGCTCAAATTGTAAGTCGATTGCTCCTCCAGAGAGGAAACAACCATGCAGAGGAGCACCTATAAGTCGGAAGTACTGGTGTAGTAGGTTGAATACACGTCACCCGTATGAAGACGGTGCATCTGACGCTGTCTTACTGTCATCGTAAAGCCCCTATACTAGCAGTGCTCCTGACTTAATGCAGGTGTACAAAACGTACGGACCTGGTATGTACTGTATTCGTTCGTGATGTTAGCAAGATCTGTAGAATTTCCATATGCAGGTCCAAAAGTCTCGACGTGGTTACTGAAAATGTCCCTCACAGACTCCCGAGTAGCACACCGATCACTAAATCAATCGGAACCTGCAGGTGAAATGTATAGATTGTATAATTAAATGAGCTTCGCTTGGATTATCTCGGAAGATGATTTTTATATTAGAATTGGTAAGCCATAATGTACGTGGCGCGCCAGGCAGGGTAAGCTTATTCTTCCGGACACATGTTACCACTGTTTGTCGTGTATTTTGTACAGTCCATATTGTTATGCTGATTACACTATTTTGTCTTATTACACTATTTAGCCAATACCGTTTTTTTTAGGACTTCGAATTTTGTCTAACGGTTTGGATTGTTCGTACTTGGTTTTATTTTATTCATTACGACTAAATAAATGGTCCGTTCAAAACAATCACGCAGTCAAATTTCCGTGACTAATACATCCCTAAGTTCGGTTGTACTCTCATTTTCATATTAGTACTTCATGACCTGGAACACACTCATATAGGGCTGTATAATTATAGAGTAAAAGAATTAAAGGGCGAATAATCTATTTTATTATCTCCCCGTAGTTAATCAACTTCTAGCTCCACTTAATGTCACTTTAATAACATTATGTCAACATGGCTCTACAAAAGTAGCGTGATGGTCTTTTCTTGTTGCCATTTATGACGTCTGAGTGGATCTTAATGGACAGCATTATGTCCTGTAAAGCCTAGTGTAGATTAATTGAATGGTCGCTTACCATATACTTTTACTGTATTAATGATATTAGTTATTGTCCTGATGTCTATTTAACATACTTCACACTCGGTGTAATATATGTGCGGTATTTAATGTATCAACGAAACTAAGAATGCTTCGACCTATATAGTGGAAAGAATACGTGCCAATATGTACAAAGTCAAGAGCAAATGTCTTCTAAGCTCAAGCCGGGTTCAGCATATTTGGAAAATCAGTCCAAAAGCATTCGACCCCTTCACTCTTTTTTGGCCAATGAAATACACATAATGAGACCATTTCCACAATCCAATTCAAAAGACGCTCCCTTTTCTGATGTTATTAAAACTCGTAAAGGAAATTGTATTCACCCCACATCTCGCCAAAGAAGAATAACTTTTGGGTCTCTCTTTTTTGATTTATCAAAACAAACGATTTTAATCGTAAAATAATACATGCAGTCCTATCTCCATGTACAGTGTTAGATTGTTATGCATTAAAGTGTACTTGTATAATATGTGTGCTTATCACCGAATAGATGTAGTTTTAAAATCGGATCAAATTCTAGTTTAATTTCGATTCTATTTACTTCATATTACCTAATATCTAGTTTTTAATTTGCAAATCCTTAATGTAAACGCCCAGTCAATATAATTTGATTTTATAGACTTAGTGAATCAGATCCGGCCATTATATAGGTAGTTCAGACGTTTTGTTATTTATTTGTACAATAGCAATCTAGCTAATGATTGGATCTATAAAGAAACCTTTGTTTAGAAGGTAAGTAACTTCGTATTATCTTTAAAAAATTAACGTCAGGTAACGTAACAACTGTATTGTCGTAAAGTAAAGTAGGTCGGGTCTGATCAAATATCAGTCCGATCGACCAGTTCCCGTTCGACAGATGGAAGAGTTTGATATGTTGTCTGTATTGCTAATAACATCATTGATATAGAGTTAATTGATCACGAAACGTCATCAGACAACCACTACCTGATCTCGAATCAACCTTGTATTAAGCTAATACACATACATGTATGTATAAACACGTTCCGTTGTCACTTAAAGCAGCCTTGGTAATTGGGGCAATAGACAAGTAAATCCAGATTCTCATATCTCTGACATAAGTGGACTGGAAAAATTAGTTATTCCACTCAGTACTTTGTAGTGTTTCTACAATTGAAAAGTAATCCATAGACTAATATTAATACATTGTGTCTGGACATCGTTGAAGTATTTTTTATACATCTATCTTCTGTTGTCCAAATAAACTCGGGCGTGAGAACAATTTTTATTGGAAAGGCCGCTGCGCAATGAAAATAGTACAGTTCTTAGGACTTAGAATTCTGTCTTGTGGTTTGGAATGTTCGTACTTGGTTTTTATTTTATTCTAACCATCAGAACAAAATGCATTATGTTGATGAAGACTTAAATTCGTTTGACTAATTGTGGATGCATTCGTTAATGATATAGTGATACTAATGGGTGCTGTTTGATTTTGGGGGAATTTAATAAATATTACCAGAGATTCTTTTTACATGTATACACCCAAAACAAACGGTTGTCGCATACTGGGAAGACAGAATATTTCAAAAGTGATCTTTTTTGTGCATGGACAATTGTGAAAGAAAATGTTGGAGAAGCCTGAGATTTCGCAAATTGCATACACACTTGAAAACACTTGTAAAACTAATCAATGAGAAAAGCAAGCACATTATTGATATTCATTACATAAAATTTGAAGCGAAGACTAGCTTATACATGACTTTGGGCAAAAGAAGTCATCACAGACCAGTTTTCCCTTTGAATTTCTTTATACCCTGCAGAGCTATATGCCCAACATAAAGAATGTGGCATTAGTTCCTTTCAGATCCCTATCATATTTTACTAAGTTCTCTTCTTGTTAAATCATTTATAGCATTAACTCCCAGTTAATGACGACCTTTATGGGGGATCCATTGGAATTCGATGATAATATGAAGAGCTGACTTGCGAGCTCGACATCAGATATTATTCATCGTTTTCCGTCGTACAGCTAGTTCTTCCTTTCCCATTGCTGTATTTGTCAATCATACTTTGAATTTGTGTAAATGGCCTGTGTGATCGAAACTTTGCGTCAAGTGGTACAAAAAGTGGTGCTTGAACTTTGGTCTTTATGGTAACCAGAAACAGACAGACGACAGCTGGAAGCGGTCGTTAAGATTGCTACGGGCTGGTGGTAGCCATTTTTGTAAGTATATTGTCAAGTACCTTGTTAAAATAACAAGCCCCGAGTCGTTTGTGTTAGCAGAATGGCTGTCGGCGTCACAAAACTCTCAACCCAGAAGATCTTTTTTGATTAATCCGACAAGAAATATTTTTGAAACATCAACAAGTAGCACAACGAAATAAACGTATTGTATTGACAGATAGCATCACATCTATCATTAGAATGCAAGGTTTGAATTGAATGACTTTTCAAAGCTATATCGTATAAATGGTTTGCTAAGACGATCAAAAACGTATGTTATTATAATTGGTCGCATTATTTCGGTTACGTCTTTTTGTAATAGCATAAATTATAAATACCTCTTTTATGGTCAACACAAATTGAGTAAAACAAAGTTCATAAACATTGCTCGAAACAATATTTTACATAAAATTAACGCCAACAATTTTGAAAGGCCATACAAGTACTATCGTTATTATTAGAAATCAACAAACATTTGTCGTGTTTTTGTACAGTCCATATGCTAATTATACTATTTTGCCTAATTACACTATTTAGCCGGGTTTTTTAGGACTTCGATTTTTGTCTAACGGTTTGGATTGTTCGTACTTGGTTTTATTTTATTCATTACGACTAAATAAATGGTCCGTTCAAAACAAGCACGCAGTCAAATTTCCGTGACTAATACACCCCTAAGTTCGGTTGTACTCTCATTTTCATATTGGCGTGATTTCCCCTTGTCAGTGATACAAGGACAGCTGCCTAGTCGTTCGGAGGGGACGAAAAACCGAGGTCCCGTGTACAAATTGGAGTGCACGTAAAAGATCGCTTGGCAGTTGGAATTCGATATAAGAGTAGGCCGTAGCGCCTGACAAGGGGAAATCACGCCGGAAAATCGAGATGAACTTTCTCGGCCAATGCATGGATCGAACACTCAACCTCCAGGCTAGCGAACCAGCGCCTTATCCACTTAGCCACCGTGATCCCCCATCCATATTAACTAATATCTAGTTTTTAATTTGCAAATCCTTAATGTAAACGCCCAGTCAATATAATTTGATTCTATAGACTTCGTGAATCAGATCCTGCCATTATATAGGTAGTTCATACGTTTTGTTATTTATTTGTACAGTAGCAATCTAGCTAATGATTGGATCTATAAAGAAACCTTTGTTTAGAAGGTAAGTAACTTCTTATTATCTTTAAAAAATTAACGTCAGGTAACGTAACAACTGTATTGTCGTAAAGTAAAGTAGGTCGTGTCTGATCAAATATCAGTCCGATCGACCAGTTCCCGTTCGACAGATGGAAGAGGTTGATATGTTGTCTGTATTGCTAATAACATCATTGATATAGAGTTAATTGATCACGAAACGTCATCAGACAACCACTACCTGATCTCGAATCAACCTTGTATTAAGCTAATCCACAAACATGTATGTATAAACACGTTCCCTTGTCACTTAAAGCAGCCTGGGTAATTGGGGCTATAGACAAGTAAATCCAGATTCTCATATCTCTGACATAAGTGGACTGGAATAATTAGTTATTCCACTCAGTACTTCGTAGTGTTTCTACAATTGAAAAGTAATCCATAGATTAATATTAATACATTGTGTCTGGCCATCGTTGAAGTATTTTTATACACCTATCTTCTGTTGTCCAAATAAACTCGGGCGTGAGAACAATTTTTATTGGAAAGGCCGCTGCGCAATGAAAATAGTACAGTTCTTAGGACTTAGAATTCTGTCTTATGGTTTGGAATGTTCGTACTTGGTTTTTATTTTATTCTAACCATCAGAACAAAATGCATTATGTTGATGAAGACTTAAATTCGTTTGACTAATTGTGGATGCATTAGTTAATGATATAGTGATGTACTAATGGGTGCTGTTTGGTTTGGGGGAATTTAATAAATATTACCAGAGATTCTTTTTACATGTTTACACCGTAAACAAACGTCTGTCGCATACTGAGAAGACAGAATATTTCAAAAGTGATCTTTTTTGTGCATGGACAATTGTGAAAGAAAATGTTGTAGGAGCCTGAGATTTCGCAAATTGCATACACACCTGAAAACACTTGTAAAACTAATCAATGAGAATTGCAAGCACATTATTGATATTCATTACATAAAATTTGAAGCGACGACTGGCTTATACATGACTTTGGACAAAAGAAGTCATCACAGACCAGTTTTCCCTTTTAATTTCTTTATACCATGCAGAGCTATATGCCCAACATAAAGAATGTGGCATTGGTACCTTTCAGATCCCTATCATATTTTACCAAGTTCTCTTCTTGTTAAATCATTTATAGCATCAACTCCCAGTTAATGACGACTTTTATGAGGGGATCCATTGGAATTCGATAATAATAATAATAAGAGCCGACTTGCGAGCTCGACATCAGATAATATTTATCGTTTCAGTCGTACAGCTAGTTCTTCCTTTCCCATTGCTGTATTTGTCAATCATTCTTTCAATTTGTGTAAATGGCCTGTGTGATCGAAACTTTGCGTCAAGTGGTACAAAAAGTGGTGCTTGAACTTTGGTCTTTATGGTAACCAGAAACGAACAGACGACAGCTGGAAGCGGTCGTTAAGATTGCTACGGGCTGGTGGTAGCCATTTTTGTAAGTATATTGTCAAGTACCTTGTTAAAATAACAAGCCTCGAGTCGTTTGTGTTAGCAGAATGGCTGTCGGCTTCACAAAACTCTCAACCCAGAAGATCTTTTTTGATTAATCCGACAAGAAATATTTTTGAAACATCAACAAGTAGCACAACGAAATAAACGTATTGTATTGACAGATAGCATCACATATATCATTAGAATGCAAGGTTTGAATTGAATGACTTTTCAAAGCTATATCGTATAAATGGTTTGCTAAGATGATCGAAAACGTATGTTATAATAATTGGTCGCATTATTTTGGTTACGTCTTTTTTGTAACTCATTTTAGTGAAGCCTGTACCACAACAGGCTCGGGACTGTACAGCACAGTGGACGCTTACGGCTGGCCCCCGGATCCATTCACTTGATTTGTTAATTGTTTGGTTTTTTTGCAATGTCTATTTTCTGTCTTGTCCACAGGTTTATCTTGTATATATTTGTTTGCATGTATGTAGTGCTCTCCTCCTGCACTTACTATTAAAGACCCATCTGGTACAGCATGTATTATAAATACAATGGAAAAGACAAATTATGTACAACACAGTTCATAAGAGCTATATTGTATAGTTGATCTAACAGGTTTGCTCTAATAATTTGTATGACATTTTAAGAGTTGTAGTTATACTCAGAAAAGGGATTTTAAAGAGACATCTGAATTAAAAAGTATAGCATAAATTATAAATACCTCTTTAATGGTCAACACAAATTGAGTAAAACACAGTTCATAAATATTGCTCGAAAAAATATTTTACATAAAATTAACGCCAACAATTTTGAAAGGCCATACGAGTGCTATCATTGTTATTAGAAATCAACAAACATTTGATTTTTAATCTATATTTTCTACAAATGCATATTAGGCCTCGAAGTTCTAGACTATGTCGGAAAAGCCGCAAGATATAGAACTAGAATAACATTATCCAGTTATAAATTGGCTTCATTAGACGTTGTTAACCAGACAGCAAACAGTGGGGCGTATTACCCGGAAGGCTTTGTTCCTTTAATTCGTACAATGATGAAGTAATAATAGTCACAATGCGTATCACAGATACGATTATTTCAAGAAAAGTTATTTTCGTTAGTTGCAAAATAGAGGACTTCACAAGAGATATATAGCTGTGTAATGGTCACTGATGTAACATATCTGAAACTACTATAGCATCTAAACCTTGACAAATCATTTGATGTGGTGTTGATTATATACACGACTAAGTAGAGTCATTGTTTATTCCCCAAAACTTATGTATACTAAACCAAACAATATCAGACGAAATGCAATTGGCTGTCATTTGTTACCGTATATCCATGTATTATTTATATCTATTTATTATTATGTATTATTTATATCTATTTATTATTATGTATTATTTATATCTATTTATTATTATGTATTATTTATATCTATTTATTATTATGTATTATTTATATCTATTTATTATTATGTATTATTTATATCTATTTATTATTATGTATTATTTATATCTATTTATTATTATGTATTATTTATATCTATTTATTATTATGTATTATTTATATCTATTTATTATTATGTATTATTTATATCTATTTATTATTATGTATTATTTATATCTATTTATTATTATGTATTATTTATATCTATTTATTATTATGTATTATTTATATCTATTTATTATTATGTATTATTTATATCTATTTATTATTATGTATTATTTATATCTATTTATTATTATGTATTATTTATATCTATTTATTATTATGTATTTTTTATATCTATTTATTATTATGTATTATTTATATCTATTTATTATTATGTATTATTTATATCTATTTATTATTATGTAGTTTTTATATCTATTTATTATTATGTATTATTTATATCTATTTATTATTATGTATTATTTATATCTATTTATTATTGTGTATCAAAGTTCTCATGTCGTCTATGTCTAATATTAGTATTAGTATAATGTCCATAGCAAAATACACACGTATATTAATTTACAACTGTAATATAAATATCTGCATACATACTATATTCTACCATATTATATATTGATGGAATAATACAGGGAAAGAAAAACATTATGCATTCATGTCACCGGAAATGTTCTACATTATAGAAAAGAATGAATGAATGAAATGGGGTTTAAAGTCCTACTGTTATGCACTTAACCTGAGCTAATTGAAGACGGGTTATAGAAAAGAAAGGGGTTGTTTAAGAAAGGGATTGTTTGTTCGATACAGGAAAGGAATCCGATACCTTTATAACTTTATAATAACCAGTTTAAAAAAAATGATAAAAACAAAATGATATTTTATTATATAATGTAATGGTGCTAATTATTTTGCATTCACGGGTGTTAGAAAAATGGGGATTTTATTTCGCTGTACATGTACAACGCCGGGTGTCTAAAATAGTATTATATAAAAAGTGTAACTTTCAAATACTGTTATCGTTTCACATCACATATTATTCCTGATCCGCTTTCTGGGATGTGAATAAATGACATTATGTGTTAGTCTTCATATCCCCAAAACATTTTGATGTGAATGGTAAGATTGACCCACTAATTAATGGAATGAACAAAATAATAACAAAACAAACACAAAGGTTGAGATCAAATTTAGTAATTTTAGATGAAGCAGATATCCAAAACCGGCTTCCCTTCGTATTTTGCCTGAAAAGATCGAAGTAACAGCGATTTACAAACTCAGTCACACAAAATTGCCTCTCTGACAAATTTTAATTCACGGCCAGGAATCCTTTAACAATTCTATGAATATTAAACAGATCAAAATGTCTGAAGACAAAAGACTAATTTAACAACGGATTTAGTTTTCAGTTTGTTTAATTTCCGATCTTAATGTCGCAGCCCTTGTTGAGATTCAATTTTGAGTGGCCTGCACGTTGTTCATTTGAGCGACTTTCATCAGGCTATATTACCCTATAGGCATATTTCCATTAACAAAATTAAACGGTTCAAATGAAAAAGAAATTAGACCATTCGCCTAAAATCACTAATTGCGCTGTGATTATGTTACAGTTATAACACTATTCTCGATACAATTGAATCTCTTCCATGACTGAAGATAATTAGAAAATTCCCTGTACTAACCTCTTTAAAATAATGTAGCATTGCAGAGTCTAAATTACAGTTTTTCATTTGCTGGTAGTTGTTCTCGCTGCTCCTATACGCTTCCTATGGACAGTTCTACTTTCGGCCGGAAGCAGCCATTTTCCGACGAAGCTCGCTGGAAACCATGGGGTTGTTAATGTCAAATTGCTTTTTTTTAAAAATGTATTCCAGGAGCCAAGGGATGTTTGCATGCGTAAAATGATCCCCATGTTTCTCGAGTGAATTATAATAGAGCAACACCTGGGACAGCATTTTGTTCAAAACAACAACAATAAACATAGTTTAGGTGAAACAAGAAACTCACAGGAAAGCGGCCTATAATAATATATTACCAATTATATGTAAGCTAGATGATGTAATATAACCCTGCTTCAAATCTGAGAACTTATAAACCAAAATGACCTCCAAAATAGTGTAAATTGATTTTCTACTTTTTTTATGGACAAGCTTTTAAAACTAGTAGGGAGAAAATCAAATGCATATCAACCCCGTGGCGGGGGCAATTAAAGTTTTGCCTTATTCCAAGAGTAGTGCAAAATGTCATTTCGAAGGTCACATTCCACATCGCGTAACGCCTGTTGTTGTTCTTGTAGTGATTGGATTAATTTAAACAGGGTAGTTGTTGGTTGTACCAAACGTTAAGTTTTTATGGAAATTTGACTGAATTTTAAAATAATATTGAGTTCCTGTGGGTCTCCGTATTCTATATTTTCTTAGATTAATAATTTGTGTTTTAGACATTTCAAAGACGGTTTTATAAATGTGCCTCGACCGATAATAGCAGCAATTTTGTTGTTGCCACATTTTGTATGTGAATAATTTTGTGTTTAAATGTGATATTGCTTTACGAAAAACTCTGAAAGATGGCCGTTTTAAAATTTGAGATAAAATAAAATACAATGGGGTTTTAATGTCCTACTGTTCTGCTCCGAACTGTGCTATTGAAGACGGGCATGTGCTATACAATGTGCTATGGGAGAAATTTTGCCCGGACAGCGGCCTACTCTTCTATCAAATTCCAATTGTCAAGGGATCGTTTACGAATGTGTATAAATGAGCTAACGAAAAAGATCCAGGGGGTAGATGTATATCTTCAAAAATCTGGCCTTTAGTAATTACATTCTGCATTTTGGTTCTGGTGTTTTCTGTATGAAAAATGGTCTTAATGACAGAGAATTTTGACCATTCA
The DNA here is from genome assembly GCA_917208275.1 of Patella pellucida. Classification (NCBI taxonomy): domain Eukaryota; kingdom Metazoa; phylum Mollusca; class Gastropoda; family Patellidae; genus Patella; species Patella pellucida. The sequence continues at coordinate 6,510,904 of OU795037.1, forward strand.
TGCAAGTGGACGTGGGGTAATGTTTGCTCTCGTCGACTGGTTTCTACACGGCGTCGGGACTTTCAATTTTCTGTCCGTGATAATAGACATTATGGTGGATAACTGATTGTTTTAGAGTTGTTTTATAACATGTAATTCTTGTAGATAACTGATTGTTTTAGGGTTGTTTTAAAACATGTAATTCTTGTAGATAACTGATTGTTTTAGAGTTGTTTTAAAACATGTAATTCTTGTAGATAACTGATTGCTTTAGAGTTGTTTTAAAACTGTGAAATTCAACTGTTTGGTTTCCTATAGCGAATTATCAAACATTTATACTTATTTCATGTTCACTTGCAGCACTCTTGGAATGGAATACCCAGACAGTGACATTTCCAGCAACAACTTATTCGAAATCCAACTGTTAAGGGCACCGTTGTGTTCGTTCAATCCCAAAGATTCACTGGACACAGGTAGGCCTACCACCATGATAATCAGACATAAAAGTTCCGGAGATTCTTCTCGACCCATGCCTCGATCCTGTGGCTTGAACAAGGGTGTATACCCCAAATCGAATTTGGTACCGTAGCGTAGGCTACGGGTAGTCCATTTCTTCAGACGCTACTTCATCTGAATCAAATTAGGCCTAGCGGGCGAAGTTTATCTTTTTTTAAAGATGTGGATGCATGAAAGTATCTAGCACAGGAAAGGCTTTGTTACATTTTATTGGGTTCATTTTAACTGTTTGTCCGCCAGGCAGGGTAGACTTACCCTTCCGGGCACCTGTCGTGTATTCGTGCACAGTCCATATAATGCTGATTACACTATTTTGCCTATACCGTTTTATTACATTAGGACTTCGAATTTTGTCTAATCGATTGGATTGTTCGTACTTGGTTTTTATTTTATTTATATCTAGATCTACACACCCATTTTCCCTAGCCCGATATATGAAGCAAACACCCAAACACACACCAGAACAGCCTCTTTTAATTCATGAGCTAATGACAAAATAATATGGTCATAGGTTACAAAAGTCCCCCCCCCCTCCAAATTTGTAGTGGGTGTCCAAACGAGTAAAAATTAAGCAGCGCCTTAAAGTACCTATTAAGGGGTCAAGAATTAAGTCATAAGTTATGTGGCTAAAACTTTCTAGAAGCAAATTAAGGTAGGCTATCCATAGCTGGGGTAAATATTTCACAAAACTAACCAAAATTTCTGGGGCTTTCCTCAAGACAAACCACGCCCAATATCTCCTCACGGGGCTAACATAGTCATCAGTTAGGCCTACATGGCTGAAACTTAATAAAAACAAAGATCCATAACTTGCGAAATATAATTTTCAAAAATCTAACCAAAAGTTTGGGGTTTTTCCGCAATTCAGATCGCTCCAAAGTCTTTCCGACCACACCCTAATAGTAAATGCAGGAGTACTGCACTACACGCAAAACAAAAAAACAAAAAATCTACAAGATAAACCTGCGGACAAGACAGAAAATAGACATTGCAAAAACTAAACAATTATCAAATCAAGTGAATGGGGTAGGCCTATATATGTAGACATACATGGAAAATATGATTTTCAAAAATCTAACCACAGGTTTGGCTTAAGCCGCTGAGAAGGACCATCGGGTTGGTGAGACATAGACCTACTCAATCTACAAGTGACAAACTTGAGGCAATTAAATCGATGACAAGGTACAGGGTTATGTGTGTAATTACAGTTAAAGGGAGGCAACTACAAAATTTATTTATAGTTCGGGGATCACCCTCGGTGAAGACGTGGCTTACTTCATGACATCATTAATGGCCGCTCTTTTGTTTTGATCCAAAGGAAAGGATACGACTTAAACGTTTTGCGGATTGCTATCTTTTGCATCAACTGTGTCATCTGCATATATTGTCATTTGCATTCAAGAAATCGTTGTAAGTATTTAGGTAAATTGTTCCAGAAGTATTAAACCTCCGCTTTATTTTAAATTACAGTTAAAACTTAAAAAACCAAGATCGAATAACTTGATCACAGGTTTTTTTTATGACTGATCATATGGCAACATCCTATCTATGTACACCGTAACTGAAAGGTAACGCTTGTCAGATTGTTGCAGACTTGTGTTGTGAAACACTACCTGTAACATGAAGTGTCAATTGCATTAATAGTAAGTAAGATGTGAAAGCAGACAAAATAAAATCGATGCCTGGTGATTAACACACATTTAAAAGGGGTGGGGGGGAGAGGGGAATCCCTAGACTACCGTACTACTAGGCTTATATAAATAAAAGTATTATACTGCGGTAAGTATTAATCAAATGAACCAACTATTTTAAAAATGACCACAGTACAACTCTGCGTCCTTGAGTATCTGACAGATAAATAAATCAACAACATGCTTATATTTAAGAAATAAACAAGGTGTAAAAGTAAAACCAATGCAAAGGCTAGCGGTCTGAAGTGGTGTGCACTGTGCAGTCAATGCTGTTCATCATTCAGGAGTTGTCATTCTCATACTAGACTCTTGTTATATATGTCATTGTGCGACTAACAGTAACATGGTTCAATTTCATTTCAACAATCCGCTTTCTCTTAGAGGTCTTTAGCGTGGTAGGAAGCCGTAGGACCCAGATAAAACCCACCAGGTTGGGCAGGCGACCTTACTCATTGTTATGTAGGGCCTACAACCTGGTAAAACGAAACCAAGTTGCCGACTCATTCAGCCATCCAACCCCTATTTTTGTCACAGAGAAAATTTTAGGGTTGACTAATAGTGGCCGCAAACAAAATAAAGGAGCTTTGATCAATAACTTTTTTTTTACAAACTCAATATCAAGAAACTAAGAATTGCTGAACTATAATGCAGAGGTTCTTTTCCAGCATCCGGTTAATAATACATGGAAAATTTGTTCACTTTCTTCTGTCCACGCGTTATTTTTTTCATTGCCTGATCACACCTTTGATGCTCTTTGAGTCTGATGATGGAAAGTTTGGTTTCCTGTAAATCTGACAGTATTGTCCCTTAAATAGTATGATTGTTTTGTTATTTCTTTTGCTTGACAGACAGTTGTCTTGCTAGATCTTGTGTTTGATTTTTTTATGTTTACATGGGCCCATAAATCTGACTATGACCTGTTGTAGAAGTTCAAAAACGCAAAATAGCATGACTGTTATTTGGCAGCTAATGATGTGACACAACGACAACAAGGATTATAAATAGATAAAGATAGATAATCAGCCTTTGATCGCGTTGTGAAAAATAAGACAATTTAAATGTATTTAATTTATAATTTTCAAGTAACAGAAAGAGATAGTGTAGAAACAATAACATATTTTTACATCTAACATGGCAGAATCAGCCTTTGATCGCGTTGTGAAAAATAAGACAATTTAATTGTATTTGATTTATAATTTTAAAGTAACAGAGAGAGATAGTGTAGAAACAATAACATATTTTTACATCTAACATGGCAGATGCGGGGGTTTGAACTGGATAGGCTATATTGGAGACAACTTTATTACGGTATATGATTGTTTTGAAAGGGTGTTTCTTGTTTGACTATTTTGTGAAAAAGGTTCAAGTTATTCACAAATCGAAGCAGGGCAGCAATACACATTTGTATTATACCAGATACATGTAAGGTACAGCCCTATTGTTCAAACAATACACATATTTCAAATTAAAGGACTCGGTTCCTGTCCACTAATTTTACCTAATATAACATTACACATATTTCAAATTAAAGGACACGGTTGCTGTCCACTAATTTTACATAACATATGTGATAGAATAGAATTGGCTGCACAATCTATAAGCTAATGTAATCTGCTTTTATTTTTATCAGGTATAGAATTGATGGATAGGAACATTCTCCTTTATGTTTGTAAATGATTTGTTGTAGAAATCTGTATATGGTAATCAATGCTAGTTATAAAAACAAAGCATGTTCTATAAACTTTTATTATCATTGATCTGGTTTTACAACCTGTAAACAACAGCTGGTGATAGTTATATTATAATATAATATTTAATAATGTTAACCCTTAAAACCCGAAATGCCGCGCAACCGTCTTGATGTTGTATCGCATATACCCGAAATGTTGGTTTTGGGGCGTGTCAAGCTCCAATTACGTCAACGTCATAATAAATACGATGTCCTGAAAATCCAGGGAGGAAAGTGCAACACCCAATGGATGTATAGTCAGGGCTCAAAGGGTTAATATTATTCTACTAATACATATTGCATACATACATAAAAGCTTACTTGTTGGGTCAAAAATTGTCTTAACTCATAGTCATTAGAACAATGCCCAACAGTGATTTTCATTGGAAATAGAAACCATTTAGAATGATAATTTAAACCATATTTTGAATTTTTATTTAAAGCTTGAATTATTGAAGTACAGATTTACTTATTGTACTGCTTTAATTGTATAGATTTACTTATTGAAGCACAGATTTTATTATAGGAGTACATATTTAATTATAGGAGTAGTGCCTACATACATACATACATGTATTTAATTATTGATGTGGCCTACAGTTATATTATAGGAGTACAGATTTAATTATTGAAGCAGAGATGTAATGATTGACATACTGATATTTGTCAATGGTACTAAATATCAAAATAAACTTTATTATTTTAGGATAATATATTGTTTGAGTACTGGTTGTGGTCAATATGATGGAAGAGACGTCATCGGATGAACAGCCAGAAATGGTAACACGAGAGGAAGTAGAGCAAGCTGAAAAAGAGGCTAATGCTCAGTCACCATCAGGTATGTATAGATTAGCATTTCGGCCACCAGTCCCAGAGTCACAAAGGGTTATGCCTTATGGTCACAACAAGTGACCAGGTGGATTTCTATTATAAGATCGTACATACATGAAGAAAGTAGAGAGCGAGAGAAATGGGGTTTAGCGTCCACTCGACACAAACTAGGTCATTTCGGTACAAACATATGGTTTAATTTTTTATTTCAATAATTCACTTGCGCATATGGTTCTTTAGCAGTGGGAGGAAACTGGAGGACCCGCTGAAAACCCAAGAGGTTGGACAGGCGATCCAATTCCTTGCCGAGTACAACCGGGGATTCGCAAACCATGCCAGTTGATTCAATGGCAAGCTTTATGATACAGCACACACATTCTAACTATTTGGCCATCCAACCCCCCTAAAATGAAGAAGTAAACAGGGTTGAGCTATTTTTTATCAGGGCATTTTTTGTATTTATATTTATGTATTTATTTACCGTAAGCATAAAATTACTCATACTTCATCTACTCTAATCGTAACACATCGCACGGCAGTGAGAACTCACATTGTCATTAACAATCAAATTATTTATACACCTTTTGACTAAAATATAACAAAACCGGAAAATATGAAATGAAATAGGGTTTGTCATCCTACTGTTCTGTTCTTAATTGTATATCATTAAATTTGACTTTGGATTGTTAGGGGTTTTTTTTTCGTTTTTTTTACTGATTTTATACTTTCTATACATGTATTTATTGTAAAGTGCACCAGAGCACGTATGTAGAAGATGGCGCTATATAAGTGATGTATAATAATAATAATAATAATAATAATAACATCTATGTGTATTACAATGTGTATTATGGTGTTTTTCTTTTATTAAGATGGTCGCACCAGTCTTCCTGCTCCTAAACCATTACCATCATTTCTGCCTGATTCATATACAACTAATACACCATCAAGGGTAAGTAGGTTTGGATATTATTATTAAAGGATTTTTATTGAGATTTTTGTTAGACTAGGAACTTGTAGCTAACCACTACTCATCTTGTTGTTTTTTCTTAGGATGACACTTTTCAAAAAAAGGCTAAGACTCCCTCAATTCAAGTTCGATTGACATGAAAATTGGTTCGTTTCTACTATTAAGGGGGGTGGCTCCAATTCAGTGAGAAAATATCTAATAAATTTGACATTTATTTTAATTACTTGTTTCTACTACAGCTTATGACATTCAAACATAGATAATTATGTTCCTTGGTGTTTTAGCTTTAGTAGGATATATAACAATCTATATTTTATCAAGCAGTTTTTTAATTACGCTTTTCTTCAACAGCATGGGGTGGCCATCCTGGATTATGGGAAATGGGCATGGTTCAGGTTCCGAAATGCAAATTTTTCAAAAACTTGTGTGATAACGTTAGAGTCCTGAAAATTTCAGAACATTAGCTTTAATGTTGACAGTGCAATTTAAAAAACAAATATTTTCTCATTGAATTGGAGCCCCCCCCCTTAATTAGCAGACAGACTGTAATGTTGTACAAGTAACTGTTAATCGGTGAATGACAATAACTAGCTGAACTATCGTTCTTGTGTCCTTATATGAAATGAAATGGGGTTTAACGTCCTGCTGTTCTGCTCCGAACTGGGCTAATGAAGACAGGCATAAGCTATACAGTGTGCGATGAGGGAAATTTTGCCGAGACAGGGGCACTACGGCCAACTCTTATATCTAATTCCAACTGCCAAGGGATGTTTTACATGCACGCCAATGTGTACACGGGACCTCGGATTTTCGTCCCATCCGAACAGCTAGACAGCTGTCTTTGTCGGGCATTACTGACAAGGGGAACCACGACGGAAAATCTGGATGAACTTCTCTGCCAATGCAGTCTGGATCGATCAACCGACCTCCATGCTAGCAAGCCTGCTCCTTACCCACTTAGACACGGTGATCCCTTTGTGCCCTTATAATGAGCTGTTGCAAAACAATTGATGACATCAGAACAAAATGGACAGAAAATAATTGGAGATTAGATCTTGTGGTCTATTGGATTCAGCTTAGGGTAGTCTTTACCTCTAAAAACAATGTGATAATGAGTAGTATTAGTGCCCTTACCCATTATTATTAGATTGAACAGTACTTGTTCCAGATCTGATGATCAATTACCGTATTTCCTCTAATAAGCTCCGGGTCTCCAATATGCGCCGGTCCTCTAATAAGCGCCGGGTGGTCAAGGGGTGCTGAAAAAATAAGTGCCGGGCCTCCAATAAGCGCCGGGTCTCTAATAAGTGCCCGGTCTCCGGCCCAATGTCCAGGGTAAATAACGGCTTTACCCTAAATTCTATTTGCTTTTAAAGAAATAAGCGCCGGGCCTCCAAAGAGGCCCGCCCTCTAATAAGCGCTGGGGGGGCAAGGGGTGCTGAAAAATTAAGCACCCGGGCGCTTATTAGAGGAAATACGGTATGTCATGTACCTGTATATTTATGTAATACATGTACTTTTGTTACTTTTTTTAATATTAAAATAGACATCGGTGGGAGGAGATGTAAGTATGTGGTACTATTTACTAGGATAAAGCTTATTATATACTTTTTGCAGTCATTAGTCCAATGGACAGTTCGTTTCAAAATGGATTAAGAACCCTGTATTAGTATAATAAACAGACTTTGTTAATAACTGCGGTCATGATGAGCAAGCCTGGAAATCAGGCACAGGTCAATGACATTGTCAAGCTCAAATTTAGGTTTTGTAAACCATAAGATTTGTTTGGAAAGTGGATGACAGATTGTTTACAAATTTGAATTTAATTTTTGCCTTTCTGTTCAACAGTTGAACAAAAAATTTGTGATATTTGGCTTTATCTATAATTGGTGGTTGTCCATAATAATAATACTAAATTTTCATCAGGCCCGAGGCTTATGGGGGGGGCGGAATTTTTCTGTTTGTGTCGGAAAAAATCGCTGGCTAGCTATGCTCGCATTTTCGCCGGGAGAGAGTTTTAGTACGACATATCCTCTCAAATTCGACTGAGAGATAGTTAATGTCAGACGGAAACTCTTAATTTTTCGACACATTCGCCACCTACATGTCAAATCATACTCCAAAGACATAAGCATGTCACCTTATATTATCGGTTGTGTGCTCGGGTCCATGGCATCTCTACCTAGGCTATATAGAGGCCTAAATTCACCCTCACAGCTTCTAATTTTCCTGCTCTCCCCTCCTCCTGCTTACCGAAGTTGGCGATGACTTACGTTCATTGATTGTTTGTTGTCGGAAATTTATCTCCCTCGCTCCCGTATGTCGGCTAAATTTGGTTTCTGGCTTCGGGCCTGATTTTCATAAAAGGCCTAAATTCACCCTCACAGCTTCTAATTTTCGTGCTCTCCCCTCCTCCTGCTTACCGAAGTCGGTGATGACTTTCGTTCATTGATTTTTTGTTGTCGGAAATTTATCTCCCTCGCCCCCGTATGTCGGCTAAATATTGGTTTCTGGCTTCGGGCCTGATTTTCATAAAAGTATAATGGAGTCATGTCAGTGAGTAAAACACTGACTCACTAACATGGTTTGCCATCCATGCGTTGAACGAAAAGGTTCATCAGGATTTTCTGGTGTCGTGTGGTTCCATTTTTTCAGTTATGCAGGGCGAAGGATGTGTAAGGGACAATTCATAGTTGTTTGGATGGGAGAAAGAACCTAGGTTTTGTGTACACATTGTCGTTTCCGATGTGATTTCCCCTTGTCAGTGATGCAGAAGGAGGGACTGACAAGGACAGCTGCCTAGTCGTTCGGATGGGACGAAAAACCTTGGAATGCACGTAAAAGATCCCTTGGCTGTAGCGCCGCTGCCCGGGCAAAATTTCCCTCATAGCACACTGTATGGCGTATGCCCGTCTTCAATTAGCTCAGGTTAAGTGCATAACAGTAGGACGTTAAACCCCATTTCATTCATTCATACACATTGTCGTTCACGTAAAAGAACCCTTGGTAGTTGGAATTCAGTATAAGATTAGCACATTGTATGACACCTTGCCCCGTCTTCATTAGCCCAGTCGGAGCAGAACATAAGTTCTAAAGTTAAACCCCATTTCATTTCATTTTTAAAAAGTATGAAGCTTGGATGTTGGTTTCATGGTAATTGCATTAATCATGTATGCTTTTATTATATATTTCTTTTTTGGTATTTGATTAAAATTCTGAAAACCTGTTTTTAGGATCTAATTTTGTGTGATTTCTCGTTTCCTGCTAACCAAATTCTTAATAATTATAGCAAGGTCTTACTTCTTTAAAAAAAATATATACAGACCAGGAAATAATGATATTAGTTGTACTTGACATTTTAAATACTGGCACCAATAAAAATAAAGAAAAGACAAAAACAAAATGCCAGACACAAAAGGATTTGAATTTTTGTCTGACATTGTCAGTGATAGGTGCCTATTTCCAAGATTTATTATATAAAATTTATATTTTTTAATTGATTTATTTTGTTATTTTAATAGTCAATGCAAAGTGGATTGAGTAGACAAGAAAGGTACTGAATTTTTATTGCTTTCAGTTTCTCCGAAAAATCGAGTCTTTGACCGTCAAAAAAATTGTAATATTATGTTATTTGACATCAAAGTTTGACGTCAAATAACATAATATTACAATTTTTTAATCAATCCTTTTTAACCTAGTGTAATAATGTTATAGGCCATTGTTATTGCAAGATGTGAATATATTTTTTTTTCATTCTGTGAATAATAAAAAAGCAGTTATAATTTTTCATGTTTATATTTTTCTATTCTTAAAATATATTTATTCAAAATAGACACAAATAAAAGAGATTGTCTGATTGGTTAAAATTTAATTATTTTTTTTATGAAATTGAATTATTGGTCAAGGTATTATATGAAATTGAATGAAAGCTATGTAATTTATTAATATTTAACGTCACTTGCATCCAACTGGATCTAAATGTTTATATATATATATATAGCTCTGAAGACGCCGTAAGGCCGAAAGATCTTAGCAAATATGTAATTGTAATTAAAATATAGTCTTTCCATCCAAATCTTAGTATTTTTGGTATATACTGTATATATATATTAGCATTTGAGTAGTTGTAATTGGTTACATCTTGTACTTAAAGATCAATTATCTGCCTATTGCATGTCGTTTTTTGTTTTTTTTTAAGTCAAGGATGGCATTTATTCTAATGGATTTGAACACCTTTGAGATTTAAAAAGTTAATGATAAAAAGAGTAATGAACACTATATCTTTAAGCAGCGAATATTTCAGTTTGCTTAGAATAAAGTAATTAGAATGAAAATTTCAGTATATCTGTTTTTAATCATCTATTAAAGCAGTAAGAACGGCCAGATCATTATCTAAATCTAACATAATGTATCTTTAATCATGTAACTCTGTAAAATGGTTTATTTTAGTAAATGTAAATGGTTTATTTTAGTGCTTATACACAATCTGAAAGTACAAGTAGAGTTGCTTCCCTTTCTACAGATAATCATAAGAGAGGTAGGTACTGCTGTTTAATAGATACCTAAATTAATTGAAACATAACATAGTTCTTCATCTGATATTACTGAGATTTCGCCTAACAGATTGGATACAGCTATGGCGGGTGTGGCGCGCCAGGCAGGGTAGGCTTACTCTTCCGGCACAACTGTTACCACTGTTTGTTGTGTATTTTGTACACGGTGAACAGTCCACATGCTGATAACACTATTTTGCCTGATTACACTATTTAGCCTATACCGTTTTTTTAGGATGAATTTTGTCTAATGGTTTGGATTGTTCATACTCTTTTTTTTTGTTTTATTATTATTATGTAGATTTGATAGCTTAATCTTTATTTAAAGTTATAAAGGACTAATGAGTTGTTGTATCTTGATGCATTTTGTAAACTTTGAGTAGGCTTAGTCCTCTATTAAGTTGTAAAATTTAAATCCTGATCTGTTAATATATTGATTAGGCCTAATATTGATATAATTTGAACTGAACTCGGTCCCAGTACAATTAGTATGCGTTATATACTACATACTACAAATGCCAGAGAGGTGAAGCACCAGACTACTTGTCGTCAATGCTAATTGACTATGTCCCTCAAAGAAATCTTCAGTCCCAACATGAACTACGTCTGGTGATACCCAACTATAGGCTTAAGACATTTGGTCAAAGATGCTTCTCACACACTGTACCAAACCTATGGAATTCATTACCCTTGACCTTAAAGAATTCACAATCGCTTAGCTGTTTTAAGAAGCAATTAAAGACTCATCTTTTTTCGGCTGCTTATTAGTTGTTAACATTTTTATATCTTGTGATAAGTGGAGAGCTAAATGCGCCTTGAGCATTAATTTTAATGGATATGTGCGCTATATAAAAATTCACTATTATTATTATTATATGATTTTATTATATATTTAATTTTTTGTAGCACATGTTGATGATAACAGTATGAGCTCAACATATCAAACTAGTAGTCTCTTATCATGGATTTCTGGAAACAGTTTGGTATCAAAAGTTGTAGAGAAAACTAAGGTGAGGATTTTACACATTTTTGAAATTTTGCTGTTCCCTTCTACACATCGGCTTCGACTGAGCTATATTGCGCCCAATTATATGGTGAAAGACGACACAGGCTAAATCATATGACAATTAAATACGTGTATGCATATAAAAACAAATATCACAGTATTTTTAAAATTTAAATAAAATAAAAGTATGCATATAAATACTGGTATTTGAAAATAAAACATGAAATGATAGATATGAATGGCCAAATAGTTAGCATGTACATGCTGTATCATAAGGTCTGTCATTGAGTCAACAGACTTGGTTTCGGTTCTCTGTTTGTACGTGACAAGAAGTAGGGTCAAACCTCGTGGGTTTTCTCCTGATCCCCCCATTTCCCCTCACTGCTAAAGACTCCCAAGTGCAAGCAAATTATTAAAATAAAATTGAACCATTGTTAATCCCATAGTTTGTGTCAGGTGGACATTAAACCCCATTTCTCTCTCTTAACTCAACATATTGATTATATTCTTGAGATGTGTGCACTCTATCAAGCGGTGCTTAACTAAACTGTCAAACGAAAATTCTTCAGACTCACACACTTGGGTTTGTTATCCACATAAAGTGACTGATAATGTAATACTGATTTCTGTTGATGGTTAAGGCCCTTTATCAACAATTTGTTTAACATCTGTAAAAGTTGTTTACCTTGATGTTTTTATTTTTGGACCAGGAAATGGTTCCATACACTTGGTAATCAACTTGTTATTTCTTAATAGTTTAAATAAAAAATATGAAATATTTGTTTTATTGTCTTTCAAATGTGTATGTCAGTCTGTCTGTCTGTCCATCACAATAACACTGCTTCTAATGGACGTCCTTGTGGAAGGAATTCCCACAAGGCGACTCTAGTAAAAAATATTGGTACCACGTGACCCTGTAGATAGTAAGAGATCGGTGTCTTGAAGTATCTTGATTAAAAATCATTTTAATGACAAAAACTAATGTTTGTCAACAGATAAGTTTGTAATTAATGTACAGGAAAACAGTGATGTAAGGTAAACAATAGTGTCCCTATAAATTATGCTTGTGGCTGTGGTTTCGAGCCCTGATGTGAGCGTATGTGGCATGGAGAAAGGGGCGCCTTCTCAACCTTGTGGGTTTCCTCCGGGCACTCCGGTTTCCTCCCACCGCTAAAGACCCCTACATGCAAGCGAATTATTGAAATAAAATGAAATCATATGATAGTCCCGAAGTGACCTAGTTGTGTTGTGTGGACGTTAAATCCCATTTTCTCTCTCTTTCTTTCTATAAATTTGGCCTTCTTATCTATAGCGAGGACGCACATTGGTTTACGCATTTATTTCTTAACTGCCTTGACCGACTTTGGAGCTTGGCAACTTTCTACTTACATTAATCACTAATATACAAAATGATTGATTCTTTATTAAAAGATAAATATGCAATTATAAAATGTGTGTCCTCTAATTACTTTTGTACTTTTGTGGGGGACCTTAGCATTACCAATGGCATTTTTTGTTTAAACTCCAGAGTTCTGTAGAAAGCGTTATCACAACATTAGATCCTGGTATGAAAGAAGTTATACGTAAGTAATATTTCACTTATTATGTATATACGTACAACTAGTTGTTCAGAATGCCAAGAGAAAGAACCTTATTTAATTTAACATATTTTTTACTGATTTCATTTGTTAAGTCCTGTCTTCATTAGTCAGTCAGTGCACTACAGTAGGATGTTAAACCCCATTTAATTTTATTTCATTTCATTTGATAGGATCTGGTGGTGATATTAATATAGTTGTAACGTCTTGTAAAGACAGTAAACTAGGGGCAGTGAGAGAAGCTTTTCAACATGTATTTGGTCTAGCAACAGTCACAGGACAGGTAAGTGGTTAGTTTCTTATCTTATACCCATAAATAACATGTTATTGCTTGTTGTTTGTAACTTGTTGTTACATTATTACATAGTTATCTAGAAAAATGAATCAAGAAGTTTTATGAGTTATCAGGGTTTGATGGACGAATGATTAATATGTGCGCGCTGTATAAGAAGGTCTGTCATTCAGTAGGGTTGCATGTACAACCTTGTGGGGTTTTCTCCGGGTTCTCCAGTTTATCAACACTACTAAAGACCCCTATGCGCAAGCGAATTATTGAAATAAATTTGAACCATGTGTTAGTTCCAAAATTACCAAGTTTGTGTTGAGTGGACACTGCTAAATCCCATTACTCTCTGTCTCCCCCTGTTTTGAATAAAGATAAAACTAGATACTCTTCTTTCATTAAATTGATGCTGTGATAAATTGCCAGTGCACATTTTGATTTTTGAAATAATTATAAATTGAGACATACCAAGACTCGTGAGCTTCATCTCGATAATATTATTAGAATGGTGGTCAGTATACAGTTGGAAGAAACAGCTCTGACAAGCCATATGATAAAATTCCATTTTTAGGCAAAGAATTTGTATTTTCCCTTGCTAGGGATCAGGGTGGCTAAGTGGATAAGGCACTGGTTCGCTAGCCTGGAGGTCGGGTGTTCGATCCCTGCGTTGGCTGAGAAAGTTCATCTCGATTTTCCGACGTGATTACCCTTTGTCAGTGATGCAGATGGAGGGCCTGACAAGGACAGCTGTCTAGGCGTTCGGATGGGACGAAAAACCGAGGTCCCGTGTACACATTGGAGTGCACGTAAAAGATCCCTTGGCAGTTGGAATTCGATAGAGTAGGCCGTAGCGCCGCTGCCTGGGCAAAATTCCCCTCATAGCACACTGTATGGCGTATGCCCGTCTTCAATTAGCTCTGGTTAAGTGCATAACAGTAGGACGTTAAACCCCATTTCATTCATTCATTTCCCTTGCTATAATTTATCTTTAAGACTAATTCAAATCTGTGGTACTCTATGTATTGTTATGTTTATAGATTCAATTTCAAATTTTCGAGTTATATTTTTAAAATGTATTAAAATTTAAGATGGTATCCATAAACAGTCCTACCTTGTTAAAATATCCTATTAATCCTATAATTCACTATTGCCATTTGAGAAATTGGCAAAAATATCATTTTCAACTTCAAATTCCAACGTTGGAAAATGGCCGACTCAGTTGTCAATAGCAAAAAAAGGGGAGGTAATTGTGTTGTTATTTCCTGTGTCTTAGATTTTTAAAGGTTGGAAATAATGCCCATGATCATACACTAGTGAGTTGATAACTTATGGAGCAAAAGACATAGCAATAATTACGTGTTGACTTTCTTAAAAAATTTGAAATTCTGGCTTTAATAAGATAACTTTCTGACAATTCAAAATGTATCTGCGATGCTGTAAGATTTTCAGTAAATGTGAAGGAAGAAAAGAATGATTGATGATATTGACATCAAATCCCAAATGAATTATGTTTTAATTCACACTAGGCCATTGATAATAAATTTAGCGGGTAGTCAGTGTTCTTATCAGGTACATCAAACGTATTGAATAAATATAATTAAATTAAGGTTATTTATGATTATTCTGTATGTGATTGGTATCAATGTTTTATAGCTGTATGGGGAGATTTTAACTGTTATGTAATTTAAATATATTACCTTATATTCAATGACCCACTCAATTAACTATCATTTTGAAGACAAATTAACAGGAACAGTATGTTACTGGCTAAAAAATAAAGATAATGTTTTAAAAAAATACTGTAAATAACATATAAAATGCCACGGTTTCTATATATCCACCAATGAACCATCCACACAATTCTTATACCCTGACATAATGTTGTATATTGATTTAACCCCCAAATCACATAAAGAGTGAAGTTTTAAATGTGGTTTGCATTGTAGGTATTTTGGCTTTCTAATACCTAGAAATTGGCCATTTTTGTCTGTTAATTATTTAAAAATGGTTTATATCATTCCAAATAGATCTACCTGTCGCAATAGATCTAACAAATAAGCACCAACCATTGTTTTCACATGTCTTGATTTTAAATCAAAAATGTCCTTATAATTGTTTTGTGAAACAGCACTACTATTTTCAGATATAAAAGACAGACAATGAATTATTTTTTATCTGCCCACATTGAAATGTGGTCGTATATTGTCGTCGCCCCCGTCAGCCTGATGATAGATTACCGGCAGTGTTTGTCACATTCAGCTACTAAAACAATTTAGGATTGATAAATGTTCCTCCACATTCTCTAAAACAAGCTTCATAAAACTGAAGAAAACTTTCAGGAAATTGATATGTCAGTTTGTATTAAGTATCTGTTGATCAAGTTCCTTATTAAAATCAGAGTTGATTGTCCTTAAAGAGAGAATCAATGTTTCATACATAAGTTATTCTCTATTTGAGTTTTCATTTCTGGACTAGAAATTGGAATGACTATGATGAAACATAGTTTGCTAGTGGCAATGCAACTTTTAGCAAAGTCTTCAGCATTGTATATATGTTGTTATGAAATGAAGACTTTAGGCAATTAGTAATAATGATTCCAGTTTAAGTCTGTGAACGAATTTTTCATCTAAGGAAAATATCAAATCCTTGCTGCAAGGTACTCATATTGATTATTTTACATTTAATTAACAAAATATCACCGATAGGTAATCTCCGATCTCGGACATGTTACTGAATGGAATTTATGTTTGTCGTGTATTTTTGTACACGGTGAACAGTCCATACGCTGATTACACTATTTTGCCAGATTACACTATTTTGCCTAGACCGTTTTTTTTAGGACTTCGAATTTTGTCTAATGGTTTGGATTGTTTGTACTTGTCTTTATTTTATTTGGACTGATATACTTAGAGATTCATCTTCTACAGTTTACAGTATTGTAGAATGTATGTGGACAAATAACATCCAATCATCATACCTTTGTGAATACTCAACAGAATAAACCACATGTAGTACCGGTATTCCTTTCAGAGAATGAACTAATATTTCTTTCAGACTCAGAGATTGAAATTTCACATTACTGTTGCTTGTAAGGGATTTTGACGTTAATAATATATTAGTACAGTACTGGTTCATTGACGAATTGATTTTTCTAACAGTTTGATTTAAAAAGTATTTATTCAGAATTCTTATATAAAACTGCTTCCAGAATAGGGTGACATGAATATAATTTTAATGATCAGCTGGTAATGTAATACACTAAGAATGATTATCAATAGCAGGGTTTTAATTAATGGTGATATGGAAAATGGGTGTAGGAATAGAAAATAAAAGAATAGAAAATAGGAAAACGGATGAGGGATCGAGTACTGGTTAGGAGATGCATCAACTGTTCTCAAAACTGGTGCAAAAATACACTGTCCCTTGCCAACCCCTCTATCCTGCACCTCTGACTAGGGGGAAACCAGGCCAGAAAATGACGAACGCCGGACCTCTTGGTTATATATTTAGAGAGTCAACGTCTTTACTCACCGAGGCAGCATCTCTCCCCCCAGATAATGGTGTGATGAATGGTATAATGTATCTTGATTAAATCTCACTTGGTAGCTAAATGGCAACGCAACGGGATGGTAATCAATCCTTGGAAAACGCAATCAATTCATCAAAGCACAAAAGAAATCAAGACAGCCTACATTTCTAACTTCATGATGGGAACATTGAGACAATTACTACCACCAATTTACTTGGAATTCAAATTTACCAAGACCTTTATTGGGAAAACAGATACTAAAAAAAAATTACACCAAAAATATGTTTCTCCTGAATACGATAAAAGATCATATTATACTTCATGAAACAAGAATTTTATTTTATAATAGTTAGGCTACATGCTACCGTTACTAGGCCATTGAACGGGGAAAGTGATTCCAAAAGTAGATTAGACATTCTTGTACAGGGAAAATAACACTCTTGCTGGCTTGACAGGTCCAGACAAAAAAATAGCCTTATTCTAACTACAAGATGTTTGTGTAAATTACCTGTTGTGTAAATTATCCATTACATCTATCTTACTTGTCCAGAGGGTTCGAAAATATGTTTAAATCCAAGTTGCATTTGAAAGTGCTTACGTAAGGCTTTTCAAACCACCATGTTACGGCATGTAGTTGAATTTTTCCAATTTTTAAAATTGGGTGTGTTAAGATTAAATTTGTATCAGAATAAAGATTGGAACATATTATTCAGTTACAACAAGAGTGGTATTGGGGCTTTAAACCTACAATTTAAGAGAGTAGCAAGAAGCATTATGAACGCACCAACTCCATTCACCCTTATTTCTTTGTTTGCACTCTGGGTATGAATGTTTTCGATGGAGTATAGCGCATTATAAATATACATATTGTTATTGTTATTATTGTCTCCCTCAAATGGCATTCAGAGACTTAAATACAAGAAAATGGTGGTGTTAAAAGGCATTCGTAAGCATTTTCTTTCAGTCAGCTGAAACAGTAGCTTATGGTATTAAGAAGTTCCCATGATAATTGTGACGTCCAGAGTCTTGACATAATTTTATAGCTCTAAGTGAAAACTTTCTCGATCGGGAATTATGGAGAAATTATCCTAAATCAATAGTAGTCTTCCCATCAAAAATCTGTACAACCTTTCAAAGTTTCAAAAGGAAACAATCATGATTGGGATCACTAAAGTGTTACGGTAACTTGATTTTATCACTCAAGAGAATAATTAACTCTTTAGGAATTTCGGAATCTGTTCAAA
Source organism: Patella pellucida (assembly GCA_917208275.1). Lineage (NCBI taxonomy): Eukaryota > Metazoa > Mollusca > Gastropoda > Patellidae > Patella > Patella pellucida. The sequence goes on from OU795037.1 coordinate 6,528,833, forward strand.
ATAAATGTTGTGCTAGGGAGGACTGAAGCTAATTAGATTTTGATTATTTCTGATAATTACTTGATGCATGGCTACACCCTTTCAGTTTTTAATTTCTTGCAAATCAACGAATAATAATCAACGAATAATAAACATGGTACAGTTTGTATGTATTTCAGGTTCCACATATAATATAGCCCCTATGGGTGTGTATTTCGATGACTGTTGATTAACCGCCTATATATGTATATTTCGGCGACTGGTAACCAATAATGTTAATACTTTGTCGGATTGTTAATGGGGGCATAAGCAGGAACCCTATTGAAATTCAAATTGGTGAAATAATATATGCGATATTAAACAATGTTCTTAATGGATTTTTTTTTTACTTTTCAAACTCCATGAGATTGTTTATGTGAAACATTGATATTCTCTTAAAATCAACACTTCAATATCCTGTACGATTTATTCTACATATCTATGGAAGACCAAATGGGACAATATTCATGATTCCTGTTTTGGAATGTAGAAACAAGAATCATGAATATTGTCCCATTTGGTCTGCCATACATATCTGTACTGTACCGTGGTCTATCCTACACATAGAATTCATACAGCAAATAATAGCCAATTGCTTGATAATTTTAGACAGCCAGACAGATTTTTCATGTGGAGTTTCTTTATAGCTACATTAGTACATTGAAAACACAGTTATTAACCGATTTTGTCTGATTTAGCTTCCTAAACTCTATGCTCAATTCACAACAGGTTTTAATTTAAAGAAGCATCGTCAGTCTCACAAAGAAAACAAATGTTATAATTTTACTTACGTATTCGATGTTGGCCTAACAACATTTTAAATAAGGTACAAGTAAGGTGTCAATCATATATTATTTATAGTAGATTTAAATGCATGCGTGTGTCGGGCAGTGTCTGTATTTTTAAGTTTGTCGAGTGTTCGCATTCAAGACATCGCGTTACATATTGAAAAAAATGGTTGTGTGCAGTATCAATATTTTACTTCCTGTCTTGCTCTCCACCATTAAACCACACATAATGCCATATTCAAAATATGGTTCGCAATGTTAAACAATTTGTATGTTTCAGAAATTTAGATTCAAAATAGCTCAACATTTATTTAGTAAATCTGTCTCATATTTTGAATTTAATTTAACTTGATTCATCTGTAAAAACGAATGACATTGAATCAAAAATTGTTCTGTTAAAGGTTGCGTGGCCCTTTAAAATGTTTGAAGGTTATGTGAAAGCAATAAAAGAAGCGTTGATCCGATATATGGGGACGGGGGTTGGCTGGTTTTAGAGTTCTGTTTGCTCTCTAAGCACATCTCTATACCCAAATTTCCCTGTATATAAACTGACTGGAAAACCATTAAATTGGGGGTAACATTTGCCAGACTGCGTGACCCGATCATCTAAGCCTTTTAAATTAATCAGACCGATTATACCAATCAAGTTCCAATTCCGGCCAGGAAGTTGAACCACCTACAGGTTTTGCTGGATATGAATGTCAGAAAATAAATAAGTTAAATCCAACAAGTTTACGTTATATATATTATACTATACAAAGGCTGGATATAGATTGGTATTCAAAAGCATCCAATTAATAAATTTAAAACAGAAGAATTAAGTTTTATATGAAAAAAACAATTTCCTTTAATAATAATACTTGTTAATTTCCCTAGGTGCCTAACACGTTTTTATGGTAGTAATAACCGGTAATTAACAAATTTAAAACTGAAATATTTTGTTTTATATTAAAAAAAACACTATTATCTTTGATAATAATAATTGTTAATTTCGCTAATTGCGTAACAAGTTTTATGGTAGTAATAATATTGTGTAGGAGAAATTTGTGTAACATACTAGACAGATGCAAAATATCTTATTTGTATTAAATAGAATACAATCAACAAATTTTAAATGGAGATATTTTGACTGTAATATAAAAAAAAACAATTATTTTTTTAATTTCCTTAGAGCGGAAATTTAAAATTTTTAAGTTATATTTTTATAATTGATTAAAATAAAGCCTTAAAATAGATGGTAGCTATAAACAGTCCTAACTTGTTAAAGGATAATCCTATTAATTCTATAATTCACTATTGCCAGCTGAGAAGTTGGCAAAAATGTCATTTTCGACTTCAAATTCCAGCGTTCGAAAATGGATGCCTCGTCTTGTCAATAGCAAAACAGGGGAGGTAATTGGGTTGTTATTTCCTGTTTCACAGATTTTTAAGGGTGGGAAATAATGCCCATGATCGTATAATAGCAAGTTGATACGTTTTGAGTATACGACATAGACATAATTATGTTTTGACTTTAGTGCTTGTTAGTTTATGCTTGTAATATACTTTATATGATTAATTCTTGGCAGATGAATCAAGTTGAAGGTTTCAAGATTTTGGAGATTCTTTGCATTTTTTTCCCTTTCCAATACATTACAGTTAGTATATATTAATTGCCAGGTACTATATTTATTTTTCAGGAAAGTGAATCTGGAACGGCAGCACAGCCAGTTGGTTATACAGCTGGTTTAAAGGGAGCTGAGGAACGAATACAACATCTACGTCGTAGTAGCACAATCAGTGATGAGCAGGTGTCGGTCTCAATAGAGGGTTTTATTGTTGAACTACTACCTGATAAGTAAGTACTCTTTCGGGTGTTGATTTGTATGGAAGGTTTCACTGTGTTGAGAAATGGGTGAAATTGACTTCCATATTTTAAATTTTATGGTAAGTCTTATTGGTGTCATATTATTCGAAGGCAACGAATATGCTACTATCAGTGGCGGATCAAGCTCCACCAAGGCCTGAGGCGCGGGCCTAATTAATTTCGGGTCAGGGCCTATGTTGATTCCCGTTGGGCCTAAACCCCACCCCCTAACATTCATTCTCTATGTGTTTTTAATCGTATCAGACAAATCTAAAAAATATTTATTTACAAAATCATTGGGCCTGCGGCTGCAGCCTCGCTAGCCTCATTGATAATCCGCTACTGGCTACTATTCTCCATTCTTAAAATCTTGTGACTCACACTTACAATATTTAACAGGGGTTTTTTTAATGGTAAAACCACATGCTGAGAATGGAACAGTTTAGCCATCCATTCATAAAAACATTGTTCTGATCAATTTCGGATTTAAATAAAACACGAACCCAACAATTTCGACAAAATGTTCGTCAAATTGTTAGATATTTGGGTCAGCGGCGTTAAAGCCTAAAATTCATGAAACGTTTTTATCCACGTAGTCTGCGGACAAAAAGAAAAAAAATATTTTTTGCAGTGTTTGTTCGACATAATATTCCATTGTCTGCGCTAGGCTTAATTAAAACAGACATATACTAACATGAATTTGGAACAGACATGAAAATACCTATCTGAAGCTAATGTTGCTATTTTACCAGATAGAAACGTTAGATTGCTACTTGACAATACAGTTTTAAAAAAGTCGATATTTTATAAACTTGCAGGGACTACTATATAGCATATTATAATAGGCTATTAAGGTGGGTGTAATACGTAAGAAACCCAAGCAATGTTTTGTTTTATAACTTCATTTGACCAGAGAGTCAGTAGCCATGAGAACTTAATTACTGACTCTAACAATAACAGGATTTAAGCCAGTTGACCGGTTCTATTGAATTCATAAAGGAAGCTGCGGTGGGAATTTGAGGATGACACTGGCTCACTACTGTCGCTCTGGTCTTGTTTCCCACGATAAGTTGTGTAGGACGTAGAGCCTGACATGGTCCCTTGTATTGCGGAATGACTGTTTGTTTTATCCCATTCCTTGTAGAAAAGTGAAGCTCCATTGTTCACTGTTGGATTATAAAGATCCCATGGGATTTCTTGCATCGTTTCCCCTGGTAAGTGATGCAGAGCCTGTATGCCAGTTTTCCTGATCCCAGTCCTTGCAGAAAATTGAAACCCTCATTTCGTTAAATCCCTAAAATATGCTTATAAAACTCGTATAGACAGAGTTGTGTGTTGATCTGCCCAGAGAGGTCCAGAAAATATCATAACATTGGACTAGGGCTGTTAACTCATCAACAGAAAACAGTTGATTTATATCAGTTGATCAGTTATATTAAATTCCTAAAATATACTGGATTTCAAATTTCAATACCGGTAGTTTTAATTTTAAAACTCTGTCCAGATTGTTTAAGCTGCTTACATAACTAAAAAAATGATTTTTCTTTACAGACAATGTTTATCTGATTTTTCCCTTCCATTCCATAAATAAATGAAACCAGTTTATTATATTTTGAATACTTTGTGTGTTTTGTAGGTGGTATGAAATGAGTTGTATTGTTTTACAAGATCCTGTTAATCGTGTTGATCTGCAGACGTTCTCCCAGCCGACACCAATTCCAACACAATATATCCATTCTGCACAGGATCAAACCCCATCTGATTATCCTCTACGATGGGCTGGACTTTCAGTTAGCATAGGTCAGGTTATTGAACAAGCCAATCCCCACATAGGACACGTGGACTGGCAAAAGGCTCTTGTAGGAGTTGGTCGACGTGAATCTCTGGTCCTTGCCTTGCGCTCCATGGCGTACCTATATTCCCAAAAGCTCCCAACATCAATGATCTCCTGATGACATCACAGATGGAAAATGATGACATGTTCTCTTATATTCCTTGTGCTTTCATGACATTGTCTGGTCAGGTTTTACATGATTTGATGATATAGTTAATTATCAGGGGCCAGTTGCTCAAAGCTCTGTTATCTTTTAACGATCCGTTAACTTTAACGGAGAGAAAGATTGCTGTGGCAATAAAGGCGCCGAACATTCTGTGGTGCTAATTTTTCCTAAAGATTTATGCTAATATAAAAAATAAAGTATTCTATAGTGTTTTCTGTAAAAAATTTAATTGAAAGTTAACGAACAACAGGTTACCAAGATATGTCCGTTAGAGTATAACGGATCGTTAATATAATTTAGTTTTGAGCAACCGGCCCCAGATAATTAATTATTTGAGAAATAATTATTTTTGATGTTTATTTAAGTAACAAAAATAGTAGTGGTTGATAACACTAACACCATTATTAATTGGGGAACCGGTATATTGATGACAGCATAAGTTTAGTCCCTAATTATTTATGTAATCATCAGTTTAAGAACCCATATGTTGATGAAATCGTGAATTTCACGTTTTGTTTACATTATGGATTGATATATAAAATGTGTGCATTTAAAACTGTGTATAAGTCATCACCCCAGAACAAATTGTATATATCTTGGGGAATAAAAACTCTGATTTGAATGTTCATTACAATGTGTGTGATATGAATATTCCACAGCCATATTTCAGGGTTACATGACACTCTTAATACTATCGATTACACTGTTCTAGTCTTTTAAGCCGCATTTACACGATACAACCAATCCATACAACCATCAGATGCAACATATTACAATTCGTTGTATCGCAACATTTGTTTCCTTTTCGCAACTGAATAAAATGACAACAAAAGACTTTAATGCACCACCTCTAATCACTGTCTTGGTCTAGTTTTCATGCAGTAGGTTTCACGAGTCCCAATAGATTTTCTAATGCAGTAGCAGATGGCGAGGTTTAGAGGATGCCAAAGCACAGAAAAAGACAACTTTAATAAATATTACTAGGAATTCGGGTTGTGAAGTCGAATATGACGTCTAATATAAAGCAATTTGATTGGCTTTGTATCTAATATAAAGCGATTTGATTGGCTTTGTATCTAATATAAAACCATTTGATTGGCTTTGTATCTAATATAAAGCGATTTGATTGCCTTTGTATCTAATATAAAGCGATTTGATTGCCTTTGAACCAGTCCGTCGGTTGAGAATAGAGCTGGTCTATCTATACAACAAGCACCTGTCCACCCGACCATTTGTCTGATGAGTTGTAGGGTGGTTGTATGGCATAAACGTGCCTTTAGTATTATTTATGTTAAAAATGACAGGAATAATATAGAGATATTTACAGTTATAATAAACTGTTTAAATGTATGACATTTATAAATAAGTTGATGTTATCTTATTTGAAATTATGGGGATGGGTTTTGTTAAGAATGGCGCCTTTATGAATACAGGAACTGTTATTGGTGTTGAAGATCTACTGAGGTATTTTTTGATTGATATGTTATATGATTATTTCTTGGCAACTAGACTTTATCACAAATGTATAAAACATTATTATAGCACTATAACACATTCTTATGGCAAACAGCTACTAATTTATTTGGACATCTTTCAAAGAGAATTATCTCACTCAAAGTTATCAAGCTAAACATCACAGTAATACAAATTGTGATTCGAATATATTTATAGCTGTTTTTCCATAGGTATATGTTATAGTTTATTGCTCTATTCGGTTACCAAATACCCCCAAATGCTTATGGACTTTTAACAGTGTGTTAATTGTGGCCTTATTTATTCAAAAACGTAGTAACCCGTAATAAAATATAATGTAAAAGTTTTTCTCTCTGTATGCCTTGATTCCGTTAAAACTCACTTTAATCATGCTTTATACTAAAATTTGAAACCTTAACGACCATAGACAGAGTGAATGATTTCCCATTTGAGATAAAAGTGGATTTGATGCAAACCATTTACATTTATTATATCATCAAGTTCATTTGCCCAGTCTATATATTTCTGATAACTTTATTTATAGTCTTGTGTTAACTTTATTTATAGTCTTGTTTTGAAGAGACAATTGTATGAACTTTACTCTATAAAATAATGCATGGAAACTACTTTTCCTCTGACTATGAGATTATAACATATATATATAAAAAGAAGCTGCCTGGGCCAAAGTCATTTTTGTCACTAAAAGATTTTCGATCATACAGCCTTCTTTAAATATACACATATAAAAAAAAATGTTTTGGGAAAAAAGCCAGCATAATCATCAATCATGGTGCCCAGTAAATTGTGTTGGAATTTATTTATTTTGAATATTATTATGGCATTTTAGTTACACTGATGTCAAAAAGGTGCTTTTCGCGACCTTAATGGTAGCGACAAGCCTTGGTGTTTATTTTCTGTAAATAGATAACTCTTGGGAAATATAAAATGAAAAACTATTATTTACTGTGTTTACATACTTTCTTAGATGTGGCCATGGTGCCCAGCAGTTCGTCCAGTATATACTTGAAGTGAGTTGAAATCACAATACAGTTCCCAGTTTAATAGAACACATATTAATTACCATTGGGCGATATACTTAATAGCAGAGCAAGTAACCCAACCGATTGTGGTCTAGGTGCTCATAGATTCATACCCACAGCGGTCCGAATTTTACATTTATTTTGTGTACAAAATGGTGTCTTTCAGTGATTAAAAGAAAGAGAGGGAGAGAAATGGGGTTTAACGTCCACTTGCCACAAACTAGGTCATTTTAGGACTAACGTATGGTTTTCAATTTTTATTTCAATAATTCGCTTAGCAGTGGGGTGAATCCGATGTATCCAGAGGAAACCCACGAGGTTGAGAAGGCGCACCTATCTCCATGTCACTTACGCTTACACTAGGGCTCGAAACCACAGCCGCAAGTCAGAGGTGAATTAAATGTTTATCGATAAATAAAATGCCGCGTCGTAAAATAATTTAGCGTGGGCCTACATCTTACTCGTCTGTGGCAGCAGCATGCACATGAATAGATTAACCTTGCCATTGGAGTTAGAATTAGAATCTGGACTAGACGCCTATAGATTTGCCTTGTTCTTTAAGGGTCACCATAACATGTCCTCGAGTGGATTGAAAGATCAAAAGCCTACATAAATCAGATCAGACCAGTAATTGGCCTTATACAACTTTCTTTAAGTGTCACGATAGTCTTCCCGGAAGCACAATTATCTCGGATGTTCCCTGGTGTGTCATGTCTGCGTATATTCTATAAATTGATTTCTAAGTTATACTTTTTTTGCGCCCACATTTTCATGTGGACGTATTATGTCGTCGCTCCTTTCCGTCCGGACGTCCGTCCACAATTGTTTGTGGACCCTCTACATCTCAAAATTCTTACCCGATTTTGACGAAACTTGAAATATAGGTTTATTCCCAAAATATCTCGGCTGCTTTCGATATTGGCATGTATCGGATCAAAACTTCATGGATTATGGCCCCTGATTGTACGAAAAATCACGTTTTTAGCTTGTGGACCTTATAAAAAAAATCGTTTGATTATATTACCGTTACACCGTAAGGAAGATTGAGTTTGAATTTCAGGAAAATCGGACCAAAATTGCCATACAAAATGGCCGCCGCTTGTACGCGAATACTGTTTAAAAATGGTATATCAAGGTTGTGGACATTGTAGAGGTCACAATTTTAATTTGATTTTGATGAAACTTTAAATGCATGGTTATAATGAATGAATGAAATGGGGTTTAACGTCCTACGCTTAAGCACCTAACCTGGGCTAATTGAAGACGGGCATACGCCACAGTGTGCAATGAGGGAAATTTTGCCCGGGCAGCGGCGCTACGGTCTACTCTTATATCGAATTCCAACTGCCAAGGGATCTTTTACGTGCACTCCAATTTGTACACAGGACCTCGGTTTTTCGTCCCATCCGAACGACTAGGCAGCTGTCCTTGTCAGGCCCCCCTTCTGCATCACTGACAAGGGGAAATCACGCCGGAAAATCGAGATGAACTTTCTCGGCCAATGCAGGGATCGAACACTCAACCTCCAGGCTAGCGAACCAGAGCCTTATCCACTTAGCCACCGTGATCCCGCATGGTTATAACCCAAAGATCTCGTTTCCTGTCGTTATTTGCACACATCGGATCATAACTTCCTGAATTATTGCCCCTGATTGTTCGAAAAATCCCCTATGGTCCCTCTGGAGGTCACGATTATTATCCGTTTAAAAAAAAGATTGACTCTTTCACCGTTGCACCCGAAAATCGGACCATAATAGCCAAACAAAATGGCAGCCGTTTGTGCGCGAATAGTGTAAAAAAAATATCAAAGTTGTGGACCCTGTAGAGGTCACAATTTTAATTCGGTTTTGATAAAACTTGAAATGCATTCTTCTAACCTAAGGATCTTAATTCTTTTTGATATTTGCGCATATCAAATTGTAACTGAATGAATTATGGCCTTTGATTGTAGGAACAATCACTTTCGGTATTGCTTGTTCTCTATCCATCTCTCGAAAATGTGGGCCTATCCTGCCTGGCAGTGCCAGCTTACTATCTTAAACATCATACTTTCACTAGGAAATATTTTTGACCATCCGTCCTTCGATCACAATTGCTACGGTTTATTATAACCATTTAGGGTAATAACTGTTGTTAATTTTAACAATTAATAATCAAATATTTATTAACATCCGTGTCTTTGGTTTATACAGATTATCGTCTTTGTTTTACTAATAGATAATCAAAACAACCACCACATATGAACGTATGCTCTGTTTAGTTTGATATGGTTTAAAGGGCCAATTCCGATAATATTTCGAAGAATATAACTGCTTAAGTTTGTGTTAAAATCCCTCAAAATCCTCTATCTTAGGACCGGGCAACTAGCTCAATAATGTGATAGGTTTTCAAACAACTTAAGCCCGTCATCAGCAAATGAAGACCGGTGCCCCAAGCTGTATTTATCTGATGTCTGATGGAACCAGACTTTTACGTTATAAAAAATAATGTGTAGGTGAAAGTTAGCTTTCGTTATCAAGTACTGCACATGTGTCATTCGCTGTATATACCTCTGAAGGAACGGGAGTCGATTATGAAGTCACCCATAGAAAAAACTGACCCCAAATCTTAAAGGTAAATACATCATTCCTCTATATTTAGGCGCTTAAATTGCACAGGTGGTCGGACTTTAATTTTTGTTCAATCGGGATAGTCCATTTAAGTTATAATTGAATATCGTATGCAATGAGTAATGGGTAACCTATAGAGACGTATCAACGTATTAAATGAACCGATGTGTGGATATCCTAGGCCTAAACAAACGGAGGTCAGGATTTGATGTGTATCGGATAATTTGTAACACCACCTTTAGTAGAACAGAGATCAGTTTCGTAAATAAATTGTTGTTTTACATCAGGTATCGAAAACAGCTTCAGCTACATACATACAACATGAACTAATCTACATCGGGAATTAGACTTCTACAGGAACACATATAACAATATTAAATCCACCACTCCGCACCTCTGCCAAGGCAGCGCTTGAACTTGGGTGAGTCCATACATTCGTCCAAGCCTTCCTTGTCCTGCTGGTTCCTCTCTCAGTAACTGTCAGTGAACTCCATCGTTATATACTTTCGCACACATGGTCATACCCACAACTGTCTCTTTTATCTCGTCACGGAATGCCTATTGACCAGTGCATATTCCTTTGAGGTCATGGGGGTCTTGTACACAGATCATGTATAGCTTGTGAAGAACATGCTGTTGAATTAAATACATGTTTAATAAGATCGTACCTTAACAGAAGTTTATAGAGAGAGGTGATACGTCAAAATGATATATTGTCAAAACTAGCAAAGTTCATTAAAGGGACAATCCCGATAAGAACGGAGTCTCAAAAATTAAAGTCCGAGTATTTGTGAAATTCATGGACCAAAATATAAAAGCATGGTGTATTAACATTGTCTGAAAATTTCAGCTGAAAATATTGAGTCGTTTGGACGTGAACGTCAACACTGCTTATCCGGACACGTAACCCTTTTAAGATTTCGGGTCATTTTCTTCATTGGGTGACCTTATAATCGATTTACGTTTTTTGAGGGGTCTATACAGTGAATGACCCATGTACTGTACTTGATAACAAAAGGTTAATTTCAACTACATATTATTTTTATAGAAAAAGTCTGGTTTTATCCAGATACTGTATAATACAAAGGTCTCCATTTTTCAGATGCATATCACAAATATCGGGTTAGTTGATCGGCCTTAGATAATGGGTTTTAAATGATTTTAACACAAAATTAAGCAGTTTTATTCCCCCAAAAGTTATCGGGATTGGCCCTTTAAAGCCTCAATCTATAAACATGTTTTCTTTTTAATTTGATATGTCTTATGTATATGTTAAGGTGGGGGGATTATAAATTGCAATTCGGCTTAGTCTCTAATTCGGCTATCATAGTAGGCGCTCAGTATATTTATTATATATGATGAATACTGAAATGAAAATCTTTTCTTACTAAAGGCCTAATAACACTCTTGTTGTAACTGAATAATATGCCACAATCATTATTCTGATCAACAAATTGTACTATTTTACAATATTTCAATTAATTGATGATACGAATTTCATCTTAACACACCTAATTGTAAAAATTATAAAAAAATTCAACTGTGTGATAATGAAAGGCCTTACGTAAACACCTTCAAATGTAACTTTGATTTAAACATATTTTCGAACCCTCTGGACAAGTAAAATAGGATGTAATGGATAATTTACACAACAGGTAGGACACTAAAACATCTGTTATTGTCCCTTTAAGTTATATGTACCTAAATGTCACAAATTTCAATCAGATTTCAATCAGCAGATCTTTACAAATTAGTTATGTCAGCGTCTGTACCAGTTGGCATGTGTATAAATTACACTTGCTTATTCCGAAACCTTTAATAAAAATGTTTACTGCACATCACTGATTTAACTGTAGGTCGCCAACAAGGTTTAATATTTTTTACAAACGCAATCTATCCACATGATAACAATTTACCCGTGGGGAATTTATGAAATAACGACACATTTGGCCTCTGTTCTTTGATGGAACTCACACAAATACATAATGCAATATTATCGTCCCCTCGGACTTATAATCAATCTATGACAATCCAAGACATTATCAATTCGCTTTAAATGATTAGCCAATAACTTGTTGATTGAACCATATGCTGTCAATAAACATGATCCAGTTCACTACCCAGGTACGCTGATCAATGGGCTCAGAGGCGGATCCAAGGGTCGGCCCTAGGTGCCCGGACCCCCCTAAATCCCTAAATAACAGTATAAAAAAATAGATATGCGCCACAAATCACCACTGACACCCCGATTTTTTCAAAAATTTTCTCAGGGGACCCCACACGCCCCTAACTAGATTTCCTGGATCCGCCTCTGATTATTGCTTTGTGTCCCATTGCTAATCTATTTATGTTGTGACTCGCTGCCAGTAGAAATACAATACTAAACTATAAATATTAGTTTGTGGTTACAAGTAGACACTAGCCGTTATGTTTGTGTCGGTAGGGACCCCCATCGCACTGATCGATATATGCACATACTGATTAGTAGAATATATATTCGGATGTGACCCACTCCAGTTAACGAGAATTCGGTTGTAATTGAAAAGTAAAAAGTGGTTCATTGTGTATCGCTTCTGATATTTAAATGGCCATATAGCGTCTGTGATGCAACCGGACACACACAACAAAGTATCTAAAATATAATATAATAATCAGAGGCGGATTCAGGGGGAGGGCCCTAGGTGCCCCCCCCCTCTAAATCCCTAAAAAAAAGTATAAAAAAATAGATATGCGCCACAAATCACCACTGACACCCTGATTTTTTCAAAAATTTTCTCAGGGGCCCCCAAACTGGATTTCCTGGATCCGCCTCTGATAATAATAAGGAACACATGTGAATAGTAGCCTATCATTTCATCTTTAGTTACCTAACCAGGTAGCTGTATTACTATTGGCATTGCATTTCGCATACGGAACCACATTGTAGTACGTAAATCAAATTGCACAAAGCTTGAAGCGAGGTATCATTTACTATCCTACCGGCAAGGACAACGGAGTGTTGTAATAAGGTTGTTGTTGATTATCAAACATATTAATATAGTTTCTAGCTTAAAGCGTTCCTTTATGTGCAATGTGTAATACGTATAAATATCGAGTTTATTACATGTGATCAGGCCCGAAGCCAGAAACCAAAATTTAGCCGACATAGGGGGGCGAGGGAGATAAATTTCCGACAACAAAAAATCAATGAACCAAAGTCATCACCGACTGCGGTAAGCAGGAGAAGGGGAGAGCACGAAAATTAAAAGCTGTGAGAGTGAATTTAGGCCTCTATATAGCCTAGGTAGAGATGCCATGGACCCGAGCACACAACCGATAATATAACGTGACATGCTCACGTCTTTGAAGTATGATTTGACATGTAGGTGGCGAATGTGTCGGAAAAGTTTCCGTCCGAACTATCTCTCAGTCGAATTTGAGAGGATATGTCGTACTAAAACTCTCTCCCGGCATAGCTAACCAGCGATTTTTTTCCGACGCAGACAGAATAAATTCCGACAGGAACGGCCATGGGGGGGGGGGGGGGGCTCGCCCCCCTCCAGCCCCCCACTAGCCTCTAGCCTGCATGTGATGTTCTAGTTTAACTGCCCGTTTGTCTTTAACGAGCGAGGTTGTTGGTCCCGATCACCAACTGTTTTAATGACGACGAGCATCTAAACGAGTCAAACACTGAAGTCAATCTGACCGACAAACTCACCCTACCTGCAGAGAAGTGAAGCCAGCTACCATAAATTTCGTCACGTTAGTTACGTACGACACTGAAGTGAGACGGTCTCGGCAAGGCTCGGTTGAAGTTTTCTAGTGTAAACGCTATCCGGTGTGAGAACGGTTCTTATTACGGATTACTGCGCAAGCGCCAAATGAACCTTGACAGTTCTGCCACCAGTTCTGACAACATATCTGCCCAAAGTAAATCCACTCCCATAATTGTTCTCATCCGGGTAATTTGCATAGGGAATGAAATTAACTTTTCTGTGACGATTTCCACAATGGGGTGCCTGACATGGTTCCATGACCAGCTATTGTTGAGTAGTGTATACGGGCCGATTTCTTTAAATTTATCGCAGCCTGGTACAGTGCCGAGAATGACATTCACACTTATCGAGGCCAAGTGTAAACGGGGCTTCTATGATTCAATACTGTTCTAGAGTAAACAGCGCATATCACTGTCACACCCACATACATTGAAAATACTTATTAAGAGATTAATTTGGGAAGCTTCTTTCATCTTATTCTAGTTCTGTAAATATCAGTCGATTTGTCCGTTGGTTTGATAAGAACAGAAAGGAATTTACCAAGTTTGGCTCGTGTTTTCTGTAAATCAATTAGTATAAACACATTTAAGTTCATTTGCCTCACCAGGAATTTAATCGAAAAGTAACAAATGTGAAACTAATCACAAATGTAAATCTAATTAAATTTCTTTACAAAAGTTTACACAGAGGAAATGTCTGCTGAAACTTTCAAAATAAACACAAAAAGTAAAACATTATTAATAAATATTACTTTCCCAAAGGAGGAACTATAAAACTATTTTAAAACAGACGTATCTGTAAGTCCGATCCCAATTTAGTTAATCAATTATTTTTATAAAGCACTTCCACATCTTTAATATCACAAGTAAGCACTATTTCCCTAATGATTCGTTTGAAAATGCTATATATTTGGAAATGAGAAATTGAGAACATTAATTCCGACGTCGTATTGGTTTGTTTTTCATTTTATTTCATATCACCTACACAGCAATAAATCTGTAAAAGATTTCCTTCGGGAATAACTGTCATTTCCAGTTTTGTTCCCAAAAGAACTTTTATCTAAAAATATAGCTCATTAAAAGTGGCAAAATGTTGTCATATTCTACATTTTTAACGACTCGATTTATTGGCCACCTCTTTGGGCTGTTGCATGCGGGGAGTGTTTGTTGTATTGAACAAATGTCTGACAAACGCAAGTGCTGTACAAAGCCCAAACCAATTTGGGTATATGATGACATGTATTATAACATATCCTGGAAAGTCGGCGTAACATTAGGTGCATCAGTAGCTTAAGCCTATAGAGAATAATACATTTCGAACAAATAAGATTTTACAGTCATCACTACCACTCTATAAAATAAATTTTGAATTTAAGCCCACGAGATCTGTAAATTCTTTGTCTAATCTTTTATAATGTCGTTTTGAGTCTGTTATAATATAGTTCAATTAATAACATATACAAAAGACTGGCTTTTAAACTATTCATTTAGTTACCAAGATGGGCAACATTTTAACTGGAAATTTCTTTACATTTCCCATTGTTAATATTTATACAAAGCATAGCTCGGAGGTGACTTAAATTACATGTAGGTCGGTTACGGTCCCAGTTATGAATGGATAATCGCAAACTGATGATTGATATTAAGGATAAAAAATTACAGAAAAGTGTAGGATACTATCTGTATTATCTTTTTATTATTTTCCTGTAATCTAAAGATATTTAAGCTGTCCTGTAATCACTTGTTTTAATGAACAAGATTACTAATATTGTATAATGTTTAATGAGAAACATAAAGTATTAGATTGGTTGTAGGCATTACTAGTATCCAATGGCAACAGATTGGACATTGGTCTGTGTCTAGCAGTACGTCAAATTAAATAATTAGTACTGTAGACTATTGTGTGCGTTTCCAAGGGCGTAGATATGTCATAACCTTTGGGGGAGGGGGACGGACAAACCCTGGAACCTTTCATTACCAAACCAAAATAATAATTACGAACAATTTACCAGTGTTTTTTCGATGAAAGCTGTAACTAGGGGTAATATTAATGATGTTGATATGGAAAAATGGACTACCTACAATTAAAGTATTTATCGGCTGGTTATTTCCAATAAAAGTATGGCAAATTTGGTATTTATGAAAAGTATAGACACCCAATCTTACTAGAAAAATAATAGATTACGCGAAAATCGCCCATGGGTCAAAGACTGGGCAATATTGTCAGGGAATCACTAACTGTCAACCCGACAGGATTTGCTGGCTTATTGTCTGCTAGTATAGGTCAAGGAGCAGTTGTTATTTCTTGCTCAAATGGTTAGGCGGCTTTGGGAACATTGTGGGTTGTCAACGTACAAACTACTCTGCAATTAAAAGGTGTAAAAAGAAGTTGACAGAAATAATTAAGAATTGTTTTAGGCCTCAATAATATGGTAAATGTAAAGTAAGTAATGATAGATACATTTTGAAATATGGACCCTCCCACAATGAAGTTAAGTTGGCAGACATTGCGTTTAACAACAGCTTACTTACAGCAATAGGTATCCTCGGCGAAAACAGAGTTTTGAAAGGGAATTGAAGCAAATTTGTGATAGATTGGTTACTTTAAATATGTGTTTAGTCCAAATATATCGTCATATCACAAAGTTTGTACCCGGGAATGCATCTTTAAGGAGGACGATATCGTGAAGATCAATTACCGTTGCAAGACCCAAGGCAGTGGTTAGATAGCAGTCAGAACGGGACATTCATGTAGATATAAACCTTACGACTTACGATTCTTTGAAGCTATTAATGTACGAAATTGTTAACGACGCAGTCAAATAAGCAGAAACCCCACTAAAGCACATGAATCCTATATATGACATGTATAATGGATAAGTCAAGAAAAGTCAATAAAATGAAACTAGGACCACATATATGTTTTGCATGTATATATTCATCATATTCATCATATTTATATGATTTTTGTATTATCACTTAAGACTAGATGCCATATACGTACTGTATAAAAGGAACAAATAATATATGTTGAAATTTATACAATATTTAATGTCACATTAAAGCTCCAATAACACTCTTGTTTTAACTTAATAATATGTCCAACAATTTGTACTATTTTACAACATTTCAATTAATAAATGATACAAATTTCATTTAACAAACTTAATCTTAAAAATTAGAAAAATTCAACTACATGCCGTAACCTGGTTTAAAAAGCTTTACGTAAACACTTTCAAGTGCAACTTGGATTTAAACAAATTTTCGAACCCTCTGGACAAGTAAGATAGGTTGTAATGGATAATTTACACAACAGGTAGAACACTTAAACACGTCAAGCCTGCAGGAGTGTTCTTGTCCCTTTAAGCATGTATAAACCCAATAGACCTTTCAGTCATACCAATTGTCTATTTTTTTATAATATAAACCCAGAAATAATAATGGAACAAAATCCTCTCTCGGGATTATATCGTCAATTTCGGACACTCCATGTGTCAGGCTAATGTAACAAGCTATTGTAAGTATATCTTTGTTGTTAATCAGATTGTGTATATATGTTCGTATGTCTCAAACAATTACCTTGTGTGTGGAAATGTTATCACTTATAAATTATGCAAACTATGTAATGTGTCGAATTGTACTGTCCTAGCCTTGTTCATAGTCTCTGATACACACGATTAAAGTGTATCATTACATTATAAATAAACAGGACAATCCGACACATATCATAGCATACCAAGTTAATACTTTAACATATGTATGTAATATATCTTTACTTCTAATTAAGACTTTATTATTAAGGGGGTGTATTAAATCAAACCCAGGACCAGACAAAAAACGAATAGTATCGAAAAAAATATCAATTGTTCACAATAATGTATGTAGTATATTACCGAAAATCTCAACAATTGAAGCAGAATTAAGTAATTACGATATTATATGTATAACTGAGTCACACCTTGATCATTCTATTTCTGATTCCAGAGTATGCCTACCAGTAGACCAGAGGGAGGAAGGGGGCATTGTCACCCGAGTGGGGGCAAAATCTGAGTTAACTTTTCTAGAGGCATTTTTCGTCAGGAATCCGAATCTGGTAGGTAATAAGCCAGGTGAGGGGGCGTTTCCGAGATAATCGAGGTCAAAGGTCACGGAAGGCCAAATAACGAAAGAGACGTAAAAAATTCAAAATCTGTTCAGAATAGGGCCGAAAATCATTGATGACAGCAATGAGACAATTATAATACAGTAATATGATAATAACATTATATCTGGAATTTCGTACTAAGACCCGTATTGTGGCATTGAATACCCCCCCCCCCCCGTTAATTATCTTAGTAATAGAGTTTGATAACTTTGGTCGCTATGCTATTTAAGGTAAGTAAATATGAATGTGCCATAATATTACTTACATATTTGAAGAGGGTAATAAACAAGCTTTTCTGTGATATGTAACATTATATCTGGAATTTCGTACTAAGAACCGTATTTTGGCATTGAATACCCCTCCCCCTTCATTATCATAGTAATAGAGCTTAATACCACCAGATTTTGATCGCTTTATAAGGTAAGTATATATGAATGTGCCATAAAATTATTTACATAATTCAAGAGAGCAATCCACCAGCTTTTCGCTGATATGTAACATTATATCTGGAATGTCGTACTAAGAACCGTATGTTGGCATTGAATACCCCTCCCCCTTCATTATCATAGTGATGGAGCTTAATACCACCAAATTTTGATCGCTTTTTAAGGTAAGTAAATATGAATGTACCATAAAATTATTTACATATTTGAAGAGAAAAATCAACACGCCTTTCGCTGATATGTAACATTATATCTGGAATTTCCTACTAAGACCCGTATTTTGGCATTGAATACCCCCCCCCCTTCATTATCATAGTAATAGAGCTTAATACCACCAAACTTTCGTTGCTTTTTAAGGTAAGTAAATCTTAATGTGCCAGAAAATTATTTTCATATTGGAAGGGAACATCAACAAGCTTTTCGCTGATATGTAACATTATATCTGGAATTACGTACTTAGACCCGTATTTTGGCATTGAATACCACCCCCCCTTCATTATCATAGTAATAGAGCTTAATACCACCAAACTTTGATTGATTTTTAAGGTAAGTAAATATGAATGTACCATAATCTTATTTACATATTTGAAGAGGGTAATAAACAAGCTTTTCAGTGATATGTAAAATTATATCTGGAATTTCGTACTAAGACCCGTATTTTGGCATTGAATACCCCCCCCCTTCATTATCATAGTAATAGAGCTTAATACCACCAAACATTGATTGCTTTTTAAGGTAAGTGAATATGAATGTACCATAAAATTATTTACATATTTAAAGAGAAAAATCAACAAGCTTTTCGCTGATATGTAACATTATATCTGGAATTTCGTACTAAGAACTGTATTTTGGCATTGAATACCCCTCCCCCCCTTCATTATCATAGTAATAGAGTTTAATACCACACAACTTTGATTGCTATTTAAGGTAAGTAAATCTCAATGTGCCAGAATTTTTTTTGCATATTTGAAGAGATCAAACAACAAGCTTTCAGTGTTATGTCATATTATATCTGGAATTACGTACTCAGACCCGTAATTTGGCATTGAATACCCCCCCCCCCCTCATTATCATAGTAATAGAGTTTAATACCCCACAACTTTGATCGCTATTTAAGGTAAGTAAGTACTGTATTTTGGCATTGAATACCCCTCCCCCTTCATTATCAGTACTAACCAAACTTGACCATTTTGTAAGGTACCGGTAAGTAAATCTAAATGTGCCAGAAAATTATTTACATATTTGAAGAGAGCAAACAACAAGCTTTTCGGTGATATGTAACATTATATCTGGAATTTCGTACTAAGACCTGTATTTTGGCATTGAATACCCCCCCCCCTTCATTATCATAGTAATAGAGCTTAATACCACAGGTATGCAGGTGTCATCGCTGCTTATTGTTATTATAATATATTACTGTATTATAATTGTCTCATTGCTGTTATCAATGATTTCCGGCCCTATTGTGAACGGATTTTGAATTATATACGTTTCTTTCGTTATTTGGCCTTCCGTGACCTTTGACCTCGATTATCTCGGAAACGCCCCCTCACCTGGCTTATTACCTACCAGATTCGGATTCCTGGTGAAAAATGCCTCTAGAAAAGTTAACTCAGAATTTGCCCCCACTCGGGTGACAATGCTCCCCCTCCCCCCTCTGGTCTACAGGTTATCACACTCCTGTACGACTAGATCGAAACAGACACGGTGGTGGTATAATAATATTTATAAAAAGTAACCTTTCTTTTCACGTAAGAAATGACCTGCACCATAACGATTTAGAAATAATTTTTGTCAGCATTAGTAATTCTAAGAGTACGTTTCTACTAGGAGTTCTATATCGTCCTTTGGGATTCATTTTATGATATAATAAGTAAAGCCTTAGACAGCGGCACCCCATTCCCCTTGATATTAACAGGTGATTTTAATATTAATGTTTTGTCTAATTCCAGTAATGTCAAAAAACTAGGCGTAATATTACAACGCTTTGATCTAGTAAATCTAATATATGAACCAACAAATTTCACAACCTATCCCGGAACATGCATAGATCTGTTTATTACAAATAAAAGGAATCTTGTCTCTAAATATACAGTATTGCACCCCATGTGTAGTACTCATTCGTTAATAACTATAGAAATTAACTTTAACACCTATAAACAATTATCATATAAACGGAAAATTAGAAATTATAACCTGGCTAATTTTAAAGGCTTATGTAATTCTCTTAAACAAATAGAATGGTCAACGGCGGTTTTTAATAGTAAAGATATAAATATATCATATAATGATTTTAAAAATGTCATTGATTAATATACATCAATATTCATTCCTAGTAAAGTAGTCACTATTAGACCCAACGATAAACCCTTTATGAACAACGGCATTCGTCTAAAAATTCGACAACGAAACTGAGCCCATAAACGTGCCAAAAAGTCAAATAACCTAAACCATTGGCTAAAGTTCCGTAAAATTAGAAACGAGGTAATCTCACTGATACGTCATGCGAAAGATGACTTTAAATCCAAAATTACTAATAAAATAAATAATCATAAAGTCACATCAAATCAGTGGTGGAAATTAGTAAAATCAGTTGTAAAAATTGAAAACGTAAACAGTAATAATCAAACCCCAATTAATCTTAATGGCAAAATTTATTCTCATCCATTTGACAAGGCAACAGTATTAAATTCATACTTCACCTCAGTTTCAAAACTAGATACCTCGCATGAATTACCCCCCTTTGATGTACGCTCTGACATCACAATGAATGATTTTATCGTAACTGAACAAGAGGTTCAAATTCAGTTAAAAATACTTGACTCTTCAAAGCCACCAGGACCAGATGAAATCGGCCCATTAATTCTAAAAAACATATCTCCCGCCATTGTAATTCCATTAACTCGTCTATTTAACCTGTGCCTTACAAATAAACAAATTCCAGACATATGGAAAACTTCACATGTCACAGCTGCCTTTAAAGGGAAGGGTGATCCACAATTACCAGAAAATTATCGCCCTATTTCCTTAACGTGTACTATTTGTAAGATTTTTGAAAAAATTATCCTTAAACACCTGTACAACTTTATTTAAAAAAATGATTTATTATCTAAACATCAGTCAGGATTTCAAAAAAATGACTCAACAATAAACCAGCTTCTTGAGATATATAATATAATCATAAGTAATCTAGATAAAGGGAAAGAACTTAGTTTTGTATTCTGTGATATTTCTAAAGCGTTCGATAAAGTCTGGCATTTGGGAATTGTATATAAGCTGCGAAAGTATGGTATTAGTCCAAATTTATGTGATTGGATACACAATTATCTAACGAATTGTAAACAATGTGTTGTCCTTGAAGGTTTTAAGTCACCTTATTTGTCAGTTGAATCGGGGGTTCCTCAGGGATCAATACTCGGTCCCTTTCTATTCTTATTATACATAAATGATATTTCAGACAATCTAGATAACAATGTAAGATTATTTTCTGACGATACTTCCTTATTTGCAATTATAAATGATAACCCATTAGAAACTGCGAATTCAATCAATAGTGATCTGAAGCTAATATCAACGTGGGCAAATAAATGGCAAATAAAATTTAATCCAAATAAAACTAAAAACTTAATATTTACACGTAAAAAAGCTAATCATCCTAATCTTATTTTTGAAAATAAAATTATTGATAAAGTTTCCTCGCACTGCCACCTGGGACTAACATTTCATCTAAATGGAACATGGACAGAACATATTTCTAAAATTCACAAAAAAGCTTGCAATAGACTTAACATATTACGTCAATTAAAATTCAAATTCAATAGATCCACATTATGTACCATATTTACTTTATTCATACGTCCTATTATGGAGTATGGAGATAGTATATGGGACAATTGTAGTGCTAAAGATTCAGAATTACTTGAGAACATTCAATTAGAAGCAGGGAGAATCATAACTGGTCTGCGCCGAAATTCCCACAGAAATTATGTTTATAACGAATTAGGGTGGGAACCATTGTTTAAACGCCGTCAAAAGCATAAACTCGTCTATTTTTATAAAATTCTTAATTGTTATAGTCCCCAGTATTTGTCCGATATTCTAACTAAAATACAACCTGAATCGAATTATTACAACCTTAGAAACCCCAAACTTAAAATACCACAATGTAAAACGTCTGCTTATATAAAAAGTTTTTTCCCAAACACAATAAAACTATGGAATAGTCTTCCTGCGCAGCTGCAGTTTTCGCCATCTCTCAAAACTTTTAAGACCGGTCTCCTAAATCATTATCCTATACATAAAAACCTAGTTACTTTCATTATGGAAACCGTAAGGAAAATATCATCCACTGCCAACTAAGGAATAAATCTAGTAATCTCAATAATCACCTTTTTCATCATTATCTATCTGAATCAAAAATATGTCCAAAATGTAAATCTTTGAATGAAGATAACTTCCACTTCTTCTTTACTTGTCCATCGTATTCATCTATTCGAGTCGAACTATTAAATTCATTAAAGGTACTCACAGAAACTATTAATCTAGATCTAATTTTGAATGGCTCTAAAGATCTTTCGAATACCTCTAATATTATTATTTTTGAAAAAGTCCATAATTTTATTAAAAGTACCAAAAGGTTTTGATTTGATTTTACATATTGTTGAACAATACTAAATAATTGCACCAGCTATATTTTGCATATACCATTTCCACATGTAACTCTATATATGTTCGGTTTTACAATTTATTATACTTAATCTTATTTTTATGTATATGTTTATATTTATCATTTATTATATTCTGTATCCATGGGAAAGAATTTATATAGGCTTTGCCTGTTGTTCAATCCTTTTCTAACGAATAAAATATTGTTTAAACTAAATATAAACCTGAAAATCTGTCCTGGCGATCAAAAGCATTCCCCCCCCCCCCAATCCACACCCATGGGAATTTCTTCTATAGCGAAAGGTGCGCTCCTTTTAGCTCGGTGTAGTGGGGGTAATTTGTATTAATATATTAATCTGGCGTCAGAAGTGAAAAAATATTTGAATGGATTGGCTACCATTCACCCATGATTTGGCTTAACGCAAAAGCGAGGATACAGTCTGCTTTTAAAGTAGTGGGTTCCGCTGGTTATGTAACCATTAAAATAATAACATAGAGCATCGAAGGAATATTTTACAATTTGTGAGACTACACAATAATTAAATAGAATATTAATGCTTTGCTCTCGAATTCTAGTGGTACTCGTAAGAATACTCAGAATGGTGATTAACTGAAATTGAATATTGATTATATATGTATGATGATACTTTCACCAGTTTTAAATTACGTTATTGCAAAAATATGGGATATTTTTGTGCCCAGTCTAGCAATTTTATTAAATAAAGTATTTTTCTATGGAGATATGATCCGTAACTAGTTTATCGAAGCATAGTTAAGCTACATTTAATGTCTAATTTACTATATTAATGTGTTCTAAATGTCGTGGGAAATTTGAGGCTTACAAAGGTCTTCCTGGTTGCGAGAGTGTGGGCACGCTACAAGATATGCTTACTATATTTTTTTTGAATTGCTTGATATCACTGGGCGAGGCCTTATCACGAAGTGTGTTGGCGTAGTTCCCATGTTTATTAATATCTAGATATGCCGGAGCTTTAGTTTTGTTATGTCATTGTTAATGGTTTTCCTATCCACATTAGCATTAAGTTTGTATGTACAATGTGTCTATCTGTGCTGTTACGTTTGTATGTGAAACAACCATCGCATGTAAGGTTGGCGAGGATGTGTCTCTGAAAACGTCATGTGGGGATGATAGAGGAGTGGGGATGATAGAGGAGTGGGGATGATAGAGGAGGAGTGGGATGATAGTGGAGTGGGGGGATGATAGAGGAGGAGTGGGGATGATAGAGGAGGAGTGGGATGATAGTGGAGTGGAGATGATAGAGGAGGAGTGGGGATGATAGAGGAGGAGTGGGATGATAGAGGAGTGGGATGATAGAGGAGGAGTGGGGATGATAGAGGAGTGGGGGGATGATAGAGGAGGAGTGGGATGATAGTGGAGTGGGGGGATGATAGAGGAGGAGTGGGGATGATAGAGGAGGAGTGGGATGATAGTGGAGTGGAGATGATAGAGGAGGAGTGGGGATGATAGAGGAGGAGTGGGATGATAGAGGAGTGGGATGATAGAGGAGTGGGGGGATGATAGAGGAGGAGTGGGATGATAGTGGAGTGGGGGGATGATAGAGGAGGAGTGGGGATGATAGAGGAGGAGTGGGATGATAGTGGAGTGGAGATGATAGAGGAGGAGTGGGGATGATAGAGGAGGAGTGGGATGATAGAGGAGTGGGATGATAGAGGAGGAGTGGGGATGATAGAGGAGTGGGGGGATGATAGAGGAGGAGTGGGGATGATAGAGGAGTGGGGGGCCGTTTTTTAAAAAATAAATCTCTGTGGACATGAAACTCCATTATTGGGATATTATTGTTATGGGGAAGTTTGGTTTCGTTTAAGATAATAATCTTTGTTCTGCAAAATTCTTTGACAATTTTAGGTTCACTATTGTTAGAATCTCATACGAAATCGGGAGAAAAAATCACCTTTCTTTCCAAGCGTCTTTTCTACGAAGCCTAAAACCTATAAATAATAAAGAACGAACAAACCGCTCGTAATTGAATTAAGCCGGGGTTCGATGTGTACGCAGTGCGTGCGGAATGCCATCGGAATGCGTGTTACGTGTTGCGCGTTGCGTAACGCTTATTGTCAGTTTTCATGTGTGCGTGAGTGGCGTATTGTGTGGATGAGAACCGATTATTATGACAAAGTGATGATGGGTGATGTCGACGTGTAACCGATGATAAGTGATGTCGACGTATAACCTCTCGATAACTTCTGTGCAGACACGATATTGATAAATTTATAATTATTCAATTATTATTAATAAGCTACAAATGGACAGTAGCTATAACTTAAAAGAGAATGTGTTGATCTATACCTTGACCCGGCAGTGACATTTAGAGAAATATGTAGTGTTATTACAAACACCATAAATTAAGAATAAACAATACCATATATCATGAATTCCACGAAAACGGGGACATGGGTATGATTTTTTTGAACTGGGTAATTTAGTATGATTTTGATTGTAATGTAGAATTTATCATTCGAAGCGACCATTTTTATCCGGGGTTTAATTTTGACGCGTCACCGTCGACCTACACGCGCGATGACGTCACGCTTCTGCTAAAGGAACCAAGCGCGCCAAATACGAATTTTTGAGGCCTTTCCTTTGACGTCTTTAAACTGGTTGAAACAACAAGTGATATAGGTATGTTATACATCAATCTTTTCCTTATGATTACCCTATTATGTGTGATACAATTCTTCGAGATTTGAGTTACTGAATATCATTTCGTAATGTGGTAAAATTTGTCCACATTTTCAATGATTGGTGTTATTCCGTCACGCAAATTATGATATTTATTTTTCTAAAGAACTTAATTTTAGGCATATTTCTATAAAAACTCATTTCCTATGTGACAACGGATGTTAGTATTGAATTAAGTTCTAAAATTTCACTTGTCACAAATAGAACTCCCAAATTTATGTGTGACGGAATTACGTTTTCCCAACGTGACGGAATTACCAATCCCTTTCGTGACGGAATTAGGCCTACATATTTCTTCGAATTTCGATTCGAGCTAAGCTTTTTTTTAAGTAAATATTTCATAACTTTATTTATATGTAGGCCGTAATTCTAATTTCACTGTTTTATTATATAAATCATTGTTTTATAAGCTTATTATAGTTTATAGATTCATGTTTGCTTATTTTTGCTTTCAGGTATGGCCAAAACTGCTGCAGAGAGACAACAGAAACGGAGAGAGAAATTGAAGTCAACTGTAAATCGGGTGGATTACGAAACTCATAAACGCATTGATAGGGAACGGAAGAAAACAGCCAGAACCACCATGGGAACAAAACAGCTTAATGATTTAAGGAAAAGGAATACATTAGCTGTTCGAAATCACAGAATGAGAAATGCCAATGAGGATATTGTGGTTGGAAATAGTACCGTGACTGGGACCTGTTATAAAACAATGGCTTCACTAGGCAAAGCCAAATCAAGAGTTATGAAAGCCCTACCCAAAAGTCCAAGGAAAAGAGTATCTTTAGTTAAAATAATGGCATGCGAAATTCTAGATCTTGAAGCTTGCCTACCAAGAACAAAGGACAGTGTGCCATCCGAATTGGAGCAGAAAGTGGTTGACTTTTATGAGAGCGACTCTGTCTCAAGGATGATGCCGGGTAAAGCGGATTTTATATCACTGAAAGATCAACTTGGCAACAAATATCACAAACAGAAGCGTCATTTAGTTACTACGCTTATTGAAACCTACAAGTGCTTCTTAGAAGATCACCCTAACGCTACAAGTTTGATTGGCAAATCAAAGTTTTCGTCACTTCGACCAAAATGGGTGCTCTTATCATCCCAGATGCCTCAAAATGTTTGCGGTTGTAAATATCACAACAACATCGTGCTTCTATTAGAATCACTTCATCGAAGATACCCAACTGTTGTTCCCTTGTATTCCAAGACAGATTTTACAGCCCATTGTGTTTGTGATGTCAACAATGAGAAATGTATGTCTAACAACTGTAGTACTTGTTGCGACGGCAAGTTATTTGAGAAAAGATTTAAAAGGTCTGTTCCGGAGGACAAAGAGTTTTCTTGGTACCAGTGGGAAGATACTGATGGATTTGTTCAAAAGGTCAAGAAACTAAACTCTTCGTATGACGCGTTTGACGAATTAGCTCTGCAGCTCCCTAAGTTCTTCTGGCACTCTTACATCAAGGATAAACAAGTAGGGTCGTATAAACACACAAAGTCCATATCAAATGGAGAAACCTCAGAGGAGTGTCTGCTTCAAATGGATTTCGCAGAAAATTTCACATGTATATGGCAGGACGAGATCCAGTCCGCCCATTGGAAGCAACGTCAGGTTACAGTTTACACAGTGATGATCACTTACAGAAATGAGAAGTTGTCTTATGTTATTACTAGCGATAACTTAAGTCACGACAAGAACGCCGTTGCAGCTTTCACTTCTATCATGTTGGACATCATTACTGAAACACTCCCGACCGTTAAAAAGATTTGCATTTGGACAGACGGTCCGTCCAGTCAATACAAAAACAAATATATATTTAAGTTGCTTGCCAAACTTCATGAACACCATGCGGTACAGCTGAATTGGAACTACTTTGCAACAAGTCATGGTAAAGGCCCGAATGACGGAATAGGTGGAAATGTTAAACGTATCGTACACAGACTGATAATGGCCAGAGCAGCGGTGGTGTACGATGCACAAACATTTACCGAAGCAGTTAAATCGTCCAAAAGTCAGATAAATATCCTTACAGTGACTGATGCTGATATTCTTCAAAGATGTCATGAACTTGAAGTTGATAGCCAGTGGACCGGTCTTCAAACATTCCCGGGGACGATTTCTACACATTATGTGAGACCACTTGAAAATGGATCAGTTGAATTGAAGTTTTACACCAGTGATCCGGAATCAAGGAAAGTAAAAGCTAAATACATCGGTGAAAAACGCATTGTTAGAGACAAGGAAAATGGGAACCACTTAGAGGAGGCAAATAGAGGGAATCGCGTTTGGAACTGTAATAAATGTAGATGGGGTTATGGTGATAAGGGGGACCCAAAATTAGCAGAGGACTGGATCATGTGTCAAGTTTGTAAATTGTGGCTTCATGAATCCTGTGGCGAAACATATGGAATACTTGGCGAAGGAGACCAATTAACTTGCAGTGGTTGTTTATGAATAAAACTTCCGACATCGCTATAGAACTAGTTTGATTTTAGATTAACGTTTACCATAACAGAAAATAAACTTTTCATTCGGGATTATAAAAAAAAGAAGCGCAATTGTTAAAATCTATTTATTGAAAGTAAATGTCGGTTTAAAACTGTTAAATTTGTGTTGATTTTATCTCCCTGCTGATCAGTTATATTCAATGTGACGGAATTTCTGCACTGTAATTCCGTCACAATGTGAAACGTAATTCCGTCACGCATGTTTTAGGCAACCACTAACAATTATTTCTGATGATTTGTTTATAAAAAATGTTGTTTTTCTACTTTCAGAGATAGATATTTTTGAAATATTCTCAAATGAACACCACAATATCTTTCGATTTGTAGATTTAATAATAAACACATAGTTTACACTTGGGTAATGTCAAAGTGGGTAATTCCGTCACATAAAGTTATAGACCTTATTTCATAAAATGCATGTGATATAAAGAGCCAAAGATGATTTTAAATCATTCCTCAAATATCGCCCATCTTATAAAATCCCCAGTGAAATATATTATTACTATATGTAACAGCCACTGAATGTTTAAGACTGCACAATAAGGGGTACCGTGTAATTCCGTCACGGTGGAATCCATGATATGATTATCATCTCAGCTAATTGTTGAAACTTTATAAGCAGGAGTTCACTGAAATTAAATCAGTCTTGGAATAGAGCGTCTGATGTCTAATTCCATGTACTCAATAAAGATATTCTATACACTATGCCTTCTTGCTGCTTATATCTGTAAGATACTGTTACATTATTGCCATCCCAAAACTACCATTCGGCAAACCTCGACAGATTCCGGTGCCCTATATCTAGACTCGGCTGTATAATGAAGTCCGCCATTTTGGAACTATTTTGAAGGACCCGGATAAACAAGGTTGCCCCCAGGAGATGGGTGCCAGTCAAGTCGTCCACAAGCGAAGTCGTCCACAACCGTTGGTGGAGTCGTCCACAAGGCATTAGTGATGTCGTCAACAACTATTAGTGATGTCGTCCACAACTAAATATGTTTATGAATTTGTTAATGAATTTGTTATTTATGGAATAAAACGATTTACTTTGCTGTTTATTTGCGGGGAGAAAGGGTGACCACGCAGAAAAAACTATACTAATTAAAAATACATCGTGTGGACGACTCGTCCACAAGCGAAGTCGTCCACAACCGTTGGTGGAGTCGTCCACAAGGCATTGGTGATGTCGTCAACAACTATTAGTGATGTCGTCCACAACTAAATATGTTTATGAATTTGTTAATGAATTTGTTATTTATGGAATAAAACGATTTACTTTGTTGTTTATTTGCCGGAAGAAAGGGTGACCACGCAGAAAAAACTATACTAATTAAAAATACATCGTGTGGACGACTCCAAAAAACGTATTACAATTACAATATCCAGAAATTATTTACTTTGTTGTTTATTTACCGATAGAAAGGGTGACCACGCAGAAAAACTATACTATTTACAAATACATTATGTGTCCAGAAATTATACTAAGTCGTGTGGACGACTCCACCAACGGGTGTGGACAGCTTAACCAGATTTTGGGGCTTTTTTGTAAAAGCGGAACGTTTTCCTGTTAGAGTAAATCGGTAGTCGATAAGCCGCATCGCAAATGTATGGCCGTAGGTACATATCAATGACTATCATACATCCGAGTCTAGGGGCCAATTCGATTATGCAGTCCGGACTCTCCACGTTCTCCAATCCGGATTGTCCGCGTTTACAGTGTAATCGAGTACAGGTGGAGAACCAAAATGGCGACTGTAACTCTAGTTTTGATTCTAGAGAATCTCCTGGATCCATCAAATTGCCAGCAAGAGCACGTCAAAATCTAAGACGACGTATTGCTTTATTGTCAACATTGTAAGTCGGTTAAATTAATCATTTGGGGGTATAATAAATATCTGGATCTCCGGTTATGGGCTGTATTTTGAAGATAGGTAAAAAAAATAAATTCAAAATCAAATTTAGTTTATGCCTGATTTTGAGACAGACAACTGTTTTTTTTAGAAAACTAGGTTCTATCCCTCGTATGCAGCGATTTGACGTGAGGCGAGGCAAAATTCTATCGACAAATACGATTACAAAGCGATTGAGGCGACTGTAGGGGGAGATTATCGTCAGAAAACAACGAAACTGATTCATATTTGTAAAATATTTGTAAAATTTGGAAGGAAATTTCTTACCTTGCCACCATCTTGTTACGTCACTCTCCGCAATCGCACCGGTCGAAAAATTGGAGAGGTTGGACGATCCGAACTCTCCAAAAATGGTCACGTGACCAATAAACGAATGGAAATGGAGAGTCCGGACTGTCCGGACTGCATAATCGAATTGACCCATGATGAAGTTTACGGAGAGTACCGGAATCTGTCGAGGTTTGCCGAATGCAAAACTACATCAGATATGCCTATTGCAGTGGCAGTGCGCATGTCCATATTCATTCCGATATCCGTGTACACGCGCATTGCGTATTCGGACACTCTTGTGGGCGTCCCGAGAAACACGTACTACGCGCTGCGCATCACCCTTTACGCATTACGTGACATGGAATCAACTCCTACCATTTTAGTGCAAAGTGTTAAATACGCATTCCGCATTACGCAGTACGTAGGCTACACATGGAATCCCGGCTTTACCAGAAATACAAACACAGATCAAAATGAATCAATTTTATCTCGATTCGAACTGGATTTCATCTTTTGTGTGTATTTTGATTAAAGATAAGCAAACATTGCCCGGTATTATGTTATCCAGATAGATATTATAACAGATATTAAATGAACCTTGACAATTCTGCAACCAGTTCTGACAAAATATCTGCCCAAAGTAAATCCACTCCCATAATAATTGTTCTCATCGAGGTGATTTGCATAGGGAATGAAATTAACTTTTCTGTGACGATTTCCAGATTTGGGTGCCTGACATGGTTTGGGGGGTTGGGATGGCCTAGTGGTCTAGAATGCGCGCTTAGACCTCTAGCTGGCCGGCCAGCTCTGGCTTGCGGCTGTTGTTTCGAGCCCTGGTGTGAGCGTATGTGGCATGGAGATAGGGGCGCCTTCTCAACCTCCTGGGTTTCCTCCGGGTACTCCGGTTTCCTCCCACTGCTAAAGACCCCTACGCGCAAGCGAATTATTGAAATCAAATTAAACCATATGTTAGTCCTGAAATGACCTACTCTCTCTGACATGGTTCCGAGACCAGTTATTGTTGAGTAGTCTATACGGGCCGATTTCTTCAAATTTATCGCAGTCTGGTACAGTGTCGAGAATGACATTCACACTTATCGAGGCCAAGTGTAAACGGGGCTTCTATGATTCAATACTGTTCTAGAGTAAACAGCGCATATCACTGTCACACCCACATACATTGAAAATACTTATTAAGAGATTAATTTGGGAAGCTTCTTTCATCTTATTCTAGTTCTGTATATATCACGAACCTTGTCAGTCGATTTGTCCATTGGTTTGATAAGAACAGAAAGGAATTTACCAAGTTTGGCTCGTGTTTTCTGTAAATCAATAAGTATAAACACATTTAAGTTCATTTGCCTCACCAGGAATTTAATCGAAAAGTAACAAATGTGAAACTAATCACAATGTAAATCTAATTTTCTTTACAAAACTTTACACAGAGGAAATGTCTGCTGAAACTTTCAAAATAAACACAAAGAGTAAAACAATTTTTATAAATATAACTTTCCCAAAGGAGGAACTATAAAATTATTTTAAAACAGACGTGTCTATAAGTCCGATCCCAATTTAGTTAATTAATTATTTTTATAAAGCACTTCCACATCTTTAATATCACCAGTAAGCACTATTTCCCTAATGATTTGTTTGAAAATGCGCTATATATTTGGAAATGAGAAATTGAGAACATTAATTCCGACGTCGTATTGGTTTGTTTTTTATTTTATTTCATATCACCCACACAGCAATAAATCTGTAAAAGATTTCCTTCGGGAATAACTGTCATTTCCAGTTTTGTTCCCAAAAGAACTTTTATCTAAAAATATAGCTCATTAAAAGTGGCAAAATGTTGTCATATTCTACATTTTTAACGACTGGATTTATTGGCCACCTCGCTTTGGGCTGTGGCATGCGGGGAGTGTTTGTTGTATTAAACAGATTTTTGACAAACGCCAGTGCCGTACAAAGCCCAAACCAAATTGGGTATGTGATGACATGTATTACAACATATCCTGGAAAGTTGGCGTAACATTAGGTGCATCAGTAGCTTAAGTCTATAGAGAACAATACATTTCGAACAAATCAGATTTTACAATCATCACTACCACTCTAAAATAAATTTTGAATTTAAGCCCACGAGATCTGTATATTTTTTGTCTCACCTTTTATAATGTCGTTTTGAGTCTGTTATAATATAGTTCAATTAATAACATATACAAAATACTGGCTTTTAAACTATTCATTTAGTTACCAATATTTTAACTGGAATTAAATGTTAATATATATACAGAGCATAGCTCGGAGGTGACTTAAATTACATGTAGGCCGGTTACGGTCCCAGTTATGAATGGATAATCGCAAACTGATGATTGGTATTAAGGATAAAAAATTACAGAAAAGTCTAGGATACTATCTGTATTATCTTTTTATTATTTTCCTGTAATCTAAAGATATTTAAGCTGTCCTGTAATCTCTTGTTTTAATGAACAAGAATACTAATATTGTATAATGTTTAATGAGAAACATTCAGTATTAGATTGATTGTAGGCATTACTAGTATCCAATGGCAACAGATTGGACAATGGTCTGTGTCTAGCCGTACATCAAATTAAATAATTAGTACTTTAGACGATTGTGTGCGTTTCCAAGGGCGTATAGATTTGTCATAACCTTTAGGGGGGGGGGGGCGGACAAACCCTGGAACCTTTCATTACCAAACCAAAATAATAATTACGAACAGTTTACCAGTGTTGTTTATTCGATGAAAGCTGTAACTAGGGGTAATATCAATGATGTTAATATGGAAAAATTGATGACCTACAATTAAAGTATTTATCGGCTGGTTATTTCCAATAAAAGTATGGCAAATTTGGTATTTATGAAAAGTATAGACACCCAATCTTACTAGAAAAATAATAGATTACGCGAAAATCGCCCATGGGTCAAAGACTGGGCAATATTGTCAGGGAATCACTAACTGTCAACCCGACAGGATTTGCTGGCTTATTGTCTGCTAGTATAGGTCAGGGAGCAGTTGTTATTTCTTGCTCAAATGGTTAGGCGGCTTTGGGAACATTGTGGGTTGTCAACGTACAAAATACTCTGCAATTAAAAGGTGTAAAAAGAAGTTGACAGAAATAATTAAGAATTGTTTTAGGCCTCAATAATATGGTAAATGTAAATTAAGTAATGATAGATACATCTTGAAATATGGACCCTCCCACAATGAAGTTAAGTTGGCAGACATTGCGTTTAACAACAGCTTACTTACAGCAATAGGTATCCCCGGCGAAAACAGAGTTTTGAAAGGGAATTGAAGCAAATTTTTGATAGATTGGTTACTTTAAATATGTGTTTAGTCCAAATATATCGTCATATCACAAAGTTTGTACCCGGGAATGCATCCTTAAGGAGGACGATATCGTGAAGATCAATTACTGTTGCAAGACCCAAGGCAGTGGCTAGACAGCATTCAGAACGGGACATCCATGTAGATATAAACCTGAAAATCTGTCCTGGCGATCAAAACCATGCCCCCCCCCCCTAATCCACACCCATGGGCGTTTCTTCTATAGCGAAAGGTGCGCTGCTTTTAGCTCGGGGTAGTGGGGTAATTTGTATTAATATATTAATCTGGCGTCAGAAGTGAAAGAATATTTGAATGGATTGGCTACCATTCACCCATGATTTGGCTTAACGCAAAAGCGAGGATACAGTCTGCTTTTAAAGTAGTGGGTTCCACTGGTTATGTAACTATTAAAATAACATAGAACATCGAAGGAATATTTTTACAATTTGTGAGACTACACAATCATTAAATAGAATATTAATGCTTTGCTCTCGAATTCTAGTGGTACTCGTAAGAATACTCAGAATGGTGATTAACTGAAATTGAATATTGATTATATATGCATGATGATACTTTCACCAGTTTTAGATCACGTTATTGCATTGATATGGGATATTTTTGTGCCCAGTCTAGCAATTTTATTAAATAAAGTATTTTTCTATGGAGATATGATCCGTAACTAGTTTATCGAAGCATAGTTAAGCTACATTTAATGTCTAATTTACTATATTAATGTGTTCTAAATTTCGTTGGAAATTTGAGGCTTACAAAGGTCTTCCTGGTTGCGAGAGTGTGGGCACGCTACAAGATATGCCTACTATATTTTTTTTTTGAATTGTTTGATATCACTGGGCGAGGCCTTATCATGAAGTGTGTTGGCGTAGTTCCCATGTTTATTTATAAATTGATATACTAGAGCTTTAGTTTTGTTATGT
Organism: Patella pellucida; assembly: GCA_917208275.1. NCBI lineage: Eukaryota > Metazoa > Mollusca > Gastropoda > Patellidae > Patella > Patella pellucida. The sequence goes on from OU795037.1 coordinate 6,563,313, forward strand.
CATTGTTAATGGTTTCCCTATCCACATTAGCATTAAGTTTGTATGTACAATGTGTCTGTCTGTGCAGTTACGTTTGTATGTCAAACAACCATCGCATGTAAGGTTGACGAGGATGTGTCTCTGAAAACGTCATGTGGGGATGATAGAGGAGTGACGTCATGTGGGGATGATAGAGGAGTGGGACGTCATGTGGGGATGATAGAGGAGTGGGACGTCATGTGGGGATGATAGAGGAGTGGGACGTCATGTGGGGATGATAGAGGAGTGGGACGTCATGTGGGGATGATATAGAGTGGGACGTCATGTGGGGATGATAGAGGAGTGGGACGTCATGTGGGGATGATATAGAGTGGGACGTCATGTGGGGATGATAGAGGAGTGGGACGTCATGTGGGGATGATAGAGGAGTGGGACGTCATGTGGGGATGATATAGGAGTGGGACGTCATGTGGGGATGATAGAGGAGTGGGACGTCATGTGGGGATGATAGAGGAGTGGGACGTCATGTGGGGATGATAGAGGAGTGGGACGTCATGTGGGGATGATAGAGGAGTGGGACGTCATGTGGGGATGATATAGGAGTGGGGCGTCATGTGGGGATGATAGAGGAGTGGGACGTCATGTGGGGATGATAGAGGAGTGAGGATGATAGAGGAGTGAGGATGATAGAGGAGTGAGGATGATAGAGGAGTGAGGAGTGGGGATGATAGAGGAGTGGGATGATAGAGGAGTGAGGAGTGCGGATGATAGAGGAGTGGGGATGATAGAGGAGGAGTGGGGATGATAGAGGAGGAGTGGGGATGATAGAGGAGGAGTGGGGATGATAGAGGAGTGGGGATGATAGAGGAGTGGGGGGATGATAGAGGAGTGGGGGTGATAGTGGGGATGATAGAGGAGTGGGGATGATAGAGGAGTGAGGATGATAGAGGAGTGAGGATGATAGAGGAGTGAGGAGTGGGGATGATAGAGGAGTGGGATGATAGAGGAGTGAGGAGTGCGGATGATAGAGGAGTGGGGATGATAGAGGAGGAGTGGGGATGATAGAGGAGGAGTGGGGATGATAGAGGAGGAGTGGGGATGATAGAGGAGTGGGATGATAGAGGAGTGAGGAGTGCGGATGATAGAGGAGTGGGGATGATAGAGGAGGAGTGGGGATGATAGAGGAGTGAGGAGTGGGGATGATAGAGGAGTGCGGATGATAGAGGAGTGGGGATGATAGAGGAGGAGTGGGGATGATAGAGGAGGAGTGAGGATGATAGAGGAGGAGTGGGGATGATAGAGGAGTGAGGAGTGGGGGTGATAGAGGAGTGGGCCGCCGTTTTTTTAAAAATAAATCTCTGTGGACATGAAACTCCATTATTGGGATATTATTGTTATGGGGAAGTTCGGTTTCGTTTAAGATAATAATCTTTGTTCTGCAAAATTCTTTGACAATTTGAGGTTCACTATTGTTAGAATCTCATACGAAATCGGGAGAAAAAAATCACCTTTCTTTCCAAGCGTTTTTTTTCTACGAAGCCTAAAACCTATAAATAATAAAGAACGAACAAACCGCTCGTAATTGAATTAGGCCGGGATTCCATGTGTTCGCAGTGCCAGCGGAATGCCATCGGAATTCGTGTTACGTGTTGCGTAACGCGTATTGTCAGTTTTCATGTGTGCGTGAGTGGCGTATTATGTGGATGAGAACCGATTATTGCCATCCCAAAACTACATCAGATATGCCTATTGCAGTGGCAGTGCGCATGTCCATGTCCATTCCGGTCTCCGTATACACGCGCATTGCGTATTCGGACACTCTTGTGGGCGTCCAGAGAAACACGTACTACGCGCTGCGCATCACTTTTTACGCCTTACGCGTACATGGAATCAACTCCTACCATTTTAGTGCAAAGTGTTAAATACGCATTACGTACTACGCATTCCGCATTACGCAGTACGTACACATGGAATCCCTGCTTTACCAGAAATACAAACACACATTAAAATGAATCAATTTTATCTCGATTCGAACTGGATTTTATCTCTTGTGTGTATTTTGATTAAAGATAAGCAAAAATGGCCGGGATTGTGTTATCAAGATAGATATTATAACAGATATTAAATGAACCTTGACAATTCTGCAACCAGTTCTGACAAATATCTGCCCAAAGTAAATCCACTCCAATAATTGTTCTCATCTGGGTGAATGAAATTAACTTTTCTGTGACGATTTCCACATTTGGGTGCCTGCACATGGTTTGGGGGGTTGGGATGGCCTAGTGGTCTAGAATGCGCGCTTAGACCTCCAGTTGGCCGGCCACCTCTGGCTTGCGGCTGTTGTTTCGAGCCCTGATGTGAGCGTATGTAGCATGGATATAGGGACGCCTTCTCAACCTCCTGGGTTTCCTCCGGGTACTCCGGTTTCCTCCCACTGCTAAAGACCCCTACGCGCAAGCGAATTATTGAAATCAAATTAAACCATATGTTAGTCCTTAAATGACCTACTCTCTCTGATATGGTTCCGAGACCAGTTATTGTTGAGTAATGTATACGAGCCGATTTCTTCAAATTTATCGCAGCCTGGTACAGTGTCGAGAACGACATTCACACTTATCGAGGCCAAGTGTAAACGGGGCTTCTATGATCCAATACTGTTCTAGAGTAAACAGCGCATATCACTGTCACACCCACATACATTGAAAATACTTATTAAGAGATTAATTTGGGAAGCTTCTTTCATCTTATTCTAGTTCTGTAAATATCACGAACCTTGTCAGTCGATTTGTCCATTGGTTTGATAAGAACAGAAAGGAATGTAAATCAATAAGCATAAACACATTTAAGTTCATTTGCCTCACCAGGAATTTAATCGAAAAGTAACAAATGTGAAACTAATCACAAATGTAAATCTAATTTTCTTTACAAAACTTTACACAGAGGAAATGTCTGCTGAAACTTTCAAAATAAACACAAAGAGTAAAACAATTTTAATAAATATTACTTTCCCAAAGGAGGAACTATAAAACTATTTTAAAACAGACGTGTCTATAAGTCCGATCCCAATTTAGTTAATTAATTATTTTTATTTAGGACTTCCACATCTTTAATATCACAAGTAAGCAATATTTCCCTAATGATTCGTTTGAAAATGCGCTATATATTTGGAAACATTAATTCCGACGTCGTATTGGTTTGTTTTTCATTTTATTTCATATCACCTACACAGCAATAAATATGTAAAAGATTTCCTTCGGGAATAACTGTCATTTCCAGTTTTGTTCCCAAAAGAACTTTTATCTAAAAATATAGCTCATTAAAACTGGCAAAATGTTGTCATGTTCTACATTTTTAACGACTCGATTTATTGGCCACCTCGCTTTGGGCTGTGGTATGCGGGGAGTGTTTGTTGTATTAAACAAAATTCTGACAAACGCAAGTGCCGTACAAAGCCCAAACCAATTTGGGTATATGATGACATGTATTAGAACATATCCTGGAAAGTCGGCGTAACATTAGGTGCATCAGTAGCTTAAGCCTATAGAGAACAATACATTTCGACACAAATCAGATTTTACAATCATCACTACCACTCTAAAATAAATTTTGAATTTAAGCCCACGAGATCTGTATATTCTTTGTCTAATCTTTTATAATGTCGTTTTGAGTCTGTTATAATATAGTTCAATTAATAACATATACAAAATACTGGCTTTTTAACTATTCATTTAGTTACCAAGATGGGCAATATCTTAACTGGAAATTTCTTTACATTTCCCATTGTTAATATTTAAACAGAGTAGAACTCGGAGGTGACTTAAATTACATGTAGGCCGGTTACGGTCCCAGTTATGAATGGATAATCGCAAACTGATGATTGGTATTAAGGATAAAAAATTACAGAAGAGTGTAGGATACTATCTGTATTATCTTTTTATTATTTTCCTGTAATCTAAAGATATTTAAGCTGTCCTGTTATCTCTTGTTTTAATGAACAAGAATACTAATATTGTATAATGTTTAATGAGAAACATAAAGTATTAGATTGATTGTAGACATTACTAGTATCCAATGGCAACATATTGGACATTGATCTGTGTCTAGCAGTACGCCAAATTAAATAATTAGTACTTTAGACTATTGTGTGCGTTTCCAAGGGCGTAGATATAAACCTGAAAATCTGTCCTGGCGATCAAAACCATGCCCCCCCCCCAAAAAAAAAACAATCCACACCCATGGGCGTTTCTGCTATAGCGAAAGGTGTGCTCCTTTTAGCTCGGTGTGGGGGGTAATTTGTATTAATATATTAATCTGGCGTCAGAAGTGAAAGAATATTTGAATGGATTGGCTACCATTCACCCGTGATTTGGCTTAACGCAAAAGCGAGGATTCAGTCTGCTTTTAATGTAGTGGGTTCCGCTGGTTATGTAACTATTAAAATAATAACATAGAACATCGAAGGAATATTTTACAATTTGTGAGACTACACAATAATTAAATAGAATATTAATGCTTTGCTCTCGAATCCTAGTGGTACTCGTAAGAATACTCAGAATGGTGATTAACTCAAATTGAATATTGATTATATATGCAAGATGATACTTTCACCAGTTTTAGATCACGTTATTGCATTGATGGTATATTTTTGTGCCCAGTCTAGCAATTTTATTAAATAAAGTATTTTTCTATCGAGATATGATCCGTAACTAGTTTATCGAAGCATAGTAAAGCTACATTTAATGTCTAATTTACTATATTGATGTGTTCTAACTTTCGTGTGAAATTTGAGGCTTACAAAGGTCTTCCTGGTTGCGAGAGTGTGGGCACGCTACAAGATATGCGTACTATTTTTATTTTTTACTTGCTTGATATCACTGGGCGAGGCCTTATCATGAAGTGTGTTGGCGTAGTTCCCATGTTTATTTATATCTTTATATGCCGGAGCTTTAGTTTTGTTATGTCATTGTTAATGGTTTTCCTATCAACATTAGCATTAAGTTTGTATGTACAATGTGTGCAGCTATGTCAAACAACTATCGCATGTAAGGTTGACGATGATGTGTCTCTGAAAGTGTCATGTGGGGATGATAGAGGAGTGGGCCGTTCTTTTTAAAACAAATCTCTGTGGCCATGAAACTCCATTATTGGGATATTATTGTTATGGGGAAGTTTGGTTTCGTTTAAGATAATAATCTTTGTTTCGCAAAATTCTTTGACAATTTTAGGTTCACTATTGTTAGAATCTCATACGAAATCGGGAGAAAAAATCACCTTTCTTTCAAAGCGTGTTTTCTACGAAGCCCAGAACCTATAAATAATAAAGAACGAACAAACAGCTCGTAATTGAATTAAGCCGGGATTCCATGTGTACGCAGTGCGTGCTTTTTCAAAGCGCGGCTTTTTCAAGTGTAGCGTCTACACTGACTGAAGTTTTGTAACGGTAAAAGACGATGAACACCGACCTTCGTTATTTGTGGAATTCCGGTTTATTTATTACGCCATCGGCTTCAGTCAATTTTGCAGAGATAATATAATAATAATGATTACTTTGATTACTTTGGTTCCGTTATATATCCAGCTTATGGAATATAGCAGATAGCTGACAGACTTACGAAAGAGGGCGAGAAAACGACGTGCAAGACGATTACGATCGTATATTCGCCGAAGACACTTTCGACTTACATCCTTCGTGGCTATGCCAATGTTATAAATGTACGGAAGTTCGGGAAGTATCACTTTCTGGTACCCGATAAAACCCTGTTTCTACCGTCTACACACATAAAATTGCCGTTTTGTTTTTTTTGAAAAAGCCGGCTTTTTGATTCTGAAAAATCCCTCAAATATTGCCGGATTTTAAAAAGCCGGCTTTTACGATTGAGAAATTGAAAAAGCCGGCTTTTAGGAAAAAACCGGCATTTAAAAGGCTAGTGTAGACGGTGAATGCTGCTAGTGTAGACGTAGCTATAGGAATACAGCAAATGAAATACTAGACAACAGGATACAGTTATATAACACAGATAATTCTAAACTGAATAATAACAAAGGAGGCATAATAGATTCAAAATTATTCATATTATATTTCGTTGTTAATTCTATTCATGTAATTCATGAATTCAGACGATGTAAAATCTAATTTCTCTAGTTTGTTTAGTATACGGTTACTGATATACGACACACACAAAAAAAACAGAAACAAATATCTCGAGTGTTATTCGAATTAATTATCTCGAGCGCTCGAGATATTTTCTTTTTTGGCGTGTCTTAAATCAGCCACCGTATTAAAGAATGAATGAAATGGGGTTTAACGTCCTACACTAAAGCACTTAACCTGGGCTAATCCGTATTAAAGAGCTTCTATATGTGTTTATTCAAATTCAAATGCCTAACGGCATATAGATACAAAAATTTACATACATTGATGTCACAGTTATACAGAGTCATTGAGAACAACAATTATTTTGTAATATTTATTTTAGTTTGTCCTATTTATGTTTTTTAAATACATTTAAAAAACTGTGAATACAATCAGAGTTCTTACTTATGGCGCAATAAACAACTATTGGAATTTGAAAAACATATCTTGCAAGGACCGTGAAATTCTGACAAGACAGGGTAAACAGACGAACAATAATGTCTGGGCCATAAGCGGTGGACACACTAGCCGAATGATTCGGCCGAATCAATCGGCGTCGAAATTCGCCTAGTGTGTCCACTGTCATTCGGCCGAACTTAGAATTCATTAGCCAATCACCACTTATATCGAGGAGTCACGTGATTGTTTGAAGCCATAGACGCCGCGCCGTTTGTAATCAAGTGACGACGTGAAAGGTGATGCAGTCGACCGGTGAATCGGACGAAGCATTCGGCTGGTGTGTCCAGTGTCCATCCATTCGGCCGAATACAATTCGGCGCCGATTGATTCGGCCGAATGATTCGGTTAATGTGTCAAGTGCTTACACAAAATTTATGGATTGTTTTTTTTTCATCTCTAATCGTTTTGACAATACATGATTTTGGCCACTTTGTGCCCATTCGAATTTAAATTAACAACATTAACATCTGTTATTAAATTGTGGGCCGCGGTGGCTCGATCGTTAACCTTGATGTCCCCGGATTCAATCCCAGTGTTGGCCGAGAAAATTCCCCAGGATTTGCCGGCGTGGTTTCCCCATCGTGCAGAACACGTCCAGGAGTGAATAAAGCCATGGCCCTGTATACACATCGACATGCACGTAAAACCATCATTGACAGTTGCAATTCAAAATAGGAATAACTGACCTTACAGCTTTTCGTCAACATTTAGTTATCGCTCGAGTATATTCATCTTAATATGTACATAACTAAAATTGATACCCCTATTAATTATTTCTATTATATATGAGACTACTTGTTTGTATATTGGGATCACGGTGGCTAAGTGGATAAGGCGCTGGTTCATTAGCCTGGAGGTCGAGTGTTCGATCCCTGCATTTGCCGAAAGAGTTCATCTCGATTTTCCGACGTGATTTCCCCTTGTCAGTGATACAGAAGGAGGGTCTGACAAGGACAGCTGCCTAGTCGTTCGGATGGTACGAAAAACCGAGGTCCCGTGTACACATTGGAGTGCACGTAAAAGATCCCCTGGCAGTTGAAATTCGATATAAGAGTAGGTCATAGCGCCGCTGCCCGGGCAAAATTTCCCTCATAGCACACTGTATGACGTATGCCCGTCTTCAATTAGCTCAGGTTAAGTGCATAACAATAGGACGTTAGTCCCCATTTCATTCATTCATTCATTGTTTATATATTACATTTATAAGCATGACAGTTATATGCAGACAAAGAGAGACATTCTAAATGAAGTCTAAGTGTTCATAAGAGCGATTTGAACCCACAACGCTTTACTGGGACAGTTAGTATCGACTGACCTATCCCTATTATTGATCATTTAAACTTTGAACAACCGTCAAAGTTGTTGTTGACACCTCTTCATCGTGTATAGGAATACAGGAAGCTATGTAACTTCTGTGTACATGGATGTCTAACGAGTAGTCGATGACTAGAGTCAACATTTATCTTCGTAATAATTCTAGAATATTTATATCCCAAAGTCGCGAAATTGTTTGTCTGATGCGTCATTAGATGTATCGTACATATCTGATACGGATGATTTAACAATTAATATTTTTTTGTACGGCTATAAAAACAATACAATAGACGTATTTCCACACCCTGGAATTAACAACTGCTATTTCGGATAAATGTTGATAGCCCACGCAATGCTCTCTAGATGTTGATTTTGTGGCCAAATCTGATAATCAATCATATTATTCGCCACTCACTGCATGACTGTGAATTAAAAAGATAAAAATAACCAAAACTCTAATACGCAATTTCTTGAATATATACAAAGTAATCTAGGTTAGAATCTAATGACCAATCAAACACATCATGTGTGTGTTAGACAGGTGATTACAAAACACTGATTTCATGTAGTGCCGATTTGTCTTCAAATTAAACCAGGATTAAAAAACTCTCTGACCAGGGGCCTGTTTCACGGAATTTTTACTAAGATAAAATCCGATTTTAGTAATTCGATTGGATAGTATTAGATTGATTTTAGCGCTTAGCCAATCAGATTTAAGTATGTACTAAAATTTGGATTGTATCTTAAGTTAAAATTTCGTGAATCAGGCCCCAGGTTTCACAAAGTATTCTCAGGTTTAAGTTAAGGATTTACTTTCAATCATTCAGAAATATATTTGATCCAGAAACACAAAACTTTGCACAAATATTCTTATTAGTGTACATGTATTTGATAACTTAATGCAACAGAAGTTTTACAAAGGGATATATTTTAGCTAAACTATGGCGAAAAAGTTTGAGTAAATTGTATAATAGTACAATTTGGTAACCAGAATGAAGATTTTGACAAATTACTCATTTACAGTCACAGTGGTATTGTCCCTTTAAAATCAAATGTCACATCTCTACATGCGAGTCTTTAAATCTTCATCTGTACTGATTTACGTTATAATGATAAAGAGCAACCACCAGAAGCTTTTTGGCTATACAAATTGATTTTATTATTTTTATATTTATTATTAGTATGGGTGTGGCGCCAGACAGGGTAAGCTTACTCTTCCGGACACCTGTTACCACTGTTTGTGGTGTATTTTGTACACGGTGAACAGTCCATATTATGCTCATTACACTATTTGTCTGATTACACTATTTTGCCTATACCGTTTTTTGAGGACTTCGAATATTGTTAATGGTTATATTCTATAAGAAAAATTCACGCTTTCATACTAGAGTCGCATATTTTACAGCTAGTTGACACATGTGCCGATTGGTGATTAAAGTAAAATTCCTAAGCATTGTCTACACATATAAATATTAGTGTAGAGGGGCCCCATCAGGGGAGGATTGGGGCCGGGAATCGACCCGGGTTCCCGTGTCGGAGCTGCCCTTTTTACTGACCGAGGAAAAATGAACCCTGAATATGCGATTTGGTGGTATATCTGATTTATGGGGACGGGGACTGAGATAACGTTCTTTGGCTGGGTTAAGGCCGTATAACAGGTGACCTTGACCACACGAATCTGACCTTCTATTCGTGTATGTATGCATACAGCGTGTCGTACCATGGTGTAAGCCTATGTTGACGGAGTGGGAGCGGACATGCACAATTCATTTTTGAGACCATTCCCGACATCCCAATTCTGTTATTTCATTTCTGAAAACAACGAGTCTATACAAATGTCAAGGAATGTTTAACACCAGTCTCAGGAAACTCAGGAAAGCGTCTCGTACTCATATTCAGCCAGCAGACCAACAATGATCAAATTTTGCTGAGGCCTTTTTTTTTTAGTTACGAACCATCTGCAGACGTTTCTGACCTATCCTAACAAACAGGGTACAGGCGACTTAAAAATAAGTAAATTTGCGGGAGACAGTGCCGGGTGAAACCGACGCAATTTTCGGATGAAATTCGGAACCCCCATTACAGGATTCCGAATTCCGGCCCACACCCAGCTCACCCGGCACAGAAAGTCTATCATACCAGCTCATTCCAGACTCCAGTGATTGATCATCATCGCTCAGTGGCCGATCCAATACCCTCAAGAAAAAGTGTTTTTAAGGCGAATGTGGCAAAAGAAAATCATTTTTGGGCCAACCGGCCCAAACCGCCCAGGGCCCTACTAATCACCAACAACAGGGTATTCTTACTCAAGCTCTCTTGAGAACATCTCACAACACGTGTCATCTGAGAAGCTCAAATTTAAACATTCTGCGTATGGCCTTAGATACGGGCATTTCTAATAGACCTCCCAACAAAATATTTATTCTGTAAGAGTAATTATTTCTTTTTGTACATCTATGACAATACATTTTATAAATGAACCCTTACATGATTCTTTTAATATAATAGGTTGATGAACTTTTTCTAATTCATTTTTTTGGATATTGTATTTAAGCACAAATGATTTGCTATGACTTTGTGGGGCTTAAGTTTAATTTGACGTTTAACTATTCAATCACCAACATGATATACAGCATGACTGAATGGGCACCCCCCTGTGGTTTTTTAGAATAATCTAATGAATATCCATAGTTAATTACTTATCTCGTCAAAGCATCAAATTAAATATACATTATGGGGATTAGATAAAGAGCTCACAGTTCTCGCTATAATAGTTACAATTTCAGTAAAATATATTCACTCTAAACCGAGAATTTAGCGATTGAATTTTAGACCTAGCAGCGTTCATCATTACTCAAGTCGGTCTCGATTATCCATTTTTTGAACTAATCATCAATGCGGATTCCAATCCAGTAAATTTAATATCATAGATTAGCAGTGACATCGAGGGTTAATTATGGTCTGAATGCGTTAAAGTCTAATTAATAATTAAGATAACATTTCAGGCCTAAAAAACACACTGCATAGACATATTGCATAATGTATGTTTAAATGAAACATTTATTATTATACGTGACTATTAAAGTAGCCAAGTCTCTTTCTCAATATCATCCAATGTCTTCGAAATTGAAAACGAGAATAATTCGTCAATTTAAATCAGCATGGATGTCGTGGTCTTACTGGGAAAAGATGGCCTTCTTATATCCAATATGCAAGACAAAATCACCAGTTTACCATTGGTACACAAATCGTTTACCATAATGCGTTTCAACCCAATTTGTAATAAGGGACTCGAAGAACGAGGCTAGACATATTTCACAAGTCATGTCAAAAGGTGACGGCATATTCTTATCTGGAGAGCATGCACAAAAAATACTATCGCTAGAGATTGCCATTCGATTGTCATTCCGTCGGATATAACTGATTAGAACATTACAGTAAAACAGAAACTATGGAATGCAAATCAGTTTATATACATTCATATTACATTATTATATGCATTGCGAGCCATCTATGTCAATTTCTAGTTTCCAAATATTAGCGATATAGTTTCTTCAAATACAGCTTGGATGATAGAATCGGTTGTAAACGTTGACAGTATACTTGCAGTTACCATTGAAGAATGGGGAACATCTCACTGTGCCCCCTGCTATTGTTCTCATGGGGGGGATTAATCAAGCAAGGGGATTATTGAATACAATGGTGTTAAAGGTATAGTCTTTTTTTAAAAACTACTAGCATTAAACTCATTAACAACTTTATTCACAATAAATGTAACAACAAATAATGTAACAACAAATACATGTATAAAACATATTTCATAACCCTACTAAATGGGATATGGCGTCGGTGTATTCAATTGCACTTTTTACTCTGTACTTATACCCCAAATTTACTAAATTTTGACCGCTCTGAGAATTAGGAATAAACCGTACGCGAACTTGAGCCATTTTAAAAGATATAATGTAATTGGGGGTGACAACTATCCTTATATAATGATAGTGAGTTTCTAAAATATATACTTGATGGTTTTTGATTACTGTCTGAATAGAAGGTAGGTAAATAATATTTAAGATACTCGTTAACCGATGACACGTGAACTTAACTTATATATTTTAATCATTAAAAAAATTAAATCTCAACTAGATGAACAGTACTAATAAGGATACAGTCTATAATCCTTTGTTTACTTAAGTTTTCACACCACTAGCCTATAACACCAGTTGATTAGGGGGCACAGTGAGATTAAACCGAAGAATGCATGTGGATCGAATACACTTGTAGAATAAACAAGAGCTAGTTTTGATGAATTAGTATTTTTAGGTGGATACAAAAGACATGGAATTATTTAACATAAAGAAATATTCATATAAAGGTCATATATCAACTTCTATTTATAGTCTGGAGGCTCAGTGCGGGGGAGTGTCCACCAAATTGGCACAAAACCAGACCCAACTTTTCTAGAGTAAAATTTTGCGTAGAATACGATGCCGAGTGGTAACCAGTCCGCCGTTGGGGCGTTTTCGAGATATTCGGCGTCAAAGGTCAAAGAGGTCAGTTGCGCTGAAAGTGAATGCGCAACCATTCTTGTATCATGAATATATGCTGAAAATGATCGAAAGTTATCACTCTTTCAATAAAAATGTAAACCTGCTAAATTCGCCTTTAGACTTATTGACGCCAGAGGTCAAAAGGTGAAATCTTCCGATTTTGCCCTTGGAAGTTTTAAAGCAATGAAATGTCAGCATAAAATATAAAAACTAAAGCGAAACCTGATCTTATTAATAGTAGGGACATTTAAAATGTATCTTTAGGTGATCTTAGCACATAACTTGTACTTTGGAACGTCGAAAAAGATCTTGCATAACAAAACCAAAACCTGTTTAAAAAATGCGTAAAAACTGTCAAATCAAAATCTCTCCGAATTAGTTTTACAACTAATGCTATACATAACGATACTAGTTTCATAGTTGGATTCCAGCCTGCAGGCCGCGTCACAAAGGCAGTCAAACATTTCCCCAGTAACATTACTAATACGACGTTTATATACCGTGAGCTATTATGTACAATGCATCCATTGGTCTTATCGGTATCTATATTCCGGAGAACTTCATGAAAACTCAAAAACAAATTTGCAAACATTTAATCTCGTGGTAAGATACGTGTTTTGCAGTCACAGATTAATGTCGGTTTTCTCAGATTGGGATACCTGGAAAGCCACGCGGCCTGAAGACTGGAGCCTAACCATGAAACTATTCAATTATTTTTCGGACAACTAGTTTCATTATATACATGTATAACGATCAATGTTATATTTAATCGGGGAGATTTTGTTTTGACAGTTTTTGAGAATTTTTGAAACGGGTTTCGAAATCTGCTGATTCTGTTATGTAAGATCTTTTTCGACGTTCCAAAGTAAATGTACGGTGCTAAGACCACATAAAGATAAGTTTTAAATGTTCCTACTATTAACTAGAACAGGTTTCGCTTTAGTTTTTTAAATTTGACGCTGACTTTTTATTGCCTTAAATATTCCTAGTGATTAATCAGAAAATGTCACCTTTAACCTCGGCGTCACAAAGACTAAAGATGAATTTAGCACGTTGTCATTTTTATTGATAACTTTCGATCATTTTCAGCATATTTTCATGATATTAGAATCGTTGCGCATTCACTTTCAGTGCAAATGACCTCATTTGACCTTTGACCCTGAATATCTCGAAAACGCCCCAACGGCAGACTCATTACCACTCGGCATCGTATTCTACGCAAAATTTTACTCTAGAAAAGTTGGGTGGGGTTTTGTGCCCATTTGGTCGTCACCCCCCCACACACTGAGCCTCCGGTCTATAAGTTTAAAGTAGCTCAGTCTCTAACTCAAAATCATCCAATATCTTCAACTTTGAAATAAAGAATTATTAGTCAATTTAAATCAACATTGATTATGTGATCTTACCGGACAAAGATGGGTTTCTGATATCCAATATTTAAGATAAAATAAACATTTGCCAATGGTACACGAATCGTGTATCATAACGCGTTTCTGGGAACGACACTAGACACATTGCACCAAATCAAACGGCGTTTTTATACTGGAATAACCAGACGCTAGAAATTTGAATTAGATTGAGACTGATTTGAAATAAGTGTAAAAACGACAACCATTGAATGTAAATCAGTTTATATACATTCATATTACAGTATTATATGCGTTACGAATAACTTCTGTCAATTTAGTGGTCCCAAATGTTAGCGATTTAGATACTATAAGTTAAGTTTATAAAAATTGGGTTCGACCTGGGTCCTAGGGGGAACCAAGATAGGTCTTTGGTTTAGCCCTCGTTAGTGTCGCACATCAGCATTCCCAAAGCGCTTTCGACAAACACACACATATTAAAGAACCAGGCCCGTAGCAAGGGGATGGCAGGGGGGGGGGGGGTCTTTTGCCCCCCCCCCCCCCGGAAAGAAAATTTGCCAACCATAACTCTAAAATACCTAGTGTAGACTGTGCCCCCCTTAAAGCTGGCAAACTGGCCACGGGCCTGTAAAGAACATAACAAACATTAGTACACAATATAGTACAATAAATGGATGTTAAATCAATTTTTGCAGAGTATGAATTATTCCGGGAATGTACCGCTAAAAGATAGGTTTTTAATGATTGTTTAAATTTGTCTGGTAGTATGTGGAGTTCTTGGAGTGTAGCAATCGAGCTTGAGTATTTTGATACACCAAGTATCACTTTTGCCGACAAGGTAGAGGCTATGAGATTGACATACACGGTTACAATTTTAGTCGATATGTAAAAACACTAGAACATTTTCTAGTTTGAGGCAAGTTATCTTATACCCCCATTTCACTGAGCTGTGGAAAGCTGCGGTACTCACGGACCTCCGCGGAATGGCATCTACGGAACAGCTTCGGCATTTTCACGCGAAAAAGTGGAAAAACAGTCGACGGAAAATGTCCGTTTCACACGCTCTCGGAATACCCTCGAAACAGTCACGGTATCTTCGGAATACACACGGGTAAACTACGGTAAAAATCACGGCGAAGCGGCGGCGAAACCTTGGAAGATACTCGGACAACTTGCGGGATACACTCGGTAATGGCGTAAAATACAAGGGATCAATGCGGTAAAAATCCTTTTGCAAGGTAGAACTTCGAAATGACTGCGGAACAAGATAGAAATCACGGACTTACATCCCCATTTTACTAGATCGCGGAAGACAATCCGCAATTATACCGCAAAGTACGGTATGTCTCTCCTGTTCTACTGTATTGTTCCGCTAGGAATCGCAGTGAATTCGTATTCATTACACATCATCCGCAGCCTTCCGAGCTCCAAAAATTCACCGCAAACGTTCCTTTAAACATGTTCAAAAGAACGCTTGCGGAAAATTTGTTCGTGCTCTACCGCAGTTAAACGGGGGCGAACCGTAACATTCGCAAGTTTTTTCGCTGTTATTCCGTTACAAACGCAGTTGCCGCAAGTTGGCCGCATGTATACCGCACAAATTCTTCTTCAAGACAGCAATTTTATAGGCGAAATCTCGTGCAAATCATGTGCTCTTTACCAATTTTTTCGCAGGTACGCCGTGATTGATCCGAAACCAAACGCTGTTGCCGAAGATCGTCCACACTTGTTGCGCATTTATTCAGTGTAGAACGCAAGTACTCGGCGATAATCCCGCAGTTCCACCGTGCCAAACAGATTAGTATCCCCAGATTCAGCAGTTATTCCGCTACTGCAAAATATCCTGATGTTTTCCGAGCTCATTCCCATGTGTTCCACAATTTTTCCGTGTTTGTTTTCCGCAGCTCTGCCGTCGAGGTAGAAATATCTATAAACGGATTTTTTTCCCGCGGAAAGTCCGCCAAAAAACCGCGATTGATTCGCCGCTTCTGCAAGTAGTCCTCACGTACCGCATGCAGTACGCACATGGCCCGTATATTAACCGCGCCTAATCTCTCGCCAGACCAGCTATCCCTCGTGCTTGTGCGTCTCATTCGCATCTTTTTCGTAAACATTCCGTGATATACCGCGCTTTCCTTTCGCAGGCGAAGGTCATCCGTAACCACTTTAACACCCGCGAAAACAGACGGACTGCCTGCGGTATACATTCGGACAACTTGCTACAACTACGTTTGTATACGGAATAACAACGGATGACTCTCGTATCGATTCCGGTTTAATTGCGGAGAGCGCGGAAAATTTTTCAGCAAATGATATTCAAAGGAACGTTCGCGGAACATTTTGGGCTCGTAAAAATCTGTTGACGACGAGGAATGACTACGGATATACTGCGCTTCCGAGCGAAGCTATACGGAGTAAGAGGAAAGACTTACGGATTCCCTTCCGCAAGTCTTCCGTGGACCAGTGAAGTGGGTGTATCATTAGAAACGGTCTTAATTTCCCGAAATTCGTGTCGGGATTTGATCAAACGTATGCACCTAGCATTTTGACACTATTCGAAAGGGTCACCATAGTCCATGACATCACCATGTTCCTGAAGCAACGGTATACTAGTTTTATAACTATTATTCGTTGCTTACGCAGTACCATATTCTCGTCATTTATGAGTAATAACCCCCGTTGCGGAACCTATTCGATTTGTCCAATTAACTATAGAGTAGCGGCAGTGATTTAAATATGGCGACCTCCATAGATTCTATATTTTCACTAATTAAAAACAAGTTTACAATTGAATGTTTAAGCGAAAACCAGAAAAAATCAATACAGGTAGTTCTCGACAAGAAAGATGTTTTCATCTGTACAAAAACCTTTGATCCCTTTGACCTTTGTGACTCGATTAACATAAATAGGGGGTTCTACTGGAGATCAAGCGTCTGGTTATTCGAATATTTCGCGGAAAAATTTGTTTCAAGGAATCTCAATGGCTACTGGAATATCCCCTCGACCAATCAAAATTAGTGACGAGAATAGTCGGCTGTGAAAGCAACGGATAATAGTTATAAGACAGTATCCGTTGCACCAGGAACATGTGACATCACCAACTTTCATTTCGGTTGCGAGGATTTGTCATAATTCATCTTCAAGTGATTTCGTGCATCTAACTCTTGACATTAACAATATAGCGGATGTAAGACGGGATAGAGTTGCTAGTTTAGATGATGAGTTAGGAGCTTTCCAACAGTCATACACGTTATGATCATTATCCTACTAGCTTCATCGATAGGGGTAGGGGGTGGCTAAATTGTCAGCGTGCGCGCGCTGTATCATAAAGTCTGGCATTGAGTCAACTGGGGTGGTTTCGATTCCCCGGTCGATTGTGACAAGGGGTTATGTCGCCTGTCCAGCCTCGTGGGTTTTCTCTGGGTCCTCCGGTTTCCTACCACTGAAAAAGAACCCTTCGCGGTTTCGAATTATGAAAATAAAATTAAATGTTAGTCCCGAAATGACCTAGTTTGCGTCGAATGTACGTTTAACCCCAATTCTCCCTCTCCCCTTCATCGATAGAGTATTGCATGTAAACAGAACGGGACGTTTATTATAGACTGATAGACTCATAATAAACCACATCTTCCTGAAGCAACGGCCGTAAGTTTAAAAACATCTAACCCTTGCTTCAACACTTGACTATTCCTAAACGTTTTCGCTGGTTGTGTTTACACGTGACTAATTAGCATTCAAATCATTGTCCAATCAGAGGTCGTGGCACATAACACACTCACATTGTAGCACGTGACTAGTAAACAAATATGGCAGCCTCCACAGAAAAAGAACAAGACAAGTTTACAGCCGTTGAACCTTTTTTTATTTCAATTGAGAAACTCACAGAAAACCAAAAAAAGGCAATTGAAGCAGTTTTAGGACCTTGACATTAATCGAACATTGAACTTTTGCCACTCGATTGTCACATAGTCATTTTATTTAGAAGCGCGAGACTTGATAATAGTGACGATTTTTTAAAGGAAGGATAAAGAAAATAAATTGAAAGTAGTCTTATTTTTAGTACCTCATTTAACGAAGGAATCTGATTGGATCACGGTTGGGGCCGGTACCCAATCAAATTAAGTGCCGAAAAATGTAGAATGTTTAGTGAAGCGTTAGACCATTAAACCACCCGAACCCCGTTTATATTATAAATATGCAAATACCCAGTATAAGACCCACTCGGGTTAGTTGCGTCCATGTATATGCTTTCAGTACTGGGTACAACTGAGATTCTCATTAATTAGTTAATCGCTGACGTTAAAATAGTAAATACTCCTACAACAGATTTTTTCTGGATACAGTGGGCGATATTCTCATTAATTAGTTAATTGCTAACGTTAAAACAGTAAACTCCTACAACATATTTTTTTCTAGATACAGTGGGCGATTTGTTTACGTTCTTAAATGATAGGAAACTAGTTCGTGTGCGTCAATACCGAATTAAAGGAACATGTAGGCTGTAATTGGATATTATCAATATCGTCACGGTCAGCTACCGAGTCTAATTTAATTCCCACATGCCGGAATAGCCAACATAGATTAAGTAAGCATAACATTTAATACGCCATCTTCTAAACCAATGATTTCCCCCCTGGTGGCAGCGTAGGTTTCCCGATTTTCTTGCATTTAAGATAATTGGTGGCTTTTAAAAGTCTGATTTGAGGAGATAGATTGGTTTGTACACTCATTAAGCAACGATAAAAGGCGGCCCTGAAAACAGCTCTCCAATACTACTGCCGGTGTACTACACATGGGAGGGTTATATAGAATGAATGAATGAAATGGGGTTTAACGTCCTACTGTTATGCACTTAGGGTTATATAAATCAGATATTATAATGTATTGTAATAAAAGATTTTAGAAAAGACACACTTTCAGAGACCACGTCTCAACCTGCACACATAGAATGTGAGAGAGGGATGGGGTTTACCGTCCACTCGACACAAACTAGGTCATTTCGGGACTTACATAATATATGGTTTAATTTTATTTCAATAATTCGCTTGCGCGCAGGGGTCTTAAGCAGTGGGAGACCGGGAGAAAACCCACGAGGTTGGAGCCAATAATGTAATGTGTATTAACTGTAAATCTAACCTTTATCAAAACGCATCTACCCGTCATCAGTACACGGAAAGTAGTCGTCTGGATGAAAGTGTCAAATCATTTAATTCAACCTTTTCATTTAATTTTCAAATTAGACAAACATACGGTAAACCTAAATATAACGATCTCTTGAATTTGGTGACTGTACTTTCCATATTATTCAATCTAAAATAAAGCTAATTCTAAATTTGACCTGAATTATCATAAATACCTTATATTATGATGACCCATGCTGTTTACTCGAAAACAAACCTGAATCTAGCAAACATTATAACTTCTTTATAGACCAACGAAGACACACCATCAATACATTACAAGAATATTAATGCACCTTTACTAGGGGATGGCAATCTCAATGTGGATTAAGTTAATAATAATAATAGTAATGATACTTTATTACATATAGCATTAAGTTAAACAACTTATAGCTTTAAAATTATACAATAATACAATCAAGATGAAAAGACGTGTAAGTAAAAAGATAAAGAAAACGAAAAAATAAATAATAATAATAGTTATTCACAAACAATAAATTATATATACAATAAGATTATCTTAAAGTTGCGGAAGGTAATGATGTACGTTGAGCAAATTTTAGTTGTCTAGTTAATAGATCAGGTGCTGATCCTGTTTGAATTATAATCCATAGGTAACCCCCTGACTTTCTCAGTTTCACGTGAGAAATGTTTACTCAAGCATACCAATCAAATATTCTTGACAAGCTTTTGGTGCGTGCTGTTCTTTATAGATTTTCTGGCGTAGCACCCCAAGTTGTTCTCTACTCCAAATTCCTATCCAATGTTTTGCCCCCCCCCCCCCCCTTCGCAATATTTATCCACCCTCTTCTTATTTTTCGTATTTTATTTTATTTCCTTATTTTTATTATTTTATTCTGGAAGCAGCTGTAGTTAAGCATTAAGTTGCTTGTAACTGTATCCAATTATTCATATTATTCCCTTCGTGATTCCATATAACTCATCTTAATTAATACGGTGTAGATCGTCTCGAGAGTTCATCAAAAAACAAATGTCATTGTACAGAGATTGAGAAAACAACATTATACATGTTATTTTTTAAGTTACTGGATGAGAATAACACATGACACAATTATATGGAATACAAGTTACTTGAAGAGTTTATTTCAGCGACGTTTCGACGAGGGTTCTCTCGTCTTTATCAAGCAAAGAATGACAACCATCTTCTTCTTCTTCTTTTGGTGTTTAACGTCTGCTTCCACTTAAGTGATATCACAAACAAGACATAGGAGAGCCGAAGCTACTTCCTGATTTTTAGAATATGATTTTGCAATCTTTACATTTTGGCCTTAGGCCATGGATTAGGTTTTAGTGGTAAGTTCGTCCCTTTATTTAATAAAAACACATCGTTGGTAGATGATCTCTTCTGCTTCTGGATTGGTAGATGTCATCTATGTGGGGTTACTTTTTAGGTGCCAGGCCTGTCTTCTTGTGACCGCCCCTTACTCCACTATCCCACTTTATAGGTTTGGTATCTTTTTATTTGGCAGAATAGTGTTTAGATGCCGAGCTCGTCTGATCTCGGCATCTTAACACTATTCTGCAAAAAAATTACATCTCTTGAAACTTTAAAGTTAAGCTGTGTTATTTCAAAATTTGTACTTTGTAGGTTCGACAAATGTATTTTGCATTTTGACAAATTAACAAATGTACTTTCACAAATCGACAAATGTACTTTGTATTTTGACAAATTAACAAATGTACTTTCACAAATCGACAAATGTATTTTCACAAATTGAGAGTTTTGGCGAGGACTCCCCTCCATATGTTACGGCATGTAGTTGAATTTGTCCAATTTTTAAAATAAGGTGTGTTAAGATGAAATTTGTTTCATTTTTTAATTGAAATATTGTAAAATAGTACAAATTGTTGACCAGAATAAAGATTGGAACATATTATTCAGTTACAACAAGAGTGGTATTGGGGCTTTAAGTAACTTGTATTCCATATAAGTGTGTCATGTGTTATTATACATGTTATTTTTTAAATAATAACAGTTAGGCCTACAATTGTATGTGATACGAAGGTAACTAACAAAGAACGCCCGTGTGTTTTTTGTATATGGGCATAACTTAGAAAATAATTTCGGGAAAGATTAAGATAATCAATGAACCATTGTTACATTGACTATTGTTTTGTCATTTTACACATTTAGGGGTATAAATGCATCTTTAGGAATAACATTTTCAAAATAGAGAGTAATTTAATATAGATTAACATCTGGGATTGCACTTCCTAACTTCTTTTGTCAAACAATGCCAAACAGAGTTTAAACTGTTTCACCATTATATCACAATGGGATAAACATCCAAGTTTTCCTTCATTGATTGACATTTAGTAATTGAACATAATAACACAAGGTACAATTTTATGGGTACACAAACTCAGTAATAGTGTATCCATAAAATTGTACCTTGTGTTATCCAACTTTCCCTTTTAGATAAATTCTTGCCTGTGGCTATACCCCCCCCCCCAAAGCACAGTGGGCGTATTTCCAAGCTCTGTGTGACTATCTTTATCCAATCTCAAACATTATATCACTAAAAAATATACACATAAATGATTTAAGATACAATATTGAAATTAACGAAGGATAACATAACAACAGGACAGTATTAATATGTATGTCATATCAATTCGTATTCCGTTTAAGATCAATTCATAGAAGATGGTATGTTCTCTTATCTGCAATTAACCTACCCGACGAAATGAACCGTAGCTAAAATCGAGATAAAATCGAGATAAAATTATTTCATTTTGGTTATTGTTTGTATTGCTGGTAATTTAATTACCATTTGTTTGTTCGTACTTTCTAGTTTGTAGGCGGGCGAAAGGTTTTTGACATCTGTCAGAGAACTAGAGAGTACGAAAGGTGACTAATTAACTATCAAACAGTTTTTCCCCAGATTTTGTATTAGACTGTACAAGCTGCTTCAGTGAACGAAAATTTGTCAAAGTATTTTGCAGAACAGACATAAAACATAATTAGGTATTTTAATTTCATGGTCGGAAATTCCTAACATAATCGAAATCAAACCACTACCATAACAATACACACGAGTATATCCCAATAATGGAGTATCTAGTCCGTAGACAATTTACAAAAAAACAGTGCCCCACTCCTCTTCTATCCCCACAAAATATTTTCAGACACAAGTCTTCCCCAACCTCTATGCGAAGGTTGTTAACAATAACTGCAAAGAAATAGACACACAGAATAAAAAAACTGCTCGTGTTATTGTTAATATAGCAAAGCTCTTCACAATAACATAAAGAACTCGCATGTTTAATTAGCTAAGTCTCTAACTCAAAATCACCCAAAGTCTTCGACAATAAAGACACGAATCATTTGTCAATTTAGATTACAATTGGTGTTGTGATCTAACCGGGTAAATTTAGGCTTTTGATATCCTATATTTAAGACAAAATAAACATTTTACCACTGGTTCACGAATCGTAATGATTTTCAGTGCCATTTGTAACAAGTGACTCGACGAATGACGCTAGACATATTCCACAAGTGATGACAAACGGTGACGACATATTCTTATCTGGAGAGTATTCGCTATACATACTATCGTTGTAGAATGAAATAACCAGACGTTAGAGATTGTCATTATATTGAGACTTCTGGCTTATTTCGCTGAACATAGCTGATTTAAAAGTAGTGTAAAAACAGAAACGATTCAATGTAATTCATTTATATACATTATTATATGCGTTGCAACCCATTTTCAATCTCACCTTCGGGAGAGCTTTGGAAGCCACGATTTTCCCACGAAAATTAGAACGCGACATTGAATGCTGCTTAACTATTCTGGTATAAATAATAATAACGGATTATATATCTCGATAAAGAAATAATTCATTAAAAAAATTGCTAGACTGGGTACAAAAATAAACCATATTAATGCCACAACCTGATCTACAGCTGGTAAAGGTATCATCATGCATATATAATCAATATTCAATTTGAGTTAATCACCATTCTGAGTATTCTTACGAGTACCGCACAAATTCGAGAGCAACGCATTACTATTCTCTTTAGTCTCGTAAATTAAATAATATTCTGTCCATGTTCTGTGTTATTATTTAAATTGTTTTATATCTAGTAGACCCCACTGCTTTAAAAGTAATCTGTATCCTTGCTTTTGCGTTAAGCCAAATCATGCACGGTTGAATGGTAGCCGATTCATTCAGACTTTCTTACCATATGACGTCAGATGAGTATAGATAACATAAAACCAAACAAATAATCCAAACCATTAGACAAAATTCAAAGTCCCCCCCAAAAAGGTATAGGCAAAATAGTGTAATCAGAAAATGGACTGTTCACCGTGTACACAATACACGACAAACAGTGGTAACAGTTGTCCGGAAGCGTAAGATTACATTATCCCACTACATCTAATTACAAAAATGCGAACATTTTGCTATAGAAGCGCACACAAGTCTAATATACCAATCATTTGTTTCGCCGTAGTGCTAGACACAGATCACTGACCACTCATACATTTTTGAATACACGAGGGCTGACTGAACAGAGCGAGAAAGAGAGAGAGACATGGTCTGGCATAATTATGGTTTAATTGTTTTCCAACAATTTGCTAGCGCGTACAGGTATTTAGCAGTGAGGGGAGACCGGAGAACCCGTAGAAAACTCACATGTTTTGACAGGCGACCCCACTCCTTGTCACGTAATACAGGCAATAGTTTCCATTTAATTTTCTACGATGTTGCAATTAAAGGTGCCGGTCAGGAACAAACTTTCTTTTAGCCACACCACTGAAAAGGTTTACAGGTAAACATGACGTAATCTTTATTACTAGGAACATAACGATTGGATAGTCCAAATTTTAGAAACAGTTTGAAGTCTGACGGGGTCAAATCGGGCAAAGAAATGATCAAGATCGGCTTCAAAACGACACATATTGTCACGGGTTGTCAGGAATCTGAGACTTTTCTGATCCGCAGCCAAGAGCTTTTGACACTCAAATTACAGACACTAGTGTCATTCTTATTTAAATATTTCGAGTGGTCAACCGTCGATCAGGCATCACCATGTCATGCACCTTAGTAGTGTTTTCTTGAATGGTTGCTGTTGATGGCATTTACCGTCGAAAAGGAATGGTCACCATACAATAAAGCGGAGACCATGTCGGCATGTATCTATGTTGATGTTAGTCCTTTCAGTTACAGGTACTTGATAAATGGCATATTGTCAGTTTTGTCCATTTCTGGCGATTTAACGTGGTCGGGTGCGAAGACAATATAATGTTTCAACCCAATTGAGATATCCTTTCCAGGCTTACAACTTATTTAGTAAATCTGTTTGTGCATTACAGCGATAGATTACCGGATAGCGGAAATATCCTTATTTTGCAGGAAATTGAAAAAACAATAGATGACAACAGATTGTTACCCGACACATTTCTGTAAATCGTATCTTTAATAGCTACAATCAATATAGTTACATTACCCATACCTGACTAGACAGTAACTGGCCTACATGTAATTTAAGTCACTTCCGCTCTATGTCTCCGCTTTATAAACATTAACAATGGGAAATGTGAAGTAATTTCCGGTTGAAATATTGCCCATCTTGGTAACTAAATGAATGGTTTAAAAGCTCTTCTATTTTGTATGGTTATAATGGAAATGTAATAGCAGGCTTAATATATTTTCTCGGTGGTATGCCCCATTGAAATATAGCCCACCTCGGTAGCTAAATGAAGAGTGTTTTTAATGGAAAAATTATAACAGGCGTATTTGGTATCTGAACACCACAATCAGAGAATATGTGGAGTATTGATTGATTTAGGGACGTAGCACCTAGGGACTGGTGTCAGTTGGGGTACTTTCTAAACATCTTTGAAGTTCACCATTTTAAATAATGTAAAAAATTGCTACTACAGGAAAAAGATGCCCTTTTCGACCCGCTGACAGGACCTTCAACCACACAGTTCATCCCTGTCCAGCTCTGAGCTTCTCGTACTTAAAACGTATATTTTGTCCGACTTGGCGATCAATGACGCATCGTCGGAAGAGGAATCAAGAGAAAGCACCGTACGAAATGTCTGTACCTGCGAACTTTCTTGACCTTGTTTGGTGGGCGGCACACCCGATTAAACCCACATGATGATACTGTTTGAGTTATATACTTTGTAAGGGCGTTATGAGGGCTGTTTTTGTAATAAAAACATATAAAAGATGACGTATATAATTCATATCATTGGTTATGTTCTGATATCTATTTTCCCTATATTTGTACTGACTTGTCCAAAGGCCAACTGTCTATGGCCCGTGGCTTGTCATCATGTTCATTGTTCGCTAGGGCGTTTGTGGCCGTCCAATTTAGAAAATTTTCAGAGGGCGCCCGCCGTCCGGATGGCGAGACACCCATATCTAAAAAGTTTACTGCACCTACGGGTCTATGCTTACAGTGTGGCGCGTTTTAATTTGAATTCAATCCGAATAAAATCTAATGTGTATGCAGTGTGAACGTAGCTCAGGTGAGTACTTGCATCACTTTTCACATCACATATAAAATGTGGACGTATATATTGTCGTCGCCCCTGTCTGTGTGCGTGTGTGTGTGTTTCGCCTACAGGCTGCGGTTCCTAACTGAACGGCTTGAAACTTCACATACTGATTCCTTATACCCCAAGGATGATCCAGTGGCAGAACCCAGCCCATTTGTCGTGTACAAGCCGCATTTATTGACTTATCATCTTTAAACTGTGCATACTTATTCCTTATGTGGTGCATGCCCCCCCCCCCCCCCGGGGCAGAGCCATGCCCATTTCATAATTCGATTGTCTTGAAAACTTCTCATACTTATTCCTTATGTCCTAAGGATGGCCTCTTTTTTGTGGGTGCATGCCGACCCCTTGGAACAGCCACGTCCAATTTGTGTGTGTGTCTGTGTTCGCCGATGGGCAAAAAATCTTAACAGATCCTGTTGTTTTTTTTGGGTGAATGCCCGACCCCCAGGGACAAAGCCACACCATTTATTTCTTTGTGTATGTGTGTTGCCTATAGGCCACGATTCTTCATGGATTGTCTTTGAACATGGCCTTATAGCCGAAGGACGGCAACCTTTGATTTTGGGGCATGTCCCGGCCCCAAGGGGCAGAGCAACGTCCAATTTTGTGTGTTTATGTATACAGACCGCATTTCTGAATGGATCAATTTGGAAATTGGCATATACATTCCTTATAGCCTATAGGCGGAAACTATTGATTTTGGTGCATGTCTGCTTATTCTTAAGGACGGCACATATTGATTCTGGTACATGAACGCCCCCCCCCCCCATCTTTGATGGTTCCAGACCCACTTTTTGTTAATATTTTGTTTGAAATGATCAGAACACAGTTTTTATGGGAGTCAATCGAGGGTTTATTCAAAAAGCACGACGTTTCGAAAGTATCCTCTTATCGTTATCAAGCACAATGAAAACTTAGGATGAATATATAGGAGTTACATGGTGAAGCCATTTACAGAGATTTAGTCAATGTTACTGTCACTGCATCTCATGGGGAGAGTTAAGTTGTTACACACTCATATATATTTATCTTCAAGTGTACTAATCTTACTAATCTGACGAACACACTTAACTGCCACATCCCCATACCATATATATATATAGGCTGCAATTATAAACGAATTTGGATCCAATTCAGTATGATCGATAACAGGGTTGTAGGCCTACCTATTTATATAGGCCCATGTCAAAACTCCCATGGGCATACCCTCGACCAATTTTCGTGTTTCTGAATGGGTAATCCTGAAAGGATAGCAACTATTTTTTTTGGTACAGTCATATCCTGACTCCCAGGGTTGTGGTACCACATCCACTCTTTTGTTAATTGGTTGTCTGTAAATAGTCTGCAGGTTGGTATAATTAACATATTAAGCTCAAGCTCAAGTTCAGCATATCAATCAATCCAATAACAGGGTGGTACCTACTTATATTGTTCCAAATCTAACCCCCGGGGGCAAAGTCACCCCCCTTTTGTATTCATCTGCAGACTGCAATTCTAAATGAATCATCTCCTTTGCCTCTTGTCTTAATACAGTCATTGCAGCTATTTCATATTTCATTCTCTTGTGTATATTTAAAATTGATGCTATTAATAATGCCAAGTGTGAGATATGGGACTGAAATAAAATGAAATGGGGTTTAACGTCCTAACCTGGGAAGAGAGAGTATGACAGTTATCTTCGTAGAAAGCCCCGTCTTCATTAGCCCAGGCTAGGTTCATAACAGTAGGACGTTAAACCCCATTTTATTTTTCATTTTCGTAGAAAGCGACATATTGAAAATGAAGTGTTCATAAGAGCGATCTCATTATTGCGACAGTTATTATCAACTGGCCTATCCCCATTATAGATTATGTAAATAATGAAACAAACCTTCACCGTTGTTGATGCCCCCTCTCCACATTCATAATTATATAGAAAGCAATATAGCTTCTATTGTAATCGATGACTAAAGTCAACATTGATCTTCGTAATAATTCTAGAATATCTATATACCACAGTTGCGAAATTCCGTGCCCGATGCGTCATTAGATTTATCGTACAGATCTGATATGGTTGATTTAACAATTAATAATTTGTTTAGTTACGGTTTTAGTAAGAACTATACGTTTTTGACGGCTATAAATAAATGCAATACAATACAATATACGTAGTTCCATGCACGGGAATTAAATATTGTTATTTCGGGTAAAAAATATTATGACACACAATACTCTCTAGATGCGTATTTTAATGAACAGTACTCCCCACTGCATGACTATAAATTATAAAAATAAAAACAACATTAACCCCAATGAGCAACTTCTTGAATGTAAGCAAAGTAATCTAGATTAGATTAGTTTTATGTTTCATCAAGATCGGATCAAGAGGGTCCACAAATTTAATACTACATACTTAAACACTATTTGCTTGCATAGGGTGGACATTGTCACGAAATTCGAACTCGATTATCATTCTGGTGTAACGGTGATATATTTGAAGGTTTTTATATAAATCGGATAAAAAGTGTGACCTCTAGGGGACCACAAGCTAAATTTAAAGGCCATAATCCAGGAGGTTGTGGCCTGATATGTACGAATATCAAAAGCGGGATCTTAAGGTTATATTTCATCAAAATCCCAATAAAATAAAAGCAATTTTGACATTAATTTGTCAATTTGGCATTTATTCCTTCTTAAATACATGCATTGAAATACTTAGCAAAATAATTAACATAATATTTAGACTTTGAAATATGACCCTTTTGATTTTCGTGTTCAAAGTTATACAAGCAATTATAATGTTATATCTACACCACTGTCACTATTTGCGCAGAGATTTAGGACGTAAATCGCCATTGGATGCAATATGTCAAAAATAAATTATAAAAAGGTCAACAACTTATAATATTAAAAGAAACGTTGATAAAATATCATAGAGTGTTCTAATAGTGATGTTTGTGTCTAAGGCTATACGCACATAAAACACAATTTGAATAACCAGCCGATACATACTTTTGTGAGAATGTATCTTTAATTTGACATTTAATTATTCAATCACCGACATGATATACAGCATGACTGATTGATCACCTCTACCGGTTAATTGCTCGTCAGAATAATCTTATAAATATTCCTAGTTAATTACTTCACCAGTT
Source organism: Patella pellucida (assembly GCA_917208275.1). Lineage (NCBI taxonomy): Eukaryota > Metazoa > Mollusca > Gastropoda > Patellidae > Patella > Patella pellucida. Next base: position 6,591,974 of record OU795037.1, read on the forward strand.
AAATTATCAAATTAAATTAAACGTTTATTATTATGTTTGACTTTTAAATGCAGCTTGGACAATACCGGACATAATCGTTTGGTAATATTATAAGTATACTTGCAGTTACCAGTAAAGTACGCACGTGGATCGAATACATGTGTATGGACGTAAGAGTGTGGCTGAATTGTTTACCAATAGATATTTTTAGGTGGATACAACTGACTTGGAATTGGGTAACATTAAAGAAATATTCATAATTATAGGCCATATATCAAAGACTTATAATTATAGACGGATACCTACAATACAGCTCGCAAAAAATCAAACAACATAGTACGATAATAGCAAACAGCTTTATGGATAGCATTCACTAGGTTTATTAACTGCAACGTTTCAATGGGAACACTCTCACCGTTATCATTACAAACAGCTTTATGGATACCATTCACTAGGTTTATTAACTGCAACGTTTCAATGGTAACACTCTCACCGTTATCATAACAAACAGCTTTATGGATACCATTCACTAGGTTTATTAACTGCAACGTTTCAATGAGGACACTCTCACCGTTATCATAACAAACAGCTTTATGGATACCATTCACTAGGTTTATTAACTGCAACGTTTCAATGAGGACACTCTCACCCTTATCATAACAAACAGCTTTATGGATACCATTCACTAAGTTTATTAACTGCAACGTTTCAATAAGGACACTCTCACCGTTATCAATAATTATAACAGTGAAGAGTGTCCTCATTGAAACGTTGCAGTTAATAAACCTAGTGAATGCTATCCATAAGGCTGTTTGTTATTATACATCACCTTTACTAAATGCCATTCAAAGAAACATAGTACGATACAGAATGTCAACCAGGGTTGCTGTTATTATCATCTGATCATGTGCAATGCGAACACGTGGCGAATATATCGTAATGCACATAATAGAGTCGTTTTCATCAGTGTGGTTGTTAAAGAAAAGTAGGACGTTAAACGACATGCGCCTCAGGTTGTTAAATGAGTTTCGCTTTACGTCGGCTATATATAATCAACTAGTTGGTGTGCGTCATCAATACCAAATTAAAGGTCTGTATTTGGATATTATCAATATTGCCACGGTCATCTACTGAGTTTAGCTTAATTCTCTCATGTAATAAGCCAATACAGTTTAAGTAAACTTACCATTTCACACACCATCTTCTAACCCAATGATTTCTCTTCCGGGCAGAAGCGTAGGTTTCCAGATTCTCTTACATTTCAGATAATTTGTGTCATTTAAAAGTCTGATTTGAGGAGATTGGTAGTTATTTTGTCGCCCATTAACCAAAAATACAAAGCGGTTCTGGAAGCAGTTCCCTGGTAGCACTGCCTGATACACAACAAATGAAAGGTTATATTTGCAGATCAGATATTAAAGGTGATCTTACAAACGACACGCTTTCAGAGACATCCAAATGTAAGCCTCAACAGATACGGAAGAAATGGCAGTGTTCGACCTACTCATAGCTTTTGTTCTGAAATTATGTGATATTTAATCTAAAACACCAGGTCGACGTGAACATTTTGGAGGTCCGAAAAAACAATCACGCCTAAACCTCGATATTCCCTGGAAACAAAATTACCGAGTTTCATCGAATGCTCGGTAAATTAAATATTTGTTCTGTTCGAATTTTCGGTTTAAATTATATAACAACGAAAGATCTCAATTTAAAACAAAAATATCGGAATCCTCTGTTTTCCTTGTTTTCTGATCTTTTCTTATATACTTTAATCAATCCTTGACGTGCGATTCCGTATCAGAGTCTATTTGAAGCGCTGGTTAACAATGGAAGCAGATATAAAGGGGGGGGGGGCGTCTAACACATGAAAAGGGGGGGGGGGTATGCATATCCGGATTGTACGGTGTTCTGTTTCCAACAATTTCGAAAATTATATTTAAATTTACCCCCTTGGGGAGATCATAATTAACAATTTTAAATAATAGATTGTGTTTTATATAACGAACGTTAGAATTTTATCGTATATATTACAATCAACATTGCAGTAAATATCGGGAGAACACAGAAACAAGAATTAAAATGACACTATACTTGGCTCATTTAGGTGAAATGATTTTTGTCACCCTTGATTTTAGCCCTGTTGCATCATTATGACAACACCACCATTGATTGCTATAGACTAATAGTCACGTCGAAGACTCTGGATAATACTAAGATAGAGCTTCACGTCATTTAAGTTGTGATGGTGTCACACGTGTAAGTTAAAACGTCAAACTGATCAGTCTATCTGCTAGTGGGTGTCAAAGCCACACTCATCGACACCAAACAGAATATATTGTACGATCTAAAAGGTGCGATCACTCATTCTCTAGCTAGTTATCTCTCTTAGGTGGCTAATCAATTTCACTAATGATCTGCAATGACCAAAGAGACACCACCAATCATTAAATTACGTTTATTTAGATCGATAAAAAGCTGCTACTTAATTGACTGTTATCATCTTCAAAATATACTAGTTAAAGATACATTATGGGAGATTTGATCAAGAGTTGGCAGTTCTCACTATATTAGTTAAAAGCTAGATTATGTAAAGGGAATTTGCTAACAATTGATCAACTCTGAATTAAGCAATTGAAATTTTCGCCTAGCCTCGATCATCATTACTAAAGTAGGTACGATACAAAACATAGTATAGATTATCCAGTTCACGAATAAATCATGAAGGAGTCATGCAGCGAAACGGATCATAATCCACTTAAGGTCGCAGGCTAGTGTTGCCATCGAGAGTTGGTTTTTTAAGCAACACTTTTATTTACATCATTATTTACAAGTACATGTAACAAACCTTTAGTTTAACATTTCTTATAAGAATATAACCGAGTACATATTGCATAATGACCCAATTTAATTTAGTATAAAACTTGTATAGTTACGTAATCCTGCCTGGATTATCGCCCTTATTGTTATTATTTTATGACTTTATAAATACACTTACATTGTACGCTTTCTTCTGCATTCCTGTTTTGCATTGCTTGTATGGGGTATTAAGTATCATGTTTTGTGCAATTATACAACTTAAAATTCTGATTGGTTGTTTAAACCTATAGCTTTTAGCATTATTCCATCTTGATTATCGCCCTTTTTGTTTAGATATGCTAGAAGCCTCTAACTTTGACGTCATTGATAACAGAACGACGTATTTACGTCACACCATTCAGTTAGCGGACAGCTGCCTTTTGAGGCAGTCTACATTTTCATTGCTTTTTTGTACTCGGTTTTGTTTGTGCGTTTTTCTTGTGACGGGTGGAATATGTTCCCTCAATACATTCACTATAAATCTATTTAATTGGATATTTAAACACTTCTTTAATGTTTTAGTCTACCTTTTTTATACATTTCATCGATGTGGTTACTTGTATAGTTGGAATTTGTACTACAGTATGCTTGCATTTGTATTTCTTGTAGCATATGGCAGACCATGACTCATGCTGACATCACATAATGTTTTTCCTGTCATTTTCAATTTTGAGTGAAGTCTGTGTTACTTCAGACCCGGGACTGCACAGCGCAGTGGGCGCTTACGGCTAGCCCCCGGATCCATTCACTCTTTTTTGAACTGTTTATTTGTTGTTTCGTAGTATGATGTCTTGTCGTTATAGTTGTCCTTTATGTAAATTATATGTGGCGCAGTATCCCTGCACTAACTATACTATTCAAAAAAAGTAGGGGATATTTGATTTTTAAGTGTTATTAAAGTCACCTAAAGAAACTGACGAAGAAACAAATGACAAAATGAAATGAAGTTCACATTCATCGATTTATTCCAAATGATCGTTAGACTAAGTAAGGCACAGACTGGCCATTATAAGGGTAAAATGATACCCGGGATCAAAGAGCAAAGTTAGCACAGTATCACAACAAAGTCAGTAACGGGTAAATCTTTGATCCAACGTGGCATACTCCTAATGAGACGTCTAAGGTCATTTTGGTCCAGATTGTCCCATTCCTGTTGCAACCACAGCAGCAAGTTCTTGGACATTGGCATGACGTTGTTGGCGTTGACGTAACCTCTGTCCAAGCATGTCCCAGACATGCTCGATGGGGGAAGAGTTCGGGACGATCCTGGCCCTGTGACATCTTGCGTTGTCATCCTGAAAGATGAAACGGGCCATGACGTCGTGCGAACGGCACAACATGGACTGCCAAGATGTTGTCCCGGTAATACTGGCCTGTAACACGCCCTGCAACAACATGTAAAGCCGTTCGTCCAGCAACAGTGATGCCTCCCCACACCATAACAGAACCACCCCCAATCGATCATGTCTGATGACGTTAACGTCTTAGAAGCGCTCGTTTCGACGACGCCACACCCTCCTACGTCTGCCAAAACATAATCAACAGTGAACCTTGACTCATCTGGAAAACATCACAGTGCTCTAGCGTAGATTATCCCAGTTTTGACGATCCCTACACCAACGACGTCTTGCCTGAATGTGATGATCTCTCAAACAAGGGATCACACGAGGACGTCGGGCGCGAAGGTGACCCCTATGCAGTCGATTCCGAATGGTCTGGCCACTCACTCTCACACCAGTGTCTGTTTGAAGACGAGCGCTGATCTGGTTTGCTGTGATGACACGATTTCTCAAGGCCAAGATACGGATAAATCCATCCCGGGCTTGAGTTGTCGCACTTGGTCGACCTGAGCGTGGTCTGTCCTGTACAGATTGTGTATCATGGTATCTGGACCATAGCCTGCTTATGACAGACTGAGAAACATTCATCGTCCGCGCCACAACCGCCTGTGTTGTGCCGATCTGTAGCATGCCAAGGGCACGTAACCTTACATTTTGGGTAAGCCAACGCATATCAAAATTTGTTTTCTGGTCACTTAAACAATTAAACTGATGTTTCCACTCTGGAATTCAATGCCACAATGACTAACATTCAAAGTCAGAGTCGTGCAAATCTTGGGTTGGACCCCCATGATGATCCCAAGCATCACTTGCATTCCATGCTGTAGCTATTGGTGCGTTTGGTCGTCGCATGTAACTGGAAATGTTTCTTCTGTTAGGTTCTATAGTGACTTTTTTCGTAGTCTTTTGCATATTTTAGTATTATGCCCCCAAAATCAAATATCCCCCCTTTTTTTTGGAATAGTATATTAGAAATATACAACCTTAATCACAAGGGTCCTTACTGTACACAAACCTAAGTACACAAATCCATCAACAGGGAATCGGTGGAGGATGTCTAAAAAAAATTTCCATTTATTTATTTATAATTCCGGAGATATCTCAATCTCCAATTTACCATGTTCAACTAAAAAGCTTTCCTGATCATTTTCAATTTTGAGTGAAGTCAGTGTTGCTTCAGACCCGGGACTATACAGCGCAGTGGACGCTTACGGCTAGCCCCCGGATCCATTCACTCTTTTTTGAATTGTTTATTTGTTGTTTCGGAGTATGTCTTGTCGTTATGTTTGTCTTTTATGTAAATCATATGTGGCGCAGTCCCCCTGCACTTACTATTAGTTTTTCAGCTCGTAGTTTAGACCGATATATATAGAACTTTGTTAAAATAATTACATGATTAATAAAGATCCATTCAGTATTATTTATATAATCTGCCATCGAGAGTTGATATTGGTCTGGATAAGTTAATTAATGTCTAATTAATAAATAAAAGACATAGTTATTGGGAAAAAATAAAGTCCTATTTACGTTTAATTCGGCAATTACTGTCGAGCTGTTCTCGAAATACTCACAAGTACATGGGACATAATTTACTTGTTTTGGCACTCGTCATTTTAAATACACCACAAATGCCTCACTTGTGGAATGATAATATTGTAGCCCAGTTTTCTCGATCTTAATGAAAGCAAAGAATTGGGAAAAATTTTAAAGTGAGAAACAGTCTCAAATATTCACCCTCCATCGCTTGATGTAATGTTTAGAAATCGTTTTTGTTCACAGAAATGCTACAATAAAATAGTGTATAAAGAGACCTCACCATCACCCTGGTTATAATTTGCCAATGGCTTTCAACACGAGACTAAAGTGTACCACATAAACTATTACCAGGCACCGGTTGATTAATTGATTGCATACAATCACGATAATACCATTCAATCATTTTCTCTTTGCACAATACATCATAATAATTATTAATGCAATTATTGATGGCATGGCGATAGATTAGCAGTGATTGTTCTAACCATGATGAACTTAGAACAATAATGTGTTATTATTCTCATCAGTTCACAATATGAAAGCATACCAAATTTTGTCCTACCCAAATTAAGACATTTTTCTATTTTCATCAAAATGCTAATATTAATTGATCTTTAGTATCAGCAGCGAATCAAAGGCCAAGGGAGGGGGGGGGGGCACTAGGCACTCGCCCCTCTTTTATTCCGGCAAGTTGTAAAAAATTGTACCAATCTGTTCCTGATGAGTTTGAAGACAAAAAAACACTGAAAAATAATTCCGGGGGAGGCCCCCAGACCCTCCGCAGTTATTTAAATAGTCCCTACGTAGGCTAAATAGTACCTAACCAAATTTAACCGATCATGGATACACATTACCTCACATAACTTTACCTGTCATCTAGCTGTTCCTTGGTAGGCTGAGTGAGCCCTTGGAATATGCATTCTAAGGACTGACTTACCAAGGGACAGGTAAAGTTCTGTGAGCAGCATCATTTCTGCATCAACATGACCAGATCCTAAAAAAACACGCTCATCTTTGAAAAATAATTTTCAATCTTCTTTAACAAATCACTACCTCCTTCAAACCACGTGTCCTTCCTTTAGTCGGCCTTTATTTATAAATTTTCCAGGCAGTAGGCTTCCGATCTGTTCCTTATGATTTTACATACAAAAACACTGAAAATAGGGTGGGATCAGATTCCAGTAAATCGCATATATGGAGTCTTATTTTAAAAATATTTCTGAGGGAGGCCTCCCCCCCTCGGCTGCTTCGCACCTGCGGCGCTCGTAATTCGGGCTTCGCACTCAAAGGACGCCCGCCCCCCCCCTTTCGTGATATTCTGGATCCACCCCTGCTGTCATACCCAAATTAAAAAAATTTCTAATTTAATCACAAATGCTAAGAATAGCTATTTTATAATGGTATTAACATAGATTCTTTATGTCTTATCGTTATATTTGTCCTTTATGTAAATCATATGTGGCGCAGTCTCCCTGCACTAACCATTAGAATATCTCCTCATAAACAGACATATTCAATTTATACTTATGGTGTCGATAAATTAGTACTGGGGACGTATTTTAACAGCATGTTGTGTTGCACATACTGACTCTAGCGAGATAGGTATGGTCTTATTTACTCACATTGTTCAGGCGTTTATCGCGAATGACCCACGACCGTTTAGCAGTAAAAGGTTGCTCAGTTAAATTGACTAGGGGCCGATACCTTTTCGACAAGGATTCAATAGGACGGTTCCTGTACGAGTGTAGAGAGATCTGCGTTCAGAGTTGAACTAAGTATATACATCCAATTAGAACAATTTGATTAATGGGGTTTGATGTCGTATTCTTCTGCACTTATTACCGGACTAATAAAGCCGGGCACACGGCAACGACGTGCCGAGCCGCTCGTCCTTCATCAGTCACAAAGGATCAAAGCTGGAAAATCCCTAAGAATGTTCTTGAACAGTTAGTGAGCCTACACCCTACTCACTAAACCACAGGCAGTTTGACCGTAAGTAAGCTACTCAATTTCCTTCATAATTGCAGAATGTAATCATTCGGAAAGATCTTTAAAAAGGCCTGATCTTAACAAAGAATTTAACATGCTTGATTATTATCTTTCTAATCGCTAGCTTGTGTGGTTTTATTTAGACTTTACTGATCCCTGAAGAATACCCCGCCCTGAAATAGGGTGGTTGCGATAATTAACTGATTCGTTCTTTCGGTAGTTCTTCAGGCAAAACGTCCGCTACAACCAATAGACATCCCTTCACGTAGGTATGTCTAACTAGCGTTAACCCCGGATTATCCCATACGGTTCCCATCCGTTGGGTATGGGGGTAAACCTCAAGTCTTTACAGAGTATAACAATCTTCTTGTCCCACCAGTGACAAATCATGAGGTCTGTTGTGGCTGCACCATATAGGCTTGAAATTACGATTTCTGAACACCTCTTTCACCTTCAGCTTTGTTATCCACCGGCAGATATTTCTGCTGGGTAATTAACGTTGTATCTATGACAGATTAAGTAATACGAAAAACGTTGGACGGGATTGCACTTTTCTCACATTTTTTCTTGCGCCCCTTATCATAATTCACTGCTATCAGTTATGGCCAATAAAATGAGATGCGTTTATTTAAACATCAAACTGTAAATCGGTGTATGTTTCTACAAAACCTAAAGGTTCCTAAAAAGACCAAATACCCGCAGCCTGTTTTCAATGTTTACGAATTCGTTGGCGACTTCTATCAGATCGACAGAGTCCGTAAGCTCCTTGTGTATGTGCAGCAGCAAGCAGTGATAGTCGATCTCAAGTACGGCGCAAGGCTGAAACCGATCGTTCACTGATGGCATTAGTGGCAGGAATCAGCAACATAAACTTCAGGACTTTAACTATCTCTGATACGATAATTTTCTGCGGGATAGACATTTTGTGCACTAAGCCCAGTACGTCCTTCCAAGTAGCCTTTCCACAATGGGCTTCCAACTGCGCATTTACATACGCCATCTGCACCAACAAAAGGCAGGCATCAAAATCAGCATCGTAAGTCTTGACCGCTGATTGAATTTTTTCGTCGGTCTTGTCGCCCTTTTGTAATAAATTTTCAAGGTTCTTAAGCTCTTGGTAGCCAGACTGGTCAAAACGTCATTTGATAGCCTCCTTTGCCGTATCAAAGATCTCATTCCATCTGCGGTGGAAGTGACCTTCGGGCGTGGCTGGATATTCTAGTGTGGTAACGTGGCAGTAGGAAGTCCTAGTTTTGTGGTTTCTGACAAACGAAATTCCAAAATACATTCCACTTAGTTTCTGATCTCATCCTTTCGAGTGCCAGTAATGTACCTTTGGTTATCTGTTGGCCTCCAGACGCGAACATGTATCCATGCTGCACTATTTTCGAAGGATTGTCCGTCATCTTTAGAACAAGACATGCTGATGTTGACAGTACCCTTTAGTCTAAGCATGTCTCCCATAATCGTCGCAACACGTCGTAGTTACCCAAGACGCTTTGCAAGAAATTGCCACAAACCGTCCCGCGTGATGGGCAAAGGACTCTGAATCCTGGGGTGTCAAGTGGGGGGGGGGGGTCGTTTTCATTTGTCCACGAGTGTGGTGCGCTTAGGGGAGTAATTAATTAACTTTGTTATTTCTTTTGTACTGTCAAAAACATACGTCGCGTCTTTGATACCTTTCATTGTATCGCCTATAGCTAGCTATGGCCATAACAATGTGTGAAAACAGCTTTTGGTTCTTCCCTTTGATCTGCGGGGCTACCCCGGTTTTGCAACCGGCCAGGTTATCAGCCCATCGTAGCACTGCCCCCTGGCGTCTGCCATTGAAAGATTTAGTCGAAGGAGCACATCCTTTATAGCAGCCACTAACAATTCAGACTTGCTGTTATCTACATGGTACATTCCAATGAATGCTTTCTCTACCCCAAACTGATCATTGATTCAACGGATGCAGATTACAAGCTGCTCTTTGTTTAAAACACCAACAGCCTCGTCACCCATGATTGTATACATCGTCCCTGTGTGAATATCTGCCGCAATTTTCCTTACAACACCGACCGCCATAATTTGAAGCTGCTCGTTCTGAATATTTTTTAAAATGTAAGTATCGGTAGTTTTTTTCCACCAATCCTGAACACTTTGATTCGCATCTTCATGAAGTTTGAGCAATTGCCAAATATTGCTTTGCTGGTCGTCGTCACCCCTTAACGGTAGACCCTGACGTGCTTAATAAAACGTACATTCCTAAGAATTGTGAGGAGAATTTGAGGGTTTGCATACTTTTTCTTTTGATGTAGTGTAGACAGGGCTTCTCCAATGTCACAAGATTTTGAGACAAGGGCGTTTTCTTCAAACGCAGTCGTGTGCCATTTTGGTGTTCATCAATCTTTTCAATCGCCCTTTTCCAATTACCGAACCTATCGTCCTTTTTGGTACAGCTTAGAAGATGTGATTTCATGCAGAGGAAACAGAGGTCCATATCAGTACTTTCACAGTAGTGTAACCACGGATACTTCTTGAACTAAGATGGCACAAAAGCTCTATACTGGCTTCCAAACTCAGTAAATGTTCTGTCTAATGGTTGATGAAGCGGAGAAGATAGAAATGTTACTTGTATCATTTCGGTGGTATTCCCGTCGTCTTTGCGCTCTTCTTCCAAAACTTGTATCTCATACTGTCGTAGTTTACGGCTGATATGGATTCGGATGAACAGTACGGTTGTTCAGCATCAACAGTCTGTGAATGTTTTGGAGTTGCGTTAGTTACAGGTTTGGGTTGAAAGAATATTCTAATTGCTAACTGTTTCTTTCGTACTACTTGTATATCTTTTGGTTCTGTTGAGTGGCGTTTACTCTATTTCGCCCCTTTGGCCACAGTCATTTCCTAGTCAGTAGTGTCCATCATGGCGATACTAAATATAATCACGGTCCTTTTCTCGTCAGTAGTGTCCATCATGGCGATACTAAATATAATTATATGCATGGATGTGGAATTTATTCTTTTTTCAATTGTCAACTCGGTAGTAGAGTTACCCCTATTCAAACCTTTTTAAATGCCGCACTACAGAAACAAGACACTAAACTGGTCTAATTGCCTTAGTTAAGATAGAAGAAAGTAAACGTGTCTGGATACCGTAGTAAAGATATAAGAAACTGAACCTATTTAAACACCGCAGTGAAGATACAATAAATTAAACTTGTCTTAACTGCCGTAGTGGAAATACAAGAAAGCAAACTTGTCTGAATGCCGTAGTGTAAATACAAGAAACTAATCTTGTGTAACTGCCGTAGTGAATATACAAGAAACTAAACGCCGTAGAGGAAATGCAAGAAACTAAACTATCATCTAAACACTGCAATGAATATACAAGAAACTAAACTTTCTAACTGTCTTAAGCGGTGGACACACTAGCCGAATGTAGAATTCATTAGCCAATCAGCACTCCTATCGAGAAATCACGTGAGTGTTTGAAGACATAGACCCCGCCGTTTTTAATCATGTGACGTGAAAAGTGATGCAATCGACTGGTGAATCGGCCGAAACTTTCGGCTGGTGTGTCCACCCATTCGGCCGAATAAAATTCGGCGAAGATTGATTCGCCCGAACGATTCGGCTAGTGTGTCCACCGCTTAAGTGAATATACAAGAAACTAAACTTGTCTCACTGCCGTAGTTAAGTCTGGCCTATGTTTTATGCATACATTTTTCCAGTTCACCATCACAGGGAACCGCAATCCCCACAACAAATTGCTTCCATCGGCCCTGCAGTCAGGGACTCCTTATGTTAGCCCAATAAATAATTTGAATCGTAATGGTTTTATACTTAATCGAAACATCTCCAAATTCCAATACATTTCCTTGTTACTCGCAAACGATATTGGAAATAAAGCAGACACTGTATACAGCCAAAATCAAAGTAATTATATCGCGATGTATTCTGTAAGAAGCACGCTGTAAGTATGTAACCAACTACCATGCAACGAGAGTTACTATTATAATGGAACGAACATAGAAACTACGTTTGTATTCGTATCACTGAAAGAATACAAATAAATTAAAGTAAAGGCTCAATACCACTATTGTTGAAACTGAATAATATATCCCAATCTATATTCTGTTCAACAAAATGTACTCTTTTACAATATTCCAATTAATTGATGATACCAATTTCATCCTAACCCACCTAATTTAAACAATTTGAAAACAATCAACTAAATTATTTTGAAAGCTTAACGTATACATTTTCAAATGTTACTTACTAGTTTTAAAAATAATTTCGAACCCTCTGGACAAGTAAACTAGGATGTAATGGATAATTTACACAACAGGTGGGAAACATCTATTACTTAAGGCTTTTATTTATTTTCTGGAGCTAACATGCCAGCAAGCGTGTAATTGTCCCTTTAAGTAGCCAAGTCTCTAACTCATTATCACCCAAAGTCTTCGACATGGCAAACACGAAATATTTATCAATTTAAATCAACTTTGATGTTGTATTCTTACGGGACAAGATAGGCCTCTGATGTCTAATATGTAAGACAAAAAAACATTTGACCATTTATCCTGTCAAACGGTGACCACATAAACTTTTCTGGAGAGCATGCGCAAAAAATATATCAATATATTAGATATACTTTGTATTATAAATATGTCCCATAATATATTGGATATATGGGTATAATAGAACAAATATATATCAAATGTTGAATTATTTTGATTTAGATGGTTGCTCTAATTGGGCAAGAATGTCATTTGGTAAAAATAGCCAGAAATAGCATACACAGGTGTCAAATAACTCTAGACATATAGAATTATAGAGATTATGAATCTTTACACCAACCAGAAGCCCACTTGATTTTTCCTAGTGCTAATGCATTTAGACGACCTTTGTGTAAATTCTAATTCGATTCGTACGGCCTAATGGTAGGGTGTGACCCACCATAAATAAATATCTCGACAATTACGCCACAATATTCATATCCATACCAAGCCTTAAATCAGTTTCACACAAATATAGTCACTAAATAAACGATCATGTTGTACTAGAACTGGTTAAACACGTTTCAAATAAAGTTTTTTTCACAGAGATCATTGCTACCATAGATGAGTTATGCAGGTGTCATGAATCGGAAGTTACAAACGCCAAAGGAAAACACGAGTTGTCCCTCTATATAACTGACTAATACACAGTCGAATTTCTGCTAACTAATGATTTCTTCAAAGACCACAAGTTGTCATATGGGACTGCAATTTGCTTGATTGGCAGTAACTGCGAATCACAATTGTGGCTGTCATTGGGATATTGACACGCATATTTAGCCATATTTTGAAGACTAGAAGGCATTCTCAACACTTTAAACGTGTATACAATTATAAACACAACTGAATTTACCGTGTGGCATTTTCTTCTCGAACTACCCAGACACAATTAATTATACTATATAATACTCTATGAATATGTATTTTTAAAGCCCCAATAACACTCTTGTTGGAACTAAATAATTTGTCCCAATCTTTATTCTGGTCAACAAATTGTACTATTTTACAATACTACAATTAATAAATGACACAAATTTCATCCTATTTTCGAGCCCTCTGGACAGGTAAGATAGGTTGTAATGGATAATTTACACAACAGGTAGGACACTTACACATCTAGTAGTTCGAATAAGACTTTTTTTTCTGGACCTGTCAAGCCAGCAAGAGTGTTATTGTCCCTTTAAACGGGATATAGGGAATCAAGTAGTATCACTGTCAATTTCTAGTAATTATATCAGTATTCAATTTGAAAGAAAAAAATGTGTACCGTTCCCCATGTATTGTAAATAATATAAAAAAATAAATACATGTAAACGTATTTTAAATTGAAAAATCAAGTAAGAATTCTGGAGATATATTAATTTTTATATCGCGTGTGTTGAATTGATTTGTTAATTGCCGTGGGTGTCCGATTGAACAAAAAGAGTAACACATTAAATAGCAAACGAAATTCTTTTCTAACAAAGAAATAACATTTAAAATGAGTGAGGCTTTGAAAGACACTGCCAATAATTGTCTTCCTTCAGAGATACAATACCTAGCCAAAAGTCTACGTCACGTCCTGTTATCTATTATTGTCTTCTATACATATATATAAAAAATAATTACCCTTTCTCCAGTAACCACATTGTAAATAATTCACTTTGTACATGTATATATATAACATAAAATAAAACAAGAACGACCAATCCAAACCATTAGACAAAATTCGAAGTCCTAAAAACACGGTATGGGCAAAATAGTGTAATCAGCATATGGACTGTTCATGGTGTGCAAAATACACGACAAACAGTGGTAACAGGTGTCCCGAACAGTAATCTTATCATATCCAAACTATTAGACGAAATCTCGGTAAAATAGCGTGATTGGCCAATGGACTATCGGTATGCAAAATACATGTGATGAACAGTGTTTACAATGTAGTAGTATACGTGTCAATTAAATATATCTAGAATAATGACCGAAAAACATGTTATATTTACCAATCAAGTAAATATAACGGTCATAAAATATTTTAACGGTTTTAATAAGTTTAGTTCGCAAGTATCCCTGTAATTTTAAAGTTACATTATTCAAGATATAGATAAGAACTATCCATTCTTGATATAATAGTTCGAATGTAGGTGATTCATTAAAATTACTCTATTGCAAGCGAAGATATTGGCATTTGAAGATTTGGTAGACGTGTGCAATAATTTCAACCACGGTCCTGGTTGATCAAAGCTAATACTCGAAGCGTCTTGGCTCGCCATATTTGATTTATCACTGAAACGTTTTAATCTGTTTAATATCTGAGCGATCTGATGCCATCCAAAGTTGATTAAGGCCTGGATCAGTTAATTAATGTCTAATTAATACTTTAGAACACATTTCATGCCCAAATAAAGATCTACTTAAAACAAATCAGAATAAAAGGAACAAGCTCTGGCTTTACTTTATAGCTGAGACACAAACACCCCATAAGCTGGTGATATTGGAATATTACTACTAATAAATGGAAAGTTAACAATCGGAAAGTCCAAGTCATCACGTTTATCGTACAATTTAACACTAAAATCTAGAAGCAGATCCACGTAGAAAGTGTAATTGTCACTGTCAGTATTGTTTTTAATTTCTAGCCCATCAGGATATATGAATTCTACATAATCACTAAATTTTGGATAATTCAGTGATAAAACATCATCGATATATCGATTTAGTGAAATTAAAATGTCTGACTAATGGTTTATTTGTTTTAACGAGTGCCTGTATGTAATCGGTTTCGTAGGAATAGAGAAACAAACCAGCAAGCAAAGGTGCACATTTGGTGCTGATATATTTCCCCTCCAAATTCAACAAAGATATTATCATTATCAATTAAAAAAAAAACAACATCTGAATTATCTTGTTGTCGGTGAACTTATTTTTCAAATCATTATGTTTTTCACAAAATAGGTTAAAATTGTAATTAACAACTAAATATGGATATCTGACATTTCTCGATTTAGATAAAAAGACACCGTGGATAATGTATTTTAACCGAGCTTTTAATTTACTATGGGGAATTTTGGTGTACAAAGTAGAAAAGTCAAACGTTTGTGTAGATGAGACTGAAGCAAGTGTTCTAGATTGCAAACCAAGTAATTATTTGGATTTTTTTAATGTCCACATTTGGTTAATACTACTACGGTATTTTTGAATACTAGTACCCTCTTTAACTGCCGTTAGTATATGTCAGTGGTTTTGTAGAACACCGGGATGAACCTGCTATAAAACGTTGCATGTAGGGAGTTGTTATGTAGTTTAGGTATCCAATACAACAAGGGCAGATATGTATAGGTATTTCCACAGGGAGTATCAAATGAAGCGAGTACATATCTGTGATTGGATATAATTTCAACCTTACTAAGAGTAGAGAGTTTATATCTAGCACTGTCGATTCGTTTCCCGAAATTAAGTTCTTTGAACAGACAGTCATAATAATATCGTTTACGTATAAACACTATGTTATTTGACGCTTTATCAGCCGGCACAAAGATATACTTGTCATGTAAGGCGTTGGGATTTTGAAAATAGATTTAGGCCTATAGTGTCAACTAACAGACGTTGGATATAAATTATTAAAGTTTTCGGAATAAGCAAGTGGAGGAATAACACCTTTCAATGTTCCATTCCATTTCTAGCTACGACTAAATTAGGAGTTAGTCTACAATTAACCAAACAATAAGATAATAATTTATCGTATTATTATTGCCTATTCAACCATATATAAGTCCCGAAATGACCTCGTTTGTGTCGAGTGGACGTTAACCCATTTCTCTCTCTCTTTTCATATATTAAAACCTTCCAAAGAAAAGTGGAAAATATTTGCGGCTTCCCCGTCTTCTCTCACACTCATTAGTGTAATTTTTAAACATGCCAACTGGTACAGACGCTGACATTTAACTAATTTGTAAAGATCTGCTGATTGAAATCTGATTGAAATTTGTGACATTTAGGTACATATAACTTAAAGGGACAATAACATTCTGACTGGCTGGACAGGTCCAGAATTTTATTTTAGCTTTATTTTAACTACTAGATGTTTTAGTGTCCTACCTGTTGTGTATATTATCCATTACATCATATTTTACTTGTCCAGAGGGTTCGAAAATATGTTTAAATCAAAGTTACATTTGAAAGTGTTTACGTAAGGTCTTTCATTATCACACAGTTGAATTTTTTACAATTTTTACAATTAGGTGTGTTAAGATGAAATTCGTATCATTAATTAATTGAAATACTGTAAAATAGTACAATTTGATGACCAGAATAAAGATTGGGACATATTATTCAGTTACAACAAGAGTGGTATTGGGGCTTTAAAACATTGCAGGCACCTAAACAAAGAATATATCCATACTATTACTAGTATCTTGAAATATATCACCGATATCCCCCGTTCCTTTCGGGGTATCGTAGCAGTTTTTTACCCTGAAACTGCCTCTCATTTTTTTTAGAGAACTCAGATAACATATATTGTATATAGGCCTACTCTTATATCGAATTCCAACTGCCGATGTATCTTTTACGTGCACGCCAATTTGTACACGGGACCTATCCGAGCGACTAGACAACTTTCCTCGTCAGGTCCTACATCACTTAAAAAGTTTATGTTAGCCTAAATCTAAGATCTACAAATTACTTCGACAAACAATAGGCTGAGTATATATGAACCAAAGTATTCAAGAATTCCTAAATGAGATTCTAAACCTACGGCCATTAACTAAATATCCCGAGAGAAAATTGAAATACATGTTCTGTCTGACGTATGTGTCTGTTTCTCAAAAAATCCAACCAGAAGTTCAGCTACCAACGTGTTAAAAGCCATAATAGACCTTAAATCAGCTGAAAGGGTGAGTAACAAGGATTGCATTTTAAATTCGCTTCATTTTTCTCAATCACACGGTCTTGTTGGATAACCTGTTGACGTCTGAAGTCTATAAAAGTGACTTTTATATGGGTTTCTAAATCTAAATTCGGTAGCCTTTAATATTCCAACTGGCACAGCAAAAGTATGACGTAAAAGCCCAGGGGCGGATATAGGAATTTCAAAAAGGGGGGGGGGGCGCAAAATAAGGGGTTGAGTTGAGTGGTGGAAACAATCTTTTGTGAGCGTAGCGATCAACAAAAAACTTTGGGAGGGGGCGTGATCTTTTATGAAAATCCATCCTTATTGGTGTATTTTTAGAGCATTTGCTGTCTTATTTACTTCAGTTCAAATCAATTTCTATTTATATATTCAAATTTATTTAGTCCTATTCTTAAAACGGTGTTTGTGTTTTATTTGAGTACAACGAATTTTGACAACAGGCATATATTGATAATTAAAACACGTTGTTTTATTTGACTTGTGTCTCACAATTTTATTATATTACAGTGAAATGAGAATCAGGCCAGGCAGAAGTTGAAAAGCTCTCATCGTCCTCCTAGCCCTACTCCCGGGTCGTAGCAAATCCACACAGGCAAGAAAAGAAATAAGAAACATTGACATTATGAATAGGCTAGGACTAACTGTAGATTAAATAGCTTAAAAATTGATCGTAAAACCGGACGTACGACACCATTAACGACCTCTAAATCTAAACCTTTAACATTGGAGTGCCGTAAATTTGGATGATAGGGTCTACTACGGCACACAAAAATAAATAATGCCGTGGTAGACATGCATTGCGTTGGCTTTTATCATGGCTTTGCCGTTTGCCGTGGTAAATTTCGAGCGCTGAGTTTGTGTACAGAGAAGGACGAATTCGAGAGGGTTTAAATACGACTGGGTGGCTTTTTTGGATTTTTTCTTTGTGCTTAGCGGCAAAAATAGTGCCGCCTGGCGTGGCTACATCCCCGTTATTTGCATCTGTAGCAATTCCAAGAGCTATTTGGCTGATATTTCCGGACATATTTGGGTCTGAGAAAAGGCACTTTCAGAATTAAAAAAGGAACTTTAATCCGCTTCTGAAGCTCTAAATAACTGAACGCTGAGGATTCTTTACGTCATTATAGTCTCGTATTGTGCAACAGTCGACTGGTCGGGGAATGCCATCCCAACTGTCGTATAATCTTAATCAGCGTCTGTACATGGAGTAGACCAGGTGATTAATGAACGCCATTGGCACCTGGAACCACACTCTCAGAAAAGCCTGACGCAATCCATCGGCTATGTTTTGTCTCGGTACGACGTAATTACTTAAGTGTCGTCTGAATTTCACCCCAAAGTTGTTCAATTGAGTTTAAGCCCGGACTAAAGACTGACCAGTGCATATCGTTGAAACCGTTCTGCTGTAGAAAGTCAAGAGTGACTCTGGTGTCGTGGTCACGGACGTTGTAATGCCGAGAAAAATTATTTGGAACAACACATGACCCACTCCCTTCTTCTGGCCGATTCCAACCCAAACTATTATG
Source organism: Patella pellucida (assembly GCA_917208275.1). NCBI lineage: Eukaryota > Metazoa > Mollusca > Gastropoda > Patellidae > Patella > Patella pellucida. The sequence goes on from OU795037.1 coordinate 6,610,635, forward strand.
TTCGTGAGTCTCGTTCCATGACACATTGGTCAGTAAAACGCTGGCCACGTCGACGCCATATTCTGGTCCTGCCATCTGCAGTTGATACGCTATACTGACTCTCATCTGTAAACAGAACAGTTCTCAGTTGCCTGTATCGCCAGTTCTTGTGTAGTTGGACAAACTGTAGACGCCCACGTCGAAGGGCGGGGATCAGTCTACGGTAAGATCTGCGGCAATGGACGTCGGCGCACTGTCTGACTCAGATGGCTGTGTGAAAGGATTATGCACGTGCTGTCGTACACCATGGCGGCCTTGATCGGGGCGGGGGCGACCATCTGTGGTGTTGTTGGCCCGAACGCGTTGCTGAAGCCTATAGATCAGTGCTTCTCAACCTTTATCATACAATTCCCAACCTGAGAAATATTTTCTCCGCTATTCACCCCTGGCCCTAAAAAAACATCAAATTACTTAAAACTGAAACATGATAATTATTTATCGTTTCAAATACAATGAACAAAAGCCATGGATTTACACATTAAAAGTACAATGACCCTTGTTTAGTGAGCACCTTTAGCTTGGTGTTTTTGAACAAGGGTCGTAACATCCGGAACTAACTTTGTTAACTTCAGGCGTAGATCGCCGCGTTCAGTAATGTCCAGATTGCCTCGTTTTTTTGTCAATAAATCCGCTACGGCGCTGAATGCACACTCCAAGAGATACGAAGTGGGGATAGGTAATAGCAAGTTTTGTGCTCGTGTACTCAAATTTGTAAAGTTTTCAACGAATATTTTCGTTTTTTAATCCAGAAGGGTCTTGTTTGCACTCCGCAACTCTGCATTCAAACCGTTAAGCTTTCCGAAAATATCGACAAGACAATAGATTTGTGCTTTTGCTTCGTCACCTTGTCAGACAGCCATTTCGTCTTTATCAGCTAGAAACTCATTCAAAGCATCGTACAACTCAACAAACAGTTACCCTTGGACAGCCAGCGCACTTCTGTATGTAAAATCGATCGACTGACTGATGGCTCCCGATGCAAATTCCCCGCTATTAAAAAAATTCACCCCTTTGTGTATAATTCACCCAAATTCCACTTTTTTTTCAAAATTTCATCCCCGAGCATTTCGAATTCACCCATGGGAGTGCACATAGACCCCGGTTGAGGAGCACTGCTATAGATGGTCCGAACATTGACCTGTAGGTGATTGACAACGGTTTGGGCAGTGTGGCCATCGTCGAGTCTTCCAAGCGCCTGGTTCCTCTGCGCTGACGTTGTAGTGTGAATGATACAATCATGTATGAGGTGAATTTTTTAGGGCTGGTGCAGCATGAGTTACATGAAAATCATGGAGAAAACTCAACTCAGGTCAGGCTGCGTTTTTGAGAACATTTCCTGGGTTCAACTCTGTGGGAAGGAACCTTATTGCTCAGGTAAAGTTTAAGATTTGGTCAAGTTTTATACAATGCGTCTATTCAGAGTAACATACCAACGTTTCTTTTAGCTGCTTAGTTTACTATTAGGGCTAGGGTACATTAGTCGACCGATATCTATTATTGGGGTTAGGTTTATTGATACCCATAGTTATAGTAGTTCTTATAGCGGCGGACTAGTGAACCCCTCTCCTTAATTTGTATAGCTGTAGCACGTAGATCAACCAGAATGTAGATAGAAAGGAAAATATGAACATTCTGAAAACAACTCATCAAAAATAATGTTATTATTGTTAAATCAAATATACACCTTCTTGTTCTTGGATACACATAGATTCATACAAATGCTATGGCAGTTTTAGCGTCTAAAAATAGCACCAAAAAAATGACGATGTTATACGGATCATCTCTCTATGCTGCCGTATCTGTGTGTGGTATAAGAAATACACACATCCATGACGTCACACACACACAATAGATACGATTACGGCCGTCAGGGATAGACGCTTGCCAAAAGTCTCTAGTAGGGACAATCCTATCATAACGTATCGGACGACAATGGGGACAGCATATTAATAAAATAAAACCAAGTACGAACAATCCAAACCATTAGACAAAATTCGAAGTCCTAAAAAAACGGTATAGGCAAAATAGTGTAATATGGCAAAATAGTGTAATATGGCAAAATAGTGTAATATGGCAAAATAGTGTAATTAGCATATGAACTGTTCACCGTGTACAAAATACACGACAAACAGTGGTAACAGGTGTCCCGAAGAGTAATCTTATCCTATCCAAACTATTAGACGAAATCTCGGTAAAATAGCGTGATTGGCCAATGGACTATCGGTATGCAAAATGCACGTGACGAACAGTGTTTACTATGTAGTAGTATACGTGTCAATTAAATATATCTAGAATAATGACCGAGAAAAACATGTTATTATTTACCAATCAAGTCAATATAACGGTCATAAAATATTTTAACGGTTTTAATAAGTTTAGTTCGCAAGTATCCCTGTAATTTTAAAGTTACATTATTCAAGATATAGATAAGAACTAGCCATTCTTGGTATAATAGTTCGAATGTAGGTGATTCATTAAAATTACTCTATTGCAAGCGAAGATATTGGCATTTGAAGATTTGGTCGACGTGTGCAATAATTTCAAGCACGGTCCTGGTTGATCAAAGCTAAGACTCGAAGCGTCTGGGCTCGCCATATTTGATTTATCACTGAAACGTTTTAATCTGTTTTCTGAGCAATCTGATGCCATCCAAAGTTGATTAAGGCCTTGATCAGTTAATTAATGTCTAATTAATACTTTAGAAAACAATTCATGTCCAAATAAAGACCTACACGAGGCAGATTTAGCTCTTGAATAATGCATGTATAAGTTTAGATGACAAGTGCTTCGATCTACTTAAAACAAATCAGAATAAAAGGAACAGGCTCTGGCGTTACGTTATAGCTGAGACACAAACACCCCATAAGCTGGTGATATTGGAATATTACTACTAATAAATGGAAAGTTAACAATCGGAAAGTCCAAGTCATCACGTTTATCGTACAATTTAACACTAAAATCTAGAAGCAGATCCAAGTAGAAAGCGTAATTGTCACTGTCAGTATTGTTTTTAATTTCTAGCTCATTAGGATACATGAATTCTACATAATCACTAAATTTTGGATAATTCAGTGATAAAACATCATCGATATATCGATAGGTGAAATTAAAATGTCTGACTAATGGTTTATTTGTTTTAACGAGTGCCTGTATGTAATCGGTTTCGTAGGAATAGAGAAACAAACCAGCAAGCAAAGGTGCACATTTGGTGCTGATATATTTCCCCTCAAAATTCAACAAAGATATTATCATTATCAATTTAAAAAAAAAAACATCTGAATTATCTTGTTGTCGGTGAACTTATTTTTCAAATCATTATGTTTTTCACAAAATATGTTAAAATTGTAATTAACAACTAAATGTGGATATCTGACATTTCTCGGTTTAGATAAAAAGACACTGTGGATAATGTATTTTAACCGAGCTTTTAATTTACTATGGGGAATTTTGGTGTACAAAGTAGAAAAGTCAAACGTTTGTGTAGATGAGACTGAAGCAAGTGTTCTAGATTGCAAACCAAGTAATTATTTGGATTTTTTTAATATCCACATTTGGTTAATACTATTACGAGAGTATATATTGTCACGGTATTTTTGAATACTAGTACCCTCTTTAACTGTCGTTAGTATCTGTCGGTGGTTTTGTGGAACACCGGGATGAACCTGCTATGAAACGTTGCATGTAGTTTAGGTATCCAATATAACAAGGGCAGATCTGTATAGGTATTTCCACTTGGAGTATCAAATGAAGCGAGTACATATCTGTGATTGGATATAATTTCAACCTTACTAAGAGTAGAGAGTTTATATCTAGCACTGTCGATTCGTTTCCCGAAATTAAGTTCTTTGAACAGACAGTCATAATAATATCGTTATGTATAGGTATCTCCACATGGAGTATCAAATGAAGTGAGCACATATCTGTGATTGGATATAATTTCAACCTTACTAAGTGTAGAGAGTTTATACCTAGCACTGTCGATTCGTTTCCCGAAATTAAGTTCTTTGAACAGACAGTCATAATAATATCGTTTACGTATAAACACTATGTTATTTGACGCTTTATCAGCCGGCACAAAGATATACTTGTCATGTAAGGCGTTGGGATTTTGAAAATAGATTTAGGCCTAGTGTCAACTAACAGACGTTGGATATAAATTATTAAAGTTTTCGGAATAAGCAAGCGGAGGAATAACACCTTTCAATGTTTTATTCCATTTCTAGCTACGACTAAATTAGGAGTTCGTCTACAATTAACCAAACAATAAGATAATAATTTATCGTATTATTATTGCCTATCCAACCATATATAAGTCCCGAAATGACCTCGTTTGTGTCGAGTGGACGTTAACCCATTTCTCTCTCTCTTTTCATATATTAAAACCTCAAAAAGCAAAGTGGAAAATATTTGCGGCTTCCCCGTCTTCTCTCACACTCATTAGTGCATTTATACACATGCCAACTGGTACAGACGCTGACATTTAAATAATTTGTAAAGATCTGCTGATTGAAATCTGATTGAAATTTGTGACATTTAGGTACATATAACTTAAAGGGACAATAACATTCTGGCTGGCTTGACAGGTCCAGAATTTTATTTTAGCCTTATTTTAACTACTAGATGTTTTAGTGTCCTACCTGTTGTGTATATTATCCATTACATCATATTTTACTTAATTGTCCAGAGGGTTCGAAAATATGTTTTAATCAAAGTTACTTTTGAAAGTGTTTACGTAAGGTCTTTCATTATCACACAGTTGATTTTTTTTATAATTTTTACAATTAGGTGTGTTAAGATGAAATTCGTATCATCAATTAATTGAAATATTGTTAAATAGTACAATATGTTGACCAGAATAAAGATTGGGACATATTATTCAGTTACAACAAGAGTGGTATTCGGGCTTTAAAACATTGCAGGCACCTAAACAAAGAATATCCCCATACTATTACTAGTATCTTGAAATATATCACCGATATCCCCCGTTCCCTTCGGGGTATCGTAGCAGTTTTTTTACCCTGAAACTGCCTCTCATTTTTTCTAAGAGAACTCAGATAGCCTCTATTGTATATAGGCCTACTCTTATATCGAATTGCAAATGCCAATGTATCTTTTAAGTGCACGCCAATTTGTACACGGGACCTATCCGAACGACTAGACAACTTTCCTTGTCAGGTCCTACATCACTTAAAAAGTTTATGTTAGCCTAAATCTAAGATCTACAAATTACTTCGACAAACAATAGGCTGAGTATGTATGAACCAAAGTATTCAAGAATTCCTAAATGAGCTTCTAAACCTACGGCCATTAACCAAATATCCCGAGAGAAAATTGAAATACATGTTCTGTCTGACTTATGTGTCTGTTTCTCAAAAAATCCAACCAGAAGTTCAACTACCAACGTGTTAAAAGCCATAATAGACCTTAAATCAGCTGAAAGGGTGAGTAACAAGGATTGCATTTTAAATTCGCTTCATTTTTCTCAATCACACGGTCTTGTGGAATAACCTGTTGACGTCTGAAGTCTATAAAAGTGACTTTTATATGGGTTTCTAAATCTAAATTCGGTAGCCTTTAATATTCCAACTGGCGCAGCAAAAGTATGACGTAAAAGCCCAGGGGCAGATCTAGGAATTTTGAAAACGGGGGGGGGGGGGGGGGGCGCCGCAAAAGAAGGGGTCGCCGTTGAGTTGAGTGGTGGAAACAATCTTTTGTGAGCGTAGCGAGCAACATAAAATTTTTGGAGGGGGCGTGATCTTTTATGAAAATTCATCCCTTATTGGTGTATTTTTAGAGCATTTGCTGTCTTATTTGCTTCAGTGCAAATCAATTTCTATTTATATATTCAAATTTATTTAGTCCTATTCTTAAAACGGTGTTTGTGTTTTATTTGAGAACAACGAATTTTGACAACAGGTATATATTGATAATTAAAACACGTTGTTTTATTTGACTTGTGTCTCACAATTTTATTATATTACAGTGAAATGAGAATCGGGCCAGGCAGAAGTTGAAAAGCTCTCATCGTCCTCCTAGCCCTACTCCCGGGTCGTAGCAAATCCACACAGGCAAGAAAAGAAATAAGAAACATTGACATTGTGGATAGGCTAGGACTAACTGTAGATTAAATAGCTTAAAAATTGATCGTAAAACCGGACGTACGACACCATTAACGACCTCTACATCTAAACCTTTAACATTGGAGTGCCGTAAATTTGGATGATAGGGACTACTACGGCACACAAAAATAAATAATGCCGTGGTAGACATGCTTTGTGTGGTCTTTTATCATGGCTTTGCCGTTTGCCATGGTAAATTTCGAGCGCTGAGTTTGTGTACAGAGAAGGACGAATTCGAGAGGGTTTAAATACGACTGGGCGGCTTTTTTGGATTTTTTCTTTGTGCTTAGCTGCAAAAATAGTGCCGCCTGGCGTGGCTACACCCCCGTTGCTTGCATCTGTAGCAATTCCAAGAGCTATTTGGCTGATATTTCCGGACATATTTGGGTCTGAGAAAAGGCACTTTTAGAAGTAAAAGAGGCACTTTAATCCGCGTCTGAATCCCTAAAAAACTGAACGTTGAGGATCCTTTACGTCATTAGTCTCGTATTGTGCAACAGTCGACTGGTCTGGGAATGCCACCCCAACTGTCGTGTAATCTTAATCAGCGTCTGTACACGGAGTAGACCAGGTGATTAATGAACGCCGTTGGCACCTGCAACCACACTCTCAGAAAAGCCTGACGCAATCCATCGTCTATGTTTTGTCTCGGTACGACGTAATTACTTAAGTGTCGCCTGAATTTCACCCCAAAGTTGTTCAATTGAGTTTAAGCCCGGACTAAAGACTGGCCAGTACATATCGTTGAAACCGTTCTGCTGTAGAAAGTCAAGAGTGACTCCGGTGGTGTGGTCACGGACGTTGTAATGCCGAGAAAAATTATTTGGAACAACACATGACCCACTCCCTTCTTCTGGCCGATTCCACCCCAAACTATTATGTTAGTGAGTCTCGTTCCATGACACATTGGTCAGTAAAACGCTGGCCACGTCGACGCCATTTCTTGTGTAGTTGGGCAAACTGTAGACGCCCACGTCGAAGGGTGGGGATCAGTCTACGGTAAGATCTACGGCAATGGACGTCGGCGCACTGTCTGACTCAGATGGCTGTGTGAAAGGATTATGCACGTGCTGTCGTACACCATGGCGGCCTTGTGGTAACCCTTGATCTACCAGTTCGGGGGCGACCATCCGTGGTGTTGTTGGCCCCTACGCGTTGCTGAAGCCTATAGATCAGTGCTTCTCAACCTTTATCATACAATTCCCAACCTGAGAAATATTTTCTCCGCAATTCACCCCTGACACTACAAAAACATCAAATTACTTAAAACTGAAACATGATAATTATGTATCGTTTCAAATACATATTTAATGAACGGATGCCACGGATTTACACATTAAAAGTACAACGTCCCTTGTTTAGTGAGCACCTTGAGCTTGGTGTTTTTGAACAAGGGTCGTAACATCCGGAACTAACTTTGTTAACTTCAGGCGTAGATCGCCGCGTTCAGTAATGTCCAGATTGCCTCGTATTTTTGTCAATAAATCCGCTACGGCGCTGAATGCACACGCCAAGAAAAGTTAATAGCAAGTTTTGTGCTCGTGTACTCAAATTTTGTATAGTTTTCAGCGAATATTTTCGTTTTTTAATCCAGAAGGGTCTTGTTTGCACTCCGCAACTCTGCATTCAAACCGTTAAGCTTTCCGAAAATATCGACAAGACAATAGATTTGTGCTTTTGCTTCGTCACCTTGTCAGACAGCCATTTCGTATTTATCAGCTACACTGTTAGAAAAAATCTGGTAAATTTACAGTAAAACTACTGGCAGCTATGGGTTTAATTAACCGTCCTCAACTGGGCTTGATAACGAGATAATACAACCTATGGTCAGAAAGTCAATACATTTTTCTATACATTTATGAATTTTTGCATACTTACAATCTGATTAACGTATACGATGAATAATAATACACGTTATAGATCGTATAAATAATTGAAATTAGATATACACATCATGCGATAAACCAAATTTCTCAAAATGTGATTGTCCATAATATGGTCAATAAATTAGAATGAGTAATATTAGAAGGTAGTCATAAGGAATGGTTCGTTGTTATGAAATACTAAAATAAAATAAGAGACAGTAAATTTTCCAGTAAGTAAATTTACAAAATAATGTGAATAAACCCACATCTGTAAAATTACCTTGCTATTTTCAGTTTAATATTGTAAGTATGTATTTTTATGGGGTTTCAGTGTGCCTTTGATGTGCCCCCCCCCCTCCCTGGATCCGTGCCTGGACACTAACCACGGGAAAATTATTTAGAGTGCTGATTGAAGATTCAGTTTCGAAATGTTTAGAGAAATCCCATATTTGTATCTATTTGAAACAACTCTTGTCTGACGACTTTATTAAGAGAGCACGACTTTATTAAGAGAGCACCATCTTCTAAATTACATGTATATGATAAAACGTTAGTCGGGTTAATAGCAAACTATAAACTACGGTTTTTCACGTATGTCCGTTCGTCATCAACTGGCTCCCTCGCATGATAAAGGCTACAGTTTTTCACCCACGCCCGTCCGGTAACAATTGGTTCTCGGCTCCACTAGAAAAGATTACCATTCATTTTGAATGTGACATGATGTATTCATCCGCCAATCGCTTCGCAAAGATCCGAGATGGCGGTTCTAAGTCGCGTTTCTTTAGAAATTTCGCGTATTTTATGCTCATATCACCGAATCACCCACATTGCGCGCTACACATAGTTACCGGTAAATCATCAAATGTTCTAAGGATCATTAATATGTAACTCATGCCTGATGATTGAGAAATCGGCAGCATTTCTTTCAAAAACATCTATCCAATCAGAAGCCACTGGGGATGGAGGAGCTTATGAACCAAATTAAGATTGATTAATGTCCGGAGAGATTTCCCAAAGATAAAACTTATTTCCGGAGTTCGCCCCAATTTTTGCGAAAGCCTTTGGGAATTCGATTCAGTTTTGAATGGATTTTATTTTTTAGTTTAAGGTGAATCACTAGGCTTTTTTGCAGGTGGGCTATAATGCAATCGAGAAGCAGTAATAAAAGAACACCGTAACCCTAATACTATGCTTTATGTTATATGCAATGGACAACAAGTTTCATCTTTTCAGATTGAACAAGCCAAGCCTCTTTTACTACAATTTTATTGAAGCAACACTGTCAACCCCCAAGACAGTGAATTTCTTTGCGATGATTTATCTAATTTCCTGACTGAAACTATAACTTGAATTATCTTCAGCTCACAGGCTTCGTTTTATTAATATTTTTAAGTTAATTAGCTCTTAACTTCTTTTAGGCGAGGGATCACGGTGGCTAAGTGGACAAGGCGCTGGTTCGCTAGCCTGGAGGTTGAGTGTTCGATCCCTGCATTGGCCGAGAAAGTTCATCTCGATTTTCCGGCGTGATTTCCCCTTGTCAGTGATGCAGAAGGAGGGCCTGACAAGGACAGCTGCCTAGTCGTTCGGATGGGACGAAAAACCGAGGTCCCGTGTACAAATTGGAGTGCACGTAAAAGATCCCTTGGCAGTTGGAATTCGATATAAGAGTAGGCCGTAGCGCCGCTGCCCGGGCAAAATTTCCCTCATTGCACACTGTGGCGTATGCCCGTCTTCAATTAGCCCAGGTACGGTGCTTAAGCGTAGGACGTTAAACCCCATTTCATTCATTCATTCATTCTTTTAGGCGAGCTGAATATTTTACCAAAATCCCAAGTTGCTAAGTATTTCAATGCATGTATTTAAAAAGGAAAATAAACTATAGTGATATTGGTAGAGCCGTGGCTTCGTTTTGCCAAATTTGGGTAGAGCAAAGAAGACTCACTGTGCTGGATGGTGTTATAAATTATACTCAGATTGGGTTTCAGGTACCGACGTACTACCAAACCAGCGGTGGCATTTTGAATATGCTGTAATTGCCGGGGTTGGTAATCGTGGAGACGAAAAACAAACTATTACAATAGTATTAAAGGGACAATAACACTCTTGTTGGTTTGACAGCATCCTCGGATACCCAGTGATTTCATTCCGTTCTACTTCACTATACCCTGGGTTAATCTATAGGGCTTCCAATATTTCAAATTGCTAGAATATAGCTATACTGTACGAGCCAATCAGAAAACAGTTTACAAATCAATCGTTTCGCCTTCGTTTTATAAGGGTAGATAACCATATCCATGTCCATTTACTGATTGATTTATGTAAGTAATGTATATATTAATAATTTATTTATATTCAATTATATTATGAAAATCTGTAGCATGGGTTGTTGATTCCAAATATAAGGGTAGATAACCATATCCATGTCCAGTTACTGATTGATTTATGTAAGTAATGTATATATTAATAATTTATTTATATTCAATTGTATTATCAAAATCTAAAGCATGGGTTGTTGATTCCAAATATGTATCACATCTATATGTTTCACTTTTGTTATCATTTTTACTATTCGTTCTTTGTTTGAAATAATAATAATAATATGTCGTTTTGTTATGTTTATTAATAATGGATGTATACTCGGTAATTCCCAATTATATATTTACGACATCACGTGTACATAAAATTCGCGGAACGAACACACAATTCTCAATAAAGCTAATGACTCTACATGATTGAATGAACGTTTGGTCATCAATAATAAATCATATAATTATGCTTTTAGAATAGGCCAACACTGTCAGAAGAGAGTAACTTCCCTTTGGGCAATGTCCTTTTTAAATAACAGTTTATGGGATTGGTCGATAAAATTAGCACAAGCATCAATAGTGGATAACTTGAAAACGTGCCCCCCCCCATAGATTAACCCAGGGTATAGTGGGGTAGAACGGAATGAGTACACTGGGTAACCGAGGATGGTTTGACAGCTGTAGAATATAAAAAATAGCCCTAGATGTTTTATTGCCCTGTTGTGTAAATTATTCATTACACCCTATTTTACTTGTCCAGAGGGTTCGAAAATATTTTAAAATCACAATCATATTTTAAAAGGGGTTTAGTTTAGTTAGGCTTTTCAAAGCATTTAGTTGGATTTTTTTTTAAAATTTAAATTAGGTGTATTAAGAATTAAGATGAAATTTGTATCATCAATTAATTACAATATTGTAAAATTGTACAATTTGTTGACCAGTATAAAGATTTGGACATCTTATTCAGTTACAGCAAGAGTGGCATTTAGCCTCAAAGGCTAGAACCAATTGTTCTACATTATGTCGACACAGGGATTCTCATCGCATTAGTGCGACCCCATATAAGAATACAACCAATAAATTATTGACGGTTAATAATTTGAAAATAATTATTAAATTAATCCTAGCTATAGTTTAGTTTTAAGAAAATCGTAAAACGCCCGAGGAAAATCGAAAAGTCCGAGCAATTACACGGTTTCAAAGGCAAGGGAAAAAGATAAATGGTCCATCCGTATGAACACGTAGGTTATATCGAAACTATAGCGAATTGTATATATATAATATGGGTAAGGCGCTGGCTCGCTAGCATTGGCCGAGAAAGTTCATCCAGATTTCCCGGCGTGGTTCCCCCTTGTCAGTGATGCAGAACGGAGGGCCTGACAAGGACAGCTGTCTATTCGTTCGGATAGGTCCCGTGTACACATTGACGTGCACGTAAAATATCTCTTGGCAGTTGGAATTCGATATAGCGCATTCCCGTCGTCATTAGTCCAGGTTAGGAATAGGACGTTAAACCCCATTTCATTACATTTCATATCAGACTGGCGAAATGTGCCATGACCGATCCAAACGCATATATGGAGCCGAAGTTTTACAAAATGGCTAGAAAAATGGCGGAAGAAAATAGCAATAGTACTGCAGAATGAGCTTTAAACTACCTCGGAGACACTTTAATCCTTATATTCCTATAATAGCACAAACAATTAACAGCCAAACGCAGTCCACCATTGGACCATATTTGAGTGCAAATGTTGTTAATAGTTGTCGTTTATTTCGATCGTAGGGCATTAAGTTGTTCAGATATATATTAATTAATTCAGCGACCCCGAAAACCTATAGTTTGACAACACGTAGACAATAGCACAGCATATTGAATGACATAATGTCCGTATTGAATACATCCCGGTTGGTGCAGAATAAGACATAAGACGCCATTTCATTTTATATTTAAAAGTAATTTTATATACGAAATGTAAAACACAAAATAAACTGGATTGAATTCAGTAACGTTATCTTACAGAAACATAATCTAAAGCTTAGCGCAGACATTACTTCACACAGAAAAGTTTAAATCCTTTTATTCCATTGTTGCTTCCTATGGTTTAATCATGTCTTGTGGCAATTTTTCTCCTAATTTAATTTCCCAGTTCCCGTGCTTATATATTGGAAAATGCAGTTGTGATCTATCTTTTAATTGGAGATTTAATTTAAACAGCGCAAGGCACTAGAATGTTATTCCTGTTAATAGGAAGAATTGACTTAAATAGTGTAGAACACGGGGGGGTTAAATTATATAAGTAACAGAAGATGACAATGATAGACATTAATTGATTTCTACTATACAGTGTCAATACGACAGCAAGCTGAATCTGACGATAGGGCCGCGTGGGAGAATGAAGTCAGTTTGCCAATCATATAAAGCGCACTGTACAATAATACATTGTATAGCAAAGCTTGGTTCCTGCGTCGCCCTTTGTCTAAGACCAGTGTACAAAACAGCGGATGGTAGTAGAGCGTGGTTTCAAGTACGTGGTTGTTTCCGAGGAGTAAATCTATTAAACCTCCAATCGTAAGGCGTGGTTCCGTTCCTTTGAGATTTGTTTGTTGAGAGTTAATAAACAGTTGCTATAAATTACTTGGAGTATTTTCCAATTGCACAGTTATCGAGTTTACGCAGTTGTAAAGATTAGAGAAGTATTTAACTTTGTACATTGTAATAGTATTATTGTACAGACAAGGAATCTTATACTGAAGAAAACTTCTTTTGGTACTGCAACTTTTAAAAAGTACTTAAACTTTTAACAAAACTTCACAATGCAGTCGGAGGTAGTTTTAACAAAGGGAATAGCTGTGTTATTGGTAGTTCTAAGTCTGTTTTTAAGTCAAACAGTAGCCTTCAGTGAAACAGATTTACAATATGAAGACAAAAAAAGTTTTTCTGTGGAGATTGAATGTCAATGTTGTATGCGTTCTTACGATCGATCCTGCTGCGAAAAGTGTTTTGAATCCAAATCTTCTGTTACGCCGTTTTTTGCAAAACGATCAGAACCAGAATATATTGAGTCCCGGGTGAGGCGGTTTACAGGTTGTAACTGTTGCTACATGAGTCGATTTTCAAATGGTTTTTGTTGTGGTGTTTGTAACACAGCGTCCAAGCGATGGGCAAAACGAAGCAGTTCCAATGATTTACCAGGTCCTGAAACCGGTTCTATTCTGTCCGAGACCAGAATTTCCGATTGTTCCTGTTGTGATGTTTTTAAGAATAAAGATTGTTGTGAGCGATGTTTAAAACAAATTTTCATTTGAACTATTTGAGGAACAGTATCTTTCTGCAAAGCCCCAAGATAGAATGATGGAGACAAAAGCGGGACGATGTTGTGAGCTATTTTAAATAATGGCAGTTTGCAAAGCAGGATTTGTAGCACACGGATTTCATATGGATTGACGCAAATATTATAAAATATATATTTTATAAATAAACATTTTTAATGTTTCAAACTTGTGATTATTTCTATGTCAAAATGGTAAGTAGAAACTAGAGGAACTGGATTGGTTATGTATAGAGAAGCCGCTTTTGAATTTCAACAAAACACTATAGTATATCAAAGATACTTGTATTTTTTAATTGCGAGCATTCGTAACAATGCTGTAATATTCTTAATGAATTGAGCAATGAAATTTGGTTGTTTCAAGCACAAGGTAGAGCCGATTTCTTTAAGATAATAGTTCCAAAATAGATAATTCAAAAATAATATATTGAAAATTTTATTTCATCAATTCGAAGTCAAGTTATATAAAATTTAAGGCATAATGAAAGACCTGCGATATGCAAATTTAACTCTTGAATAATGTATCGTTAGGTCTTGTTATATTTTTTAGAGATACATATTTTAATAAAATTACATATTTTCCATTTAGAAATTGTTTAGGAATTAGTTTGCAATACACATTTTCTAGTTGATAATTGTGACTTAAAGGAGCTCAATCGCTAACATTCAGGACCTAGACATTGACGCAAATGGATGGCAACGCAAAAAATGTATATAAACTGATTTACATTCAATCATTTTCGTTTTTACTCTAATTATATTCGGCGATATACAATGGCTATTTCTAGTGTCTGATTATTTCAGTCCACATAGTATTCATTGTGCATGCTCTCCAGATAAAAATATTTCTCGTTCTTTGAGACCCTTGTTGAAAATCGGCCTGAAACGCATTATGGTACACGATTCGTGTACCAATGGTGAAATGTTTATTTTGTCTTAAATATAGGATATCAAAAGCCCATCTTTTCCAGGTAAGATGACAACGTTAATGTTGACAAATAATTCGTGTTTTGAATGCCGAAGACTTTGGACGATACCGAGTTAGAGACCTAGCTACTTTAAGTCACATTAAAATCCGTTATATAAATGTATAGGGACACAACTTCCATTCTTACGAAATATAATTAAGTGACAAAAGCAGCTCATGTTATACCTTTGGTCTTTTGATTGTATATTTGCATGTTCGTTGAAATAATTATATATTTTATTATCCATAAACTAGCATGTATTTAAAAGCCAATATTTAAATTAGGGAACTTTAAAATTGAAACTGAGACGGTTAAGTGTTGGAATTATGTCATGTATGCAAAAGATTGGTTGATTTTTAGCCACAAAGCTGCTACATCCATGAAAATATATTTTGTCAATTGCTCTGCTACATTGTCTTATTAGTTATGTATTTCCTTTCATTCTATTATTGTTAATTAAAATAAACCATTTTCAAATCAAACCGTCGTTATTAGTAACATGATCAGCCGTAACAATATTAGTGTTGAAGACACAATGATTGCTGGAAACCAATAGATGTTATTTATTTTCGCTTCAACTCAATGATCATATATAGGTGGCTAGGCAATGTAGAAGCTTAATATAGCTCCAGAGGCGGATCCAGGGGGGGGGGGTTAGGGGCCCGAGCCCCCCTAAATAACAGTATAAAAAATAGATATGCGCCACAAATCACCATCATCGACTCCCCGATTTTTTCAAAATTTTTCTTGTGGGACCCCAACGGGCCCCCCTAACAGGATTTTCTGGGTCCGCCTCTGTGTAGCTCTATGAAATATTTTAAGGGAAATGTTTACCATTCAATAATGCGACTTTTAGTCTTCTTGAAGCTCGTTAACATCTTTAAAAATTCTGGTAATAGGTGACACGGAGATCACAATGGACGTTTGGCAGACATGAGCCTTGCTAACAATATTTAATTTATTATATTTGACCCTTTAATGAGGATCACCAAACCCGACCAATTTCATACTGCAAACAATGGACGATTGTGTGTGGCATTTAATTCTATGCCAATTTTTGAATGCATAAAAAAGTACCATGTGTTCACACGTTCAAGTAACATGTTAGGAAAGTCCCCCCCCCTTTCTCCCTGTTTTCCTACATGTCAATATCTGGCGGTTTCTATTCGGTATTATAACTTTACGATGAGAAGAGGGGAAGTCCCCAGTGATATGTGTTTCAAGTGACCTATCAACTGATGGTTGTATGTGGGTTAAAATATTTATGGTTATACCCATACACAGACACTTCGTACGAGTTTATCTAAGCTTATTACATTATCGTGTCTTATATTCTTCAACAGTTGTTAGATGTTTGATAATTTAATACTTACTATTTCTACTTCGTCGCTTTGTCGCTATCTATTATTGCTAATAAAACTTTATTTAATCCCTATGGAGTTCCAATGAACTAAATTGGTCAATTTACAGCGTTATTCGCCACTAAACTTGACGCGCTATCATTTTGTCTGTGACACGAACAGGGGTCAAAGGGATTCCCCTTTGTTTGCTTACCGACCAAATCACGTACAACGGATAGATTATTAATCTCGAAGGTTACTACAATAAAACCTAAAATTGTGGTAACAAATTAGAAATGAGATGTATTCCGGTTGTCCAACGAAGTAAGTAATCAGAAATTTATATCGTTTCAAGTCAGATTTGTAAATAACAACGCTATAAAATAACAAATTTATTTACGTTTTGGGCTATATAAGAAATAAACAAATACTTCTCTGTAAAATACGCGGATTGTGAGATGATGAAGTAAGAAATATTTTCATCAAGCCATGATAAAATGGTCCCACTGTCGTAACCCCTTTAGTGCTCGTGTCATATAAGGCAATGGCCAATCTTGAGCCCTTGAACTGTTACCAGAGCTGGTCGTCCTTTTAGAGTCGACATCAACTATAAGTTACTTGGAGGAACTCCACAGAATTTCAGAGATAAAATGTTTTCCCTCCGTCGAGATCTTGCAAATAGTGTGGCATGACATGTCATCTAAACAACCTCCCGTATGATTTGTATTCTAAAACTGATTTTTGTTAGGGATCAAGCTATTCATAAATATTGGAGTTCAAATTGTCCGTCCCCTTGACCCCTCTGGGAGGGTCAGTTTTGAAATCGGGACCCCTCTAAACATGATCATCGCTATACCCGCCAATAATGGTTGAATTTTCATGATCTTAAGTTCATTTTCGTGTTTTTATACGCCCACATTTTCACTAGGACGTATTATGTCGTCGCCCCTGTCCACCTGGACTTCCGTCCGTCCGTCCACAATTGTTTGTGGACTCTCTAAAGGTCACAATTCTTGTTCGATTTTGACGAAACTTGAAATATAGGTTTATCCCCATAAAGATCTCGGCTGCTTTCGATATTGGCATGTATCGGATCGAAACTTCATGGATTATGGCCCCTGATTGTACGAAAATTCACGTTTTTAACTTGTAGACCCTATAGAGGTCACAATTTTGAACCGATTTTGATGAATCTTAACATGCATGTTTATAACCCAAAGATATTGGTTCCTTTCGAAATTTGCGCCTATCGGAACGTAATTTCCTGAATTAAAGCCCCTTGATTGTCCGAAAAATCATCTAATTTTAGCTCGTGGTCCCTCGGAAGGTGACAATTATTATCCGATTTAAAAAAACGTTTGATTATATCACTGTTTTACCTTAAGGAAGGTTAAGTTCAAATTTCGGAAAAATCTGACCAAAATTGCCATACAAAATGGCCGCGATTTGTCTGCGAATACTGTTAAAAAATGATATATCAAGGTTGTGGGCCCTGTAAAGGTCACAATTTTAATTCGATTTTTATGAAACTTAAAATGCATGGTTATAACCCAAAGATCTTGATTCATTTCGTTATTTGCACATATCGGATCATAACTTCATAAATTATGGCCCCAGATTGTCTAAAAAAAATGCCCTATGGTCCCTAGAAAATCGGACCACAATTGCCGCCGTTTGTATGCAAATAGAGGTCACGATTATCACCGTTACACCCTATGAATCGGACCATAATTGTTAGATAAAATGGCCGCCGTTTGAACGCGAATATGGTATATTAATGTTGTAGACCCTGTAGAGGTCACAATTTTAATTCGATTTTAATGAAACTTGAAATGCATGTTTATAACCTAAAGATCTAGATTCTGTGCCAGCTAACTATCTTTTCACCATGCTGACCTCATCTATGATACACTTAAAGCGAATGGGAGTAGTTTCCATTGACTTCCGGTGGGAAATACCAATATCGGGTGTCAAACTAGGATTGATTTCAGACAATAATCTTTAGATTTTCATGATCTGAAGTTCATTCTTGTGTTTTCATCATGCTGACCACTTCTATGATACACTTAAAGCGAATGGAAGTAGTTTTAGTGACTTCCAGTTGGAAAAACCAATTTCCGGTGTCAAACCCTGGTCGATTTCAGTTTAGAGAAATATATCATGCAGTACCATGGGCATGCAGTCACTTTTGGGCCAAGTAAACAAGTTTGATATTAAAAACAAAAAAAAATCATAACATAACAAGCCAAAAGTCATTTGAAACAAAATAAGTGAAATTCATCTCTTGGAAGTAAATACGCAGTCCATTACATCAGCGATGCATCATCTGCGTCCACATGCAGACACCTGGTCATATTGTACGCTCCCTATTACAACCCTTGCACAGCGTCGAACAAGGTCGAACATTATTCCGGAAACTGCACCGCCCCGTGCAGCCTGTTTACAACCACTAACATGCGGGTCATGCAGAGTAGGGTCCTGCAGAGGAACATTACCTGCCTTTGTCCAACTGCCAGTCACTTTGTTCAATGGTAGAATGGTTAGGGGATCTGCTCACGTATGACTTGGTGCGCACGGCGGAGTAATTCACCAATTCTGTAATTATCACGCCTTCGATTAGTTTTTAAACCAGTTGATTGCATGGTCGTCCTAAGGTATGCACAAACCCAAACCGGGAGGTTGTGTGATATAACACTCCTTTGACACACGTAGTCGTTTGACGGCCACCACAGTTAAAACCTTGAGATGACCTGGAGATACAGGGTCTAGGAGAATAATGAGGACATCAATATAAGCTACGGATGCAAGGACTTGGTGAGATTCGAGTGTGTTATCCTATTCATGTGTGACCAATTATATTCGCTTGTTGAATGTCTCTTGTAGGTTAGGGAATTTCTGCGTGTTTGATGTTTTCTTCATACTCCGAATTACAGCCATAGCATAACTTTGGGTAGTCGGTGCTGTATTAATCAGGCTGGCATATGCATGTGTGACCAATTATATTCGCTTAGTGAATGTCTCTTGTAGGTTAGGGAATTTCTGCATGTTTTATGGTTTCTTCATACTCCGAGGTACAGCCATGGCATAACCTTTGGTAGTCGGTGCTGTATCAACCAGACTGGCATATGACACTGGCTGAGCCTTTGCTCCTTCCACAGCACAATCTCATAGCCTGTTTGATACAGCAAAAGCTACACCACACCGGGTTCTCGTCACCATTGAGAAACTCTTAGATCTGGCATATGTAGCGGAGAGATACTTGCGGAAAGCCCGTATGATGAATGGCGGATGTATTTATTTGCAAGATAGGAATTTTTTGTTTTGTTTCTGGCGACACCTGGTTTGTTAAGATTTTTTGTTTTTAATATGACAGAACATTCCATGCACCAAAAAGTGACCCTATTAATCATTTTATCATGCTTCAAAAGCCACAGAAAGTGGTAGGCTGAGACACCCGAAATTGGTATTCCCCACCGGAAACTACTCCCATTCGCTTTAAGTGTATCATAGATGGGATCGGCATGATGAACAACCGCTAGAAAGAACTTCAGATCATGAAAATCCAACGATTATCGGCTGAAATCTATTCGAATTTGACAGCGGTGGTCAATGGAAACTACTTTCATTCGCTTTAAGTGTATCATAGATGGGGTCGGGGTCGGCATGATGAAAAAAACCCGGAATGAACTTCAGATCATGAAAATCCAAAGATTATTAGATGACATTAATCATAGTTTTACACCGGGAATTATCATTTTCCTTCGGAAGTCAATGAAAACTCCTTCCAGTCGCTTTAAGTGTATCATAGATGGGGTCGGCAGGGTGTAAACAACACGAGGGGTCAAGGGGACGGGGAATTTGAACCTCAACATTTTCAGATAGCTTGGTCCCTAATCAACCCAAACCACCACCAACAAAACATTTTAGCATACAAATCCTATGAGATGACCTGTCCCACCACACTAAAACGCTGGGGTTGATTGGCTGGTCACAAAGGGAGAGAGGAAAAAATGGGGTTTAACGTCCACTCGACACAAACTGGGTCAATTTTGGTCTAACATATGGTTTGTTTTTTTGTCAATAGGCGTCTTTAGTAGTGGGGGGACACGGAGAAAACACACGAGGTTGGATTAGGCGACCCTACTCCTTGTCACGTAAAACCGGGGAATCGAACCCTCGCCAGTTGACTAATAAAGATAAACTCTCATCGTAATTCAAAGTAGCTCATCGATTTTATACGTACTTATTTCCCACGGCACAAAAACCTTGTAAACTTTCTTGTAAGGAGAAACCTGCCACAATTCACAACTGAGATGATACTACTGGTCGTATTACTTGTTGGGATTATACGACAGGTTACATTTTAACATCGGTTTGGGGGATATAATATATTTGTAAAAAAAATATGTTTGAAACTACAACAAGAAGCTTTAAACGCTAATAAAGATATTTCAACCTGTGAACTTATTTTTTTCTCTCAGAAACTTTGGGAATTATGAGATATATAATATAGTGTTCTTTGTGCGACCGCTTTTGTAAACATATCGATTGCAAGGTACTGGTCTCGCCATGTCAGCCATTCTCATATAAAGTTGACATTTTTAAAGGAAATAATGGGGATAAAGCCCACTAATAAAATGCCTTGTCTAAGTTAACGAACCTTATTCATACTCGGTCATTGTAAGATAAGACAAGATTTGTGTTTTAAAGATCAAATTTATATCGGTCCTCGAATAATGGAAATTCCGCTCTATTACGTTACCTGAAAACACGGTCAGAAAAGTGCGACGTAGGAGGACGTCTGATGTGCAATTAGAGCACGTTATCCATTCTATTGCGACCTGTCCCCGACGGTATTCAATAAATTGTCAGTTTCATATTTTGTAATCTAGATTAATACACAAACTGTCACTGTATAAACATATTATGAGCACAACAATAGTCAGTTATTGACGAACACTTCCTAGTCTCAGAATATTAACCTCGTTTAATTCGTCGAACGCGACATATGGCGATATCAATTGCCAGCGCGGTAGCAATTTGAGAGCAATTAAGAATCACTTAGAAATTGCCTAAGAAATCGTCCGTGTTTAATGTGATGTAATAATACGTTTCGAGTATAAACCTGTCTAAACATCGACAAGATGTGTGATTTACAGGAGGGGACGATTGTCTAACAGTGATAATTGAGACTGTCGAGAATATGATAAAATGATAGAAAACGGTTGTAAATTCTGGTGGTGTAATTGGAAATGATAATATTTGCTTTTCTTATACAAATTAACATACTTGTTATGGCTGTTTCATTGGAGTTGTGCTTGGCTTGAGAATACCAAATTTGTTTTTCTTCAATATTTTACAGTTTCCAGTGTCATCTTTAGAATTAATTGAAATACACTCATCTGTTGCCAGGAAAAGGAAATGTGCGACGACACTCTACTTTCATAACCGCGGACTTACCCGCAAATGTATTAAAATAGCATACAAGAGTGCAATAAAAATGGCTTAGCTGTAAGTTCTCATTAGAAGAGTCGTGAAAAATCTTATTAGACGAGTCGTGAAGGATACCTGCGTGGGAAAATATTATATGATATTAATAACTATTAAACCCCATATGGATAATAATAATAATAAGTGTTATTGTTACCGCAGCATTTTCTTACAGACAATGCAGGGTAATTTCCTAACTTAACAACAAAACAAATATACTTGCGATCCTCTGATCTTGCCAATTGTATATCTCGAGTATAACAAGGCTCATATCAATGATCCACCTTCGTTTCAAGTATGGACAAACAAACCTACCGTAAAAACAAGGCTATTAACGTGAAAACTTGCATATAACACATGTTGGATATTTATTTTCTGGGAATTCACAGAGCATCGAAACTGATTTGTTATCGGAGGACAGAAATTCCCAGTTAGAAAATTAATCTACAATCAATTGTTCCTATTTGGGAATATAGATCTATTTGGCGCATTTGCCTGTATTTACTTGATGTATTCACTTTCTCCAGAGTTTCTTATACCCTTCAGATGATTCTTGAAGTTCTGCTATATATCTCTTGCCACAGTTTAAACATCACTTTTGTACAGATACAACACCCTTGCCACTTTTGCGCAACACACCCAATGAATGTGATTGTAATACTACGTTATGATTGAAAACTGCTTCTGTCTCGCCCGCATAGACTATCTCCATTTGAAAAATCCTAATAGGTAAATTACAAGCGACGTCAGGGGGGATCCAGGGGGGGGGGGGGTTGCTCAGCCACAATTTTGTTTTTTAAAAATTGAACACTTTTTATGAGAAAAAATTCACGTCCGCCCAGGCATGACAATATGAAGGGGCCGAGAATCTTAAAGCCTGAATCTGTCCCCAAAATTGCGAGTTTGTATACATTGAGTTGAGTCATGACTTTCATTCTATTGTGGACAAAAACAAATAGTCACTGGAACATGCCCTTACTGCGAAACAGTGGAAGGTAGGCCTACACTAGAGCGATCAAGTGCAGGTAAAATACTTTCGACAGGTCGACTTTTTGTATACGCGCATTTAAAACAATTGCTGCGTGAGACGTAACACCTGGTGTGTTTAAAATCGGGTAATAAGAGATTAACAATAACCTAAATTCATTATCAATCGATTTATTTAACTAGCCTAATTGTCGAATTCTCTTCCTTTCGTTTCTTCTTTTTCTTGCACACCAAGTAAGGCACCAAGTTTGGAATAAAACACATAATGTCGCCAGGAGGGTAAGTTCGATTATTGGTTTTTACTCTTCATATTGTAAAATGTTAAGAACAACCATAATATGGTATGTGAAGGGAGCATTCCCCATCAAGATTTTATGGACATATTTTATGCGATTTTATTCGCGATTTTTAGCCTATAGTCTTGAAATTTAGCTTCCGGAAATACGTCAGAATGCACCAAATTGAATATAAATTACCAATTTTTTCTGGGGAAGGGCCCCCATACCCCCATTACAACGTTAAGAGCCTTCGGCAATAAGTGAAGCAGTTATCCAACCTCAACCCTCCCCCCTTGCAAAAAATCCTGGATCCGTTCCTGGACGACTATACCTAAATAATTACCCCTTTTGACATTTTCTACAATAAATTATTCTGCTGAGATGGAAAGGGACTCTAGAATATGTGTTTTGGAGGTTTTTTGTTATCTACATGCGGGGGCGAATGGGAAGCACGTGTGTGCTGTATCATACGGGCTGTCATTGAGTCAACTGTGGTTTCGATTCCCCAGTTGTACGTGACAATGAGTAGGGTCGTCTGTCCAACCTCGTGGGTTTCCTCCGGGACCGCCGGTTTCCTCCCTCTTCTAAAGACCCCTCCAAGACCAAGCGAATTATAGAAAATAAAATTGAACCATGTGTTTGTCCCGAAATTACCTAGTTTGTGACGAGTGGGCGTTTAAGCCCATTTCTCTCTGTCTTTCGTTATCTAAATTTCATGAGGGGCCTTTCAATTCCTTTAACTCATCAAATGCTGTTGCTTTTGAAATTCTACAATGCAATGGCACTAAATTACTAAGTCACCCAAAACAATTATAAAACGTCACCGACGTCTCAGATAATGTCTAATGTTTCACTGACCACCATTGTACTTGGATACATTTCAAGGCACCATTGTACTTGGATACATTTCAAGGCACCCGGCCCCATTTACTTTATAGTTTCAAATACATTATCTGTATATTTGGTATTGACTTGAACTGAAACATATTGGTATCATTCTACTAGAGCGACAAGGTGAAATAATTATCGCCGGTGTGGATAACAGCACCTTATAGACCCAGTGAAACTACAAGGGATTGGTGTTATCTTTTCCATAGAAGGCTATGAACCGAATTAAAGTCGACGAGACATTTATCGCAATTTATAACAGGCACACACGCCTTCATATCTGACTCGATATGTATTAAATCGATTAGGAACATTTGAATTATCAGAACCGTAAAAATAATTATTTAAAAAACGCCTTGGAAACAGTATTGTCCCTAATGCAAACCCACTGGCATACATCGCATATTGAACACGAATGCCATACAATGTTTATTCAAAAGTGGTTTTCAAGGAACATCGATGTTTTGCAATAGGAGAAGAAGATCATTAAAAGTTAACATTGATATATATATATTAAAGAATGCCAGCCACTAGGCTTCCAATGTAACTAAACGCAAGTATTATTGATAACGGTTATTATTCATTACCGTTGGGTTTACTAGGATTTCCTGCAACATTACAAAATATTATGCATTGACATCATATTTTACCATTCAAGGTGAATGACTATCCCAACGGATGTTTGGTATTAAAATTTGTATTACTGAGGGGTTTACTAGTAATTCCTGCAACATTACAAAATATTATGTATTGACATCATATTTTACCATTAAAGGTGAATAGTTATCCCGACGGATGTTTGGTATTAAAATTTTTATTACTGTGGGGTTTATAAGTAATTCCTGCAACATTACAAAATATTATGTATTGACATCATATTTTACCATTAACGGTGAATGGTTATCCCAACGGATGTTTGGTATTAAAATTTTATTCACAGAACTATGAAACCCACTATGCATGACAGCATTTGTGAATATTGCATAAGCTAACTATTATTTGGTATTCTGTTTTTTCTATCCATATTAAAGTGATGTTTAATGGGATTAAAAAATGTGTCACACTTCGTTTGACGTAACACGTTCGTGCTAATATCATCTTGTTTAAGTTGTTTGATTAGTTATACATTAAAGACATTGCAGTTAAACTTTTAAAATCACCTTTTTGTGGTTTTCAACTAACGTCCATAAAAAAACCACTACGTCACGCGTCATCTCCTGTTTTTGATGATTCCAATACTGTACGTCATGAACTATATTTTCTAATTGTTTGTCTTTTTAACGGTTGACGGAATTATTTTGTCGTTTTGTCCACGGGACATACGATAGCCGAGTGATATCAGAGTGATCCCGGGTTGTATTCTGAGTTAGTTAAAAAAAAAAAAGCCCATGTAGCTTGGTTTCACATTCTAAGTTGCACATGATCCGACAAGGAATGTCGTACGGTTGTTGGTGTGAGACGAACAAGCCGATAATCTTTCAGCGGGTTAAGGTGTACAAACCTTGGCAGCTGGGTTTCGACGCTTATTTTCCCTAACACTGCCAGCCTTCATTAGCCCGGATGGTGTAAACAAGCAGGACGCTAAACGTCGTTTCATTTCTATTGTAGTTATATTCCAACCTTCCCTACCACCCAGAAATAAAACAAAGGTCTTGCTTTGCTAGTAGACAACTGCATGAACATATCAGCTCTATGAAAACCACAGTGACTTTGTATCCATATTTATAAAGCGACGGGACATTCATTGTCAGTTCCTTGTTTAGAATTATATTAAAATTGTGCGAGATTACGAATGAACAATAAAATCAACTTATTCACATCGGTTATTTTGAATCTAGTAAGCTGATTATATATATAGTTTTGACTTACGGATAGAATGTGAATATCTGATTAAATCTAAACGGCAGACAATTTAATCTAAAGCCTGGTTTCTGAATGGGTCATTGCATAAAACAGTATGAGTTTAAAGTAATACGTTCCCTCAGCCCCTGCCTCCAGCTTAATGCATGATTACCAATATATTTTTAAAACTTTGAATATGATATATCTTTTGAACAGTAATTACGATAATAGAGTCAAGACGTTTATTCAGCCATTGCTGAAGAATATAAAACAGGCATATTTAGGCATATTTCTGCCAATCAGAAAGATAACTTCCATTTAAATGTAATGGCAACATCAGAGAAAGTCCGTGGCGGTATCTGTACATGTCAGAATATGCAGAACATTACGAATTCTGGCTTCCAGATTGGAAAATGTCTTGTGTCAATAGTGTCATCAATTACGATCATTTCAGAGACCGAATACCATGCATATATTTATTACACACGAGACACAATATCACATTATTATGAAAATGTGGTCATGAGGGACATTTCGTAATCTTGTAATTGACTAAAATCCTATGTTTCGCTAATATTGCAAGTGTTAATTGAATGATGGATGAGGTGATCTTTATATAGTGCGAACAGTCTTCGGATACTGAATCACAAGCAAGAGTTTCGCATTCCGTTAGCCCACCCGAATTTATCACTTTCAATGGTATGTTCAATAATATAATGAACGACTTAAAATACAGATGTGACTTCATCCCTCGATATTGGAGTGTCATTATTTCAAATAATGGTACGGGCAATCTGCCAATCATACATCTTTTCCATTAGTTAGAATTTTAGACCCGCCTGACGAATTTCATGGCAAGGCACACTCGCTAGGTGGAAGGGGACGTCAAACTCCAGATACGAACGAAATCTCGAGCTTAAGACATTCAGTAATATATTGTAACAACAGTTCGGGGCTGACGTACCTCTTGTTGTTTCAATATATATTAATGTCTCGCTCTTGACCATTAAACCACACACATAATGATATGTATTATTCGTGACGGCGTTTTCAATTCTGCAAGCTAAAAGTAAGAGGACCAATTTAAACATCTTAGGTTATGTCTTAAACATACATCATACAAGAGCTAATTGTTGGTCTTTCTTTAGGCCTGAAATGTTATATAATAAACTATTAATTAGACATTTATTAAAGATACATTATGGGAGATTAGATAACGAGTTGGCAGTTTTCACTATAATAGTTAACAACTACATAATGTAAAGGCAATTTGCTGAAAATATCAGTCAATTTGATCCACTATGAACCAAGAACTAAGCGGATGAAAGTTTGCTTAGCCTTGATCATCATTTAGGAGATAAACACCTCCTGTTTCGCATTTAGAGGGGTGTTATTGTCCAATAGATATGTCCTGAGATCATTAGGACCCAAGACACGTTAGCGTCGCGGGTTCTAATGTAAAATCTCAGGACATGTCTTTTGGACAATAACACCCCTCTAAATGCGAAACAGGAGGTGTTTATCGACATTGTAACATGCTATTTTTTTAAATTTTAAACGAACTTATTTTATTGTGTAAACTTCAAAATTCGTCTCACTGCAAATCGGTTTTAGTGACGTAAAAACCATTTTGACGTAATGAAAACGTCGTGACGTAACAGGATAACCGGCTCCTCATATTAGATTTGGTTCGTTTATTGCTTGGTTGCTATAGTAGCAGTATGAGTATAGACACACACAAAGAAAACTGGAATTCTCACTTAATTTTTTTAAAAGTACTTTTTGAAATAAGATTTATGTTTTTGTTATAGTTTTTGGTATATTTTATTGTTTGTAGCTGTTACCTGACAAGGGGGTTGGTGTTTCAACTTCTTCTTCGGACATATCTCCGAATATTTCATCTAATTTACCGAGATCAAAATTGATTATCGCCATTGTGGTTATCTCCATTAAAGTAGTACGCATGATATTAATACACAGTGATTTTTTTTAATTTAGAGGGGTGTTATTGTCCAATAGATGGTGCCTAATTGACCAATCAAAACGCACGATTGACCCTTAAGCATGTTACAATACTGAAGTAGGTATGACAAAACTAATAGTATCGTTATCCATTGTTTTGATTAAATTACCAATGAAAGTTTGCAGAATATAGGATTGCAATCCAGTCGATATCGAAGGCTAGCCTTGCCATCGAGAGTTGATTATGGTCTGGATAAGTTAGTTAATTATGTCTAATTAATAATTTAGATACGATTTCAGGCTTAAAGAAAGCCCGGCAATTCTCAGATTTAGCTCTTGCATAATGCATGTTTAACGTATCCAGACCATAATCAACTGTCGATGTCAACGCTAGCCTGCGATATTTGTTGGATTATGATCCGATTTGCTGCTTCTCGATTTAACGATTAAAAGGATAATCGAGACTATGATTTTGTCTCACCGACTTTAGTAATGATAATGGAGGCTATGCGGAAATTTCGATCGCATATTCCTTAGTTCATAGTGGATCAATTTGACTGAAATCTTTAGCAAGTTGTCTTTACATTATCTAGTATTTAACGATTATAGTGATAACTGCCAACTCGTTCTCTAATCTCCTATAATACATCTTTAATTAACACCCATTTTAAATAATAATGTATTGAAATAATTAATTTGCTAGTAAACATAGCAAATTTCATTCCAGGCGAACTGACTCTTTAAAAGATTTCCTGGTCGATAGTTTTGAAATGAATACGTAAAATGAGAGACTGTGGGAGGTTGCCAGTTCGACATGTGCACCATTCATAAAAAGAATTGACTGTATTACCTAGTCTGGGTTAATTCTCGACTTATATTTTAAACGATATGATTATTTTATTGCTATATCCATATAAATAAACCGAAGTCATACCATTTTCTTCACGGAGAGTATCGGTGACCTGCTAAAAATCGTGTGAATGGATCTCCGCGCTCTCTACTCCGGTAGGTAAAAATAACTGACCCCTATTATTTGCTTCTCTTCTTTTTGGTATTTAACGTCTGCTTCCACTTAAGTGATATCACAGACAAGACATAGGAGAGCCGAAGCTGCTTCCTGATTTTTAGAATATGATTTTGCAATCTTTCCATTTTGGCCTTAGGCCATGGATTAGGTTTTAGTGGGAAGTTCTTCCCTTTATTTAATAAAAACACATCGTTGGTAGATGATCTCTTCTTCTGGATTGGTAGATGTCGTCTTTGTGGGATTATTTGCGACAACTATTTCTTTAAATCTGTGTTACGATTTATCTGCAACAAACATCTTTACAAATATTATAATTGGAATGTGTATTGTCACAAATGTAACAACCGGTAAACACAATAGTAAGGCGAGGATTATTGCTCTTTGCTCAATTAGCAACACATTCTGAACATCTGAGACACGCTACCTGCGGAGAAGTGATCTCCGAGCCAGTCAATCGACATGTTTTCATATCACTTGGTCTATACGTCGCAGGTCATGAGTTCAACGCACTAACAATACCAATCATGGCTTCACTCTTCCTTGTATTTCTTTTGTAATATCCATGGGAGAATTTGAAAAATCAGGCCCTTTCCGTAACATGTCAGTAACACAGCTTCACATTCGTGACCTTCATAACAAGCATGTAATCCATCCACTTCATTTTCCTTCAAATTTAAGTTTGTAACTCCTAACTTCGACTTTGAAAATATATAGCGTTCCGAAACTTTTCGCTCATGGGCGCTGACATTTTGGAATTATTTTGTGTTTTGGTCGGGTCTATTTCAGATATACACAATCAATTATTTTAATGTTTTTTTAGTGTGGGGATTGACTAATAGTTAATTTATTTCAGTTCTAAACAAAAATTTTAATCTTTATAGCAATTTTAACAAAATAGCCAAATTCCGGCTGGGATTACTGCGCAAAATGGCCAGCCACTGTGTACGTGCGAAAAAAAAAGCCAGCTACGTCATAAATTTCGTCACGTTAGTTACGTTTGTTAGCAACATTGTGTACACAGAAGAAATAATTATAGTTAGATATTTCATGGACCGTGTATATATGGGTAGGCAACGCCAATGAAGCCTTTATGTGACTCTCGCACTCCGTGTAGGCCTACTGTGTGCCAAAGCGCGCGAAAATGTCTGCGGACGATGGAGAACGGCGAAGGCACACGGTGGTTCGTAATCAAAGCGGGTAACACGTTAACGGGGCGTTGGCACCTATTTACACTCGGTTGGACCCGGCGTTGGACCGTTACAGAACGGTGATGAACGGGCAAAAAAAATCCACCGTCTGCAACGGGTTGTGAACGGGGACTCGCTTACAGGACGCTCCGAGCGGCGAGGGGACGCTAAGTGACTGGTAGGTGGCTGCTACAAACCCGGTGCACACGTTCGAGACCCGGTATGGGGCCGGTATGGAAACGGCCAAAATTTTCAACAAAAGTCAATCTGGGCTGTGAAGATGGTAGAAGCACGATCAACACCAGGTATGCGCCCGGTGAGAACGGTCAGAAGATGGCAACGAAACGGTGAACAGATTAAAAAAAAATTGCGGCCGGCAACAAGTTCGCTCAAAACCGAACGTTTTTTTTAATAGCCCGCAAGGTGGACGGTAGGCCTACGCGTCAGAGTAAGAGAGCTCCATTACAATTCTTTTGACCTGACAATCGTAACTAATATAAAATTACTTCCCCTCGAGCAATAACCAGTATTAAGTTGAAGAAACAGAAATCACTTCATAGTGTCGAGAATCACGTTGTCCAAAAACTAACAAAACGTAATATACTGCAGATATAATCGCATCTTTTTCTATTCTAATGGAGATCAAATTTGAAATATTGAGATTAATGGATGTACCATACTCGTTTTGCGAAACTAATAATTCAATACACTGGACCATAAAAAGGGTAACTCATCTAACTATGATCTAACGAGTGTAACTGAAATAGGCAAATATCATAAATTCAAATTTGACATTTTGTAGTTAATTCTAATATACCAGTTGCAACATACAAAACCGATGTTATAAATTATTTTGAGAAATGATAATTGTTATTTCTAATAAAACCGATGCAATAAATTGTTTTGAGAAATGATAATTGCATTTTCCACTCTTATATAATACAAGTATTAACCTTTTATACGCCCACATTGTCGTCAACCGTGGCAAAAGTGTACTTATACATGTGTTTTACTGTAAATCCATGACTAGACCAGCCCGCCATCATACATACGAATTATGTCGATATTTTGGTTTTCTATGATTTGTCTTAAAAACCGCGAGTTTGTAATATTGACGAACCGGTGAAACAATTTCTTGGATATCACTTTAACTGGTTTTCCAGGCAAATGGCGAGAGAGAAAAGGAGATATATGGGGAATCGAAAACAAGCCAGCTGACTCAATAACAGACCTTATGATACAACACACACACGCTACCCAGCCCCCCCTTTCCCCAGATGAATGAAGATTCACAAATACAAACTAGAGATCAATGGATACTTTAACAACTCAAACAAAACAAGAGATAAAAACTCATTGACGAATATGACCATTGTTATTTCCATACAACAAAAAACCCAAGATAAAGGGTTATTCATTGAATTAAGTGAATAGAAAAAAGGCATATTTATAAATTTATTTAAAATAGACACCTCGTTGTGAATTTTCGGGTAGTTCTAATTTTTCAACAGAATAAAAAAAAATACGCCGGGAATAAAGGAATTCCGATCACCAAGTCGCATTATCCCTATTTTTGGCGTTCGCCGTTTTGGGAGAGTAACAGACACCGCAGAAATGAAGACTGGGCGTGTTTCGAATGTTTTCTAGAAAATCAAACGTGATATATTCACTATGGTAAATTTAGTCAAATATTTCGTACGACATCATATTGTAAGCTGAAAAGAAAGCATAAAAACTGTACTGAAGGCTGGTTTATACACTACTAATCTACTGCCAATTTCACATTCTTATTTCGAAACTAGACATTTCTTATTACTCTCCGGACACCTGTTACCGCTGTTTGTCGTGTATTTTGTACACGGGGAGCAGTCCATTTGCTGATTACACTATTTTGCTTGAATATACTATTTTGCCTATAACGTTTTTTAGGACTTTGAATTTCGTCTTACGGTTTGGATTGTTCGTACTTGGTTTTTATTTTATTATAAACTGTTTACTCACATGTACGTCTATTCATTTCAGATTGAAACCTTTTTATATGTTGCTTTCAACCATTCTTGTATTCTAAAACTGATTATTATGTGACATGTATGTGAACTCTATTCCCTATTCTGTTCTGACCAATACATGTTAATGTGAGGGTTAATGTGATCAGTTTCGTTTCTTAAATCATGAATGAAGTTTGTGGTTACAGAATCATTTATAACCTAGAATATTGGTTTCTCTTGGAGACTGTTTTCCAGAAAAAAACGTTTATTTTATGGTGTACTGCTCAGGAACCTTGTAGATTTAGCATTAACATATACATTTGTTATTTCACCCATGGAAGTTTCCCATGAAGCCACGCCAATTATCTTTATATTATATATATATAATTGAAATTAAAGATAGCATAATAAAACTAAATTTGTATGTCAACGTTTTCACCGCGATAGCGGCTCTTCAGGCATAATATATAATAAAATAATCAAAATGCTCTGAAGAGGATCAAGAGAACTGAAAACGTTAACCATAAACGTGTGTTTATTTCTTTTTTTCAGCGTTATTTTATTTATAAAAATATAAAAGTTTTTGAAAAAAGAATTACATTATTTGTCGATTACTAGCACTTTCGCTTATTTTATTAAGCTCATCAGATAATCTTCACCGTATATATATACATGTATATATAACACTATAGGGTCTTTTTACTGTAGATACATTGTTTGTTGATTACTAGTACTTTCGCTTTTTAAATTAAGCTCTTCAGATAATCTTCACTATATATAAATATGTATAACACTAAAGGGTCTATTTACTGTAGATATTGTCTAGGTAATAGTTTGACGTCGACACCACAGACACCAAGAACAAGGCTAACTAAGGAAGTCTAGTATAAAGTCGGACAATGACATCATAGTTTGATAATCACATGCTTTAGAAACGTTTTTAGCCATCTTCCTAGATGACCTGGCGCCTGGTACGTTCGGGCATTATTATGCGCGAACTCTAAGGGTTTTTTTACTGGCATGCGCAAAGATACTATTTCTTTTTCTTTTACAAGTGCCCAAATTGGGGATTTCGTGCGAAGGTAGTTCGGAGGTAACAGTCTGTGAAGTAGAACATTTGCCACTGTACCTATGTATCGCTAATTATAAACCGAATGTGTGAAGACAGTTCATACATATCACTGAAAAATTGTTCAGTACAAACTGAGTTGATTAACGCTCGATTTGCTACTAAACAAACCCTTCGGTAGCACCATAGCCACTCTAATCATTCATAATACATCTAACTATCCCTTTACAGCACATCACTCCCTACACCACCCCCCCCCTACTTTCCCAAACGTCAACCACACATCTCATACATCTATTTCGCTGATTAACCCTTGAACCACGTCTACTTGATGCCCATATAAGTACTACCGTGTTTATATCCAGGGTATCGTCTTTGCAACTGGCCAATCCGATAAAGGTAGCACCTGGTCAATTTCATGCATGTATCGCCTTTATATAAGAAAGAGCCAGTTTAATTTCTCTTCTGATAGCATTGAGCCACTGGGAGGTAGAAAATCGTACCAATACCAATAGCCTCCTAGGGTTAAAGGCTTGGGTGAACGTTATTAGGTAGAACTATCAAGATCTTGTTGTTTGCTGTATGTAACCTTTATAGTTTGCTGTAATCGTTATATAAACATAGTAAAAACATAAAAAGTGTTCCAGATTGAATATTGCAGTAATTAAGTCAACAACGTGAAGTCCTAAAAACGTCCTATACGACACTGTCACACCCATAGTGTTACATATATTCCAAGTTATTTATCTATATGTCAGTGATAAATCTGGTATTAATTCAGAAGAGGGTATTTGTTTTATACAAGCTACTAATGCCTGTTATTCTATCTCACATTTATCATTTTAATTCTGTAAAGTCATTGAATAAAAAAATCGTTTAAACTAGGTCGCACTGCCCGAGAAAATATTGTTATTATATCATAACCAGCAACTATAAAACAAGTCCAGGCGCTTTTACTACAGTAACTGTGCGTGACTTGCAAAGCTGTAAGTAATCACAGATTAATCCACATTAAAGATACATTATACAAGAGCTACGTATGATTATTGCTAGTCTTTATTCAGGATTCAGATGTTATAGAAATTAAAAATTAGATATTTATTTAAACAACAATCCCCAAATCAACTCTGTAGACCCACGGATGGCTCGGCTACAGCTTGGATTTAAATAGGATTTCAAAGATTGATTAAATCAAATATGGCGCACCGTGATGAGGTTATTAACCATTACGTTTACGTAATCAGTTAAATCGAGGCTAAATGATAGAGTGTACCTAGCGAGGCCGCTGTTGCATGATTCCGCATGCCCCTGGAAACTTTAATTGATAATCGAGATTATGTAGGTGGAGTTAACGTCTGTCAATCAAACGATCGGACAAGGTGAAGACACATTTGACGACCATTGATAGTCAAATATTACAACGATGATAACTATGTTCCGATTAAAATAGTCTGACGGAAATTTCCAATATATTCTTCTTTCATCATCTACTTTTGAACTGTTATAGCAAGAATGGACAACTCTCTATAAAAGCCCCCCGTACTATATTACAACTTCACGACACTGGTCAATTTGCAGGAATTGTAAAAGAAATGAAAAGAAATGAAATGAGGTCTATCTTCCTACCGTTCTGCCCTTAAACTGGGCTAATGAAGACGGTAATTGTAAAAAGAACAAGTAATCCACGATTATAGAACCGCAGACAATTGGTTGCATCTCCTCACAGAAAAATCAATTAAAACACAGAAATCATCTACTACTAGTGCTAGCTGTGGTATCATCTGTTTCTTATCATTATCTGTTTATCATTAATAAACCGGATTTGTTGTAACCGATGGGATGGAAACACTTACCCATTCAGTGCAGAAAAGTTGGGCGTTATGTCCGTATGTTAGCAGTTAAGTATTTGATTGAGCATTACACGTATTGTACCCTGGCGTCAAAGTCGCGTCCAATAAAAACGTATGCAATCATCATTTGTTTAAATGGTTCCTTGATTTTGTGTTCGAGTAGGTTATACCAACTAGACATGCTTGTAGCAATATCCAGGAGACACCTGAACGTTGACATTTAATGGTATGAATCTAGTTTCTAAGTAGGCTTTTAACATTTGATTGACAACCTAATCAAATTTAAAGGTACGATTATGCGGAGATCAAAGTAAAAAAAAACATTTTTTAAACAATATTTTATTCAGATATGGAAAAGGATTGAGGAACAGGCACAGTCTATATGACCTCTCTCCTAAAAAAACATTATTGATGTTAAAAGATGAATCACCAATTGGAGCAAAATTAACACCAAGTTTTAATTACCTTGTTATAGATGTCAGAGGCGGATCAAAGAGAGGTGCGAGCCCCCCCCCCCCTAATTTTCGATACTGCCCTTTTTTTACTGCTGAAATTGCCTTTTCTCAGACCCAAATAATACCCCAAACCGTTGCAGGGATCCTAAATGACTCAAACCATCGACTCAAACACACCAGTCTGGGAAATAGCCCTTGCGATGGATACAGCTGCAAGAAAATAAACTCTCTCGGCGGCGTTCCCCGTTTCCGGGGTCAGTTCCCCTTATTTTGCGGCCCCCACTCCCCTTTTCTTAATTCCGAGATCAACCCCTGAACGTCGACGTTGAACTCAACGACACCTTAACAGTGATAATATTACTTGGGATATAAATTATAATCCACAACAAATTCACACTTAATGATTTTCAAACGTTTAACGTGCGTATTATAAGGATCGGTCCAGATTGCAAACTACCAGTCGTGAACAATTTGCGGCAATGTTTGTATTTTTAGGATTATCAAGGTAACATTTATGTAATTTTCTATTTATTATCTTTCAAAGCAAACAACATTAATTTAAACGGACATTGAGTCATTCTGTGTCACTATAGTGATTAATATTCTGACAGTTTCCTGATTCTATTTTTTTTATAGTGTATCCAAAAAGATATGTTAACGTTTATTATTTTAATCAAAGTCATTCTTTATATAATTGATGAAACTTGTCAATTACTTTGCATGTTCAAATACATTTTTAAAAAAAAAAAACCCTGCAGTAATCTAATTGTATTTCTTTGGTGTGTATTCTAACACACTCGATGTAATATTGCGTAAATCCAAGCATTATACCATTACAAGAAGTGTGTGTCTCCAGATGGATGGCCATTCAATTAAAGATCCTCACGCTCATAGTACGGGGTCAGTTATCTGATTACAATCTGTTGCCTATTTGTCGTGATGTGGTCACATGACATTTACCCCCTCCCCTCCAAAATAAGCACACAAGAATTACTGAGGTAAGAACCCGGTATCCAAATATTGATATCAATCACGCATTAGCTACTGAATGAAACAATGAAAATGTCCGAGGCGAAGAAAATATATTAAAATTATATTCTTTCGATAATCGGGGATCACGGTGGCTAAGTGGATAAGGCGCTGGTTAGCTAGCCTGGAGGTCGGGTGTTCGATCCCTGCATTGGCAGAGAAAGTTCATCTCGATTTTCCGACGTGATTCCCCTTGTCAGTGATGCAGAAGGAGGGCCTGACAGGGACAGCTGCCTAGTCGTTCGGATGGGACGAAAACCCAAGGTCCCGTGTACACATTAGAGTGCACGTAAAAGATCCCTTGGCAGTTGGAATTCGATATAAGAGTAGGCCGTAGCGCCGCTGCCCGGGCACAATTCCCTTCATAGCACACTGTATAGCGTAGGCCCGTCTTCAATTAGCTCTGGTTAAGTGCATAACAATAGGACGTTAAACCCCATTTCATTCATTCATTCTTTCGATAATCCTTAAAGGTACTGTGGTAGAAAACATGTCATCGTGTAATGTTGTATGTTTTCCATAATGCATTAGATTAGATTTAGATAACCCCTAACTCTTTAAAAGAAAACTGTGTCAATAAGATTTCAAACTGGTCATTGAAAGATCTCTTGAACTTCTTGGTAGGACGAGATTAAAATAATTAGCAAATTTAGGCTATCGGAGAACGAGTACATCCATTTATTGAGATTAAAATTGACCATAAATGAATCTGTCTGGTGATTTTGTTGATTGCTCAAACCCAGAAAAAAGCCAAATATGGAACGATAATACGATGTAATAATGACTCCTTTTCCGGTAGCAAAACACCGGAAACCATAGTTGTCTTATTCACACTTAAATCTCGCAAGATCGATCTCAAGATTATTAGGATACACACAAGGGTGGTTCGGGGAGTATTTAAAGCCGCAGTATCGTTGAAGAAGCACTGTAACTGTCACTGAGGATATAAATGTACACTTTTATAATTATTGTATTATATAACATAAACGTAAGACTATAGTTTTTTTACATCCAAGAACTGTTATTACTACGCGGGTCCTTTTAAATATGATGATAAATTTTGACAACGGTAAAATCTGTTATCTTCAGTAATGGGCTGAAGAATGTGTCAAATTTTACACTCTTAATTACAACATGTCTTGCTTTACTGAAAAGACATTTATGTAAACCAAAAGAGACAGCACTACGTGCTCATCCGCTACAAAAACACATCCCCTATCTCAGCAATTACATGTGAATTTTGAAAAAAGTGCTTGTTTCATCAGTGTGCATGTAGCACCTGCACTTGATAAACGCATATTGGTGCGACATTTTCAAAATTATAGTGAAATCAACCTCATCGATACAGATGGTGATTTATCTTTCAAGGAGGTAGTTGTGGCAGTACAAAATCATTCTCAATCCATCGTATATTTTCGTTCGGTGCCGTTTAACTTAAATAAGTTTTTTTTTAGATATGCATACAAGCATGGTAATATGCCAATAGAGCGACTATTAACTGCTATATAAGTAGTCCTAATAATTTTTAAAGGAGCTTAATCGCTAATATTTAGGACCTAGAAATTGACACAAAAGGGTCGCAACGCATATCATATTGTAACATGAACGTATAAATTTGATTTACATTCAATTGTTTCCTTTTTTACTCTAAATTCGTTATCAGTTATGCTAGACGTCCCAATCGAACAGCAAGCTCTAGCGTCTGGTTATTCAAATCTCCAGATAAGAATATAAGGGCACCGTTTGATATGACGCGTGAAATATGCCTAGTCTCGTTCTACAAGCCTCTTGTTACAAAAAACCGCTGAAACGAATTATGGTACCCGATTCGTTATGTAGCATTGGCAACTATTTTTATTTTGTCTTAATTATTGGATACCAGGAGCGAGCCCATCTTTTCCTGGTAACATAACAACATAGATGTTGATTTAAATTGACAAACAATTCGTGTTTTCAATGTCGAAGACTTTTGGTGACATTAAGTTGGAGACTAAGCTTTAATCAAGGATACAATTGATACACTATTCTAGGTTTTGAGCAAGTAAAATTAGGTTCGATTGCAAAATTGTCAATACATATCATCACAGTTTACATAAAAAAATAAGTAATAAAGTAATTACTAGTATGCTACAAATAGTGAAGAGTGGCACACTGTAATTTTGTGATTCTGGTTAGGCGGCCATTCTAAAATATACAGACATTTCGCATATCATATAATTATACGGTAAGGCTTCGCCTTTATCTTAATAGGAATTGGTTTGTTATATTATGTTAAGCTATGTGCAGTACAATTTGGGGTCAGTGTAATTTGAAATGTAGGGAGTTTTGGGCCAAACGACTACAAAACGTGCCCAAAAGACAGTCCTCTACTATGGCTGGAGCAAAGGTGGAATCATTTCTACGCGACTATGTCTCGGAAAAGAAAGAAAAAACTTGGAGGTTAACTAAATCTGATAAAGACATTTTATGCTTTCAATAAATCTGATCTCTAAAGTCTTCACTGTCACTTTCGGACACATAATATATCAATCGGCTACACAGGCCAAGGACGACTGTTAGGCATATACAAATCAGTCTTCTTCGCGTTCAAAAGGGGTGTTACTCTGGAAAGGAACCGTTTGTGCTTTCAAATTCTATATGCCTCACACGAAATACGATCGTTGAAATCCTTAGCCTCATCGCGTTCGTGTGGTTTTCTCAAGCCGCGTAACTGAAACGCTGAAAATTGGTAGAGGGCAAGAACCAAATGATTCACACTTAATTTGAACACTGTATCCAACTGTTGAGGCATACCAATGAAACTTCAGTCCTTCATTAAGATTTCCAGTGGAAAGTCAATATCTTAAACATTGTTTGTACAAATTCTTCGCCTGGCTCGATGCCCCTTCAACTCTCTATTTTATTA
Source organism: Patella pellucida (assembly GCA_917208275.1). NCBI lineage: Eukaryota > Metazoa > Mollusca > Gastropoda > Patellidae > Patella > Patella pellucida. Next base: position 6,649,558 of record OU795037.1, read on the forward strand.
TTTCACAAAACTGAACGTACATTGAAATACAATATGCCATATGTTAGTCGATATATTGGCTTTGTATTAAGTGGACGTATAAAGACTATAAGACTCTTAATTTTTAATAAAGATAGCCATAATGAGCGTGGGAATACGCCCAATCAGAGACATATGTCGACAGTCGCCTATCCAATGTTAATAAAATTTGGTAAGGAAGTATCCCTAAAAATCTGGCCTCCCTCGTGTTCGCAAACTTGAAAACAAATTTGTTAAAACTATAACAGTTATCATGTATAGCATCTATAAAGGTTTCGTCCTCCCATAACCCATATAATTCGCGCCCAAAATGTTACGCAAACTTGAAAACAAATTTGTTAAAAACTGTAACAGTTATTACGTATAGCATCTACAAAGGTTTCGTACTCTCATAACCCGAATAATTCGCACCCAAAATGGTACGCCGAAACAAATAGGCATCGTCATGATCACAAGCTGTTGGGCAAGGGAGTGACGGGGGTAACCTCAGCACCTACAGTCGTGGAAAGTCGAATATCGATAGGACTCACCCCCTATTGCCACAGTGCTTCACGTTATAGTCCAGAAAGTGGCTAATATTTAATTAACATACCAAGGACAAAAGTTTTGAGGTGTGTAATTAGTAGATATTATATGATCGGATCCCCCAGTACGCAACTCTTCGAATACCGTGAGGGGGCGCTATTCACATTACCGCCATTATTGATTTGCAACGCATCTAGAATACATCCACGCAACCTGTGTCAAAATAGTTCTTTGGGTCTCCAGTGACAAAATAATCCTTTTGGGTAGGTTAAAGGTCGCAATTGCTCGGCTCCAAACTGTTGCTTGGGACCCTTCAGGGTATGAATCCCTTTGAGTGGTCCAGTGACAAAATGAACCCTTCTTGGTATTAACCCACTTTTGAGTAGGTCAAAGGTCACAATTGCTCGGCCCCAAACTGTTGCTCGGGACCTTTCAGGGTATGAATCCCTTTGAGTGGTCAAGCTTGGAAATAACCCGCTTCTGGACAAGTCAACGATCGCCACACTCAATTCACCTTAAATGCATCATCAGTGCATATTTCCAGTACAAGCACACAATGGGTATCGAACGTTTCCTTGGGGCCCCCTGGGGCGAAATGATTCCATCTGAGTAATCAATTATGGGGATTTAACCACTTCTGGGTATGTCAGAGGGTAACATTGATCGGCAACCACCAATTCACCTTAAATGCATATATATCAGTGCTGATTAGCTGGTCGGATAGCCGCGGTTTGATACCAGCTTAGGGCAAGAACTTTATCGTTGTAAGTTAGAGGGATATTCGGTCTCCCGTCCGATCAGGCAGGTTTCCCCTGAGTTCTTCGGTTTCTTCCTGCAGTATTGATCGAAATCACTCGCACGATCTGTGCCAAGGGCCAAATTGGAAAAAGGCCCAGGGCCTAATTTGCTACCCTTGTAAAATGACGCGATTATTATTATTATTATTATTATGCTTATAGATAATCATAAACTAGGTATCAAACTGTTCCTTGGGATTCGCAGGGGCAACATGAATTGCAGAATAAATAGATATAATGCTGAATTTCGATAGAGTAAATTGCTTTACATCAAATTTGAAAATAATCCGTGACCGCTATTGCCTCTTGATCAACATCATGCTTTACGGCATTTTTTTTTTGGGGGGGGGGGGTCTGTAATGGAATATTGAAGGACGTTTGATATTAATTTTCGTCCTCTCGTGACCCTAACGCTTCCAACCGGCTCTGAAAATAATCCACTAAAACTGCAGTTTTCGACAAATCGAAGGTCGTGGGGCGCTGAATATCGATAGGGTGTGTCCTCTCATTACCAAAACAAATTCGAACTATTTTTGAAAAAAAAAGTCCGTTAAAGATTGTAGCATCTATCCCGACCATGAGGTTTTCGGCAAATGGGGAGGGGGATAACTCCAGACGGAAGGTCGTGGAACTTTGAAAATCGATAGTGTTCGTATGTATGATAGGTGACTTTACTATGGTGGGTTGTCTTGTAGTCGTCGGCTTCTGAAAGTAAAGTAACCGATTTATCCCGTTAGTTGTTTGTAGTTACGGGTGTGGTACAACAATAAAAATCTTTGCAATGTGTTTACATTACACCGCAGTGCTTTTGGCTGCTATAGTCTCCTTGGTCATCTTACAACCCAGTAGTCTTTAGCTTATCACATGCAGATTTGATCCATTGATCCAGTTAGCTATTAATGTGAATTGCGGATACAATTTCTCTTTTACGGAGGTCAAGTGGGCTCTTCCTTAAATTTTGCAACCGAAATAAACTACAATACAAGCTTACGAAATAATGGGGAGTTGAATGGCCGAATGGTTAGCACGTGCGCGCTGTATCATAAGGTCTGTCATTGAGTTAACAGACTGGGTTTCGATTACCGGGTTGTACGTGGCAAGGTGTAAGGTTGCCTGTCCAACTTCGTGGGTTTCCCTCGGGTCCTCCGGTTTCCTCCCACTGCTAAAGGCTCCTACGCGCAGGCGAATTATTAAGATAAAATTGAACCACTTGTTAGTCCCTAAATGACCTATTTTGTGTTGAGTGGACGTTCAACCCTATCTCTCTCTCTCCGAAATAATTTTACGCGTCTGCATTCGTTTTTGAATCTACACCATGAGTTATTATAATATGGTGTCATCAACGAATGTAATCCTGCGTAGTGGTTTTCAAATTTTGCTTTGTATTTCTCTTAACTGATGACGTACCTTCTCCTTGCATCTACAGTCTGACTTCGGTGTTGAATAATTTCACAATGCTTTAGGTATAGTGCTTTAATTTAAATAAAATAAATGTTATGCTTTAATAATTGCGTCATTTTACAAGCTTTGGAAATGAACTGATTATTTACCAAATACCCGGTACATGTGATGTCTACAGTTTGTTCGTTTTGCAACAATAGTCACTTTGCTACTGCCAAAGCTTTAGCATGGCGATGGAGGGGGCGAATGGTTAGTACATGCACAATGAATAATAAGTCATTGAGTCAACTGGCGTGGTTTCGAATCCCCGGCCGTACGTGACAAGGAGTAGGGTCGTCTGTCTAACCTCTTGGATTTTCTCCGGGTCCGGTTAACTCCCATTGCTAAATACCCCTACGCGCAAGAAAATTATTGAAATAAAATTAAACCATGTTAGTCCCGAAATGACATAGTTTGTTTCGAGTGGTCGAGTGAACGTTAAACCCCATCTCTCTCTCTTTCTCTCTCTCTCTCTCTCACACACACACACACACACTATTGCAATAGAATAGCACGGACAGAAAGGACATGCTTATTTCTAATATGAGAAGAACCAGTAACTAAACATCGTGTCATGTATGTATATAATTAAAGAAAAGGCCATAACATGTTAAAGGGACTGTCCCGAATTCAACAGAGCATCAATAATAAAAGTCTGAGTATGTGTAAAATTTAAACGCCAAAATATAGAAATGAAATGAAATGGGGTTTAACGTCCTACACTTAAGCACCTAACCTGGCCCAAATATAGAAGAATGGTGTATATACCCTGACTCAAAATTTCAGCTCAAAATGTTGAGTTGTTTGAACGTGAGTGTTAACACAGCTTATCTGGACACGTAACCCTTTTAAGACTGCGGGTCAATTCTTTCGTTGGGTGACCCAATAATCGATTCCCGTTCATTGACAGGTCTACACAGTGAATGGTCCATGTGCTGTCCTTGATAACAAAAGGTAAATTTCACCGACACATTATTTTTATAAAATAAAAGTCTGGTTTTATCAAGTCGCCGCATAATACAGCTCGAGACACCGGACTCCATATCAAGACGAAGACTGGTGGGTTTAAGTTGTTTGAAAACGTGTCACAGATTATATTGAGTTAATTACTCAGCCCTAAGGTAGGGGATTTGTGGGGATTTTAACACAAAAAAAGCAGTTTTATTCTCAAAAACATTATCGGGATTGACCCTTTAAAAGAAGACATACAAAAAGTAACTATAAGTAATACGCATCGAACCATACTAAACTTCTTCGAGACCGCGTAGCATGTGCTTAATAATGCTTGGCATGTGCCACAGTTAATATGTTATACGTGGGATTTCTGTGTCTGGCACAAAAGGGTAATCATTTAACAGCCAGCATTGATGTTGATGCCCGCAATGACCTTAATACCAATATAAATAAGATAGAGGGAATATTGAGAATTAACGCACACTTGACAGAATCTGTCATTTCGGAACTAACATGGTAAATCTGGTGTCAATAATTCGTTTTTTTTTTGCGCAGGAGTCTTTACAAGTGGGAGGAAAGCCGTGTACCAGAGTAAACTCAGGATCGAAACCCCACCATTTGACATACCTTATGGTCTAAAAGCACACACGCTAAATCACTGTACCACCCCACCTCCTTCGTTGAATATGGTTTAAACAGTATTTTATTCAGGAGAACATTAGTATTTACAGTCTATCATTTAAAAGAATATAAGTGAATAGGGTGCAGTAACAAGCAAGACTGCTTCTATAAAACTGTTGAATATGCAATGACCATCAGTTTTATGTTAGCCACCTATACTGTAACTCGGTCCTTTAAACAGCTATCGGTACAACTTTTTCCTCATGTGTCATCAAGGTCTTCATCGACTGTAATATCTATGTTGTTTGGGAAACATCCGTATCATGATATCCGATAGGAATTGCAGGGTAATAGTTAACTAAATAATTGCCACTATGATTATACATTGTTGTAGATGGTTTTGTTCCTCGGGGAATATCTGTCCGAACTGCCGCGATTATATTTCCTTTAATTTAACCAGATGTATAAAAAGCGACATTTTTATCCAAGTCCGTCACGACTAGGTAAATCAAGATTAAGAATCAAATACCCTATAGCTATGCGTGGCGTGCTCATTTCTTATTAAGTTTTAACGAGAGAGAGAGAAAGAGAAATGGGGTTTAACGTCCACTCGACACAAACCAGGTCATTTTGGGACAAATTTAGTTTTAACAGTAATGCAGAAATGATGGCATCGGTTTCCTGGTTTAGATGAATACGAATGTGTCGTTAATGTTCTGGGGACCTTTGATTTGGGTCCTTATCGAGTATTTAGATGGACATTAACTCCACACAGGCGCGGATTTGAGGCGGCGTCAACAACCCTAAGGATCGCAAAAATACAAAAAGCAAAACCAATAAAATTATAATATAACATAAACTTTACGTCAACTCGAATAGAGGTCACAGTGGCTAAGTTGGTAGGGCGATGACCTGGAGGCAGAGTGTTCGATCACTGCACCGTCCGAGAAAGTTCATCCAGATTTACCGGCTTTATTTTCCCTTCTCAATGATACAGGTCGACGGGCCTGACAAGGGCAGCTGTCTAATCGTTCGGATGGGACGAATAATCCGCGGTCCCATGTACACATTGGCGTGCACTTTGAGGATCCCTTGACAGTTGGAATTTGATGTACGAGTAGTGCCGCTGTCGGGGGAAAATTTCCCTAATAGCACACTGTAAAGCGTATGCCCGTCTTTATTATCCGAGTTCGGAGCGAAACAGTAGGACGTTAAACTCCATTTCGTTTTATGTCGTAAACTTGAATAAAACTACTTTCAGCGACAAACTAACTATGGGCAATTCTGGACGCGCAATGGTGTGGGATTGTGGCTGGGGCCCTAGATTTGTTGTCCAACTGAATTAAATATTTAATATATTTTATTTCTTTGTCGGATTCGCGCCTATGACTGAGGGCTTACTACCATTTCAGAAAGCCTTCTCGAGGTTCTAGGGGATTGAGGCTGACCAGTTTACACTTTAAAATTTATTTTTTTGCCCCCAAAAATAAATCTACATAACTGTACGTGATAGCGGCCGATCTTCAGTTAGTAAACTTCGCTAAGAACTGTTCACATTGATATAATCACAATAATCTGAATCGAAATCAGTGTATGTACACAATAGAACAATTTGAATGTGGCGAAGGGTTTTATCGAACTAGATAAGAGAAAAAAGCGCATTGCATGCAGTTTATGACCAAATTCCGAACCTATCTAAAACAATAAATCAGCTGATAGTAAAAGTATCACAACCGGAATTTTCGGGAACTGTAGTTTGAAAAACAGACACCGTAAATCAAAATCAGATATGTGTGAATTTCTGGAACTTCTTACTCCGTTTGGGAAGTCCCCGATTACGTGCAATTCATTTTGCGGGATAAAATATTTTCATAGTTTTCCTTGTAATCGACTATATTTTTTTTCTTCAGACCCCAGCCCCGACTCGTACGCCTTTGGTTACAGGTCTTTCCTAGGACTTCAAATGTTATATCAATTGTTAACTAAACATTTTTTAACATGACAAGCCCATAATCACCTGTTTCCTACGTCTTCAAATATTATACTGTATTTTTAATAAGACATTTAGTTAAGATGCATTATTAAGATATGGATAAACAACTGACCATTCTTACTATAAAAAAGATTATGCAAAATGAATTAAATGAAAATTGTTCCATTGCGAGCGAACATAGCTTCAATAGCTTTTGAAGGTTTGACTTGCAACCAGATTTAGCTCTTGCATGATGTATGTTAACAGCCCATAATTAAGCCTTTGCACGGATTGAAATACGATCGTCATATTATAATTTAATTTAAAAATGGATCATCGAGACTTCGTTTATTACTATACCAACGGTACTTGACAATCGAGACTATACTATATCGTGAATACTAATAACTTCGCTCAGAATATAGTAATTTGACTGTAATTTTCATTATATTAATTTTTCATTATCTATATTTTTACACTATTACAGCAAGAGTGTTCATCTCGATCTCAATCTTACATAATGTATCTTTAATAAACATGCAGCTATACGAACTCCATCCAATAGTAACCCATCCTCGATTACCCAGTGTATTTCTAATATGAGAAGAACCAGTAACTAAACATCGTGTCATGTATGTATATAATTAAAGAAAAGGTCATAACATGTTAAAGGGACTGTCCCGAATTGAACAGAGCATCAAAAATAAAAGTCTGAGTACGTATAAAATTTAAACGACAAAATATAGAAATGGAATGAAATGGGGTTTAACGTCCTACACTTAAGCACCTAACCTGGCCAAAATATAGAAGAATGGTGTATATACTCTGACTCAAAATTTCAGCTCAAAATATTGAGTTGTTTGGACGTGAGTGTTAACACAGCTTATCTGGACACGTAACCCTTTTAAAATTTCGGGTCAATTCTTTCGTTGGGTGACCCAATAATCGATTCCCGTTCATTGAAAGGTCTATTAGTGAATGTTCCATGTGCTGTACTTGATAACAAAAGGTAAATTTCACCGACACATTTTTTTTATAAAATAAAAGTCTGGTTTTAACAAGTCACTGCATAATACAGCTTGGGACACCGGACTCCATTTCAAGATGAAGACTGATGGGTTTAAGTTGTTTGAAAACGTATCACATATATTGAGTTAATTACTCAGCCCTAAGGTAGGGGATTTGACGGGATTGTAACACAAAAAAAGCAGTTTTATTCTCAAAAACATTATCGGGATTGACCCTTTAAAAGAAGACATACAAAAAGTAACTATAAGTAATACGCATCGAACCATACTAAACTTCTTCGAGACCGCGTACCATGTGCTTAATAATGCTTGGCATGTGCCACAGTTAATATGTTATACGTGGGATTTCTATGTCTGGCACAAAAGGGTAATCATTTAACAGCCAGCATTGATGTTGATGCCCGCCATGACCTTAATACCAATATAAATAAGATAGAGGGAATATTGAGAATTAACGCACACTTGACAGAATCTGTCATTCCGGAACTAACATGGTAAATCTGGTGTCAATAATTCGTTTTTTTTGCGCAGGAGTCTTTACAAATGGGAGGAAAGCCGTGTACCCAGAGTAACCTCAGGATCGAAACCCCGCCATTTGACATACCTTATAGTCTAAAAGCACACACGTTAAAGCACTGTACCACCCCACCCCCTTCGTTGAATATACAATGACCATCAGTTTTATGTTAGCCACCTATACTGTAACTCGGTCCTTTAAACAGCTATCGGTACAACTTTTTCCTTCATGTGTCATCAAGGTCTTCATCGACTGTAATATCTATGTTGTTTTGGGAAACATCCGTATCATGATATCCGATAGGAATTGCAGGGTAATAGTTAACTATAAATAATTGCCACTATGATTATACATTGTTGTAGATGGTTTTGTTCCTCGGGGTATATCTGTCCGAACTGCCGCGATTATATTTCCTTTAAGTTAACCAGATGTATAAAAAGCGACATTTTTATCCAAGTCCGTCACGACTAGGTAAATCAAGATTAAGAATCAAATACCCTATAGCTATGCGTGACATCCTCATTTCTAATTTAGTTTTAACAGTAATGCAGAAATGATGGCATCGGTTTCCTGGTTTAGATGAATACGAATGTGTCGTTAACAGAGAAATCCCAGATAAATTATAAAGAATTTTATTGGTAATGTTCTGGGGACCTTTGATTTTGGTCCTTATCGAGTATTTAGATGGACATTAACTCCACACAGGCGAGGATTTGAGGCGGCGTCAACAACCCTAAGGATCACAAAAATACAAAAAGCAAAATCCATAAAAATTATAATATAACATAAACTTTATGTCAACTCGAATAGAGGTCACAGTGGCAAAGTTGGTAAGGCGATGACCTGGAGGCAGAGTGTTTGATCCCTGTACCGTCCGAGAAAGTTCATCCAGATTTCCCGGCTTTATTTTCCCTTCTCAATGATACAGGTCGGTGGGCCTGACAAGTGCAGCTGCCTAGTCGTTCGGATGGGACGAATAATCCGAGGTCCCATGTACACATTGGCGTGTACGTTGATGATCCCTTGACAGTTGGAATTCGATGTACGAGTAGGCCGTAGTGCCGCTGTCGGGGGAAAATTTCCCTAATAGCACACTGTAAGGCGTATGCCCGTCTTCATTATCCGAGTTCGGAGCGAAACAGTAGGACGTTAAACTCCATTTCATTTTATGTCGTAAACTTGAATAAAACTACTTTCAGCGACCAACTAGCTATGGGCAATTCTGGACGCGCAATGGGGTGGGATTGTGGGTGGGGCCCTAGATTTGTTGTCCAACTGAATTAAATATTTAATCTATTTTATTTCTTTGTCGGATTCGCGCTTATGACCGAGGGCTTACTACCATTTCCGAAAGCCTTCTCGAGGTTTTAGGGGATTGAGGCTGAACAGTTTACACTTTAAAATATCTTGATTTGCCCCCAAAAATAAATCTACATAACTGTACATGATAGCGGCCGATCTTCAGTTAGTAAACTTCGCTAAGAACTAAACTGTTCACATTGATATAATCACAATAATCTGAATCGAAATCAGTGTATGTACACAATAGAACAATTTGAATGTGGCGAAGGGTTTTTATCGAACTAGACAAGAGAAAAAAGCGCATTGCATGCAGTTTATGACCAAATTCCAAACCTATTTAAAACAATAAATTAGCTGATAGTAAAAGTATCACAACCGCGAATTTTCGGGAACTGTAAATCAAAATCAGATATGTGTGAATTTCTCGAACTTCTTACTCCGTTTCGGAAGTCCCCGATTACGTGCAATTCATTTTGCGGGATGAAATATTTTCATAGTTTTCCTTATAATCGACTTTTATTTTTTTTTTCTTCAGACCCCAGCCCCGACTCGTACGCCTTTGGTTAAAAGGTATTTCCTTAGGCTTCAAATGTTATATCAATTGTTAACTAAACATTTTTTAACATGACAAGCCCATAATCAACTGTTTCCCACGTCTTCAAATATTATACTGTATTTTTAATTAGACATTTAGTTAAACATGCATTATTCAAGAGCTAAAACTGCCTAGTGCAGGTCTTTATTTAGGCATGAAATGTTTTCTAAAGTATTAATTAGACATTAATTAACTGATCCAGGCCTTAATCAACTTTGGATGGCATCACATTGCTCCGATATTTAAAAGATTAAAACGTTTAAGTGATAAATCAAATATGGCGGCCCCAGACGCTTCGAGTCCTAGCTTTGATCATCCAGGACCGTGGTTGAAATTATTGCACACGTCGGACAAATCTTCAAATGCCAATATCTTCGCTTACAATAGAGCAATTTGAATGAAATTTTCAAATTATTCATTTTACATCACCTACTTTCGAACTATTATAGCGAGAGTGGCTAGTTCTTATCTATATCTTGAATAATGTAACTTTAAGATGCATTATTAAGATATGGATAAACAGCTGATCATTCTTACTATAAAAAATATTATACAAAATGAATTAAATGAAAATTGTTCCATTGCGAGCGAACATAGCTTCCATAGCTTTTGAAGGTTTGACTTGCAACCAGATTTAGCTCTTGCATGATGTATGTTAACAGCCCATAATTAAGCCTTAATTTGCACGGATTGAAATACGATCGCCATATTATAATTTAATTTAAAAATGGATCATCGAGACTTCGTTTATTACTATACCAACGGTACTTGACAATCGAGACTATACTATATCGTGAATACTAATAACTTCGCTCAGAATATAGTAATTTGACTGTAATTTTCATTATATTAATTTATACATTATCTATATTTATACACTATTACAGCACGAGTGTACAGCTCGATCTCAATCTTACATAATGTATCTTTAATAAACATGCAGCTATACGAAGTCCATCCAATAGTAATCTGACCAGTAACTAATCATTAACGGGCCGCCTTAAATCATGATATTTGCCGAAAAGTGGTAGCAAAGCAAAATCAAATAATGCAGCTACAAATATTTCAACGATGTTGATTTCTAAGAGTTCAGTGACTGATCGACAGCAGTGCGTTACTTCTATATTTGCACTGTGTGTGTTTGTTGTGGATCGAAGTTTTGGATATTATATATTGCATTTATTTTCTCTAATGTTTGCCTAAAACAATTCAAACAGAACATAATAAAGGGGCTTTGATCTTCCTCCCACGTATATAACCGAGTTGATCCTAGAATTAGTCTAAAATACATTATATAAATAAATTGCGGAGATGAGTGGGATAACAAGTATTTAAGACGCATCATAGTCAATTTTAGATTCGCAAAGAAGACAAATCAATTACACTCTATTAAAAGACAACGGCGGTCACTTGCTATAGTCAGCATATAGCACAAATCATAAATGACATATTGCAAAAAAAAACATTATAGAAAACACATTTTCACAGTGCATAAAATTAATCACAATGTATATTAATAGCATTGCTAAAGGACCGGCCCCATTGCACTTACGGGTGCAAAGAGAATGAAAAACGGGGAAAAAACGTGCCCTCCGTTTGAAAACGCGATGCATCCGTACTCATTGCATACGGGTTTCATGCGCTCTATCCATCGAGCACCCATTCACTTTGATTTCATCAACTCAAAAAGCTTTGAGCTCCACAATTTCTGGAGCGGATGAAAACGGATGGAGCCACTCCCGAAGGTTTGTTCGTCCGCTGTGTCCTTTTTGCCTACGGATAGGTTATGTGCATAATAGTAGGACGTTTAACCCCATTTCATTCATTCATTCATTCATTTTTTGCATACGTTTTGTGTCCATCGGCCACTGGGACCGGGCCTAAATACATAACTATAGACACATAATCCGACAAAGACGACAGTTTTATGATTTACCCCCACTACGTCAGTTCCTTTGTTAGAGGATTAATTAACAATTAACCATGCAACAATGGGATAAGTAAGGATTAATAAAGGATCTACCAGAGGATTAAAACAGTTTACTGAAAGACAGTTCAATTTAAACTTTATTCCATTTCACATCCGCTTTTTTACACATAATTATTATACATTTTTATCATTTTAGCATAGAACGTACAAGTTATCAGAATGATTCCGTATATAGTTTCTTCTGAAAAGATCTCATCATCATGATAAATATGATAAACACAGTTCACATATATGCCATATGCTAAATGATTATTCTGCTGAATGGTAAATCTGCTGAACACAGTTCTCTACGCAATGAAACTTGTCAACTTGATTGAGGTGTTAATTCTAATCGGGAGGGGTGGCCTAGTGGTCTAGAGTGCCGCACTTAGATCTCTAGCTGACCGACCACCTCTGGCTTGCGGCTGTGGTTTCGAGCCCTGGCGTGAGCGTATGTGGCATGAAGATAGGGGCGTCTTCTCAACTTCTCGGGTTTCCTCCAGTCACTCCGGTTTCCTCCCACTGCTAAAGACCCCTACGCGCAAGCGAATTATTGAAATAAAATTAAATATATGTTAGACCTGAAATGACCTAGTTGTGTTGAGCGGACGTTAAAACCATTTATCTCTCTTTCTCTAATTCTTACCCCAGTGTTATGCGTAGATATTTAATGTGTGATATGGTAAATTTTGGTAAAAATATCTTCCTAATCTAATTAAATATTTATGTTTTTGAGTGTTATTGTCCCTTTAATCCTAACAAAGATGAGAAAAAGAACTGAAACGCGATGTGATATACCTAAAAGAGAACATATACATATAACAGTAAAAACACCTGTTCCTTATACTTAGTATCAATAATTGATTCTGATTGTAGATTGTTAATACTATTATATAAGGATTAGAGGCATTCATGATGGGAATTAGTAATCTTTAGGTGGCTATCTTTCAGTAAGCTCTTTACAAACCTTTTTGGAGAGAAAATCTATCCTACCTTATATAAGAGAACATCGCCTCGTTGAATCTATTGATTAGCTACAGTTGGATTTTTAATTTAATACTTCATTGATTCATTACTTAATTAATAGGTGTTTCTTGCCCTACGGGGGTTGGGATGGCCTAGTGGTCTTGAGTGCCGCGCTTCGACCTCTAGCTGGCCGGCCACCTCTGGCTTGCGGCTATGGTTTCGAGCCCCGGTGTGAGCGTATGTGGCATGGAGATAGGGGCGCCTCCAGGCACTCCGGTTTCCTCCCACTGCTAAAGACCCCTACGCGCAAGCAAATTATGAAATAAAATGAAACCATGTGTTAGTCCGGAAATGACCTAGTTGTGTTGAGTGGGCGTTGGACCCATTTATCTCTCTTTCTTTCTTGCCGTACAAATAGTAAAACCGTGTCTAAAAAGGATAACCATAGCTTATCCGAAAGTTTCGATAAGAAAGTCTCGATTGTCAAGTTCCATTCCTACGATAATAAACACAATTTCGATTTTTCTGTTCATCGTTAATTTATGATTGGCGTGAGATTTTTATTCCATTAAAAAGCTAATACATTAAAAAATAATAATGTATTTAACTTTTGTAGCCCGGAAACAAACCCGCAATCGGAAAATCTGGCTATTGCATAATGCATCATTCAAGTATATAATAAAATAAAAGTATATAATTTCAAATATACAACTGGCGGTAGTTTTCTCTTTGATGTGCATAGCAGTTATATCTCATAACAACCTGTCATGACGTCATCATAGGTTGATATTCTGTTCATATCCACCGCTGATGCGTCGTGACAGGTTGATATGAAATATCAACCGCTAATGACGTCATCTCATGTCAATGTATTCGACTCCTATCAACCGCTGATGATCGAAATAATACAAAAAACACAGAAATAATTTTTTATTCTTTTTACAATCAAAAAGAATTATGGTACAGTTTGTAACACTCAAGGCAGAAATAAACGGCGTACTTATCGGCATATTTAAATCGGGTATCCATACAGGACCATGTCTAAGATATCTTTCAGAATCATCTTTCCGTCCACACACTACGCCTTTTGATCCAAATGTTCTTAAGGTTTGAACAGATCCTCATCGATAGTTGCATCCACATCAATTCCATCGTCAATTTGTTGGCTAAAGGGGTTGATTATTCGTCTAACTTCGTATTCCTATCCATTTTGTTTTGTCTGTTGCTATTCAATTCTTCAAAATGGCGAATTGTAAACAAAAACAACCAAGTAATTGCACGTGATTAATTCGGTAATATTCGTTATTTGACGGAAAGTACCGAGAAGGTAGCCCAATCGTCGTTGGCCTGTAATGGAAGAGTCTATTTAATTTAAGGTAGGGCGTTGTATATGTCAGATATAAACCGTTTTACCTCAGTTGATATGTCATAAAACTTCGGATAGGTTAATATCCTATACATTACTAAGCATGGATACAGACAGAAGCTGCTTATAACCAGAATATTCGGTGGTATGAAGCCAGTTTACCTGCAAAACGAAAATAGTAAATACAAATATGGAAATGTTAAAGGAGCTAAATCGCTAATATTTGGTATCTAGAAATTTGTTATGTTATCTGATTTTATATAAACTGATTTACGTTCAATTGTATCAGTTTTGACTCTAATTTCAAATCAGTTATATCCAGCGAAATACGGCGTGAGTCTCAACCGAAAAGAAAACTTCTGGTGTCAAGTTATTCCATCCATTCTATTGCGCATGCTCGCCGTTTGACACGAGTTGTGGAATATGTATAGCCTCGTTCTTTCTGGTCACGAGTTACCAGTGACACTGGAACGCAATATGGTACACGAATAATAATAATCGCGTCATTTTACAAGGGTAGCAAATTAGGCCTGAGGCCTTTTTCCAATTTGGCCCTTGGCACAGATCGTGCGAATGATTTCGATCATTACTGCAGGAAGAAACCGAAGAACTCGGGGAAAACCTGCCTGGTCGGACGGGAGACCGAATATCCCTCTCACTTACAACGATAAAGTTCCTGCCCTGAGCTGGGATTGAACCCTCGTTGCATTGGTGAGAAGCCGCCTCTCTATCGCCACGGCTATCCGACCAGCTAATGGGTTTTTTTGTCTTGAATGTAGGATATCAAAACCCTACCTTTTCAATGTAAGATAACAATTACATCAATTTTGATCTGAAATGACAAATAATTCGTGTTTTCAACGTGTAAGACTTTGGATGGTATTGAGTTAGAGACTTAGTTACATTAAACCTTATTTTATGTGATCAAATCTGACAACCCGGAGAAGATTCTGTAAATTGGTCGTGATTAAAGATAAGGACTGTAATTTAAAATAAAAATAGCGTGAGAAGGGTTTAATATTCTTCGTATTACGAAGACGATAAATATAATAAAGCCATGTTGATAATTGCTTTAATATGAGACCCTCTTTACTCGAAATTACATCTAATGATTCCAGTTACATCAATTCGATACATGGGACATAATTGCTGAAGGTTATACTTCAAAATGACGAGTATTTGTTTTAGGAAATGAGAGAAACATTCATTATAGATATTATGAACACAAAATACAAGTTAATTCCTGGTTTGTATACTTGAGGGATGTGGTTTGTTTGCTTTGTTTTTGTTTTTGTTTTTGAGTTTTGAGTGGTAGTGGAGGGGGGGGGGGGGGGGGATTTTGGTTTGTTTAAATCTGGAGTTTCCTGATACACGGATTTTTATTTCCCATTACTAAGTTTTATATAAAGCTATGTCAATCAACCCTAAACCCACCTATACTTGTCAGATATTATATTTGTGCCTACATCTGTAGTATTTATCAAGACTAAAAGGAAGATTCTTCCCAAGTGGTACCAGGCCCGTAGCCAGGGGTGGCATGGGGGGGGGAACTGCCCTCCCAATACTGAGTCTTGCCCCCCCCCCATATCACAAGAAAATTGGCCTTTACCGCAAAATGCATACAGATGCCCATGCTAGTTGCCCCCCCCCCCCCCCTCCAGGAAAACATCTTTCCCCCCCCCCCCCAAAGAAAAGAAAACAACAACTTCCTGGCTACGGGCCTGAGTGGTACCAACATCTAGAAATACAATAAAACAACACATATATAATTTATCGCCGACCTATAATAAATACCTACGTATACGTCCCATTTGTAATATTATCATGTAACGGTTTTACGGATTGAGGGGTGTTCCTTTTCTTTTTATAGGTCGAAATCATTTCAGAATCCCCTAAAAGGCTTCGGGGGTACCGAGGTTATAAATGCCACCCCAAGGAGGCGTTTCAGATTGGCATGCTGAGTTTAGAAATAATGTGGGTTTTGTCCTTGTCTCTTCCTAAGCTAGTCCGCCCAAAGGCCCCTTGGTAGATCGTAATTTATTATAAAATAGTATTTAAAAAGAAACTTTGATAGAATATAGGAACAAGAATTCTGTGTAATAGCCAAATAATAACAATATTGTCCTTACAGAGTCGGGCGATTCGGCTCCAGACTTAATAACAAAACCATATACATAGGCTTGAAAATGAATTACCAAAATTAATACCAATGAAGATCTTCAGTGGTAGTTATTGGTAGGCCACACGTCAATGAGAATTGACCCTTTCACACTCGAAAACCAACCAGTAAATAAAATAGTTTATATTGTTTGTTTTTGAGAGAACTGATACAATATTCAGCTCGTTCGAACGCTATTTCATTACATTCCTGGTCACCTGTCGTGTTTCATTTTCGGGCTATAAACCAGTCATATAACAATTAATTGGTAACTAACTGTGAGTGGACTACGTTGTCTGACACCGAGAATCATATTATCAATATTGTTGAAACATTCCAGATATAATTTTGTTTACTAGAATTACATTTGGTACAGTGTATTATAAGGTTATAATAAATTGCGTCTCATGCAATGAATATCTGCTACGGTTTATAATTAAGTTATAATAAATTCCACCCCCTGTCGTGAAACATTTGGTACGGTGTGTTATAAGGTGTAATAAATTGCATCCCCCGAATCATATGATGAGCTATATTATAAAGATATTATAAATTGTAATTTCTGCAATGAATATCTGCTACGGCTTATAATAAAGTTATGATAAATTCCACCCCCCTGTCATGAAACATTTGGTACGGTGTGTTATAAGGTGTAATAAATTGCATCTCTCGAATCATATGATGAGCTATATTATAAAGATATTATAAATTGTAATTTCTGCAATGAATATCTGCTACGGCTTATAATAAAGTTATAATAAATTCCACCCCCTGTCATGAAACATTTGGTACGATGTGTTATAAGGTGTAATAAATTGCATCTCCCGAATCATATGATGAGCTATATTATAAAGATATTATAAATTGTAACTTCTGTCATGAATTCAAACGGTGTATTATAAAGGTATAACAAAGTGTGTATTCTGTCATGAATCATTTAGTACGGTGTATCGTAAAGGTATAATAAAATGTCGCATCTAAATATTAAAAGGTATGATAAATTAGGTTTCCTACCATAAAGCTTGTGTAACGGTAGATTTTAAAGGTAATTAATTGCTTCTACTATGAATTATCTTCTGTTTAGCGATCTACCATAATAAAATTAGATATGCCTTTTAACAGTATGCTTTGGTATTTGTGGTGTGTGCACTTATTATTGGCAGACTTTCACCATAGGGGCGATTTTTTCAATGAATACATTCCCGTCATTGTCATGTTTAAAACCACATTAAATATACGCCCTCGTGTTTAAGAATACACATATTCTAATAAAGGCGCCAGGTCCCAACATTTCAGCGTCTAAAAAGTAAAAAAGACAACAATTTTATAGGGACTTTTCCCGTGTGAAAGCTGTTTGTTACGCGTTGTTGATGAGGTCACACGAAAAATGCACTCTCTTCTTATTCTAACTACATAATTATCTTAATAGCCTTGCGATCGTCTAGTATTTTTAATTGTCTCCGTTGGCTTCCTTTTCACGTTGCGTTCTTTCTTCTTACTGTCTCCGCTGTTACGAAGGTTATCTACTCATTAGTTACGACGTTTGGCTTACCAGGAATAACAACGTAACAGTTCGTTTTTAAGCACTGTTTATATAAGATGCAAGCATAGATTACAATAAAGTCTTAATTTCAATCTCATCCCAACCACACTCGCTAGGAGTGTGTTGATAGATATGGCTACAACTTCTCCCTCTGGAATCTAGAGGCTGTCTAACGAATGCCCCGAGATGATAGTTTTGTAGCTTTGGGTTTGGACTTTCAATTATCTAATTGGTCCAATATTAAGAAGATTAATTATAATGCTCGGTTAATTAGCCCAATAACGTGCCACACGTGTTATTTTGTTATTAACCTAGAATATAATGTTTAAGTAATCATAACTCCTTTTTTATGTTTAAATCGGACTTCTATAGAATGTATGAATCTAATAATTAGTTAAAGATACAATATAAAGCAATTATAAATTTAAAGAGCAAAACTCCTACCAATAGTCTTACAAAACAAAGAAAACAAAACAGGTATTTATGTAGGTTCCAATGCACATTGGACCTTAATTTACAGAATAAATAAGCGAACGCAATAAACTATTGAACACAAACTCGGATGAAACATATTGTCTTGACTCTTGAATTTTATTCCTGGTTGTGAGGGTGTTCGTGTCTCCTGTTTGGACAGCTTAACTTAAACTACTTCAGTGACCGTGCATATTGTTTAACTATTCTTGTTGATAAGGTTTCTAATTCCGATGCGACAACAGAACTCTGGTTTTTAACCTCTTTTTTGATGACAACTCTGTGTGTCACCGGTTGATTGATCAATATAGAATGTGAAGTATTTAATGATGTAATAATAATGGACGCACAGTCGCCATACACTGGATTCATAGAACACTCGATTTGACACGAGTTCTCTTAATGCCATCTGAAATTCTTCAATACAGCACGAAATCACACGAAGGTTTTTTTTTATAAGCAATATTTTTATTCAGATTTGTATCTGAATAGGGATTGGGGAACAGGCATAGCCTATATTAAACCCCTCTCCCTGTCAGATATAGATACATGTAATTACATTTTAGTAAAAAGAAAAAGAAAACTTTTTGTGACCAAGAGGTTAAAGTCCACTATTCCCACGCTATTTAAGTGATTGAAAATTAAATTACAATTAAAGTCCTGCTTTTTATGCACTTGAATGGGCAGGGGTAATGCAGGTGGAGCTTTGACATTTATACAAGGCTTGAACTCGATATAGCCATAAGAGACACGGTGGCTAAGTGGGTAAGACACTGTCTCGCTAGCCCGGAGGTCGCCTCATGTCCCTGCATCGAGATTTTCCAATGTGGTCTATCCGTGTCAGTATTACAGGAAGGTGGGCCTGACAAGGACAGCTGTGTATTTGTTCTGACCCAAAGATACCGCATATACATTGGCGTGCACGTAAAAGATCCGTTGGTAGTTGGAATTACATAAAATATACCATAGTGCCGCTGCTGGCGCAAAATATCCCCCAGCTCACTGTATGGCGTATGGCCATCTTCCTTAGCCCAATCGGACAAAATAATAGGACGTTTAGTTCCATGCCATTTAATTTCATAGATATCGATAACCCGTCAGATGTTTATTGCTATGTTTTGACGGGTTTTCTGCAATCCTTACACTTACTACAGCAAGGGTGGTACTTTTTACCGCCGACCACCGCCGACCAATACTTTTTACCGTCAACTGTCGTTATATTACCGCCGACCAAATACTTTTAACCACCGCCCGTCGTGAAATTACCGCCGACCAAATACTTTTTACCGCCGACCGCATTGTAATGACTTTCGACCGTATAATAATATAATTACCGCCGACCAAATACTTGTTTTTCGCCGACTATATAAAATTAATTAAATAGATTTATGTAAATACACAGAGTTTGAAAAAAAAACAAATATAGATTTTATTATATATAAATATGGTCGACAATCGAATATGGCAAGGTGTGATTTTCAATGTGCAATTGACTGGAAACCCCAGAAGGCTCCAACTCTGTGTGTGTGTGTGGGAATTTTCAATTAATTAATTTAAGATCTATCCTGTATTTTTCTGGAAATTATGAACTTTGTGGTCGCTATAAATCATATTCTATTTCCGATCAGAAGTGGCGTTGTTACAGCGAAGAGCAAAACGAAAAATGTGTAGAAGTGTTCGCACTAATAGAAGATGGGCCTAATAAGCAGAAGCTGATATATTTGCCCTTCAATATCTAAACTGTACTATTGTCCTTACATATCCTTCCAGACAAATGGATTCTCAGACACTAAAACTGTACTCTTGTATTGGTGCATTATTCCACAACCAACAGTGAGCTCACTATAGTGTCTTGTATATCTATCCACCTCAAGTAAAATTATTGTTTTTTAAAGTTCGATGTAATATTTTATTCAGATTTGTATCTGAATAGGGATTGGGGAACAGGCATAGCCTATATTAAACCCCTCTCCCCGACAGATATAGATACATGTATTTACATTTTAGCAATAAATAATCAATGTATGTGCAAGTATGATTTTAGTGAAGATATATTTACAAAACACGTACACATAATAACTTGGTGATGTACATTGAAAATAATTTTGGGTATTTACATACGTTAGAAATTAATATAAATATTTACAATAATATTGGTAATCACATCTATATACATATTTACAAATAAAGGATTGATAAACACGAAACAGTATGGCTGCGGGCATGTTTGGAAACATCAAGATGTCGGAGCAGATTATGTTTTAAAATTATATATGTAAAAAGTAAAATTATCTAATTTTTATTGGGGGCTATTTCATGTAACAGTTGCGAAAAATAAAACATGGACAAGTTTATGAGGCTGGACAACTGGGGATACCTTTGCACCCTCAACAGTAGGGTCTATCAATCGAGACATCGCGTGCAGCCGCGTGTAAAACAGATCGAGGGTGATATCATGACCACGCCGTTAGAATAGGTGAGTAAATAGCAGTTGTTTTGTATTAAAAGATTTCTGTAATTACATATAATTACAAGGGATAAGGACAAATATAGATACATGTTATGTCATTACTGCTGCGTTAAGTCAATTCAACATAAACTATGTGATAGTTTTGGCTCATCGTTACTATTATTGTAATAGTATTATAAGGACTAAGGTCCATAGAATACTTCCTCCTAGATTCCGTCATTTCAATATTTGATATATTCATATTATTATTCATTTATTGATAATCATTTTCAGATAGATAGTGTGTATGTATTATAAAGATGTTTTTTTTTAAAAAAATAAGATGCTCAAGGCTAACCAACATTGTATTACTTGCATTGGTAAGTATTGATTTTATAATATAAATTTTAATATCAAACATTTAGTAGTACCATTACTCTGCTCAAGTTTGGAAAATGTGTTAAATTTGAAAAGTTGTCTACAATTAGTGCATGTTAATTTACTCCTTTTGCCCTCCAATACAGGTGATGCTTTCATCAGCCTCTTGAGTTGCACATAAGTGAATGTGATACACTCATACATAATAATAATTATAAAAATAGCTTTCTTAGGGGGTTACTACTTAATAGAACCCCCTAAGAAAGCTATTATTGTTTAGCGAGGATACCATAAAAACTACCAGCACTATTGTTGCTGACCAATAAGACAACGAATGTCAATCTAACTTGCGCCGTCTGTAATTGACACTGAGCCAGTTGACCGACGATATTTTAATTCCTAAATTTTAGTCGAAAACACAAAGAAAACTCTGGAAATTCTGAGAAGTATTCATTCTGCTTCCACTATTTATGGTATGTGAACTGGGGTAAACCGCACTACAAAAAAGGATACCAATTTCTGGGCATGACCACTAGGGGCAAAGATATATTCTGATATAATGTGTTGTGGTATTGATGACACGAGAAACACTTTGACATCATGAGGCAAACATAGCGATATTTGTATAATAATCCAATTATGCTTTTTGTGTATTTAAAGGAAAAGACGACCTCTTAAATTGTTATAATAGACTTATCCCTTTTTATTTAATTAAAATAGGCAAGTCTGTACAACAAAATCAACTATAATTTCAATATTCCCATATTTGAATTGTGCTCTTTGATTGGATACCCCGTGCCATCGCCCACTCCACACACCACTGGACTGAGTCAATATTGAAGTCATGCGTGGGCCTGGGGGTATAGATCACAAAAGCCCTAGCTCTTTTAAATAAGATATTTTATGCTCGCCGACTAATGATTTTCAAGATATTAATACTATTTTCATCGCAAATCATTGTCTTGCAATGTTATCTTCTTGCAATTTACTGATTCTATTTATAGGATTTATAGACGTGTCGTTTGCGAGTAAGGGTATTTTTACTCATGCCGTGGACACGTTATTCATCTTTTGGGTATCGGTTTTTCCCATTATTAAAACACACTTGCTATAGATTAACTCGGTATTGCCTTACTCTTTACAGACTTGACGCCTTTGGTCGCTCGTTTTGTTATTGAATAAGTACTGGATTGAGTTTCGTCGTAACATAAAATCCTAAAGCTTCGTATAAAAAATTGCTCCATTTCAGACTTAGGCTATCTACCAAGGTGCTACACCAGAAGCGGTGTGACATATGCATGAGGACCGGGCAGTGCATTGGAAAGGGTCGGTGTAAGTTGTTCTGCGGAAGTTGCAAATTTTAATGGCTGGTATTCGGTATGATATTCTTTGTTGAAAGTGTCATTATAATTAGAATATATGCCTTCCTGCACATGCAATTGGTCTTATTAGGACCACGCATTACATTATGTTGTAGTTTATACGGCTTATTTATCTTCTCAAACATAACAAATTATTCAAACTGTCATCATTATTGGTAAAGACACCGGGAATTGTTGGTGTTTTTTTTAGTTTCAGATTTAATCATATTCAAATTTTTTCTATTCCCTTTTCCAGTCTTCAACGTTATGCTATACACTGATTTGTAATTTGGATTGCTATATCTGGCCTATTTTATTTCCTCAATTTCTCTCTGGTCTCTAAAGGTAAACCCATGGGAAAATGCCACATCAATCACATTGATATTATATGTAATAAATAAATAACAGCATTATACAATTAAGATAATGAACACGAAAGCTGACCGCACGCGTACATTGTACTTTTCAATCACATGCCTGTAGTTTAGCCTTTACTCATATTGGAAACAAACTCTCTAGCAATAATCAAAGGGTTCTTTGATGGTAAAGTCATCTTAGAAGCGCCTCAGATTTCAGAATTGAGGTATTGATCTAATCAGAGCAACTTTATTGTCGCCGATTATTTCTACAAACCGCTAAAATGTTAAACGTATCTTGACAATTGTACACAGTCCATTTGAAACACCAATAACTGTATTATCAGATACAATTGAAAGATCCTCTATTGAAATTAAATACTATAATAAGTTTATTTTACTTACATACTTCAACTTTCCTGTAGCGCCAGTACTTTAACAAATTTATAATTTTATTCTTTGTACATAAATTTGTGCATTTTGAGCTGAAGATGGCGATCAACAATTTATTTTGGGACCCTCGGTTAAGCTATTTTGTCCAGCTGAAATTAGTTGAATCATTATTCTATTTGTTACACAAATGTTTCTTTTTTCACCTCACTTTCAACACCCGTCTCTCGATCATTAGACCAGGTTAGGTGCATAACAGTAGGACGTTAAACCCCATCTCATTTCATTTTCAACACGTTCACCATCATAACAAAACCTCAAATCTCATTCACAGACGAAGTCCCAATTTCAAAATTGATCCCAGCAGTTATTATCAAAATAATAAATCGCGGCAGAGTTATTATTCTAAAGGTGTCTAGATGAATTCTGAAAGCCATTGAATCAACACAAAACAATTTGATATTTTTCCGTCTAATTCGCTTCCAGCTGGAATTTTTTTAATGATCTATCACTTCTATGCGTCCCCACGCTGGCCTTCAAATTATTTCCGGAGTCATTTAACCAGACTCGAGTCGATTGTGGATATTGGCTGATTAAGAAGAATCGCTTTAGTATATCAACTGCCTTGATCACTGGGAGATAATGAGAAAAGGGTATATTTCTGAATTTCTAAACTAAATATTGTGAAATAGAATTAGTACATGTTTGTATGTATGCTGATCTATGAACTTTCAAACTCTAAAGAAAAATTACATCAAATTAGTTTTATATAGAAGCCAGTAATTGTTGACCTATTAACAAGATGCACACTTCTCGTAAATATTTGTTAAACCATTTGAACCACATTGAAAAAAACCTAATTTTAACATCCCCGAGGTAACTAACTATGTATTCAAATCATTTAAATCGGAAATTATTTTTTGCCAATCAATGAAGACCTCCAAAGTCCGTCCTGTCGGTAATTTGACAAACAATGGATGTGAATGTAGATTTATCTTAAAGGGTTTATCTTAAAGGGTTATCTTAAAGTACTGACTACGAAAATCAGAATTGTGGACGCGACCTAGAATAATACCTTAATACCTTAATAGCTTATTAACAAGTCAGATGGCACATGTTCTAGTATATGTTTATGGCGAAATTTTATATTCCTTAAATTTATAATAGCATTTAACCCTATGTCGATAATTTAAACAAATAAATGAAATGAGGTTTAACGTCCCACTGGTTTGCTCCTAAATTGGGCTAATGAAGACGGGCGTACGTCATACAGAGTGCTATGAGGGACATTTTTTCCCGGGCAGCGGCGCTACGGTCTGCTCTTATGTCGAATTCCAACTGCCCAGGGATATTTTACGTGCACGTCAATGTATACACGTGACCTCTGTTTTTCGTCCCATCCGAACGACTAGACAACTGTCCCTGTCATACCCTCCGTCTTGCATCACTGACAAGGGGAAACCACGCCGGAAAATCTGGATGCACTTTCTCGGCCGTGAATTCATTTATCTCTCTTCTAGCGCGGTTTCGACAACATTATTGTTAATATAAATCATTGTTGTTGCATTACTTATTTATTTTTACATATTGTTATTGTATCTGCGTAAGCATATTGGTTACTGTATTCTACGATGTTTGTGTCTACCATTGCAAATATGACACGGCTAAGAACACTTTTTGTAACTGGGATAAAAAGAAAACGGCGGAATCAAACTGTTGCAATAATCGAATAATATCTTTTTTATTTAATAATATCTTTTTGTATTTGATCTGAGGCAGAACTTCATTTTCTGTCAAGAGATCAATCAAAACCGCCTGAAGAATATTAACCAATTTAATCTTTACCGCGCCGATGGATTAAATTCATTGCCTGTGGAAAGTTTAAACCTTGGTGACAAATGAAAGAATTGCGTGTATTGTGATCATCACCGGGGCAAAATAGATGGTCTCAAACTAGCCATTTTCTCTAAATGGAACTCATTGCAGTTAAAACCATCTTTAAACATTGATATCAGATGTTCTGTTTTAATAGTTCAATGACCTTGATCGTTATAACCGCAATCATCTGATGAATATATTAAATAGGGGTGAGCATTTAGATTTTAGCTAGGCCTGGTGAAAGAGGAAGAGGCAGCGAGAAATGAGGTTTAACGTCCACTCGACACAAACTAGGTCATTTCGGGACTAACATATGGTTTAATTTTATTTCAATAATTCGCTTGCGCGTATGGGTCTTTAGCTGTGGGGGGGGGGCGATCGGAGGACCTAGAGAAAACCCACGAGGTTGGACAGGCGACCCTACTCCTTGCCACGTATAACCGGGATTCGTAACCACGCCAGTTGACTCAATGACAGGCTTTTTATGAAACAACGCGCGAACGCTAACAATTCAGCCATCCACCCCTCTGCCCGCCTGGTGAAAGCATATAGCACATCGTTGTTGTACTTGGTAACATCTACGTGGCTCTCCCATTCAATTATATACCGTCTACCTGAGTTTAATGTCAACGTTGAATCATAAATATACCACTGCTTACGAAGTAGTTCAATAGGTAATATTTTTGTTTGAAAATTGATTATGGCGTGAGCAAGCGAACAAAAAGAGCTAACTAAAGCCCCGTTTACATGACGAAATTTGCACACATGCAAATCTTTTGCATATATGCAAAATTACTCATGTAAACGCATTTGCATACATGTGTAAAAATACTGCAGGTGCAATTTTGCACCTAGTCTTGACCAGATGCAAAAGTGTATTTGCATATATGCAAAAGTATTAAGGGTGAGTATATGTGTGTATATCTCATTATCAGATATATACACATATGCAAATATTGCTGAGCGTTTATATGACACAATCTGCACAAATACTAACCCTAAATACTTTTGCATATATGCAAATATACTGGAATTGGCATCTAAACACTGTATTCAAGATATTACTGTGAATGCTTATATAACATGTGAACGCTTTGCAAATATACTTTTGCATACGTGTGTAACTAATACATATATGCAAAAATGCACATATGTGTAATATTTGGTAATGTAAACGGGGCTTAAATGTCAGTTCGTTAATGTAATATGAACAATATCATTGACCGTCACAGTAATGATGCAAATCCGTATTTCATAATCAATATAAAACGGGATTTAGTTTATTCCTTTGTTTTCATCTGATATGTTATTAACGATAATAAGATATAGACAATTTATAAGCTTGGTTTAGCAACAGACGGTCTATAAGCTGTCGTCAACTTTTGTATTAAACTAACAATATTTACATACACAGAAAATAGAAAGTCTAATTATCGTAGCATTCTCGAAATAAGTGAGTCTTCAGCTGTGGTTTGAAAGTAGTCAAAGTGTCACTGTTTCGGATTTTCAGTTGTCAATCAGTCCACAATTTAGGAGCAACTATACCACAATATTTGAGTTTGAGTGTAGAACAACAAGAGTGTTCTGGAAATAAGATATCAAGGACCGATTTGGTTGATTTACTGTTAGTAGTTCTGGTAAATAGGTGGGTGTAAGATTTCGTAGACATTGGTATGTGAGTGTAATCAAATTTCATTTAATCATAGCATTTGTTATTCCATAAAGAGAAGGCGAAAACACCAAAATCCGAACAAAATTCCGGCCTTGTATTGTACTGAGAAAAATGCAGAAATTAAATATGTTAGGTTAAAATTAATGAAGTATACTGTTAACGAGATGTTAATACCCATTCCATTTGTCTATAAACCTTCACGTGCAATTGGGGAATTATTTCAGTTATCAAGCATCCATTTAGAATATTAGTTATTAAGATTATTAATATACCATCCTCTCTGATGTCTCGTACATACCTTGTTATTGTCACAAGCATATTAATAATTCAGGAGAAATATCATCAGTGAAAGAGGATAATAAAATATAATGTATAACCAGGGCTTCGTTTACTAAATATCATATGAAGCTATTAAATTACTATACTCAAAAGCATCGTAGATCAGCTCAAAACAAAAAAAAGGGAGAGAATGCATGAATGAATAAATATAATTGGCATTAAAGAGAAGAGACAGAGAGAAATTGGGTTTAACGTCCACTCAACACAACTAGGTCATTTTGGGCCTAACATATGGTTTAATTTTATTTCAATAATTCGCTTGTGCGTAGGGGTCTTTAGCAGTGGGAGCAAACCGTGGTGCCCGGAGGAAACCCACGAGGTTGAGAAGGCGCCCCTATCTCTATGTCACATACGCTCACACTAGGGCTCGAAACCTCAGCCACAAACCAGAGGTGACGGGCTAGCTAGAGGTCGAAGCGCGGAACTCTAGACCACTACGCCATCCACCCCCCCCCCCCCCTTGGCATTATAGTCCAACTGTTCTGCACCAACTGGGGTAATGAAGACCGTCGCACGCCTTACAGTGTGCCATTAGGGGAATTTAATTTCAACTTTCAATGTTCTCAGTGGTTCTATCACGTGCACGCCAAAATGTACGTAGAACACGTGTTTTTTGTCCCGCTCGAATAAATAGACGCCTTTCCTATTCATCAACGACAAGAACTGATACACAAAGAAACGATATTGTCTGTCCTTGTCCTATTCCCGCCCATCGATGCAATACCAAAGGCAGGTCATTGGCATCAAAAGGACTACAACCTATATGTAACGGAAATAAGAATGTCACAAACTGTATTATTTCTATTGACGATTTACAAAATCACATTAATTTGACATTGTTGTTGTTTTGTTCTCTTATATTTCAGTAGAAATGCAAAAAATTAAATTAAAATATTGGCTTGCATTCAGTATTTCAAGGCCAAACAAATGATTTTACAAAAACTTGTTTGTTTCTATCATCTTCAGTTTATCATATCTTTTTATGCTCTGGAAGAATTAAACCATGTTTGACTGATATTCCCTTTAGATATTCAACTGGCAGTGACACTAATCGAGCTACTTGGAAACCACGTCGAAAATCCCGGTGATCTTTCTTGACCAAGACCTAGATCAATCCGATTAAATATTTCGGGTTTTTTTATACTTTCGAGGGCCTACACTACATGATGATCTGATAAATTACAGTGGGAGTTCTCGTCAGGGGTATCTTTTGACCCTATGATGTCAGCCATTTATTAACCAATCAGCGTTGGCGTTTATAATGGTCCCGTGCATTAAAAGGACAGAAAGTCGCCATAACAACAGACCGTTTCATTCGAAATTCACCCACATCATCCAGAACACGTCAATGATAACATCTCTTCCAGATCCTTGTGCAGTAAAGACAAGTAAAACGGAATTTCGAACCATAAAAACGAAACAAAATAGAATCTGTGATTTAATGAGATAACGCCTATATCGAACCTTGGACATCCTGGTTAGTGACCCAGTATCAACGAGTCACCATGGATCACAGCAGGTGACAGAGAAACCGACGACAATGTAACTAGAGTATGAATCTCCCTCTTTCTTTTCTTTCGATATCCTGCTGTTATTAATGTGAGTAAACGTTGCTTGACGTTTTGTTGTCGGGGAAATGATTATAAATGAATGCAATGACTCTTGAACGTATTATTGTTTTTCTTTTCTTTTGGCTTGGACGATTTATCATTCAGTGGATTCTTTATATTACCAAGGTTATAAACTGTAAATCATATTAGCGAAAATACAACATTAATACCCTAGATAGTTATTAATGTAAATACATCTTTATTAATACATTAAGTCAATTTAACACGATTCGCGGATAACGATCGGAATAGGGTGTAGGAACGCTTCCAGGATTAACACTGTTTATTTTTTTGTCCGACCATTTATTTTATCTATTCTGTGTAACTTCAACATACCATTATTCTTGTTCTATTTGTTTAATTATTTATTTATTGAGAGAGAGAGAGAGGGGGGAGAGAGATGGTTGGGACGTCCACTCGACAAACCAAACTATTTTGGGGCTGACATGTGGTTCCAATGTATTTCAAAAATTCGCTTGCGCGAAGGTATCTTTAGCTTAGCGTTGGGAGGAAACCATGGGACCAGGACAAGACCTACGATGCTACCCTACGTATTGGTATGTACAAGCGGAGAATTAAAACCACACCACCTTGACTTTGACGTACCTTATGATCTAACGCGCACGCGTTTAACCACTCGACAACCTAACCCCGCCATCCCCTCTGGATTTAAGAAACGTAAATTTATCGTACTATAACCAGATTGCGAATGTATCAATATACAATATTATAAAGCCTTAGAAGGTTCAATAACATGTCATTTTATGAAAAAGCGTAAAAAGGGATTTGTACATGTGTGGAGCGCCAAAAGTAAGACTCTGTGGGTGTTTCCGTACATAACAAAACGAAGATCAAAGGGAAGCCATTGACACAAACAAGACTATATTATATGCAATGGAAATGAGAATGGTACAAACTGTTTTAATGTAACTTGTAAACAGTGGCACTTTTTATTCGACTTTGGCTTGTTTTTTTACTAGAATTTAAGAAAATAAATATTATATATTTAACGGTGAACATCTCACGGCTTGGAATCTGTATGGTTAAAAGGGGGGTTGGGATGGCCTGGTGGTCTAGAGGGCCGCGCTTCGACCTCTAACTGACCGGCCACCTCTGGCTAGCGGCTGTAGTTTCGAGCCGTAGTGTGAGCGTATGTTGCATAGAGATAGGGGCGCCTTCGCAACCTCGTGGGTTTCCTCTGGGCACTCCAGTTTCATCCCACTGCTAAAGACCCTTACGCGCGAGCTAATTATTGAAAGAATTTTTTTTTTTTTTTTAAATATGTTAGTCCCGAAATGAACTAGTTGTGTTGAGTGGACTTTCTCTGTTTGGTTAAAAGGAGGTCGTCCAAGGATTTTACCCAACGTTACCTTGTTTAGTCCATGTGACAGCAGATTTTCAATACCAATTTGATGAATAAATATAACAATGATTTTTGATTGGCCTTGGGTGTAAAGTATCCATTTTTTTAAAATTTGAAATAGTGCGAGTTCTGGAAACCTCCACAACTCCTCAAGCGGTTCTAAAATGGTTATATGATATGGCTCAAAATGTCCTTCATACAGTTCCGGATCTGCTGATATATGACACACGTTGTTCAATCAAAACTATCAGTTTCAAAATAAAAAGACTATAATCTGAAAATAGCAATATTTGCGGAGGGGGGGGGGGGGGTGATGTCTGTTCAAATCTTGTTCAGACCCATATAAGCCAGATTATCTATTTGGTCAACTAATGGGATTTATTAGATATCAGAACTCTCTAATATGAGTGTCACAAATCCAAGATGGCGGATATGCAAAATGGCGGATATGCAAATAATAGTCATTTCACTGTTTGATATAACTGACATGTAATATCCAAATGAAAGGGTTTTCAGTGTTACTAAACCTAAAATTAACCAAAACTAAGAGTTTAGAAAAATTAAGATGGCAAATATTCAAAATTTATGCCAAAATTTCCGTGAAATGATGGATTCCCGTTTAATATAGCTTGTAATTGTGTCCTTTAATTCAGTTTTCAGAGTCACTGAAATGTTAAAAATGATACTAATGATAATGCTAAAAAGGCACTCTTTAAAGAATATTATATCTGGCTTAGACCCTCCACCCTCATCCCATCAACAATACAACGGGGCATCTGCAATTGATTACACTGGATCTCACAGATCACAAAACATTCCACCAAAATAATGAGGCATTTAATTTATCTCCTATGCATTTGATTTGGTCCATTATTAGCGGAGTGAGAATCATTTATGATTATATCCAGTTGTTAAGAAGTTAAGTTCTCCCTTTCGTTCAGAAATGTTAATGCATAGTATAGATGTGGTATCCACAGATCCATTTCACAACAAGTTGAAAATTTAATAGGAATCAGTGCGAATATAATTTGAAATGCATTTACGATTCGGCATCACAAAAGTAATGTCGGGTAATTTCCCTCTTCGCTCTTAGCAGTCCTAAGATTCAATGGCACCATCTATGTCGCTTATGAGGTCTTCTGTTCCTTCTTGTGCTTTTGCTAGTGTCAATTGTTGGTGTTGAATGGTTGTGGCATTGCATTAGCAAAGAGAGAATCGTGAGACTTGGCTTTTGGGACTCCTAGACGTAAATCTATTTCAAATTATCTCTGTATTTATTATTTTTAAAACTTGTTTTGAAATACACTTTACACTTTGATCT
This sequence comes from Patella pellucida, assembly GCA_917208275.1. Taxonomy (NCBI): domain Eukaryota; kingdom Metazoa; phylum Mollusca; class Gastropoda; family Patellidae; genus Patella; species Patella pellucida. Next base: position 6,680,917 of record OU795037.1, read on the forward strand.
TTCATAATTGACAAATATGAATCCAAGATACCATCTGTCTAGATTCTAGATGATACCACAAAAGGTTGCCAGACATAGTCTTCAAGGTAAAACCGGATCACATTATTATTTCTGGACCAGAAATGAAATCCAATGTGGGTTAACGTCCCACTGTTCTGTACTAACTAGGTCAATGAAGATGGGCTATTTCCCACGGCAGTCAGTGTGCTATGGGGAAAAATTGTCTAGACAGTGGAGTTACAGCCTAATACTAACTGTCAAGGTTCTTCTATGAGCACGCCAACGTGTACACGGGAACATGGTTTTGATGCCATTCGAAGGACTAGACAGTTTCTTTCGAGACCCTCCTTGCTGTACCCTGACCAGGGGTAATCATGCTGGGAAATCCTGAGGAACTTTCTCGGCAAACGCGGAGATCGAATTCCAGACCTCGTTGAGCCTTACTCACTGAGCAACCATTTCGGCCCATTTCTGAACAAAAAGAATAGGTAAATTCTTAACAACTAGATACATATGCACAGGTATGTTAAGATTCCGCGTCGTTTTGCTAGAATAATATTAAATATTATTTTCTAATCTGCGACATCTAATATAATTAATTCCCCCCCCCCCAAAAAAAAAAAGATAGTAAGCTGGCACTGCCAGGCAGGATACGCCCACATTTTCGAGAGATGGTTAGAGAACAAGCAAAATCGAAAGTGATTTTTCCTACAATCAAAGGCTATAATTCATTAAATTACAATTTGATATGCGCAAATATCGAAAAGAATCAAGATCTTTAGGTTATAAACATGCATTTCAAGTTTCATCAAAATCGAATTAAAATTGTGACCTATACTTGGTCCACAACCTTGATATACCATTTTTTAACGTATTCGCGTACGAACGGTGGCCATTTTGTATGGTAATTTTGGTCCGATTTTTCCGAAATTTGAACTCAACCTTCCTTAGGGTGTAACGGTGATATAATCAAACGATTTTTTAAATCAGATAATAATTGTGACCTCCAGAGGGACCACAAGCTAAACCAAGACAATTTTGCGTATAATCAGGGGCCATAATTCAGGAAGTTACGATCCGATATGCACAAATATTAAAAGGAACCAAGATCTTTAGGTTATAACCATGCATTTTAAGTTTCATCAAAATCGAATTAAAATTGTGACCTCTACAGGATCCACAACCTTGATATACCATTTTTTAACAGTATTTGCGTACGAACGGCAGCCATTTTGTATGGCAATTTTGTTCGGTTTTTTTCCGAAATTCGAACTCGACCTTCCTTAGGGTGTAACGGTGATATAATCAAACGATTTTTTAAATCAGATAATAATTGTGACCTCCAGAGGGACCACAAGCTAAACAAAGACGATTTTGCGTATAATCAGGGGCCGTAATTCAGGAAGTTACGATCAGATATGCGCAAATATCAAAAGGAACCAAGATCTTTGGGTTATAACCGTGCATTTCAAGTTTCATCAAAATTGAATTAAAATTGTGATCTCTACAGGGTCCACAACCTTGATATACCATTTTTTAACAGTATTCGCGTACGAACGGCAGCCATTATGTTTGGTAATTTTGGTCCGATTTTTCCGAAATTTGAACTCAACCTTTCTTAGGGTGTAACGGTGATATAATCGAACGGTTTTTCAAATCGGATAATAATTGTAAACTCCAGAGGTACCACAAGCTAAAATAGGTGAATTTTCGGACAATCAGGGGCCATAATTCAGGAATTTACGCTCCGATAGGTGCAAATATCGAAAGGAACCAAGATCTTTGGGTTATAAACATGCATATAAAGTTTCATCAAAATCGGTTCAAAATTGTGACCTCTATAGGGTCCACAAGCTAAAAACGTGATTTTTCGTACAATCAGGGGCGATAATCCATGAAGTTTTGATCCGATACATGCCAATATCGAAAGCAGCCGAGATATTTTGGGGATAAACCTATATTTTAAGTTTCGTCAAAATCGGACAAGAATTGTGACCTGTAGAGAGTCCACAAACAATTGTGGACGGACGGACGTCCGGACGGACGGACGGACATCCGGACGGACGGACGGACGGACAGGGGCGACGACATAATACGTCCACATGAAAATGTGGGCGTATAAAACCCACACTTTTCTGAATAATAAGCCAATGTAACAATTTATGTCAGCATTCTCGTCCCTCTTGGTGAATTGAGATTGAGAGGATGACCTTTATGTAATCTATTATACATGGTATCATATGTAAGCAGCTTGATATATCACATTATGTAAAAACGAACTGATGCATTGCTATTCCTGGTGAGATTGACGTCTTAACTGAGATAGATAAGAAAAAGTAAACACACAACGTGAAGAGGAAGCAAGGAAGACAAGTAAAATACTTGACGATCACAGAGCTACTAAGGTATCTAGTAAAAACAGATGCATGGGTCATATGTAAGGGGGATGGCCTAGTGGTCTAGAGTGCCGCGCTTCGTCCTCTAGCTGGCCGGCTACCACTGGCTTGCGGCTGTGGTTACCAGCCCTGGTGTGAGCGTATGTGGCATAGAGATAGGGGCGCCTTCAAACAGTAAAATGACGACTATCCGAAACATCCACCATTTTAGGCAAATGTTGGCTGCCATTTGGAATTTCTGCCATCTTGGATTTTTGGAAACTAATTCTATTGATCAAGTTAAAGTTCAGTGACTACTAAAACCCAATACATGATATATCACACGCCTTATCCTGCGTGGTACTCATTCATCCTAACAAGAAATTCATTTTTCGTCAATTCTGACGGCCATATTGGAAATCGGAGAGACCTCCACCAAAAATGACGTCACAGAGGTGACAGTATCAAAATCATCTTCACGGACAACCTTAGCTAAACATTCACTAAGTTATTATATTATTATTATGAACATTTTACAGCCTCGATTGACTAGGTGATCAAATCGTCGGTAGGCAGACGAAGTGACGTATCGTCAGCAGGTTCTCTGTTGACGATACGTCACTTCGTCTATCTACCGACGAAATGTGCTTTACAAAACATTATAAGTTATCACATATTATTAATTATAACAAAACAGTTTCAAACTATATTATCATACATTGTTAAGTAAACAACACATTATGCAGATATTATGAATAAAAGTAGAAAATAGGATAACATAAGTAAGTGAAATAAAAAGATCACCAAAGAGATAAACAAAAAATTAAAATCGTTATAAGCTAAAGGCTTCTTTAAATAAAAAAGTTTTGACAGATTTTTTTTTAAACAGAAAGAGACGCAGCATTTCTGATAGAAAATGGTAGCTTATTCCAGGTAATTGGCGCACGTAAACTAAAAGCTCTGAAACGTCAAGGTGAAAAAAAACATAGTTTTGTGTATATGCTTGATAACGACTCGTGGAATCTTGTTGAAACGTCGCAGTGAAATAAACCATAGTAATTGTTATTTCATAAAAGTGTGTACGTGTTGGGCAGTCTAAAATGCACATTTTAAGGCTAGCACTGTAATTTTTGTTGATAAGATATGACGTTTTTTGTTATTTGGGGTGATAAACTACATATTAATCACCAAATAAATACCAATTTTAATTACCAACTATGTTCCAAACTTAGCCCAAAAGCATATTAAAAAGGGGTATTGATGACAACAGAAGTAGACTTTTCTCAGTTATGCCTGCATATATTTTCATCAAATTTAGCATGAACAATGCTTATGGCAAGTCCCAAAGAAACACTGATCAATTTTCGGCTAGTCAGTCGCACTTCGAAACACGTTCACACCAAACCGCTATTAAAAGATCTTCACTGGCTGCCTGTCCATTCAAGAATACATTACAAAATCATCTGCCATGTGTATAGATGTCTGAATGAAATTAGCCCAACATATCTGTCTGATCTAATTTGTGTGTATACTCCTCAACGTAATTTACGATCCCAAGACCAACATTTACTTGAAGTTCCCAAATTTAACCTTCAAATTTTCGGATACAAATCTTTCCGGTTCACAGCTCCAAATTTATGGAATTCATTACCATTAAGTGTAAAATGTGCCTCTTCATTGGAATCATTCAAATCCAGATTAAAGACTCACCTGTTTAATTGTGAATACAGTTGTATTTGACCGAATATACTGTTGTGTAAATAGTGAATGATACACAGTGTACATAGTGTTTGGCGCTTTGAGCCTGCATACCTGTATGGAAATTTGCGCATTATAAATATACACTATTATTATTATTATTATAGGTTGTGGTTTGTATGGTATCCATGGAAACGCAAAAGAACGATGGGTTTTCTTGGAAATTCTATAAGTACAAGCTTAATAGATTTATCGATAATTCCCATTAGTAGATCAAAAGTAGAGGTTATAAGCTACATTTCGACACCAAAAACGTTAACAGATACCAACTCAAAGTATTTTAAAAATGTTGTTTATTATTTACCTGCAAACGAGATTTTGTGATTTTGGGTTAATTCTTTGAATACATCCACACCAAGTTTTAAAATACACCGATTCGGACGTATAAAGTAAATATCTACTTTAGGCACTATTCGGCCTCTCTAAAAAATCATTTTATACATTAAAAAATGACAGTCTTTGACCATCAAAAAAATAAATTCAGCCACGTTCCAATAACGATAGACGGTAGAGGGAATTCCTTCTGACGTCATACCTAGATAGGCGTAAATGATCCAGTGTCAATCTGCTACTGGACACGGCCGTGATTGTTTACAGTGGATGACGTGAACAGTGTATACGACGTCATAATTTATTCAAGAACTGATCTAGGTCGGGGAAAACCTTCTCGTTTGCTATAAATAGTTTTTCTATCTCGGCTTGTACCTCGATTATTACACATCAAATGGTCGGACTGTTACGTGTTCTCTGGGGTTTTTTACATATGGAACACGTGTGCAAAGTTTGAATAAGATTGGTGTTGAAAAGTAAGTGCGTATCTTAGACAACTCAACGCCCTTAGAATATCTGTCACCAACTGTTTTGAGTCTTGATCTTTTGGAACATAAAATTAATGTGTCAGAGGAGGAACGAAGCGTTTGGGAAGGTGTATATAATTCAAGTAAATCTCGTAAGTAAACAGATGCAAGACCATTAAGACATTTAAAAATTAAAAGAAGGATTTTATATTGAATTTTGAAATAAATGGGTAGCCAGTGTAACTCAATTAAAATAGGGGTTAGGTGCTCTCTAAACTTTGATCTGGTAATAAGCCTTGCTGCAATATGAGTCTTCTGTCTGACATGGAGAGCGGAAGTTGTGATAACCGGTCGCTAAATCTTACGTTTTGACCCATACATATTGATTCTTGCTACATTTTGGAACAGCCCTCAAACGTCTATAATTTGTCTCGAGTTGTCTTTGCTTCTCCTTCACGTTGTGTATTTTCTTACTGCTTTCTTAAGACGTTCGTCTTCTGAGTTATAACAATGCAAGAGTTCATTTTTACCTTTTTTACCTTTTATGTAGAAGATATAGGTATACATACAACAAGCAATGTACATATTGCAATTACAATCAATACTAGCTAAACTCTTCTCAGAACTAGCAGGCTAGCTAGGATATCTTAGATAGATCGTACCTCTTTGGAAGCTTATTCGAAGTCTTGACTCTTGACTAAAGTTTACCAATAGCCATCTTATAAGTTACAACGTTAAACATGCATGCTAGCACGTGTTTTTCTTAGCCTTGAACTGGTGTAACTAATAATATGATTGGTTAATTAACAAAATGATGCAACCGTATCACGTGTAATTTGTTGAAATACTAAACCAGTTTGTTATGCCTCTGCAAGTGTTTTTATACCACAATATGTCACTCAAACCCTAAGTTATATTTAGTACGTGTGAAAGTACCAACTTGCCAAATCAATAGTTAATATAATATAATTGAATTTCACCTTAATCGTTAATCTTAGAAGCAAAAATTCTACTAAAGTATTAAACACTATTTTTTACGATTTGTAGTTTATTAATTAAAACATCTGGGATTCCTGCTAAAAGGAAGTTACAATTATCTAATCTTGATGTTACTAGGGAGTTTACGACAGTTGTAATGGCATCAATAGTGAGATTTGACCTTATTTTACTAATGTTTTATAACAAAACGTTGCTATTTTAAGAATAATCTGTTGATTTGGAAAATATATGATTTAGTCACCAACATGTATCATAATAACAGCAGATGTAGAATTTTATTACGAACACTTTCAGTCATATTCCATATCAATAGTGAGGAGTTATGAAGTTTTACCTGGCGCGCTCAATTTGCATTTAGCAAAGTGACCGGAAATTCCATCAATTAAATTTGAACACTTGAAGCACCAGGCTAACTGAAAACCATGGTGGAATTTATCCATCAAGTTGGTAATGATACTCAAAAATCCGAGATCTGTCACATAGACTATAGTTTAAGTCTTCGGTATTTTTACCATTGTGTATGTTACTTTTAGAGATTCCACATTCACGCCGACATTGAGCGAGACATTAATCAAATCAATGGGAATCAAAAACATAGGATTCATATATAATTATGACATGGCGAAAGAAAACATCAACTTTTCTGAATAATCAAGTTTATAATATAAGAGATTGATCGTAATGGCTCATGCAAATGAAGCAGCAAAACAAGTTCATGGCCACGATAAATGATCGATAGGTAGGAAAGTAATTTAACGGTACAAAAATGATAAACTACGTTTATGATCGTATCTATTACAAGCATTGTTCTCAACAGGATATACGATGTTTGCTCATTCAGCACTGGGACTCTCTTTCTGCCTCTTCTCATACCTGGGATTCGTAAGGTGGCTGATTGGTATCATGATGTGGTGTCCTGGTGTCGCCCTTCATATATCTTCAATAGAAGGCTCAAGCTCGCGTTAACTACATAATCTTATCAAGCCCTCCACGTAACACTCTGCATATTTTAACATAAACTTGATTGGGTATAAGCCTATCCGATTCCTTGTTCGTCGCGAATAAAAAATCTCGCGCTTTCTACTTGTGATAATCGAGTTTCAATGTTCAGGGTTCGTCCAATGTTAAAGGGACAATCCCGATAAGAACAGAGTCTCGAAGATTAAAGTCCGAGTATTTGTGAAATTTATGGACCCAAATAAAAAAGCATTTACATTGTCTGAAAAGTTCAGCTGAAAATATTGAGTCGTTTGGACGGGAACGTCAACACTGCTTATCCGGACACGTAACCCTTTTAAGATTTCGGGTCATTTTTTTCATTATGACCTGATAATCGATTTACGTTTCTTGAGAGGTCTATACAGTGAATCCCATGTACTGTACTTGATAACAAAAGGTAAATTTCACCTACATATTATTTTTATAGAAAAAAGTCTTGTTTTATCCAGATATTGTATGATACAAAGATCTCCATTTCCAGATGCAGACTGTTAGGTTTAAGTTATTTACAAGCGTATCACAAGTATCGGGTTAGTTGATTGGCCTTAGATAATGGGTTTTAAATGATTTTAACACAAAATTTAGCAGTTTTATTCCCCAAAAAGTTATCGGGATTGGCCCTTTAAGGTTTCCGTGGTTGTGGTGGTGTCGGCTTTATTTATCAATAAAGCGGCCACGAGATCAAGTTAGCCCTCACTATCTAATCAGTCAGTATTCAATGTCCAATTACGGTTCCTAATACGAAATTCCTGATATGATGCTACATATCAGTAAACGGCACTTTCACTGTTCTTTTCAGATATATACATAATTTTCGAGAACATTTGATCAAAGTTGTGCGAAACAAAAATCTATTGAAGGAGTAAAATAAGATCCTTAATACGAAATTCCAGCTATCATGTTACACGTCACTGAAAATCACGTTCAGTGTTGGTTTTTTTTTTCAAATATAAAAATAATTTTCTGGCACATTTATATCTACTTGCCTTGAAAAGTGAAGGGGTGGGGGTGGTGAAAAAAGACGAGAAGGAGATTTTATTTATCACCCATCCAATTTCTTCTTACGTGCCGAGGTTTTGTTTACTTTATCAACGAGTTTTTGATATCTTTTGATATAAAAAAAAACGAGTAGGAGATTTTATTGTTCAGCTAATCCCTTCTTACGTGCATAAAGAAGTTTAGTGCCCAATTGGACTAATGAAGACAGGCATTTGCCATGTTTGTCCGAAAACCGGTGCTACTTCACTCTTTTTTCGCATTACAACCTGTACACCGAATCGCTGTTGTCCGTGCAATAAACTAGACACTCCACCATACACAAACAATAAATAAGCATTAAATAATACAGTATAGTTTCATACACATCGATTTGCTATACGTATAAACACAAAGGGAAGATTAAATAATTATGATCTTTATCGGATGTCATTAATTAAAATGTCTGCAAACATAAAGCGTTTTTGATAATGTAATCAACAAACTTCAAGCATCTTCATTCTAATTAACGCTACATATTGATAGTAAAACATCAAAGTTTCCATAGAATTTATGTTACCAGATTATCTATCATTAAAAGTATCTAATATTGTAATTAACATCATATGATGACGTTTTGTCTGGATGAAATTAAAAAATGTATTTCCAAAGCTCTTACTTTATAAGATAAGTTTTTTTTAGATCTAACTTACATACATAATCACGGTCAAAGATACTATTACAATCCCGCCAGTGCACAGGACGCCAATTTCGTACTTAAAACATAATCTGGGTTGTTGTCACTGGATCTCTGACCAGGAGGTGTTGCTTCCATCTATTCTAGCCAAGCCACTGGAATGAGGATTGACGGCCTTCCATTCTGTACTAATAATAATAATCTCGTCATTTTACACGGGTAGCAAATTAAGCCTGAGGCTTATTTTCAATTTGGCCCTTGGCACAGATCGTGCGAATGATTTCGATCATTACTGCAGGAAGAAACTGAAGAACTCGGGGGAAACCTGCCTGATCGGACGGGAGACCAAATATCCCTCTCACTTACAACGATAAAGTTCTTGCCCTGAGCTGGGATTGAACCCTCGTTGCATTGGTGAGAAGCCGCCTCTCTATCGCCACGGCATCAGATCATTGATGAGGTCAGGTTTACGTCATATAGTGTCGTTATGATCTACTTTTATTTAGAATTACAACGGGGCCGGGGCTTTTCCTTTCATCTTAACGACTAAAACGACAAGAGAGAATTCACGCTTAAAAGTCACGGAGGACTTTGTCGACGGACACCGGGATCGAATCCCGGTTAGTGAAACAACGTTTTAACCACTGTAGCTTACATGTTGACCGAGAAAGTTTCTCGTGATTTTGTATTCCGGTTTTCCATTGACAGTAAAACTGACGGAGGATTTAAGGCATTGAAAAGAGTCCAGTTGTGGTGAACAATGCTCCCAATCCCATTTCTTTATCCATGGATTTGATGTTCATAGGGTAACCGACAGAAAAATAACATCTAGTTTTTATTAAGCATTAGGTGATTGTTAACATACCCGATAAGTGTTTGACACCTAATAATAAATTATATGAATGAATGAATGAATGAAATGGGGTTTAACGTCCTACTGTTATGCACTTAACCTGAGCTAATTGAAGACGGACATACGCCATACAGTGTGCTATGAGGGAAATTTGCCCGGGCAATGGCGCTACGGCCTACTCTTATATCGAATTCCAACTGCCAAGGGATCTTTTACAGGCACTCCAATGTGTACACGGGACCTCGGTTTTTCGTCCCATCCGAACGACTAGGCAGCTGTCCTTGTCAGCCCCCCCCCCCTCTGCATCACTGAAAAGGGGAAATCACGCCGGAAAAATAAATTATATGTATTATTAATCTATATTTATTTGCCTTGAGTTGAATTCACAAACAAGGGAGCTCCAGCGGCTCAGTAAGTTCCGCTGTTGGCTAAGAAATTCCTCTCGGGTTGTTTAAGTGGGGTTTTCTATTGCGGTGTGGGGTCGAGGGTTTTGTGGGAAACGGTATTTAGTTGGCGTTGGTGTGCATGGAAAAGAACCCTTGGGAGTTGGAATTCGGAATAACCGTATAGGCCGCAGTGTCGCTGACCGGGCAAAACAACGTTCATAGCATACTATATTGCGTTATGTCCGTCTTCGTTATCCCGTTTGGTCCAGAACAGTCGAAAGTTAATCCCCATTTCATTTTATTCGAAAACAGATTTATAGCCTTTATGACCCATTAAAGGGGGGTAACTCTAGATTTTGCTGAAGATGAATTTATTCGATTTATGACTACTCATCCATCTTCCATACTAGAAGTGGGTTTCCATTTTCTAATTGATAGAATAAAAATTACGCTTCAAATAGGTCTTATCAATGTCAAGGTGGGGTGAAAAAAGTCGTCACAACATTTGAACTGTGGGTTCCCCAAAAGGGTATTCTCAGCAGCTTTAGCGCGCCTATATTTTGGTATCTAAATATGGTTGGGATGATACTAAACAATAAAAAATAGATGCTTTCGGAATTTTTACTTTTGGAAAATATGAAACAAATGTATCATTCAGCACTGCGCAGCTACAGCATAAACAACACATCAGCCTTACACTAATCAACAAGAATTCAAATATTGAATTATATCAGTGTTTTAACACACCATATCAAACTATTTTTTGTGTGTCTAATATCCTCCATTTAGTCTGTGGTTACTTGTGTAGCGGAATTTATACAACAATATGCTTGCATTCGTAATTCTTACAACATATAATAGATCATGACTCATGCTGACACTTTATAATTATTTCTTTGGGTTGCATTCCAAGTTGTTTTCAAATATGAGTGAAGTCTCTGTCACCACAGGCCCGGGTCTGCACAGCGCAGTGCACGCTTACGGCTAGCCCCCGGATCCATTCGCTCTTTTTGAATAGTTTGTTTGTTGTTTTTGAGTATGGTGTCTTGTCGTTATGTTTGTCTTTTGTGTAAATCATATGTGGTACAGTCCCCCTGCACTTACTAATAGGGTAACATCACAAAGACACCTGGATTATATATTTATAAGCTATAGAAACAGTAAAACGGCATCAAAATTCTGCTTTTGTTTTCGACTGTTTATGCATTAAATACACATTAAAAATCATTTTTATGACATCTCAATTCACACTCTGAAATATTGTGCCCGTCATGCGTAAAGATATCTGTCAATTAAACATTGAAAATATTTACCAAGTTTTACAGTCAAATAATTTGCAATATTAATTCACAAGACGGTGCTTAATCATGTTGTAAGATTTTACACCAAGCCCGCCAAATACTTATTAATCTCACAAACATGAATACTTATCTATCCAAAATTAAGAAACAAGCCTTTTTGGTAAGAACACTTGACAATGGAGGCCATCGCTGCTTCCATTTTGACAGTTCTGATTTCGTCAACTTTTCAGACGTTCCATAATGTTAACATAAAAAGAAGTGATAGCAGTAGGTTTATTAATGACTTAATTTTTAATATTATCAAATCACGTAAATGATACGTCATTAATTGTATAAATTAATCTAATTCCGTAGTTGCTTAATGAGAATATACAATTAATAATGCTTTACTCATTGATATTGGCGTAAGTTCAAGGGCGTTTAACATAGGTTAGAAAACAGGTCACATAAAAAAAATGTTTACGTATATTAAATGGTGAATTATTAAGGGGAATACGGCAAAATTGTGTGTATGGTGGTGTAAATGAAATCTATAAATATCAATACAATGTTCCAGTAAACGTCGGTTTGAACAAAATATGGCTAAGGCCAAGCAGAGTTCTGACACTACATAAAAATATTAATCGAAGGCTACCTACACAGTTCAGAGTGTACGATTCTGAGAATGAGAATATTGTGGGGGATATATTTTATTTTAGACTATGTTATCCAAAGATGGCACCGTTTAGCTTGTATTTAAATGGTCATATTTATCCCAAACTGATCAAAGTTAAGTATGGTGGAGGTATCGTTGAAAACAATAAAAGATGTATTTTTCTATGATCAGAGTGTACGATTCATAGAATGAGTATATTGTAGGTAATATATTATATTTTAGACTTTGTTATCCAAGGGTAGCTATTTGTTGATGTCGGGACTGATTGGCAACAAGATGGAGAGCCAATTTAACTTGTCTTTAGATGGTCATATTAATCACAAACTCATCAAAGTAAAGTGGTGACTGGTTAATTGGGCATAATAAAATCGTGAGCCATGGCGTAACGTTATGTAAACATATTTGGTCCTATTTGACGCCCCGTTTAAGGGTAAGGGATAATGCCTGTGTAACGCAGTTAGCGATTGGTAGTTAATTGGACTATGACCAATAATAATTAAGAACAAGTATTTTCCCCTCTTTTCAGCGGTGAGTAGATGGATTAGCTGTAATCAAACGATACACTACGAGAGGTGAATGTATCTTTAAAAACATAAGCAGATGTATTGTTCTATGGCAACCTCTACTGTAACAAGGGAGGTAACTCGTATCGTTTTAACTCGAATTTGAGCTTTTATGTATTGAACAATATTCTTTCGTAGAAGCTTGCTTTTATATAAAGACCGAATGGGCCACTTTCTCCCATACCTATTTACCCTCTTTTCAGTTATATTGTTTTTTGTTAAAATGAATATTACGAAATGTTACTGTGATCTAAAATACAATATTACTCAGACAATGTCAGACAGACAGGCCTGAAAATGTTTGGGATAGAGCATCCAACATAAAATGCAACTATCATCTATGCATTAATATTTTAATTTGGTACTCCACCGATGTAAGTGCCTATTAAGTCACACTAAATACGTTTTTTTTATATGTATTTATTCGTATGTATCCATATTATGTATCAAGTTGTAAATCTGTTTCAATTCAATAGAAGGCATCTGTTTTATATAAGCTGATAAAGCCTGTTATCGTATTTTACATTAATCATATTTTTATACGCCCACATTTTCATGTGGACGTATATTGTCGTCGCCCCTGTTCGCCCATCCTTCCGTTGGTGCGTTCAGATTTTTTTTGTGGACACGCTACGGGTCGGAATATTAATCCGATTTTGACGAAACTTGAAAAGCATGTTTATAACCCGGAGATCTTGTTTCCTATCAATATTTGCGCATATCGAACCGTAACTTCGTAGATTATGGCCCCTGGCAATACGAATCATTCGCACGATCTGTGCCAAGGGCAAAATTGGAAAAAGGCCTTAGACCTAATTTGCTACCCTTGTAAAAATGACGCGATTATTATTATTATTATTATTATTAACAAACGCGTTTTTAGTTTTTGTATCCTCTAGAGGTCACAATTTTCATCCGATTTTAAAAACCGTTTAACTACATCAACGCTACACCATGCTGAAGGTTGAGTTCAAATTTCGAGAAATTAGAAACTAAACTGCCCGACAAAATGCAAGCTCCTTGTACGCAAATTGTGTACAAGTATACAATATGAAGCTTGTGAACCCTCCACGGGTGGCAAATGCAAAGACATCGCGGTATTATAAACGTGTATTAATATGGGTTTTTAAAAATATTTATCATTGTATATATTTAAAAATCTATACCGTACACTTCAGTTCTTTTATTGATTAAGCGGAGGAGGATAGGTGGGGGGATTGGCGAATGGTTAGCGGGTGCCCGTTGTATCGTAAGGTCTATCATTGGGTCGACTGGTGTGATTTCGATAAACCGAATGTACGTGACAAGGAGTAGGGTCGCCTGTCTAACCTCGTGGGCTTTTGAGTTATTCGTCTGTCCCCAAATGACCTAGTTTGTGTTAATTGGACGTTAAACCTCATTTCTAGCAACAAATTTAAAAGTTAACGTTTTCAAGCTATAAATTCGAATACTGTACGAATATTAAATTTTAAAAATCGCTTCTTTAAATATTATTTTAAACGAGTGTTCCTAGATTTCCCTGGTGAATCATTGCTATAAGGCAGTTATAATATCAAACTAAATGCCATAGGTAAAAATACGACCTATTAATCATCTGAAAACATTGAGCTACCAGGAAATGAAACGTGTTGCGAATCACATAAAAACTAATAGGGGATTCGTATACTTAAAAATGTAAATCAATTCACTATTATTATTATTATTATTATTATTATTATTATTATTATTATTATTATTATTATTATTATTATTATTATTATTATTATTATTATTATTATTATTATTATTATTATTATTATTATTATTATTATTATTACAAACATTTGTTATAGCCCCTCTTTCACACACACACACACACGTGTTCAGAGGTGCTTTACAATGGTACAGATATAAATAATTGTTATCTTTTAAAGAGAGTATAATTTGACAGATAGGGTGATTTATGGTAAAGCTTATGCCAACCGACTTTAAAAGGTGAAATCGGGAGCTAGAATTTTAGTCCGTGGGGAAAAGAAGAGTCTAGCATTTTCCAACAAAATTGTTTGAGGAAATAAGAACGTGGGTTATAAAATCATGTTCATGGTCCATAGGGTTTTAATCGTATCCCATATATCAAGTAAATATCATTTTAATATAAGCAAAATACATCGTTATAATTTTTGCGATTGTCTTATATGTAAATAGGGGTTTAACACTAGATCTCAGCTTCTGTCGTTGAGTTAAGTGGCATGATTTAGATTCCCCGCTTGTACGACACAACGAGTGGGGTCGCCTTGTGAGTTTTCTCCGAACCCCTGGTTTGCTTCCACAGCTAAAGACCCCTGCGCGCAATTGAATTATTGGAAAACATTTAACCATATTTGCCGATTTCAAGCGTTTTCGCAAACGTAAGTTCGCAGTTGTTTGTGATTGTGATTGTAGATAACGATGTAATGACCAATTTGTTAGCATTGAGCTAATAACGGTCCATGACAAATGTGTTGATCAAAAGGGTGCTGTCCCGCTCTTGTCTAATGTATAAATTATGCTTTAGTTGGATATAATTTTTTAATTTCTATTGACGGTTATTGTCGCAGTGTAATAACCCAATACGACGTGTTCGAGGTTTTTATTCTACATAATTTTCCGGAATAAAACTAATATTCTAAATAATAACCCGGTAGGATATTATTCTTTTAGTTTAAGAAATGCAAGCAATAAACAAAATACATCAAATGTTATCTTGTAATCCCCCGTGGGGAAATCGTGGCCCGTTATATTTCACAGAATAACAACGCTAACATAAAAACTCTTTACTGTAACCCTGTAACTAGGACAACATAATAATGATTTGCTCAGCGAGACACTCTTATTTGGCTCCAATACCACTCTTGTTGTAACTGAATAATATGTCTCAATCTTTATTCTGGTCAACAAATTGTACTATTTTACAATATTCCAATTAATTAATGATACAAATTTCATCTTAACACACCTTATTTTAAAAATTTGAAAAATTCAACTATATGCCGTAACATGGGTTGAAAAGCTTTACGTAAACACTTTCAAATGCAACTTGGATTTAAACATATTTTTGAGATAGGTTGTAATGGATAATTTACACAACAGGTAGGACACTTAAACATCTAGTAGTTAAAATAAGGCTCTTTTTTTCTGGACCTGTCAAGCCAGCAAGAGTGTTATTGTCCCTTTAAGTACTTGTACTTTATATACTTTAATATACCAACATGATGTTTTGATACTCGTGCTATGGTATTAAACGTTAAGCACACTTCAACCTCCTCCAAATTGCATCAGTTGTCAGTCTCAAGTACAGGTGATTTCTTCTCGAGATATATTTAATGTCAAATACAATCCATACACTTTGAAGTGATAACATTTTCCTGTCGTCGATTATCCTTTGTGTCTAAATAAATGAAATGGGGTTTAATGTAGTCTTAAGTTTTTAAGTCCGCTTCCGGTGTCGGCCGAGAAAATACAGAACAATGACAGTTGGAGAAACTTAAAAATATGAAAGGACTGAATATTCAAGCCCCAAAATATTTTCAAGTAGGACAACATATTTCCTATCAATTTCAAATGTGCAACATTTTTCGGTAGTGTATAATCCGAAGATCGAAGATCGCAGACCTGTATAATCCGAAGATCGCAGACCTCAACTATAATTCGCAGACCCCCTATACTATATTCCGCAGACCCCAACTATAATCCGCAGACCCCCTATACTATATTCCGCAGACCCCAACTATATTCCGCAGACCCAACTATATTCCGCAGACCCCCTATACTATATTCCGCAGACCCCAACTATAATCCGCAGACCCCCTATACTATATTCCGCAGACCCCAACTATAATCCGCAGACCCCCTATACTATATTCCGCAGACCCCAACTATAATCCGCAGACCCCCTATACTATATTCCGCAGACCCCAACTATAATCCGCAGACCCCCTATACTATATTCCGCAGACCCCAACTATAATCCGCAGACCCCCTATACTATATTCCGCAGACCCCCTTTAAAGCTTCGCATGACGAGAACGTTGTTGTTGTAAAAAAAATTATCGGGGAAGGCGAATTCTACAAAAGTCGAGTTTTAAAAGAGTGTTCTTTGTTGGATTCCTTCAAACATCAGGTCTGCGATCTTCGATCTTCGGATTATACACTACCTGATAAATAAAATAAAACCAAGTACGAACAATCCAAACCATTAGACAAAATTCGATGTTTGAAGGAATCCAACAAAGAACACTCTTTTAAAACTCGACTTTTGTAGAATTCGCCTTCCCCGATAATTTTTTTTACAACAACAACGTTCTCGTCATGTGATGCTTTAAACACTGTGCCAAAGGCACCACTCCCAATTTCTTCTAAATTTGAAATGTCTTTCCATTAAAAAATTTGAAAATTTACTAAGATTCTTATCCTCCTTTACAGAAATTCGGGCAGGTATTCTAAACATAAGAAGAAATATTGTAAACCCTCTCTCAAGAGAATCAAATTTACAACTGAAGAATATATCATTTAATTTATGTAATACATGGACAGAGTGTGTGAAAGGGGCTAATATTCTATATAGCCCAGTGAATAAGGGCAATATATGAACCATCTGATGAAATTTTCGTTATAGTAATGCCGAGTCAGTCCTTTGAAGTCAAAGATCAATCGAATTCAAAGCTTTGGACATAAAGTCAAATTACTGTGACCTTGCAACATTGTATTAGGAATTCTGAAAGTGTGAAAAATTAAAAAAATTGAAGCTTTAAAGGGGGTCTGCGGAATATAGTATAGGGGGTCTGCGGATTATAGTTGGGTCTGCGGAATATAGTATAGGGGGTCTGCGGATTATAGTTGGGGTCTGCGGAATATAGTATAGGGGGTCTGCGGATTATAGTTGGGGTCTGCGGAATATAGTATAGGGGGTCTGCGGATTATAGTTGGGGTCTGCGGAATATAGTATAGGGGGTCTGCGGATTATAGTTGGGGTCTGCGGAATATAGTATAGGGGGTCTGTGGATTATAATTGGGGTCTGCGGAATATAGTATATGGGGTCTGCGGAATATAGTTGGGTCTGCGGAATATAGTATAGGGGGTCTGCGGATTATAGTTGGGGTCTGCGGAATATAGTATAGGGGGTCTGCGGATTATAGTTGGGGTCTGCGGAATATAGTATAGGGGGTCTGCGGATTATAGTTGAGGTCTGCGATCTTCGGATTATACAGGTCTGCGATCTTCGATCTTCGGATTATACACTACCACATTTTTCGTTTCGGTCATCAATTCATTTCCGGGCCCAAATGATGATTCTTTTCTGCGTCTTTTTCTATTCTTCGTTTAGACTAGACTAGATCAGCCATATGAAAGTAAAACATTGTTTCATTATTATGTCAAGGGAAATGGAGTGAGGTTTAACGTCCTACTTTTATGCACCTACTTGGCTAATGATGACAGACATACGTCATGCAGTGTTCTATAAGGCGTCTGATTTATTGGCAAAATATGGAGGGTACTGTAATGGTATAATGTTTGACCTTTCCTACGTCCCAGTGATGATTACAGCTGAAGCCTTCTGATATATTGAAGCCTCTGCAGCTGTCACTCTGGTAACCGGGATAGTGATCGAAGCATGCAATAGCAAATTGTAGATTTTCCTCTTGGTCTTTAAAGGGTCAATCCCTGTAATGTTTTTGAGAATAAAACTGCTTAATTTTCTGTTAAAATCCCTTAAAAGTCCCTACCTGAGGGCCGAGCAACTAACACAATATATGTGATACGTTTTCAAACAATTTTAACCCGCCAGTCTTTATCTGGAAATAAAGTCCGGTGTCCCAAGCTGTATTATGCGGTGATTGGATAAAACCAGACTTTTTTTTATAAAAATAACGTGTCGGTGAAATTTATTTTTTGTTATCAAGTACAGCACATGGACCATTCACCGTGTAGACCTCTAAAGGAACGGGGATCGATTACCTGGTCACCCAACGAAAGAATTGACCCGAAATCTTAAAAGGGTTACGTATCCGGATAAGCTGTTTTAACGCTCACGTCCAAACGACTCAATATTTTGAGCTGAAATTTTGAGTCAGGGTATATACACCATTCTTCTATATTTTGGCGTTTAAATTTCATATGTACTCGGACGTCTTTTTTTGAGACTCTGTTTAATTCGGGACTCTCCCTTTAACTCGTTGGAGGGAAAGGATGCAGGCTACCGACCTGTCAATAAAAGAAACCTCAAGCAATGAGAAGTATTTGATTTGATAACGACGCAATGGGTATCGAAAGGAAACATACCATTCTTAGAGCCCGGAGAAGGGAAACGGGTCCTATTTAGACCGTCCTTGCTTTCCTGCATATTTGTAATGCTTGAGTCTCGAGTTGCTGGTAAATGAAAATTATGAAAGAAAATTGTATTCGGATATCGACAAAAAAACAACATTTTTTACGTTTAAAGATTTTAAATAAGCCCGGGAAATTAGTCTTATTGTTGTATTTAGAGGCAAGTGTGATCTTTAATTAAAACAATTCTAGCCTGCTATCCGAGATTAACTCTTGGCAACAAATATGACTTCGCTTCGGGAGTTTCATGTAAGTTTTCGGACTTTCTTATTTTATTTGCAGACTGTTTCCAAAATGTTATGGCTAGTTCTTGTTAACACAATTACAGTTTGTACTTATATATCCCCCCCCCCAAAAAAAAAGTATATAAAACTATGACAGTGATGTCTAGCCTAAGATTGTAGTGGTTTCTATGCATTCTGTTCTGAATGATTAGGCCTATATTTCAGCTGCTATTTTAGACTCCCTCATTAGGTAGATCATTCTAGTCAGAATTTGAGGAGGGTTGGGATGGCCTATTGGTCTAGAGTGCCGCGCTTCGACCTTTAGCCGGCCGGCACCCTCTGGCTTGCGGCTGTGGTTTTGAGCCCTGGTGTGGGCGTATGTGGCATGGAGATAAGGGCGCCTTCTCAACCTCGTGGGTTTTCCCCGGGCACTCCGGTTTCCTCCCACTGCTAAAGACCCCTACGACCCCTAAACCAGATGTTAGTCCCGAAATGACCTAGTTGTGTTGAGTGGACGTTAAACATCAGTCCCCCCCCCTCTCTCTCTCTCTGTCAGACTTTGATCAAAGCGTGATTTATCAAAAGTCGACCTGATTAAGTAAAATTTGGCGAGGGAAGCTAGCCAAACGAAACGAAAATCAAATTTGTTTATACTGTCACTGCCTAGTAACGAATCTAATTTGATACCCGAAAACGGTATTGATTAATTTATGACTGATTTTCTACTTTTTTATGGTTTTCAGAAATGTCTTTTCATAACAGATGATGTTTGAAAATGGTGTGATAGTCATGTGTGCAGAATGTCTTGAAGATATTTGACTATAAAGATTTGCGTCGAGGAAGATCATTGAGCACCAAAATGAAAACAAAAGTACACTGTAATATTTATACGCAGTAATTCGCCTTGATAATTTAGAGGTTTTTTTTTTTCGACCACACTTTTCGACCAATCAGAATCAAGGAAATTATTTATACAATGATATTAATTTGAAGTGTGAAAATTCTACCAAACGGATAATAAATATTGCTACCAATAATCGCAAAGACAGTGGTCAATGATTCCATAACTACCCTATGCCACATCTTGAAATATCATGGTTTACCTTTGATCCAAGCGTCGGAAGCGAACAATCTGCGTAACGTATAACTAACTTATTCATAACTTATCCTCAACACAAACACAACTTATATAAGTGTATGACAGCGTGTGCCGAACGAATTTGTAGTGTTCTCGTTAGTCAAACGTATGCCTTACTTATGCCTAGCGTGTTGGAGCGTACTTCGACGACCACATGAGGTCAGATATAAAAGCTGATGGGGCTGTCACACATTAACGTATAGCATCAGCGTATGTCGACGTTCGAGAAATTTAACAAACACGCTAGTGTACGTTAAACGTTATGTGAACGCTTTTAACAATTTATGAGTACGCTGAAATACGATGAGTAATTATAGGGCTGTCACACATTGACGTATAGCATCAGCGTATGCCGACGTATGAGAAATTTAGCGAATACGCTGAATACGTTATGGGTACGTTTTTAACAAGTTACGAACATGCTGAAATACGATGGTATAAGTTGTTGTACGCCGAACGCGGTCAATAATTTTGTGCATGCATAACATTTTCGGCGTATGCGGGCGTATTGCTAACACGTTAGGCTTAAGTTAGAAGTACGCGACATGTAAGTTATGCACGCGTTGATGTAAGTTACTGAGAGGTTGCGACGACACCCACCTCTAGAGAGCCGCATAAACAGTTTTCCGCCCGAGGCACGCGGCTGACGATACCAACTGTAAATTATATGAAACATTAAACAATATGAAAGCGAATGATCGACAGCTTTATTGTTTTAATTCGGTTAATTAAAAAGCAGTTCACCTATTTACATGCAATGTCGCCCTCACTGTAGCTAAGGATTTGACATATGTCAACTATAAAGATATCACAAAGACCCAATAATTCTAGTTTTGATTGATATGTACTTTTAAAATGAAGAGATTGAAATATGAAATGATTGAAATATGAAATGATTGAAATATGAAACGACTGTTATATGACAAGAGGCAAGGAAGTTTAGTTGCTGCCTTTACGGAATAAGGAAGACATATTATGCCAAGTTTCAAGATAATCAATTTAAAATTGTAGTATGTACACGATAAACACTAACACTGGACAAGGCCCTGCCCCTAGGGGTTGGAGATGGAAAAGTATAAATAGTTACAACTCTATTATCAGAATGATTGATATGCTGAATATGAACAAAATCTGTTCATAATTGCAATCTGTATAGCATTTACAGACAAAACAAAATTAACAAAAGAGTTGGTGTGGTACCACACCCTTGAAAGTCGGGACATGTACCCAAAAGATTAGTTGCTATCCTTACAATATAAGGAATATATATTCAGAGTTTGAACCTGTAGACAAAAACACAAAAATTGAGAGTGGGTTTGCCCCGGGACCAATATAAAAAGGTACAACCTTAAACTTGACAATGCTGAATTGGATCCAAGTCTGTTAATAATTGTACCAAAGGCATCAGTTTTCGTCCTTGGGGTGTAGGAAATCGGCATGCAAAGTTTAAAAAGGATCTGTTCAGAATTGCGGCCTGAAGGCGAAACATAGGCACACAAATTGGGCACGTCTCTGTTCCATGGTGTAGGCCTGGCTCTGCCTCTGAGATGTTCCTTTGGGTGACATGATTACGTATGCAAAATTTCAAAATGATACGCTGCGAAAGACGATCCGTGGACAACAAATAGGGGCGACAGCAATATACGTCCCGTTATTCATATATTTGGACTTGTTAACCCCCCCCCCCCCCCCTATTGATTTCTATGCTTAAACCATCTGTCATGTCACGTTGATTTCATAACCATAATTACCCCCGTGACACGCAACAATATATTGTATTTCTTGTTATTTTGATTAAAAAAACTGCTCCAGTCACTTTGATAACGGACTGTCAAAATCCACGTCCATCAATCAAAATTATATAAAACCAACAATTACCAAACAAATAAAACTGTTGAGTGTTATTTTCGAAACCATTTTTAGACATTGGGAGCCCGGAGGCCCTTCAGTGTCGGCAAAGATATTAATACATAGTCTTCAGTTTTCATGTACTCTTTGTTCATTTGCTGAAAGAAATGGTTCCACTGCATTGTAAGCAAAAACAAAGAAGCAGTAAGGCAAAACGGGTACGAATATAACATATAGAAGTTCAGACCTAGTACTGAGCTGAGAAGGCGAAAAATGATTGTCGTTCAATCTAAACTCTTCGCGTATTTCAACGAACATAATTGATAAGAAATTTCAATTAAAAAAATGTCCAACTTAAATATAAATCACCTTTTATCCTCCCACATAACCACATTACATTAATGCATGCTTTTTTTAAAACCATTTCTGTCTATTGTTGTGACACTACGGATGCGAATCGTGACTATCCGGGCCACTTATCGTCTAGGAATGTGATATAAATTATTTCCATCTTCAATTACAAAGTCTAAAACACCGTTTATGTTGTTTACAAGGTTTATATATTGAATAAAATAAACTACAAGGTTAAATATCGGAAAACTACGTCATCTATGATTATACTTTTCGAGTTTTTAATACATCCAAGGCCAGAACACTTTTCATAGACTTAAAATGAGCCAATAGTGTTAAAATTGTAGGGTTCCAGTGAATAGAGCTATTCACCATTTAAGGTTTTGAGTTACTCGGAGTTGATATAGATTAACATTAATCCTACGTAAAATGTCAGAAACCGTTATCACAAATAGGCTGAAATACCTTTGCCATGTCATGATCAGACTGAACTCGCTGTTTACAGCCAAACATTATCTATGTGCTATTTAACCAAAGCTTTAGGCACAGTAGGGGGTGGACGGTCGTATACATAAAGATAGTAAGCTGGCACTGCCAGGCAGGATACGCCCACATTTTCGAGAGATGGTTAGAGAACAAGCAAAATCGAAAGTGATTTTTCCTACAATCAAAGGCTATAATTCATTAAATTACAATTTGATATGCGCAAATATCGAAAAGAATCAAGATCTTTAGGTTATAAACATGCATTTCAAGTTTCATCAAAATCGAATTAAAATTGTGACCTATACTGGGTCCACAACCTTGATATACCATATTTTAACACTATTAGCATACAAACGGTGGCCATTTTGTCTGGCAATTATGGTCCGATTTCCCTGATATATAAACTCAACCTTTCGTATGGTGTAACGGTAATAGAGTCAAGTTTTTTAAATCGGATAATAATCGTGACCTCCAGAGGGACCATAGGCGAATAATTCAGGAAGTTATGATCTGATATGTGAAAATAACGAAAGGAACAGTATTCGCGTACAAACGGCAGCCATTTTGTATGGCAATTTTGTTCTGAATTTTCCCGAAATTTCGAATTCAACATTCCTTAGGGTGTAACTGTGATATAATCAAACGATTTTTTAAATCAGATAATAATTGTGACCTCAAGAGGGACCACAAGCTAAACAAAGACGAATTTGCGTATAATCAGGGGCCGGTATTCAGGAAGCTACGATCCGATATGGGCAAATATCGAAAGGAACCAAGATCTTTGGGTTATAACCGTGCATTTCAAGTTTCATCAAAATTGAATTAAAATTGTGATCACTACAGGGTCCACAACCTTGATATACCATTTTTTAACAGTATTCGCGTACGAAAGGCAGCCATTTTGTATGGTTATTTTGGTCCGATTTTTCCGAAATTTGAACTCAACTTTCCTTAGGGTGTAACGGTGATATAATCAAAAGATTTTTTAAATCGGTTCATTATTGTAACCTCCAGAGGGACCACAAGCTAAACAAAAGCGATTTTGCGTATAATCAGGGGCCATAATTCATAAAGTTACGATCCGATATGCGCAAATATCGAAAGGAACCAAGATCTTTGGGTTATAACCATTCATTTCAAGTTTCATCTTAAATCGAATTAAAATTGTGATCTCTACAGGGTCCACAACCTTGATATACCATTTTTTAACAGTATTCGCGTACAAACGGCGGCCATTTTGTATGGTAATTTTGGTCCGATTTTTCCGAAATTTAAACTCAACCTTCCTTAGGGTGTAACGGTGATATAATCGAACGGTTTTTCAAATCGGATAATAATTGTGACCTCCAGAGGTATCACGAGCTAAAATAGGTGATTTTTCGGACAATCAGGGGCCATAATTCAGGAAATTACGTTCCGATAGGCGCAAATATCGAAAGGAACCAAGATCTTTGGGTTATAGACATGCATGTTAAGTTTCATCAAAATCGGTTTAAAATTGTGACCTCTATCGGGTCCACAAGCTAAAAACGTGATTTTTCGTACAATCAGGGGCCATAATCCATGAAGTTTTGATCCGATACATGCCAATATCAAAAGCAGCCGAGATCTTTTGGGGATAAACCTATATTTTAAGTTTCGTCAAAATCGGACAAGAATTGTGACCTGTAGAGAGTCCACAAACAATTGTGGACGGACGGACGGACGGACGGACAGGGGCGACGACATAATACGTCCACATGAAAATGTGGGCGTATAAAAACCATCATAAAACGTACAATAATCAAAGGCCGAATACATAGGCGTAAGAAACTGCATGAGCACAAAATTCAATCTCTTCAAACCATGAGAAATGGACTTCCCGGCTATGGTCCGCAGCATGTCGATTCGGCAATCGTCGGAAACTATAGCCTCTTTGGGCTAAGTCATCAATAGATATTAGAAGATTATGATTACCACTACAAATCTCTAAATGGCAAAATATCGAAATGCTGTTTTGTCCGACAGGTAGAAATAGGAACATTAAGTAAAATCTGCACGGCACAGGACTGGCATTTAAATCTTGGTTAATTTCCTGTTTATTCATCCGCTCGATAATCGACTACGGTTGCCTGGCTTATCCTCTAGTAATAACTGATTACAACGGATTGAAAACGACGCAAAGGGATCGAGACAATCAACAGCAGATCTTTTACAAAAATGGGGAAGCTTCCGATGAATCAAATCAGTTGTGTTTTGTTTTGGCATATAGCGAAAGATTAGATCCCAATTCTTCAGAAGCTATTTATTATATTGTGGTCGTTAGTCAATCCGCTTTCGTTGTTCCTTACAAATAGCGACCGAAACCATAAAGTACTTATTTTGTCTTAAATATTGAATGATCCCATTTTCACTGTAAGATAAGAAGATCAATATTGGTTGAAATGAACAGTTTTAATTTCGAATATTATGGATTTGTGTCAAATACATTTCCATGTTCTGTGAGGAGGTTTGACTAGGGTGGCCTTAAGGCCCATTCTCACGGTGCCGGCTTGCAGTATCGACCCGAGATGCAGCGTGAGAACACCCTAGTCGTAGCAACTTTTACAAGCTCCCAACCAGTTGGAAGCGAGTTGAACGAAATAGAAACTTCCCTATTTGGGTCAACAGATCGTATGAAATTGACCAATCAGAGACGTCGAGTATTAGTACAGACACGAGTTCTCTCCCTTTGTTTTTGGAAAACAATGGACTCGAGTTCACGTAAAAGGGAACTGCACGCGCCGGCAGTGTGTCTACGCAGTATCCACTGTCTAAATCAGACGGATTTGGGTTTTCTCTTTTTCTTTTTGTTCTTATTTATCAAATGTAGCCAGCGTCTTTTTGTCGCTTGATAACGCCATTATACTATGACAAGACGAGATTATCGCGAAATTCCAAGTCGTATCAACTCATTTATATACGATTTTGTAATCTACATGTAGATTCTACAAGTCAATGACGTATATATTACGTCATTGCTACAAGTAGTTACTACAGGTCGCACCGTGAGAATGGGCCTTTAACAAGTAGACTATCCTAAAAGGTATCGTGTTAGTCTTGTGTGGCAATATCGTCGTTTGCTACATTGTTTTTTTAAATTTATAGACAAGGAATAGATAATTAAGATGGTTTAAAGGGACTATCACGATTTAAACAGGGTCTAAAAAATAAATGTTCGAGTACGTATGAAATTTAAACGCCAAAATAAAGAGGAGCGGTGTATTTACTGTGGCTCAAAATTTCAGCTCAGAATATTGGGTAGTTTGGATGTAAACGTCAAAACTGCTTATCCGGACACGTAACCCTTTTAAGATTTCCTTTCAATTTGTGGGTTGGGTGAGCTTATAATCCACTCACGTCCCTTTAGATGTCTATGCAGTGAATGACCCGTGTGCTGTACTTGATAACAAAAGAAAAATTTCACCTACACATTATATTTATAAAATGAAGTCTGGTTTTATCAAGACACTGCATAATACAGCTTAGGACACCGGTCTCCATTTCAAGATGGAGACGGACGGGTTTAAGTTGTTTGAAAACGTGTCACATATATTTAGTTAGTTGCTTGGCCCCGAGGTAGAGGATTTTAAGTGATTTTAACACAGAATTAAGCAGTTTTATTCCCAAAAATTTTATCGGGATTGGCCCTTTAAACAATATTTTTATCTGTACAAGTTATTCTGTTTTGTCAATATAGTAGCTATGGTATGGATTTATTTAAAACGCAAATTAATTGTTTATGAAATAATGTGAGAATGACAAGAAAGAGAATAGATTGTGTCAAAAAACGTAATAGAAAAATTTAAGATTGCATCATTTGGCTCGTTTAACCAATCTCTATACATATTTACATGATATTTGACCAATTAGATAATTGAAGGTTCAAAACCCAAAGCTACAAAACTATCACATTTGTGAGAAATCATCAAACAGCAGACCTATTCTGGAAGGGAAAAAATGTAGCAGTTCTATTAGCAGATTTAGCCAGCGAGCCAGGCTAGTGTTTGAGAATGACTTTAGTATTGTAATTTATATTATGCATTGTACCATAATTATGTAAGCAGCTATATGATAATATAAAATTTAGAAACGAACTGTTGCATTGTTATAACTACTGATAAGTTAAACGTCTAAAAGGCCGAATAACACTCCTGTTGTAACTGAATAATGTATCCCAATCCTTATTCTGGTCAACAAATTGTACTATTTTACAATATTATTCCAAATAATTGATGATACGGAATTTCATCTTAACACACCGAATTGGAAAAATTGGTAAATATTCAACTACATGGTTTGAAAAGCTTTACGTAAACCTTTTCAAATATAACTTAGATTTAAAAATATTTCCGAACCCTCTGGACAAGTAAAACAGGCTGTAATGAATAATTTACACAACAGTAGTTAGAATAAGGCTTTTTCTGGACCTCACCTGTCAAGCCAGTTAGGGCGTTATTGTCCCTTTAAGAAACAGTAAGAAGTAAATACACAACGTGAAGCAGAAGCAAAGACAGCTAGGGTAGAATTCTAGACGATCACAAGGCTACGAAGATATGTGGTAAAAAAGATGAATGGGTCATGCGTAGGATTGGGCAACCCGTTTCCATCGCCCGCCCCCGCCTCAGATGAAAGACCCATGGTGCTACACTCTTTCCATTTAAATCCGAATGGATTTTTTTAATATATGCCAAGGTGAACTAGCTAATGCCATCCCCACGACTAATGTATAAACCGCCATTGTGCATATATGCTTCGTGACTCGGACATTCGAATAGGTTATATCTTTATTCTTTGTGGTGTTTATCGACCCAAGACGAGTAGAATTACATTAGACAGTGCGTTATGTCGAGTTACAGGTATGTTTTTTGCAATAATGTGATTTATGTAATTGTACACTGCTCCCTGTGGTCGTTTTTACACTAAAGTCTATCTGATCTTATCTAATGACCAAACTAAAACGTGTCGTAAAATCCACCATAGATTTGTAATGACTACTTGTATTTATTGACATTGTTCTGAGCAAGGTTGGATTTACAGTCAGTGGTCGTGCTAATTTCAAACAAATTGGTTTTCTTTGAATGGCCGCTAAATTCTAATTGGTCCCCCTTGAATGACCACTACTATATGGAGCATTCCTGCTTTGGTGTATTTGAATTAGATAAATTACCTGATGTCAATAGCATACCCATTCTTTTATTCCCTGGATAACATAGGTAAATTTTCGGATGTTGGAACTGCCAATATTAAAAGTACATGTATTCACCCCTTTTTTATGATCGACAACTCACTTTTTTTTTCTTCTTTTTTATTTGTATTGTTATAGTTCTTTGTATTTTTTTAGCATAAATGTTCAACCTATTGCTCCAAAATATACTCTTACTTTCGCCAACTATGTCAGGAAGCGATATTTATAAGCACGCTGCTTGTTTTCGTATCATTTGAATAAAATATTGTTTAAACCAATTAGATTGCGTTATCTGTAAACCTTGATACTTTGCTCCATATTTGTTTTCTTGGCGTTTTTCTTATTATGTTCAAGTAGGACGTTAAACCCCATTTAATTTCATTTCTTATTGTGTTTATTATAAGAGCCACTATTGCACCCACTTTAGCCAACACAAACACAACACCCACTTATTACCGTCTGTCTGGAAGAAAATTACATATAATCAGGCGTAGATTGTCAAAAACATTTTAATAATGATAGCTTTATAACATTTCCATGCTCTTTTTGTACCTAGATCAAAAAAGTAGTTATACTGCTATCGGGCATATAGATCACGTTTGGGGACATTAATTACTGTTATTCAGATAGGAAATGTCGAAATTGGCAATATTTAATTAACAGGACGCCGCGTGAATCTTAAAGCAGCTAAATCGCTAACATTTAGGACCTAGAAATTGACAAAGGTGGGTCGCAACACATATACTGTAATATGAATGTATGAAAACTGATTAACATTCAATGTATATATATATTAAAATATATTTCCCTTTTAAAAAAAACAAAACTACCAAACGTGCACGTGCCTAAAGAGCAATCACTTTCTGATATCCCAACAACGAAACGCCGGAAGAAAGCAGCTGTTTTGTGAGTGTTGGGGTTTATTACTCCTTAATCTGTTTAAAACTGTCAACTACTTTTAATCAATCAGAAGATCATTATTCGTATTGCAGATACTGACTCCGAAATAAAACCACACAATATTCATCGTAAAACTTAGAATGCATCCTCGGTATCCCCATAACCGAGGATGCTCAGAATTCAACTTTGCTTTAGACCAAGTTGATCAAATTTTGTTTGAACGTAGATCTGGTTCTTGTTGTCCTTTTGGGGAGCGAGGCTCTTCTTCGATAAAGCCGAATCTCCCACCAAGTACTATCGACATGAAACATTGGCATTATTGTTTCCTGGACAATTTCGCATCTGTTGATAGATTGATATGACGTCGTACACGCGTTCTGATAAATCCACGTGTATATACCTAATAGCTTTTTGGTCTAGGATACCCCAATATAAACCATGCTTGTCGTGTATTTTGTACACGAGTAGCAGTCCATTTGCTGATTACACTATTTTGCTTAAATACACTATTTTGCTTAAATACACTATTTTGCTTAAATACACTATTTTGCTTAAATACACTATTTTGCTTAAATACACTATTTTGCCTATAACGTTTTTAGCATTTCGAATTCTGTCTTATGGTTTGGATTGTTCGTACTTGGTTTTTATTTTATGCTATAAACACACAAATATAGTTGGTAACAAATAGCAAAACTGTAGCTCCTCTCCTAAATGCCAATGATGTTGAGATCAAAGTGAATAATTGACTTTCACGTGTCCAATTAGTCAGGAACAAAACAATTTTTGTCATTTAAAGCCCCCAAATAACAGTCTAGCCCGCGAGCTGTCACGAAAAACTAAATTTAATGATTTGAAGCCCGTGTTGTACAAACTCAAATAATAATAATATAAAAAGTCAAAAAAAAATCGATCATTTATATTCCTTTAATACAGTATTATGTTGGTAATCATATCTTCAAAATCACGAAAATACATCGCTTTATCGATAATCGAATAGAGGGCAAATGGGGTCTATTTAAATCTTGCATCATTTAGGGACTAACGAGGCATATCTTTATTTTAATATTACGATAATACTAGGGTTGGGACGAACAGTATTTTAATACATCCCGCAAACGCGCTGAGTGTTATGAGGCGAATTCGTCCAAATTTAATTGGGGTAGGTGTGAAATTGTGACTCTCGCACTCTGGCGTGTAGGTCTACCATGTGCCACTGTGCGCGAAAATGTCTGCGGACGGTGGAGAACGGCGAGGGCACACGGTGGTTTGTTATCAAAGCGGGCAACACGTTAATATGACGTTTGCGCTTATTTACACCCGGTGGGACCCGGCGAAAGTTTTGGGCATGTTCAAAACTTTGACCGGTATAGGCACCGGACACAAGTAAGCGGCAGGAGGACGGTGTTGAACGGTAGGTATGAGGACGGTCACACTGTATGAACACGTTCACAAAACGCTCATGAACCGTTCCAGAACGGTGATGAACGGGCAAAAAAAAAACTACCGTGATAAAACCCTTTTCTCTGTGGTTTTGCATCTTTTTTGTATTTATCGCTGTTTTCATTGCGATTTCTGATATGAGGTAAATTTCAAGAAAGTGGTCTAAATCAGTGTATGGCACTAACAGGCCATCGTATGTTTCTTCAATTATTCAATTTACATGCGTATAAATATGAGTTGAAACAATGATGTTTCGGCTAAATCCGATCAACGGTCGCCATCATGGTTTCCATGCGACCGCCCATCCTAAATCCATTATTCAATTGATATGTCGTGTTACAACACAATCTGATAAATGACACCCATCATGTAAATTTGTATTTATAAAGTATGATTGCACCCGAAAAATTAATGATTGACCACCACCGTACCATAAACACGATTTTATTGTCAGTTTTTGTCTGTCTGAAATAACTCTTATAACGGGATTTTACAGACGGAGGTTTTTTTGGAACAACTAGCGAGTTGTATGGAATGTAGCAAGATTAATAGATAAGATGCTAGCGGCATAATTTTAAGAAGTCTGGAGTTTATTCAGATGAGAAACGGTCCGGGTGTTCACGGAAAACAGCGACCAGGGACGACCATATAATGAAATTAATTACTGTTCGTTTACCAATGCTTTACTCGGGTAATTACGTTCGGCGTTATAGACATCTCTTCCAGTAGAGTGTAGAGAGGTTTATGCATTGCGATGCATGAACCTGTTGAACTCATTGGTGGCCGAATAGCTTTACGGATGCAATTATAGCAACTTGTTAGGTAAATGAAAAAAGGCATTAATTTTACAGGGGGTATTTTGCCTTCTATCACATACATCGCCTTGGAAAGATCCAATTCGATCTCAGTTATGAAAATAAAGAAAAACTCATTCACGCATTCATCTAACTTAACTAGATTACCACAATAGTTTACTATACTCATCCTCGTCCAGAAATGACCTAGTTGTGTTGACGTTAAACCCCATTTCTCTCTCTCCCTCTCTCGTCTTCAATGCGTTAAAGGGTCAATATCCATCTTATATATAGTATTAAGTATCGTAGAAGCCTACACTACCAGCAGCAATCTTCATTCTCAGACAAAAGCCATCTAACATCTCCCGCTATTAATTTATAACTTGGAAATGGCGCCTTTTCTTATGCTGGCCCTTTTCTATGACATAGGCAACCAATGAAACAATTACCGTTAATGTATTATTTAAAATCTCAACTCAAAACATTTGTTTTTTTTCCAAAAACCTGATTTGTAAATAATCAGTGAATGTAACACGCAACAGTGCCCTGGAAACTTTTTTCAGTATTAACGCGCTTGTTAAATGACGAAATTATTATTATTATGTACAGAGAGAATTACAACTTATTTTACTTCAGATGGCGCCATACCAATCGATCACTATTACATTACATGTCCATTCACCTAGTAGACGAGAATAGTTGACCTTATGTGTTCTACTGATTCCAATTGTACTTGATAGCCCCGGTGACATTTTACAGTGTAGGTATGGGGTTACTATTATAATTAAGTTGATATGTATAGGATATTAACCTACCCGAGGTTGCTATATTATATAATCCGCGGGCGCAGCCCAAGGGTGATATACATATAGCAACTGAGGTATGATTGGTTAATATCTGACATATACAACGCCCACCCTTAAATTTAAATGGACTTTCCCATTAATATTCAACAATGATTGGATAACGGCCCGGTAGTTTCCGTCAAATAACGAAGATTACCGAATTAATCACGTGCAATTACGAGATGGTATTTTTGTTAACACAGCGCCATTTTGAAGAATTTAATTTCATACAAAAACAAAATGGAAAGAAATACGAAGTCAGACGAATAATCAATCCCTTTTGTTCAACATACTGACTATGGAATTGGCGTGAATGCAACTATCGATGAGGATCTATCGCAAGCCTAAAGAAAATTTGGATCAAAAGACATCCTTTCCCGATAATTCTGACAGTGAACTACGATTGAAGGCTTTTGCTATGTTTTATAGACAGAAGGATTTGGCCGACTGTTTTATTTAAGTGCATATACTGTACCTAAAAATAGTTTATAATGGAAATTTTGGGCGATAAATACTTTCAAATCTAGGAGTGTGTGGACGGAAAGAAGATTCTGAAAGATATGGATAACCGATTTAAATATGCTGATAAGTATACGTCGTCTATTTCTGTCTTGAATGTTTCAAACTGTTCCATAATAATTTTTAATTGTCAAAATAATAAAAAAATATTTCTGTGTTTTTTGTATTATTTTGATCATCAGCGGTTGATATGAGTCGAATACATCGACTTGACATGACGTCATTAGCGGTTGATATGAAATATCAACCTGTCGTGACGTCATCAGCGGTTGATATGAAGAATATATCAACCTATTATCACGTCATGACAGGTTGTTATGGGATATAACTGCTATTCACATCAAAGAAAAAAACTACCACCAGTTGTATATATGTAAATAGTGTGTTCGTAACCTGCTTGGTAGCTCCAGTGTGGTCAGTGTAATGTTTTGTAGGTTTTTAGTTGTTCCGGATATAGTAACCTTAGTCCGATTCATTCATTTTAATAGCTCTAAAAGAAAAGTTTAGATGCGGATTTCAGGATTTTAGATAGGAAGGTAGCACGTGTCATCAGCACGTGTCATCAACAAAGTAACTGATCTTTTTAATGTATTTTTAAAAGAAATTAAAACTATACAGCAAAACATATTTTGACTTAAAATTGGCATGTTTTTGTAGGCAGATTTGTACAAGATACTCTTCACCTAAACATAATATAAATAAAACGGAAACTTCCCCGTGAATTGTTTACTAGTCGTATTGGGGAAGAAGAACACATTTGCAGATGTTACAACGGTTACTCTTAATAATATGCCAGCATGATTCTGTGATATATATTGCCTCAGAGCTGGGTCCCGTATTCGATGCCGGTCAAGAACGTTGTCGGCGTAGTTCCCCATTGTCAATGGTGCCAGGCTGAGGGTCTGGTAAAGGACAACGTATAGTCAGTCGTTCTGAAGGGATACAAACCCTAGGCCCCCAGTACACACAGACGTGCACGTAAAAGAACCCTGGGTAGCTGGAATTCGAAAAACGAATAAGCCGCTGTATGGCCGCCTTCATAGTCTAATCGGAGAAGAACAGTAGGGTGTAAAGTCCAATTTCATTTCATTTTATATGATGTCTGTTGTAATCCTTCGAATCTGCATGTGGAGACTTCTTGTTAACACTTAACTTTATGTATTTGAAGCATGCAATTGAATAGAATGTGTGTTGCGTTGCTTTGTGCCATGATAACATATATCCAAAATAGTAGTTAAAGGAGCTAAGTCTCTAACTCAATATCATCCAAAGTTTTCAACATTGAAACAAAATTTATTTGTCAAATTAAATCAACATTGGTGTTGTGATCTTACCGGGAAAAGCCGGGCTTCTGATATCCAACATTTAAAACAAAATAAACATTTCAAAATTGGTACACGAACCGTGTACTGTAATGCGCTTCGCTCCCAGCTGTAACAAGAGACTCGGGGGACGAGGCTAGACACATTGCACCAAATCAAACGGCATATGTAGACTGGAATAACGAGATGCTAGAAGTTTGCAATCGATTGAGACTTCTGGCTTATTTCGCCGAACATAACTGATGTGAAATTAGAGTAAAGACGGAAACTAATGAATGTAAATCAGTTTATATACATTCATAATACAGTATTATATGCGTTGCGATCCACCATTGTCAAATTCTAGGTCCCAATTGTTAGCGATTCAGCTCCTTTAATTTTCGCCAACCTTACTGTGTTATCTTTAATCTAATATTTCATGGCACTGTATGTCCGCCCGAAACTAATTGTGCAACATCATAACGTCAATAATGACAACCGGAGATTAAGATTTGTCCGAATTTGGAAACTAATAAATCATAGCGTTTTGCCTTTTGTTCTCTTTTTATATTTATTTTATCATATTGCATCACGTAATTTGATTAAACTGTTTTAGTGGTAAACATCTTCTTCTTGCCGTAACCTCACGAAATTTGCCACTAGGTTTTGTTACACGTAATAAGAGAACGGCAATTAAACAAATAGCAAAACAAATACAGATGTTATTAAAAAGTATAATTTACAAAATGTATTTTTTTGTCCGCCGCCTTTCGAAGTAAGCAGGGGACTATTAAATTGGGTCCGCCGGTCTGTCTACCCGTCACATTTTTTCGTGACACAATAGCTCTTTTTCTCATTGAGGTAGAATGTTCAAACTTGGTGTAGGTGTTTATTAGAACAATGCCTTGATGGAGATCGAAAATGAGCATTTTCTGCTTAGGATAAGCAATTTAATTGGTTGATGCTTTGGGACACGATAACTTTAGTTATAATTAAGTGAGAGTGATGAAACCTGGTATAACTGATCAAGAGTGATGAAACTTAGGGTATAGTTTGATTGCTCGATACCTTTGAAAAAAATAAATGTGCAATTAATTGATACCTGTCATCAATTTATTTTTGGATTTCGTCCTCACTGCTGGCTTGTTTTTTTTTAGCTCTCTCGAAAGGAATCATAACATTTTTTAAAGTGTTTCCTGGTAAGTGCGTCAGAGATTTTATTAAAATTACATTTTTCTTTTACAAAATGTGTTTTTTTAGGTTAAGAATATAAATACTTAAAGGGACTATCCCGATTTGAACAGAGACTCAAAAAAGTACGTATGAAAATTAAGCACCAAAATACAGAGGAATGGTGTATTTAACCGGTGGTACTTTTTACCGCCGACCAAATGCTTTTTACTGCCGACTGCCGACTACCGCCGACCTGATGCTTTTTACCGCCGACCAAATACTGTTATTTTGGATTTGAGGTGAAATCCCCATTCGAGAAACATTTATATATATTTTAAAGAATATAGAAGGACAACAGTCCGACTACCGCCGACCAAATGCTTTTTACCGCCGACCAAATACTTTTTACCGCCGACCGCATTGTAATGACTTTGGACCGTAATATAATTACCGCCGAGTGCGCCGACCAAATACTTGTTACCGCCGACCACATGCTTCGTGGTCTTTAGAAGTCTGTACAATGAATGGCCCATGTGATGTACTTGATAACGAGAGGTAAATTTCGCCTACACATTTTTTTACAAAATAAATGTCTGGTTTTATCCAGACACCGTATAATAATGTTTGAAAACGTATGAAATATGTTGAGTTAGTTTCTCGACCCAAAGGTAGGTGATGTTAAGCGATTTTAACACAAAATTAAGCAGTTTTATTCTTCAATATACTATCGGGATTGGCCCTTTAAAGCACATCCTGGCAAATGTGTTTTTTTCTTAAAAATATAAATCGTTAAGTGCTTTTTTACGGTTCTGACAAATGGCCTCGTACGTTTTTTTTAAAAGGTTGTGCCATTCGAATATTAGCAAAATACCCCGCGATGTAAATGACAAATATTCTTAGCATATAATAATACCGGAAGTGATGATATGCTTACCCCAATCCATGTGGAGAACGCTAGATCGAAGAAGCTTCTTAGCATTTTATGACGTCATATGTGGATTAGGGTTAAGCGGTGGACACACTAGCCGAATTTTTCAGCCGAATCAATCGGCGTCGAAATTCGCCTAGTGTGTCCACTGTCATTCGGTGGATTGATTCGCCCGAATCAAACAGGTTTGATATATTCGGCCGAATATTTATTCGCCCGAATTATATTCGCCTGGTGTGTCCACTTCGTCGAAGCATTCGGCCGAATGTACAATTCATTATCCAATCACCAATCATTTCGTGAAGTCACGTGATTGCTTGAAGACATAGACGCCATCGTTTTTAATCATGTGACGTGAAAGGTGATGCAACGGACTGGTAAATCAGGTGAACATTCGGCTGGTGTGTCCCCCTTATCAACAGAGCCAAATTCGCAGCCGAATGATTCGGCTAGTGTGTCCCTTGCTTGAGGGCTAGTCCTGTCTACATCTCGAGACAGACGAAATCTGCAGGTCATCCCCTTATTACCTTAACCCTAACCAACAATCCACATATGACGTCATAAAATACTAAGGAGCGTCTTCGATGTAGCGTTTCCCAACCCATGTAGCTTCCTCCTTACTTAAATATATTCACACAAAAAAGAAACCACCGCAACGACATTATCTGAATGTAGAAGTGCTAGTGTTTGATCATATATTATGTTAGCTTTTTTACGTATTCTAAGGTATCCAATCTCTAGGCAACCCTTAACTATTAAAGAAGGACAATAAATGAAATTTAAGTATAGCATGTTATTTGATTCCGTCGAATTCAAAACTAAAGGCGGAAAACGGGTAAAAACAAGTCCAAACAACTTTGACCGGTACAGGAATCCTATACAGTTCAGCTTCGTTCGTGTTCATAGCAATTGTCCATAGAGTAAAAACAGTAAAAGGAGAGTAGCCCCTGTTAGCCTTGATCAGATTATGATTACATGAGACGTTGAATCTGCGTCTTCAACATTCCAAAATTCGTATTAATTGCTTACATGTGTAATACGCACATTAGTACGTCGCCGTTGATAGTGGTCTACATGCATGGGGTACATTTCTTGAGAATTAAAATTTCGGAGAACTGTAATTATACTGTAATTATATATTACATATTCCATTAAAATCACGATCCACCTGTCGCTAGTATTACTCTTTCTATAACATCTGGTAAGACTTTTTATTATGGGGAGTTGTGACATTGTCCAAGCCGTCATGTCTCCCCGCCAATTATTGTCCTTGTCCCGTTAAATTATTGCATTCCCAACATAGAATACACCATACATTCCCTCTATTGATAGTACATTACAAAATATTGCCTTGCAAATGCAATTGGTGTTTAGCGTCCTACTTTTGTTTCCCGACTAGGCTATCGAAAACGAAATAAAATTGGGTTTTACATCTTACTCTCTGCACCGACTGAGGTAAAGAAGACGGTCATATACCACACAGTGTGCCTTAAAGGAAAGTTAACCCCGATAGAATCACTACTGTCCACTCCTACTTCAAATTCCAACTGTCAAGGGTTCTTTTCTGTGTACGTCAATGTATATGTGGGACCCCGTTTTCTTTGTTCCATGCGAATGACTAGACCCTGGTCCTGGCCAGGCCTTCCGTCCTGCATCACTGACAATGAACTGTCACGGCCAACACCGGGAGCTACCCTTAGACCCATTGGTTAGAAAGCCAGCGTCTTGTAATGCGTTGGAATCAAATACTGTACTTAAAGATACATTATGTGAGATAAGGCAAAGAGTTGTCAGGCCCCACTATAATAGTTAAAAACTAGATACCCTAAAGGGAATTTAGTTGAAATTTCAGTCAAAATGATGCACTATAAACCACGATTTTACCGATTAAATTTGTCAGCCTAGCCTCGATCAAATTTACTGAAGTCGGCTGTGGCAATAAATGATTCCTTTGGCGAAAACATTAGAATAAAGGTGAACAATAGTAGGTAAGGCTTTCAAAATAGCCTTAGAACAGAGGTTGGGAAGAGCGGTATTTTCATATTACAGCTATATAGGGCCCGATAGGAACTGTCAGGGACATCGTCTGCACAGAGACAGTTCCTAAAGGATAAATAATTTAGATAACATTTCAAGCCTAAAGAAAAGCCTACAATAGGCAGATTTAGCTCTTGCATAATGTATGTTTAAGTCCCTCGATCCATAAAATTAAATGCCACTCTACTATACTTGCTTATATTAGACGTTGATAAACAACATATTCCCTTTTTTAAAAAAGATGCACTACGCCCACTTTCTAGTCTATGACAGACGATAAATAATGTTCTTTCCTGAACATAACTTAATATTATTTGCGAACAAAAAGAACTTCTATCACCAGACTAGCTCTTACAGTGAAAATCGAGTTAATTTCGATACGGGGAACATGGAGTCAACACATTCGGTGAGTAGAATTGTCGACCTTTCATTTTAAACAAACAAGAAATTTGCTTTAAAGCGAGAATTTCAAATTTATTAAGAAAGACTAAACATAATTATTTCTATGGCTTTTGCTCAATAGGTTATCAACTCTCTATTATACATCTATGACATTATTTCCCACCCTTAAATATCATTGACACAGTAAATAACAACACAATTACCTCCCTTGTTTTCATATTGACAACATGAACGGCCATCTCCCAACGTTAGAATTTTAAGTTGAAAGTGATATTTTTGCCAATTTCTCAGCTGGCAATAATGAATTATAGGACTAATAGGATTATTCTTTGACAAGGTAGGACTGTTTATGGATACCATCTATTTTTAAAATAAAACTTACAAATTTGAAATTACAAATTTAAGTATATTCTAGGCGACTTACTGAGCATTACAAGGATCACCAAGTTCTGATAAACGATCTCCATTAATTAATAAGTCTATCTGTAAAATTGATATTATCGTATATGCGTAATGTTTACCAATCACTTAATCAGATAGTAGGTACAGTGTAATGCTGCGTTCACTCTGGCCTTTAATACTTATCCCAAAGCGCATTGAAGCTTTAATACTCTTCAGGTGTTCACACTAGTAACCTGCTAATGCGCATTGAAAGTGTATTAACAAATACGGTTGTTAATGCGTATTCCATTCCGCCTTAACTAATTCGAATTGGTTACGTCGCAATTGCTATGTTCACACCTAATGCGCTTTCAAACCGCTTTCCGTAAAACGCCCTACGGAAGGCGCTTTCGTTACCACGGGTGGCGTCACACTTCAAATTAAACCGCTTTCGATTCGCATTAAAACACGTCACACTCAATGCGCATTAACAGCTTTCCCCATGCGATAAAACGGAAGTACTGCACTGCGCAAGCGCTGTTCGATCTCAACGCTTAACGCGAATTAAAGTTGGTCACACTTGTAATTGTGATGCGAGTCAGTTATATCGCTTCAGCCAATGCGCATTAGAAATGCGGTTTCGCTAAAGTGGCTTATGCTGTGTTCACACTAGCCTTTTAATGCGCATCGAATGCGCATTAAAGCCTTAAGTCGCTAAAACGCGTCACACTTAATGCGCATTAAACCAAAACTAAGCCGCTTTAGCGAAACCGCATTTCTAATGCGCATTGGCTGAAGCGATATAACTGACGCGCATTACAGCGTTGAGATCGAACAGCGCTTGCGCAGTGCAGTACTTTCGTTTTATCACATGGGGAAAACTGTTAATGCGCATTGAGTGTGACGTGTTTAATGCGAATCGAAAGTGGTTTAATTTGTAGTGTGACGCCACCCGTGGTAACGAAAGCGCCTTCCGTAGGGCGTTTTACGGAAAGCGCTTTGAAAGCGCATTAGGTGTGAACATAGCATTAGTTTTGGTTTAATGCGTATTGAGTGTGACGCGTTCTATGCTGTGTTCACACTAGCCTTTTAATGCGCATCGAATGCGCATTAAAGCCTTAAGTCGCTAAAACGCGTCACACTCAATGCGCATTAAACCAAAACTAAGCCGCTTTAGCGAAACCGCATTTCTAATGCGCATTGGCTGAAGCGATATAACTGACGCGCATTACAGCGTTGAGATCGAACAGCGCTGATATGCTGATTACACTACTTTGCCAGATTACACTATTTTGTCTAATGGTTTGCATTGTTCGTACTTGGTTTTATTTTATTTTTATATTGATTTGTTGCTCGGCCCAGATGTAGGCGATTTTCAGGGATTTTAAATCAAAATTAAGCAGTTTTGGTCTAAAGAAATATTGTCGTGTAGGCCGGGCACATGGAAGATGAAAATGTAATTATCATTTTTAAATGTAATTATTATTGTTCGGATCGCCCCGCTAGGCATGTCATTATATAAACATTAAAATTGTCTATTTCATGTTTCGGTGAAATTTAATTGGCCGTTTAGAAAATGCTTTTTCCATTTGTATACATACAGCTGAGTGCCAATTACATAACAATTCCCTGAGATATATTAAATATAATATCGTTTATTATGTACACACGTGAACAGTATGTCTAATTATAAAGCTTCAAAGACCTAAAATACAACTCTTGAGTTCGCTCCGTTTAAATTAGGCTGTTTTTCATTTCCTACATCTCTTTGTTGGAAAATAGTATGAGACCATATTAAACTGTAACAAAAAATGCAACAAACTCTATTAATGCAACGAATTTCATTTCTAGTCGACTTTGCCTTGTGTTTTCTCTACATAATCGCTTGGAAATGTCAGCAAATATGATGTCCTCCATACGCTCGGTGATGTTTTGGTCTTGCTGAAGCTTACCCACACCCATTCTGCAAAATCATGTACCCACCCTTGTCAACATACCCGTAGCTAGAATCGTTTACTGTCCTTGTAACATGAATTTAAATCACATATCCGCCTAAGCTTGTAAACTACAAATCCGAAGATATTGTTTTTTTTTTTAAATTCAATTTCCGTTCAATATATTAGGCAGTCATCTACTTTTGGAATTGGGTTAATTAAACATCCTGTTCTCATAAAAACAGACTGCCGTATCACTAACCTTTCGTTAATAGTACATGCGGGTTTTAATAATAATAAAAGAAAACAGCATGTAATCAAAGATCGCCTTTATCCGCAACCATTTAATATTGTTACGTGACAATAATTAGCTTGCGCGTAGGGGTCTTTCGCAGTTGGGCACACCGGAGGACCCGGAGAAAAACCACTGGGTAAGATAGGCGACCCAACCCTTGTCACATACAATCGGGGAATCGAAACTCGCCATGCAGTTGTCTCAATGACGGACCTTATGATACAGCTTCATGATGATCTAGAATCATAAATCAAAGAAACCCCCGTTTTGTTATTTATATATTAGAAAGTTCTAATGAATTCTAACTGTTACCAGATACCTTAAAAGCGTGGTTTAGATGGATTATAGTGTAATTGTATACAGTTTACATAGGTTTCTATATTAATTTAATATATCACCAACATCATCATTAGAGTATGATATGGTAAGCTGATATTATTTCAGATGGTTGGCTTTGGTTAAACATAAATCTTGTCACGAAGCCTTGTTAACCAGGATTTTGGAGAGAGTGAGAGAGAGAGAGTTATTCAGAGACTAACAATAACATGGTGCAATTGTATTTTAAAAATTAGCGATGAGGGAGGGAAATAGAAATTAAATGACATTGGCGTTTAATGTCCTACTGATCCTCTCCCAACTGGGCTAATAATGACGGGCATGCGCCATACGGTCTGCTATAAGGGAAATGTTGTCCAGACAACGGCAATACGATCTAGTCTAAGATATATCGAATCCCAACTGTCAATGGATCTTTTACGTCCACGCCAATGTGTAAACGGGATACTGAAGATACAACAAGCCATTTTAACACTGTGCGTGACGTCGTGTACTCTGCGCAATCGAGCGCCATTTGTAACGAGACACCTTAATGAACGAGACAAAATGCCACTGCGTTAGTGAAAAAAACAGACTGTCATCCAATAAGAACATTTTTTATGTGCATATTTTACCCATGTCCGTCCATTTCAGGTTCCAAAAAATAGGGATTTAGCTCATTTGTTTATTCTAATACAGTTTGATTGGTTGATCATTTGATATGGAATAATTTTAATTTTGACAAAGTCACTCGCCTGATATAATATTTAATTGGCTAGAGAATAAATTTTGATCAAATTTAGAATATACATTTATTATTACCACGTTCAATCACAAGCCTCTATTAATTCAATTACTACAATATCTAAAGGAATTTAGTCAAATTTGAAATACATCTTCGTTATTAGTTACTCGCCTGACACGGATTCACAATTAAATTAATACTAACAGTCCAGATTCACAATTAAATTAATACTAACAGTCCAGATTCACAATTAAATTAATACTAACAGTCCAGATATACGTACCATCTGGGCATATGTAATTAAACAAATTGAATTGCCAATCTAATTGGTAATTATTCTTGTAATTAACGGATAGAATTACATAGGCTGAACACTGCTAACTTAGTTTGTTATTTAATTTGGTTTGCATACTCTTCTTGAAAATTTCAAATCATTCAACCTAGTAATCGAGTGTAAGCTATTTCGACATGTGTGCTATATAGAGTTGTCTAAACCGGTTTTAAAATTATCAATTAGTTCTAATTACATTAGATTATATTTTCAGATTTTTTATGTAAGTTTTCATTCAAGCTGCAGTATGTAAGATTGAGATAAAATGACGCTCGAATATATCCCCGTTTCACCATAATGATGGCTGAGTTCGGATTTCTTGCAAATCGAACCAAAATTGTCTGACAAAATTGCCGCTCACCGGACGCAAATAAGGTAAAAAGTATATACAGTTGTATTTAATTTTAAATATAAGTTTGTAACCAAACGAAATCGGTTCATGTGAATTCGGAAGGTAGCTTCATTGAAAATAGCCCCGGGTTATTAAAAAGAAATCGAGTTTTTCTCTTGTGGCCCCTTTAGAAGTCACAATTTTTATCCGATCTTGAAAAAGAAGACGTTTAAATATATCACGGGTACCTTATAATGGTTTGAGTTAGAATTTCGTGAAAATCGGATCGTTAATCCCTAGATTATGGCCCCTGATTGTACGTAATACCATTTAGTTAGCTTGATCTCTGTACATCTCTTGCAAAATGTTGACGTATCTTGCATGACAACCGCTTGTTGAATAGCCCCCATAAGCCTCCTTCGAAAGCACTAAATAAAAAACAAAATGTGTATCTCAACGATCTTTTTAAATTGTTTGTTTGTTGTTGTTTTTTGAGTATGGTGTCTTGTCGTTATGTTTGCCTTTTGTGCAAATCATATGTGGTGCAGGGGATCACGGTGGCTAAGTGGATAAGGCGCTGGTTCGCTAGCCTGGAGTTTGAGTGTTCGATCCCTGCATTGGCCGAGAAAGTTCATCTCGATTTTCCGGCGTGATTTCCCCTTGTCAGTGATGCAGAAGGAGGGCCTGACAAGGACAGCTCTCCCGTACAAAGGCAAAACATAGTAACTCACTTTTTTCTTGTTTTGAGAAAACAAAGGAAAACGTAATGAATGAATATTAAACCCCAGCTCATCCATTGAATTTACTATTGAGTTACTAGGTTTTGCTGTGGTATACTAGATAAATGAAGGCAGTTGCTAGGTTGTGTCATGGGTGTAACGTCTTACAAAATC
The DNA here is from genome assembly GCA_917208275.1 of Patella pellucida. NCBI lineage: Eukaryota > Metazoa > Mollusca > Gastropoda > Patellidae > Patella > Patella pellucida. Next base: position 6,724,438 of record OU795037.1, read on the forward strand.
AAAAGATTGGAATATATAGTACAACAACAGGAAGCACATACCCTAGTAACTACAAATTTGGTCCTAACTTAATTTTGATAAAAAAGTGAGTTACTAGGTTTTGCCTTTTTACGGGAGAGCTGCCTAGTCGTTCGGATGGGACGAAAAACCGAGGTCCCGTGTACAAATTGGAGTGCACGTAAAAGATCCCTTGGCAGTTGGAATTCGATATAAGAGTAGGCCGTAGCGCCGCTGCCCGGGCAAAATTTCCCTCATAGCACACTGTTGGCGTATGCCCGTCTTCAATTGGCCCAGGTTAGGTGCTTAAGCGTAGGACGTTAAACCCCATTTCATTCATTCATTCATATGTGGTGCAGTCCCCCTGCACTTACTATTAAGTACCATCTTAAGTCTCTTTAAAAACAAAATCGATACCAAATATCATACATAGCGCGTCGTGTGGGTTGTGCTCATATTCATTAAAAATATATATCGTACAATTAATTGTTGCTAAAGGGCATATAGTCTTTTTTTAACAAGGGGTCCTTTCAATCAAGAATTTTTCATACTACACTTTGCTATAGGCAAGTGATATTGCTTTCGCAGCAATACTACATACGAGATTATTAGTTGTCGCATTCCACTAGAAACCTTAGAATGCCGAACGTTGCAAAAAAGTGTCCCAAGTTTTGCCACGTTGTAACGTGAGAAAAATGCCACATTGGTGTGAAGTTTAAAAACATAGTTTTTAAATGCCATGTTTTTCGTCCAGAACGAGAATGGGTAAAACTGCCTCGTCTACTAAACGTTTTTTTTTTCGAAGATAACTATTAGCGGTAATTGCTAAATTTATGTTTAGACGATCGTGTGGCAATACTAATCTACAAATTATATTTTTTAATTGGGTTGATAACTTAAAAGTTATATCGTGTATGTGTTTTCATTAATTCCATTTCACCACTGGTTTGTCTTATTTTACAGTTAAATTATATACATGTAGTAAGAACATTAGAACGACATAGTGGGGACTAACATTCATCTTAAACACCATCAATACACACTCTATCAGCGGCATGTTTAATCTACACTCATTTAAAGCTGAACTCCGATTACAAAACTTCAGAAATAATTAAATTAAAACAAATAGCCGCCATACTTGTTTTAGTTTGATATAACAAGTATGGCGATTGTACGACGCATGAAAACAGAGACAGGCCACGCCCACATTCAGTGTATACTTTGTCAACCACACTATCAACATCCGGCTAGAAATATTTAAACCTCCCGACTGATTGAGACGTGCAGTAGACGGGTTCGATGAATAAAACAGCAATTCGAAATAAAATTTAATGAGTAATTTCCAAGAGTAAAACCAAAAGTAGAGTAACCCCCTCAATTTCAATACAATCATGCATTATTACTATTTTTGTTTGTTTATCCTTGCTTCTTCAAGTTTTATTTGGTCCTTCGGGTATAACAGGCTATACATATTTATTTTATATTGAGTGCCAGTTTTTAAATTAGGGAATAAATACTTTTAAAGCTTTAGATCATAGTTAGTTTATATAATGGCGTCGCCATTAGCCCTGAAGACGCCGAAAGGCCGAAAGATCTTGGCACTAATGTAAAAGTTATTTAAATATAGATTATTCCATCCAAATTTAGTATTTTTTGGTATATATATCTGAGAGTTCGTTATTTTAAATCGTTTAAATATATATATATATATATATATATATATATATATATATATATATATATATATATATATATATATAAGAAAAAAATATATAAAACGATCTAACTCTCAGTTCATCATATAAATAAAATTAAAATATTAGAGAAAAAACACTAAAAATTAAAATTTTGGCTAGTACTTTCATCGTTATCAAACGAATCATCAGGCCATTTTTAATGCGTTACTATGCTGTTACAATAACGTTACGTCATAACAGAGGAAATGACTATGTAAGATATAAAACTAAAATGAAATAACATTAATTAATCATCAAACATAATTAAAATAATCACCCCTTAGCATTCAAAACTGGGTTATATTTAGCGATAAAGTTGCTCTCTTTTGTTTCTAAGAGATCATTGTCACTAATATTGAGCTTGTACAATGGGAAAATCTTGAATTGACCTTTACCACAAATATCCAAATGTTCGCTCACCGGCAAGACTCTATTTCTTGCGAGTTTTATATTGGAGCGATGTTGGTTAATTCGTAAATTCAGCTGATCAGTAGTTTTTCCAATGTACGTGCCATCACAACCATTGCATATTAATAAGTAAATTACATATTTAGATTTACAATTCATGTTTTGTTTTACATAGAATTTAACATCTTTATTAATTTGGACAAATGTTCCTTCTAATATATCGGAACATGTCATACATCGCAGGTCCCCACACTTGGATACACGGGGTACCGAAATATCAAAATCAAATTTTGACGATGTTAACATTCTTCTAAGATTTTGAGGTTGTTTTAGACTATTTACAATTTTTGAATTATTTAGGATGTATTTTAATTTACGACTTTTCTTTAAATTATCTAACCGCCCCTTTACAATGGACAACCCTCTTTCTTGCGTAGGATTAAATGTTGTGACAAGAGTTATATTATTAGAATTGTTCTCTTTTATTTTTGGTTTTCTGAGATCATGAATGTTGAGTTTAGCGGCGTTTTCTATACCAATATTTATCAATTGTAAAGGATAATGTTGTTTTGTAAGGAATCCCCTTAGCTCTTTAAGACGTTTAGATTTATCTTCTTCCGAAGATACTATCGTACAAATCCGTCTTGCAAGATTATAAGGAATATTCCTTTTGGTATGCGCTGGATGACATGAACGAAAGTCTAAATACTGATGTGTATCCGTGGTTTTATAAAATAAGTCGGTTCTTATTTCTCCTGTGGATAAAAGTCTTACTGACACACATAATTGCCGGAGCATTTCACAGAATATCTGGATTTAAGTATAGTATTTACTGTGTATAAGTCGATGTGGAGTATGAGTCCAATCGTCCGACCTCCACCAATATAAGCCGAAGCGGTTTAAAATCGAATGTTTTTCAATTCTTAACCTAGTCTAGTACCGTCCGGTTTCCGCCATGAAAATTAACCCATCATATTTATTACGATAAAATAATCACTTGATAGGAATAACTTGATTAATATCGGTATATTTGAACCAGTGAATACAACAACGCAGCATAGTATACAGTCAAATGTAACCGGTTTTTATTGTCAGTTTAAAATACAAATAGTCTTGCGTTAAAAAGACATAATTATTGGGGGAGGGGGTGTCTTGTTGCAAATAGTATGCATCAATTGTGTTTGGAAATAAAATCAGTAACTTTTATATGGTCGTTAATCTTAGATCTTAGGGTTTTAGCTATCAACGTCGACATGTTGCTTTCATTTTTGTCTTGGAAATATTTGTTTTTGTGCTTTAGTGTTTTCCCCCTTGCTCTTGATTGGTTATTCAAAATACACGTTGCTTATGGATGGATTATGTTCGTGTATAAGGAATGGTATAGTAACATTAATTGAAACAAATTTTGTTTTCGGTTTAAATCTTGTGTAAAAAAACTTGAAATGATCGACGTCCGATCCACGGGATGATTTCGTTAATATCTTTCCAACAGTAAATAAGTTGCCAACGTTGGTAAAAACTCTTGGACATTTCTTGCGGTGTTCCACGGCTCAGCTTCCTGGGTCCATTATTGTTTCCCTGTTATGTGAATGACATGATCATAAGTATACAGTGCACATCCTGAAATAGTATATGTAAAACCTAGCGAAGGCTTGTTCAGATTGGTTAGTAGACAATACATTATCCCGCCATTTAGGTAAAACTGGTCGGATGTTTGTTATTTGGCCCAAGTAGAAAACTAATAGTTTTGAAATAATGTGTAATGATCATGTCATTCATTCAAGCAACAGATAATGTAACATATTTAGGTCTATATATTGATAATTATCTCTCTGGTGAATTAATAGTTAATAATGTTATTAAAAAGGTTAATAGCAGACTGAAATTTTTATATAGATATAACAAGTCTTTAACAAAGTATACTAGCAAATTATTAACCAATACTCTTATACAATGCCACATAGACTATGCATTCTCTGACTGTTTCTCGGGCTTAAACAAGAAGCTAAAGAACAAATTGCAAATTATCCGATTCATACACGGCTTTGATCCCAGAGATTTAAATACCGGTAAACATCCTATATATGTAACCCGAAGCCTGGTCCTATCTCTGTGTGTGGGGGTTTGGGGTTAGGTTTGGGTTTTCTGATGTTTTCCAATGGACCAGCGATGGATTAAGGTTAGGGATAGGGTTAGGTTTTCCAAGTGTTTTTAAGAAAACCAGGCTCCGGGTTACTTATTTTGGGGTGTTTTCCGGTATTTAGTGTGTGTTTCCGGTATTTAATGTGTTTTCCGTTATTTAGTGTGTTTTCCGGTATTTAGTGTATTTTCTGGTATTCAGTATAAAATGGTGTTTCCCGGTATATAGTAAAGCCCTTTGTACTTCTTCTTCACATCCATTATGGTACACACACATTTCACTATTAATTTATTGTCATATTCCATCCTTCATCTTTCATAAATAAATCTGCCCCTCTATAATGAAATTTATTCCTCTTTCAAAGACCCCATTGGAAATAAACCTAGTTTTAATTTAAGCAGGTTTTTATGGGTTATCTTCATTCGTGACATCATTATTTTTCCTCTATCAAAACTCTCTCATCTTATCATCATGTAACTTTTTTATCACCTCTAGTGTCATGTTTGATATGCCTCTTGGAAAAATAAATAAAAAACCCCAATTAAATCGACTGTAACACGTGTTTAACTATTTGCATCCTCAAAAGTCGACATCCTGGCTTATGATTGGTTGGCATTATTTTCCCATTACTTGCAAATAGGGGCTGATTATACATCTTTGTAGATACTTCCTGAGAAACAGATATTGTTATTTAATAAACTTTAAAAATCGCGTAATTTGAGTGATATAGGAAATCCTCCAGAATCGAATCTTTAATAAGAATATCAGCACCAAAATGGTTCACACCTATCAAACCAACTTTACCTAACTGATGTGAAGAAAAAAAATATCATTTACAAATGTAATTTGTGGAGTGTTCATACGGAATTGTGGGCGACGAGTGTACAGATCGACAGCAATATACGACCATATTTCCATGTTGGCGCTTACAAAGTAATCAGTTGTTCTAAATGTACTGTAGTCACTGTAATTTTTGCCTCCAAACAGATTGGTGGGGCGGGATGGGGAAGGCTTTTTAGTCCTGGATTAACTCAATCTAATTAAAATACAGATCTATATTTCGTTTCGTTTTTTATACTTTCGATGGCCTACACTACATGTAGATCTAACAACTTATAGTGGGAGATCACGTTATATGACGTAGAAAATGACATTTGACCCCATAAGCTCAGTCATTCGATTAACCAAGTGGCTATGTTTTTGATCTTGTTTTGCTTTGTTTTGATATCTGTCGGAGTTCATGTCTACCCACAGTTCGGTGCAAGAGAGGTCAAACCCCCTATTCGACAGACAATTTGATTGGCTGACCCCCTCATTTAAAGCTGAACACGGGTTAAATAACAAACCTCCCAGATCCTAAAGTGTAGTAAAGACAAGTAAAACAAAATTATGAACTATAAAAAACGAAACGAAATTGGATCTGTGTTTTAATCAGATTGGGATTAACTTTAGAAAGCATTTAATACGAACGGTCTCTGACAATTAACAAGAGAGAGAAATGGGGTTTAACGTCCACACAACACAACTAGGTCATTTCGGGATGGTTTAATTTTATTTCAATAATTCGCTTGCGCTAAGGGGTCTTTTTGCAGTGGGAGGAAACCGGGGTGCTCGGAGGAAACCCGTGAGGTTGATAAGGTGCCCCTATCTCCATGCCACATACGCTCACACCAGGGCTCGAAACCACAGCCGCAAGCCAGGGGTGGCCGGCCAGCTAGAAGTCGGAGCGCGGCACTCTAGACCACTAGGCCATCCCAACCCCCCATAAATTACAGACCAATCAGTTAGTTCGCCTTTATGTCCCTTGAATATGGAACCTAGCGACCGATATACGTACCAATAGTTACGTGGCTTTTTTGCAAAGCTCTGTGGAAATCATCGTTGAAAATGTTATACCAGGTGAAACACGCCCCGGGCAACACGACTATTACGCCCAATGTATCTGAAAAATCTGTGGGTTTTGTTCATCTTACTTATGTGTTCTTTTAGAGGCATTTAGTAACTGGATAGAGCAATACACAAAAACACATACTTATGGAATAACAGCTACTTAATTTATTTAGGCGACTTTTCGAGGAGCATTCTCTCAACGTTATCAAGCTAATACAGTAAAATAAAAATTATAAGATCAATATATACAGAAAAACTATAACAACAATTCATGAAACCATACAGGACAACAACAAGATAAAAAGAGTTTTAAAAAAACAAACCAATTAACACTTAGCTTAATTGAAGATTTAAGCAATTAATAACTATAATGATATGTTTAATATTATTTTCATTTTACATTAATGATACCATTTGTACCCTGAAAATTGTCCATCCATTCCATTAGATACCATGAACCTTTTTCTTTTAATGTACGCGGACGACAAGGCGGTATTTTCGGAAACGCCCGAGGGTTTACAACAATTGCTCGACTCATTATTTAATTATACTTGTAAAAGGAACCTCACTGTAAATACGAAAAAAAAGAAAATTGTTGTTTTTAGAAATGGGGGGAAATTATCAGATAATGAAAAATGGTTTTATAATGGAAATGAATTAGAAATTGTTGACACTTTTAACTATTTAGGATTGATTTTAAACTATAATGGTAAATTTTTGAAAACCCAAAAACATGTAGCTGATCAGGGCAGGAAAGCTTTATTTTCTGTATTAAGAGTATCTAATGATAACTTTTTTAACATTGAAACTAAACTGTCAGTTTTTGATACATATGTCGGAAGCATTTTATCATATGGAGCAGAAATATGGGGATTTCATAAAGCCGCAGTCGTGGAGAAAGTTCAATCAAATTTTTATAAACGAATATTAGGGGTTAGACAAACAACTATGCACAGTATGATTTATTTGAATTAGGTCGATTCCCCTTACATATTATGAGGAAAATTAAAAATTGGGCCACAGCTGAGTTGGTGGTGGAGGATTATGATTTATGCTGACTAATTCTCTTATCCAAAGGTTGTCTTGTTTCTCCCACGTATTTGCTGTCTCATATGCAGGTGATTTCATAAACACATTCTTTCGGATTTGGTTGTTTGGTTGGGTTTAGTTTGCCACTGGCCTTCAGGAGATCTTTAAAGGTTCTCCCTGTGGACAAAAGTTACCTGGATGCCTGTAGGGGTTAAGAGTCTTCTGAGTTTGTATGATATTTTGCCTTGAAATGGTATTGTTATTCTCACTGGTGGTTTATCTGGTTTTGGTTTGTTTATATCTGTTGGAGGGTTTGTGGTGGCCTTGATGATTTACTGCACCAATTGTCGGGGGTAGTTATTAAAATTTGTTAGAGAGGTTTCAATGTGATCAAGTTCAGATCTGATAGAATTTTCGTCACAGATGTTTACGGCTCTGCGCGCTAAAGTGGATATAGTGGCTTTCATTATGCTGTGTGGATGATAAGACTTATAATTAATATACTGGTTGGTGTGTTGGTATTTACTATACACTGTTATTCAGTTTATCTTCAGATCTCTTCACTAGGACATCCAGGAACGGGGGGGGGGGGAATGGTGCTGTTCTTTTTCTATAGTAAATTTTATTCTGTTGTTTTGGTTGTTGAGGTGGTTGAGGAGTTGGTCAAGGTATTCATTCTGCTTCAGAATGACAAAGCAATCATCTACTTTGCGAAACCAAGCTGTAGGTTGAACCGATGAGGTGGAAAGTGCATCTTTTTCAAAACTAGTCATATAGATCTCGCTGAGGACTGGAGACAAAGGGCTTCCCATTGGTAATTGGTGTATTTGCTCGTAAAACTCGTCTCCCCATGAAAAGTAAGTGGAATTTATGCAGGATTTAGTCAGGTTGATGAGGTCGTCCGTGCTGAGGTTGGTGTTAAGTGCGTTCTCTACGGAGGTGAATCTACGGCCTAAAAAAATTAAGTAGCTGTTATTCCATAAGTATGTGTTTTTGTGTATTGCTGAATTATGTTGAATTATGTTTGAATCAGTACGAGTATCACGAAATAAAACCGGCATATCATCCTAGTGCACAATATTGTTTACATAATTTTTGTTATTAGTTCGTATCGTATCAATGTATGATCTAATTCGTATTTTAATAACCTTTTATGTAATTATAATATACATGTATATTAAAACATTACACTACATGAAATGTATGTATGTTTGTAACTCACTGCCTATACATATGTTCATCATTGCTGAATGTAAACATAAGATTATACTAATTTATATGTTCGGAGAGAACTTATATAGGCCTTTGCCTGTTGTTCAATCCATTTCAGTTTATTGAATAAAATATTGTTTAAACCAATTCGTATCCGTCTTTAAACCACTTCGGCTGATTAACTGTAGTGGAACATCTTCATAGTGATAGAGGAGTAGTTATATAGAGAATCCCCTACGAATCTTTTTTGATATCAAAACATATTAACACAGGTTGATAATATAAAAACTGTTCTTTGGAAATAAAACAGTAGTTCCTTTTTGATTGGGGATCACGGTGGCTAAGCGGATAAGGCGCTGGTTCGCTAGCCTGGAGGTTGGGTGTTCGATCCCTGCATTGGCCGAGAAAGTTCATCTCGATTTTCCGGCGTGATTTCCCCTTGTCAGTGATGCAGAAGGAGGGCCTGACAAGGACAGCTGCCTAGTCGTTCGGATGGGACGAAAAACCGAGGTCCCGTGTACAAATTGGAGTGCACGTAAAAGATCCCTTGGCAGTTGGAATTCGATATAAGAGTAGGCCGTAGCGCCGCTGCCCGGGCAAAATTTTCCTCATAGCACACTGTTGGCGTATGCCCGTCTTCAATTGGCCCAGGTTAGGTGCTTAAGCGTAGGACGTTAAACCCCATTTCATTCATTCATTCCTTTTTGATTGACCAATCAAATTCATGTAAAGCGATATCCCCTAAGGAGATATCGCAGTAAATTATGAAATTTATCACACAAGCGATATCTACTGTATAATGATTATTAGGGGATAAATCCAGATATACCCTGTGTTGTGTGTTGTTATGAATAGTTAACCGTGTTTCTAGATGTCATTTAAAGAATTGATACGTCATCACTAAGGAGATGTGACACTACAATTGATTAATGCAATCAAGTCATCCCAATCTAAAAAATAGTCGACTGGATCAATATTGAACATTAACTTGAAAACGTGACCGGTATATGTTACGCGACGTCGTTATTAAATAATAGAGAAGTAGTTTTATCCAAATATACCTCGTGTTGTTATAAATAATCTAATTTGTAGAATTGAAACATGATTTGCGGGGCTCTACTTGTTGATAGCAAATACCGTTAATAGTTATCTTGGAAAATAATTCTACTGTTAGTAAATAAGGCATTTTTACCCATTCTCGTACTGGACGAAATTCCTCGTTCCAAAAACACGACAAGTTAAAAAAAATACGTTTTTAAACTCCAGACAAAAGTGGATTTTATTTTTACCACGTTACAATTGTAGCATAACTTTAACACTTTTTGCCACGTTTGGATAAAAAATGTCGAACGAGGAATTCTATAGTGTTTATAGTGTTCTTTACCGATCATTGAATTGGTTCCAGTGAGTAATTTCCTACGTGTTAGTTTGTATTCCAGAGAGTTCCGACTGGAATACAATTATGGTACGTAGGCTATTAGCTTGTAGCACATTCCTGAAAGCCGGTGCTGTGTCGTACCCATTTGGTATATTATCCAATGATACAAATTCCTTATCTGAGCTGATATCGATTTTCATGGGAATAAAAGGCCTGTTCATGGCATGAAGGCAAATGAAGCATAGCTCCTGCAACGACCACACCAAGTGCTTACTACAATATCTTACTACACTCATGGTCAAGCTCTTTCTGCGCAAAAGGAATTCCAATCGTGATCTCGCGGTTAGCAGTCAGACCTGGTACTTTCTCACATCCCCTTGACGTGCCTACCAGGCGTAAGTCGTTATCGTGACACACACATATAGAGATGTACCATGCTCATCCGTCCTCATTAACTTTCAAAATTAGCATATCTTCTTATTTCCCACCACACATAAACGTCGTATAAGAAATACGCTAAATATGTAAACATCTGATCATTTTACACAGTTGTAAACGACAGAAATGAAATCCGCGGCCGAAAAAAATATCCTGGTACCATACACGACTACTTAATTAATATCCGCACATCGTCACATTTTCCCGCCCAAAATGGCCGTCATATTGTAAATCTTTAAAATATGTGAACTTATAATAATTTTGACACGGTTGTTACTGACTGAAAAAATATATCCTGGTACCATACACAACTACTTAATTAATCCCCCCCCCCAAATGGCTGTCATATTGTAAATTTTCAAAATAGGTGAACTTATAAAATTTTTACACAGTTGTTACTGACTGAAATGGATTCTGTGCCCTTGAAAACATATATATTATTATATTTATTGACACCAACGAAGAATTACTTAATCAATATCAGCATATCGTCCTATTGTTAATATAGGTGAACATATCATCATTTTACATAGTTGTTACTGACCGAAATGGAATCTGTGCCCTTTAAAACATATATAATGACACCAACGACGACTACTCAATCAATATCAGAACATCGTTCTATTTTCCCGCCAAATATGATCGCCATGGGATAATTTTACAAGGTTGAAACAATCAAGGACGGGACCATAATCCAGAAAGTAACGGCCCGATTTACGCTAATATCAACAGAAAATGAAAAAAATTATATCTAGATTTTACTCCTCTCTCCATTTGGTAAAGAAGCCCCTTCGTTTATTAAAGATTCAAAAGACTTCTGCGACAAACTACAGAACCAACCAAAAGATATACAGTTTCTCTCGTACGATGTCATAGACCTTTTCACTAACATTTCTCGAAAAAAGCCATTGAACCTCCGTAGAGAACGTACTTGACACCAACCTCACCACGGACGACATCATCAACCTGACTAAATCCTGCATAAATTCCACTTACTTTTCATGGGGAGACGAGTTTTACGAGCAAATACACGGATTACCTCCTCAGCGAGATCTGTATGACTAGTTTTGAAAAAGATGCACTTTCCACCTCATCGGTCCAACCTACAGCTTGATTTCGCAAAGTCGATGATTGCTTTGTCATTCTCAAGCAGAATGAAGACCCTGACCTACTCCTCAACCACCTCAACAACCAAAACAACAGACTAAAATTTACTATAGAAAAAGAACAGCACCATTCCCTCCCGTTCCTGGATGTCCTAGTGAAGAGATCTGTAGATAAACTGAATACCAGTGTATATAGGAAGCCAACACACACCAACCAGTACATTAATTATAAGTCTAATCATCCACACAGCATTATGAAAGCCACTATATCCACTTTAGCGCGCAGAGCCGTAAACATCTGTGACGAAAATTCTATCAGATCTGAACTTGGTCACATTGAAACCTCTCTAACAAATTTTAATAACTACCCCCGACAATTAGTGCAGAAAATCATCAAGGCCACCACCAACCCTCCAACAGATATAAACAAACCAAAACAAGATAAACCACCAGTGAGAATAACAATACCATTTCAAGGCAAAATATCTTACAAACTCAGAAGACTCTTAACCCCTACAGGCATCCAGGTAACTTTTTCCAAAGGGAGAACCCTTAAAGATCTCCTGAAGGCCAGTGGCAAACTAAACCCAACCAAACAACCAAATCCGAAAGAATGAAATCACCTGCATATGTAACAGCAAATACGTGGGAGAAACAAGACAACCTTTGGATAAGACAATTATTCAGCATAAATCATAATCCTCCACCACCAACTCAGCTGTGGTCCAACACATGCTATCCAACCCAGGACACAGAATTAAAACATATAAAACTTTGGCAGCCCATCTACCGATAGAGAAAACCCGCAAACTTATCGAAGCCATACACATTAAAAGAAAAAGCCCATAACTCAACCGCGACAAATGGATTTTCCTATCCAGTGCTTATGATGAACTTATTAAATAATAAATATTTGTGTTTCTTTATAGTCATATTTTTATTAATTTTATTTATCCTATTTTCTAATATTATTAGCAAATTTATCTGTTAAATCAAACTTCAAATGAAATAATAATAATTAGTTAGTTTAGTCCATTGTACATCCAATCACAAGGAGATCACAGCTATCATAAGTTAATTATCGTTATCTAAACTAACATGCTACATCATAACTGTAATGTATGTATATTCTTATTCTGTTGGTAGTATTGGACATTATAGTTATTAATTGCTTAAATCCACTCATGGCTTCAATTAAGCTTAGTGTTAATTAGTTGGGTTTTTTTTAAAACTCCTTTTATCTTGTTGTTGTCCTGTATGGTTTCATGAATTGTTGTTATTGTTTTTCTGTATTATATTGATCTTATAATTTTTGTTTTACTGTATTAGCTTGATAACGTTGAGAGAATACTCTTCGAAACGTCGCCTAAATAAATTAAGTAGCTGTTATTCCATAAGTATGTGTTTTTGTGTATTGCTGAATTATGTTGAATTATGTTTGAATCAGTACGAGTATCACGAAATAAAACCGGCATATCATCCTAGTGCACAATATTGTTTACATAATTTTTGTTATTAGTTCGTATCATATCAATGTATGATCTAGTTCGTATTTTAATAACCTTTTATGTAATTATAATATACATGTATATTAAAACATTACACTCCATGAAATGTATGTATGTTTGTAACTCACTGCCTATACATATGTTCATCATTGCTTAATGTAAACATAAGATTATACTATTTTATATGTTCGGAGAGAACTTATATAGGCCTTTGCCTGTTGTTCAATCCATTTCAGTTTATTGAATAAAATATTGTTTAAACTAATTCGTATCCGCCTTTAAACCACTTCGGCTGATTAACTGTAGTGGTACATCTCCATAGTGATAGAGAAGTAGTTATATAGAGAATCTCCTACAAGTCTTTTTTGATATCAAAACTTATTAACACAGGTTGATAATATAAAAACTGTTCTTTGGAAAGAAAACAGTAGTTCCTTTTTGATTGACCAATCAAATTCATGTAAAGCGATATCCCCTAAGGAGATATCGCAGTAGATTATGAAATTTATCACACAAGCGATATCTACTGTATAATGTATTATTGGGGGATATACAACTGGTGGTAGTTTTTTTCTTTGATGTGAATAGCAGTTATATCTCATAACAACCTGTCATGACGTGATAATAGGTTGATATATTCTTCATATCAACCGCTGATGACGTCACGACAGGTTGATATTTCATATCAACCGCTAATGACGTCATGTCAGGTCGATGTATTCGACTCATATCAACCGCTGATGATCAAAACAATACAAAAAACACAGAAATAAATTTTTATTATTTTGACAATTAAAAATTATTATGGAACAGTTTGAAGCATTCAAGACAGAAATAGACGACGTACTTATCAGCATATTTAAATCGGTTTTCCATATCTTTCAGAATCTTCTTTCCGCCCACACACTCCTAGACTTGAAAGTATTTATCGCCCAAGATTTCCATTATAAACTATTTTTGGGTACAGTCCATGCACTTAAATAAAACAGTCGGCCAAATCCTTCTGTCTATAAAACAAAGCAAAAGCCTTCAATCGTAGTTCACTGTCAGAATTATCGGGAAAGAATGTCTTTTGATCCAAATTTTCTTTAGGCTTTGGATAGATCCTCATCGATAGTTGAATTCACGCCAATTCCATCGTCAGTATGTTGGCTAAAAGGGATTGATTATTCGTCTGACTTCGTACTACTTTCCATTTTTTTTTTGTATGAAATTCAATTCTTCAAAATGGCGCTGTGTTTACAAAAATACCATCTCGTAATAGCACGTGATTAAATCGGTAATCTTCGTTATTTGACGGAAACTACCGAGCCGTTATCCAATCATTGTTGAATATTAATGGAAAAGTCCATTTAAATTTAAGGGTGGGCGTTGTATATGTCAGATATTAACCAATCATACCTCAGTTGCTATATTTATATCACCCTTGGGCTGCGCCCGCGGGTTATATAATATAGCACCCTCGGGTAGGTTAATATCCTATACATAAATCCAGATATACCCTGTGTTGTGTGTTGTTATGAATAGTTAACCGTGTTTCTAGATGTCATTTAAAGAATTGATACGTCATCACTAATGAGATGTGACACTACAATTGATTAATGAAATCAAGTCATCCCAATCTAAAAAATAGTCGACTGGATCGATATTGAACATTAACTTGAAAACGTGACCGGTATATGTTACGCAACGTCGTTATTAAATAATAGAGAAGTAGTTTTATCCAAATATACCTCGTGTTGTTATAAATAATCTTATTTGTAGAATTGAAACATGATTTGCGGGGCTCTACTTGTTGGTAGCACCGTTAATAGTTATCTTGGAAAATAATTCTACTGTTAGTACATAAGGCATTTTTACCCATTCTCGTACTGGACGAAATACCTCGTTCCAAAAACACGACAAGTTAAAAAAAATACGTTTTTAAACTCCAGACAAAAGTGGATTTTATTTTTACCACGTTACAATTGTAGCATAACTTCAACACTTTTTGCCACGTTTGGACAAAAAATGTCGAGCTAGGAATTCTGAGGTTTATAGTGTTCTCTACCGATCATTGAATTGGTTCACGTGAGTAATTTCCTACGTGTTAGTTTGTATTCCAGAGAGTTCCGACTGGAATACAATTATTGTACGTAGGCTATTAGCTTGTAGCACATTCCTGAAAGCCGGTGCTGTGTCGTACCCATTTGGTATATTATCCAATGATAAAATATCCTTATCTGAGCTGATATCGATTTTCATGAGAATAAAAGGCCTGTTCATGGCATAAAGGCAAATGAAGCATAGCTCCTGCAACGACCACACCAAGTGCTTACTGCAATATCTTACTACACTCATGGTCAAGCTCTTTCTGCGCAAAAAGAATTCCAATCATGATCTCGCGGTTAGCAGTCAGACCTGGTACTTTCTCACATCCCCTTGACGTGCCTACCAGGCGTAAGGCGTTATCGTGACACACACATATAGAGATGTACCATGCTCATCCGTCCTCATTAACTTTCAAAATTAGCATATCTTCTTATTTCCCACCACACATAAACGTCGTATAAGAAATATGCTAAATATGTGATCATTTTACACAGTTGAAACGGAAGAAACGAAATCCGCGGCCGAAAAAAATATCCTGGTACCATACACGACTACTTAATTAATATCCGCACATCGTTCCATTTTCCTGCCCAAAATGGCCGTCATATTGTAAATCTTTAAAATATGTGAACTTATAAAATTTTACAAAGTTGTTCCTGACTGCAATGGAATCTGTGCCCTTAAAAACAATATATATTGACACCAACGAAGAATTACTTAATAATAATAATAATAATAACTTTATTTAATGAGGATAGTCCCCTTAGCACAGGTGTACTAATTTTCAGGGGGTTCCTCCTACACTACAATAATATACATAGATATATAGTAACATGCAAATAGTAAACAAATATAGACCCCCCCCCCACAATCTACTGCTGCCCACCCCCTGCCCCTCACTCTATCCTACCCCCTTCCCCATAACAAAAGCAACAAAAATAATGTAGTACTAATTATAAAAAATAGCATGCAGCTGTATTATACACAATCTATTGCTCAAACCCCCACCCTCCCCCCAAAAAATGTAATAATATGTAAGATATGATATAAAATATGCAGCTACGGTATATACAATATACATGGTTAATCTACTCTTCTTTTACAAATTTATTTAAATATCTTATTAATATCAGCATATCGTCCTACTGTCAATAGGTGAGCTTATAATCATTTTACATAGTTGTTACTGGCCGAAATGGAATCTGTGCCCTTTAAAACATATATATTGACACCAACGACGACTACATAATCAATATCAGAACATCGTTCTATTTTCCCGCCAAATATGACCGCCATATGATAATTTTACAAGGTTAAAACAATCAAGGACGGGACCATAATCCAGAAAGTAACGGCCCGATATAATCAACAGAAACCTAGGTCGTTGAGTTATTATTAACATAATTTATTTTAAGTATTTGAGAAAATGAAAACAATTATATGTAGATTTTACACAAAAAGGAGCCTTGATCCATTCAGTTATACACCCCAGTATCAAACGGAACCATAGTTGGGTGTTTTAAATCTATAGTTCCTGTTACGACAAAATCGGACACAAATTGTGACCCGTAGAAGGTCAACAAACACTATTTTAACTAGTACTAGTTACATTTGACACATTGCCCGTACGATTATTTGAAATAATGGTACGCCAACATCAAAGGATGACTACACATCTGCATGTAAGTCCTTAGAATGACATATTTAAGTTGCTGGTGATAACTAACTCATAAAACCGGTCAATAATTGATTTTTTATCGTCGTAAAACAAAGTTCATCCCAGAGAGGTAAAATAGATGTGCATCCCCAGTTCCAATAATAAAACTCGTACTTCTACAAACATAGTGTCATCTGGCACGAGGGGAGCGTCTAAGAAAGTAGACATCGATCATAGAAGGCAAAGCCTCAATACAAGAGAAATGACAATAATGAAAAATAATATGTTAACAAAGGATGATATCAAAACATTAGTCAGTGATATTACGAGCTCTGTCTTGCTAAGCTTCAAACAAGAATTTAATGCAATTCACGAAAAGTTTGATACTTCACTAGAAGAAAACAAGCTTCTAAGGAAGGAAAATGATAGACTCGGGACTTACTTTGATGAATTAAAGGAAACGAGAGAAACTGAGAGACAGAGAATAAACGAAGCCATAAAAACGTCGAATTATAACGAGCAATATTCTCGCAAAAACAACATCCGAGTACCAGGTATACTTTTTCCTGACGGTGACATATCTATGAAAGAAATATTCACAAATTTCGTTCACAAGCATATTGGAGTTTCAATACGACCAACAGAAATAACAGCCATTCACCCGCTCCCTTTCAAAAGTTTTAATAAACCAGGCCTGATATTAGAAAATATGTCAAATTCGGAAGCAAAAAGAAACCTTAGGCCCTGTATCCATAGGCTGTTCCCTTGTGGCGTGTTCCCTTGTTCCTTTGTGACGCGCCACAAGGACAATGAACCTTTGTTTTTAACGTGCCCGTTCCCATAGGATGTTCCCAGGGAACATGTGGCCTCGTGCACGGAACATGTGTGTTGTGACCGGGAACACAGACAATGAACATGTCAATTCTTTTGCAGCTGCACTAGCGGGAACACGTCGTTACGAGTGCGATATTGTATGGAAACTTATGTGAAATTCACCCAGTCCATTGCGAGTTCCAAAAAATGGCCGGACCCAGCACAATGGGCCTTGTCTGAAGACATGTTATCTGATCAGGGAGGGGGGCATAGTGGGGAAAATGTCCCGGGCTCCCCACATATAAGCCCCCTCACCCAGTTCTGGGTCATACTAATATTTATCCCGGATTTCAATAACATAAAGTAAATAAATACATCATAAGAGAAAAAGTCTGTTTAAATTACTCAATTTGTCAACGAATTCGAAACAAACGTCAATGAAATCGCTGCCCAAAATTATTGTCTCAGATACACTGAAATTAATCCTTATTTGAAAAAAAAACCTGAAGAAAAACACCCCAGACACTTAAGGGGGCGGAGTACATACTAGTACGACCCGCGGTCAGTACGAATAATTTGAACAAACGACAATGGGGCCCCCGCACAGTTGGTATGCCCCCACCCCACAAGGTTAATCCGACACTGAATGCAATAGCGGAATGCTCCTCATCCTTCTGATTTTCAGTAGTTGAGTTCATTGTCGAGCTATCAATAAAAAAACGGTTCGCGTAATGATAGTTGTGTCTGGAGTTAATTTGCTTTCTCATCAACGTTCATATGTCGACTTTTCTTATACCTATCTTTCATCGTACATTGCACAGTGCACACGACACAAAGGAACAGCCTATGGATACGCGCTGGTACAGGGTCTGGGAACAAGGTCACAACGCCACAAGGGAACACGCCACAAGGGAACAGCCTAAGCCTTGGCATTCAATGGATACAGGGCCTAATGATGCACATGAAAATGGTAGCTGAAAAAACATGAAATTTACTGACGATATTACTGAGTTTGATGAATAGGGCCAATAACATGGACTTTGTAGAAAAATCGTTGTATTACAATGGTCAGGTCTCAGGGCCGGATTAACCATGGGGCACAGGCCCCAGGGCCCCCACATTAGGGGGCCCCCCACAAATTTTTTTAGTTGCGTCCAGTCACCTCCTCTAGAAATGCCATCATTTCATATCACTCGCATTTATCACCACACCTGGATTAACCTATGCCCCATGACCCCGAACATAAGGCCCCCCCCCCAAAAAAAAAAATCTTAGTTGCGTCCAGCCCCCTCCTCTAAAAATGCCATCATTTCATAGCACTCACATGGATTGGTCCACTGAAATAACGCCAGAATGCGCTAATTTGATTTTTTTTTGGGAGAGGTACTTCCGGCCTCCAATTTATTAAAATTTCCAGAAAAATAAGGCGTCCCCTCCAAAAAAATTGACAACCTTTCAATTATAAAAGAAAACACTTGATTATGATCACATAGTGATGCTCCTGAGTCGGTCTTTTTTAATGGCGCTTACACCTGATCCAAAGTTTGGATTCCAAACTTTCTTATATCTCTCATGTGGAGACTATCGGGCGCCACCACAGGCGCGGATCGAAGGTGCGGACACCAGAAGCGAATGGCAGAAAAACGTGTTTCCTGTATCGTTATTTTTAAAATTTTCTGCTGGAGGACCCCAATCAAGGGTGCCGTCTCCAAAGGCTAAGGGCCTCTCCTATCACCTCTTTCTGGATTGGCGTCTGACCCACCACATGACATTAAAGGGTTCGTTTTGGTCGCCCTTATTCACATTAAATTTGACAGGACCTTGTTGGTCTTTGGGGGCGCCACCACCAAATTACATGATTAGAAATTTTCGTTCTGGTCGCCCTATCCACGTCACCTTATAGTGTTTCGGACTAGTTCTAGTTTAGCGGATAAGGGGTTTCTCATTTTGGTGTGCTTAACATCAAAATAAAAAATAGCGCTGCCGAAATTGACATACGGGAGCGACGTTGATTGCAGCTCCAAGCCCCCCCCCCCTCACGTACACACACGCACCGTTCCGCACTCAGTAACTCGGGCATTATATTGGCGTCCCCAACACTCTGCTGCACCCCCACTTTTACAATCCTACATACGGCCCTGCCCCAGACCCCCTTGCGGGGCTTTGCGCCTTCGGCGCTTACGGTCGGTAATCAGCCCCCCCCCCATGTTCCAGGCCCCAGGGCCTCCACCCTGATTAATCCGGCGTTGTCAGGTCTATGCAAAAGCTAAGGAAAGTAAAAATTAAGGTCAACTTATTCGAAAATTTTCGAGAAACAATCATGTCAGCCCCTTTTGATCAGAGACGACAGACTGAGTCTGAGTCTACGCATCTTTAAAGCATGGTGTGAATGTTATTGTCTACACATGCCTCGTGCATGAACATGCATTGACCCAAATCGGTTATCTGTAGACACTAATAACCAGACACACACTTTGCTGCGCTACGATATAGACTGGATATTAGGACAAAAATATAATTTGTAAATACCTTTCACAGACTTTTGTGATAATCACCAAACGAATATATTTAATTAAATGTTTATTTGACTGAGCAACTATTCAATAATGTTGGAACATTTTGTACGATCTATCATTAAATAATTATAGTTAGTATAAATAAGGACGAACTATTATATTTATATTATCTATTATCTATATTTTTTATACCATTTATATATTTATATCATGTTATATCACAGTAGATAATGACTTTAAATAGTTTTGCGCAATAGTATAATCAATACAAAATATAGATTGTGTTGCTTATACTTAAAGCGTAAAACACCTTGTACATATCTCTCCAATTTAGTGAGTAAAGGAGTTAGACAGGGTGATCCATGCAGCTCAAACCATTTTAACTTCGTTTTAGAAACATTATGTCAAAATATTAGAAACTGTAAATATATTGAAGGTATAGAATTTGGACAAAAATCATTAAAACTGGTCGCTTTTGCGGATGACATCACCTGTTTACTGAAAAATTTCAAATTAGCAAGACACTTTTCGAAACATTAAAGAAATTTAGTAAAGTATCCGGCCTTGAAATAAATGCAACAAAAACCGAGATAGCAGACCTAAATAGTAAAACTGAACATTTAGAGTCCATTGCCAATGAGTTCGGAATTATTTTAAAGAAAGAAAAAAGTTCAAATTTTAGGAATCTACTTCACAATTGATAAATGCATGCATAAGCAATAAATATAACTACGAAGAAAAGGATTTCGGATATCAAAACAATACTAAACAGGTGGAAAAAACGAAACCTAACTGATAGGAAAAATTCAGATTATAAAAACATTATGTATCTCTAAAATACTATACCCAACATTACCGATAACTATTCCAGATTATATCATTTCAGATTTTAATAAGATTATATATAACTACCTGTGGTCAGGTCCAGATAAAATAAAACGAAATGTCATTTCCCAACATTTTGAAATGGGGGGTTTAAATATGATAAACTTTATTGTAACATGCTTCCGAGTGAACCTCGCGTTTTGATTGGTCAATTAGACACTGTATATTGGACAATAACACCCTTCTGTTTTAATAATTTCTTTTACAATCGTAAATAGCATGTTACAATGTCCAATAGACATGTCCTGAGATCATTAGGACCCAATACGCGTAGCGTCGCGGGTTCTAATGTAAAAATAACAAAACAAACAAAAACAAAACAAAACAATTTATGTATTGAAAAATCAATAATAATTAATAATGAAATCCAGCTCACTATGGTTAAAAATAGACCATTAATAAAAACTGGTTTATTAGATAATATACTCATAGATTATGTTGGCACATATAAAAAAACAGCAATATATAATGAATTCTTGTTTGTATACTTAATGTAGGTACTGAAAAATGTATATATGTTACAGTCAATGTCCGCTGTCAGGCAACGTGTACGATGTCTTTGTTACCCTAACCCCCACCCTTACCCAAAGACTAACCCTAACCCTAATCCTAACCCTAACCCTTACCCGGCAATGTACACATGGACTGTCACATATACATAGCAAAACATAATGAATTCTAGTTTGTATACCTAATGTAGGTACTGAAAAATGCATATACATAGTTGTTCATTGTATAATCTGTAATTTACCATATTAATTGCATATAAGTATACAATGATAAGTATACAGTGATAAAGAAGCCACTGTTCTCTATAATACGAAAACATAATTTCTTCATTTATATTCACCATTGAGAAATAATGAGTTTGAAACTGGAAATATCAACGAAAATATATCTAAGGAAGAGAATTAGTAGAAACAAACTGAATATCCATGTCAGCAATTAAAATGAAATGGAAAGGAGTTTAACGTCCTATTGATCCAAGTTAGAATTCAATGGGCATTTTTCGATAAACATCTTAATATTATTCAATGTTCAAAACACGCCATAATAATAAAAATTGAACAAAAAGAATATATTCTAATTAATAATTCAATGAAGTATGTTCAACATATTTTTTTGTTTTACTTTCATGAAATGTAGGCCTATTACCTAAAACTAGATGTCATAATGATAAATACTATAAAGGCTTAATATTAACGATGTCATAAAACGTATTGCTTCACTGTTTTCAAACAAATGTAAGCAAAATAATACATATTATTAATTTTATATGTGCACATCAATGTTGTGAATAATTATTTACTTATTTCACGTTGATTGACATGCATGGTTTAGTTATATATTTTATTAGCTGGAACTAGATACATATCACACTACTACATCACGCCATACAGTGTCAACGTTGTTGAAAAAGAAAACACATCAGATAAAATTCATTAGTTAAAACAAATGTAAATTTAATTTCTAACTTTTTGCCTGGTATCTAATTATTGTGTTTTTTTATGACAATTATTTATATTTTATCATTTAGTAAATGAGGCGTATATTTGCTCTACATAATTATTGATACTAACCTAAACTGTTTCGAATCATTAATTAAATGAATTAAATTGCTAACACAGGGTACAATTTTATGGATACACAATGACTGAGTTTGATACTAAGCGACGTTTCGACGAGGATACTCTCGTCTTAATCAAGCTTAGTATCAAACTCAGTAATTGTGTATCCATAAAATTGTACCTCGTGTTATTATGTTAAATTACTAAATGCCAATCAAAGAAGAAATTAAATTGCTAACTATGTTATCATAGAATGTTTATTATTATGTATTATTAACATAGTGTATTGATAAGAGCAGCTGTTATATATATATACGTAATAAAAATGCCAAAGAAGAAATTAAATTGCTCATTATGTTATCATATAATGTTTATTATTATGTATTATTTACATAGTGTATTGATAAGAGCAACTGTTATATATATATATATATATATATACGTAATAAAAGTGGTCTGACGATGTTCAGTACGAACAGAAAGCGCTATCCGTTAAATTAATATTTTGGTGTCTTTCTTTAATTTAGTTTATATATTATATATATATATATATATATACTCTTCAAAAAAAGAAACACAGCCCATCTTTGGGTATATTTTGCATTTACGGAGGGTTTCAATTTCCAAATATTGACATAATATATGTGTCTATCCTGCATAATTATTCGGAACTAAACGACAAGGAATTTATTTCTGACTACTGATCATAGAAAACCTAAATTGTGGATAAACTACATGTATATGACGATATAAAACAGCCATTCACATTGGCAGATGGGGAATTTAACCTGCAGAATATGAATCCCAAATAAACTTCATTTTCGGTAAGTTTTTCAATGTCTCCAAAGAAATACTTTATATTATAGGGGAAGACCAACGATTTTCAACAAGGTTTCCATATATCTTAAATATATATTTATAAATTGAAAATCGTTGGTCTTCCCCTTTAAGTGCCAGTACATCAGAACTTACAAAAATACGCATTTTTGACATTATGACAATCCTTTATGGTGTTACGGAAATGCAATCTTATCAACTAATTACAAAATTGTAATTCCTGCATGGCGTAAGTTAATTTTTTGCTTGTACTTTTAAATTGTGTTTACTGGGAACACGCCTGGAGAGGGGAAATTAAAGTATATTGGATACGGTTGAAACTGTTTACTATACTCCTACGGGATAATTACAAAACGGCAAGTTTTAATGAAGAGGGCCCGGGGTCATATGTTTAATTATAAATATGTACCACAATATTAAGGTAATGGCGGGTAGTTCAGTACATAGTCGAGATACAGTTATGATGTTGCTTTGTTTTATATATAATCTTTTAGTGGCATTTAGCGATCGGGAAACACATTAACAGAACACTTTTAGTGGCATTTAGCGATCGGGAAACACATTAACAGAACACAGTTTATTCTACAGCACGACGTTTCGACAAGTATCCTCTTATCGTTATCAAGCACAATGACATTTAGTAAACTTGAGATCAATATATATGAAATTTATAATGAAACCATTTAGGTGGATTGACATAACAATAACAACAAGAGTAAAGATAAAGGATATTTAACAAAGAACAACAAGCAACAACAAGGTAATTAGCTTACTAAATAAACACTAATACACGATTACTAAATGTCATTGTGCTTGATAACGATAAGAGGATACTTGTCGAAACGTCGTGCTGTAGAATAAACTAGTGATTGTATCCCATAAAAACTGTGTTCTGTTAATTGTTTTATATAATATAGATGATTTAAATCAAGTTAAAGAAACATTAATAACGACTTGGCCATTCTTGCTATAATAACTCAAAAATAGAGGATAAACAAATATTAAAAATTTTGGTCAAATTACTTTATTCTGAACGGAGTTGTCACTGTTGTAAGTTTGGGCTAGAAATAGGCACGAGAATTGCCGATCGTTTGATTGACAACATTATTCTTGAATATCAAATAACATTCCCAATGACAACAATATACGGTGTCCTCGCTTAGCAGATCTTTCATCGGTGGTAACCGGTAGTGACGTCAGTGGCTAACGGCAAACTTTAGATTGGTCAGCCATGTAATGATTAAAAATTGAAATAGGGACTATTTAAATCCAAGCTGTATCAAAGTAGATTTTGAGGTTGTCATCTGAATGATTGTCTTATTGAAGATTTCTACATGTAAATAAAGACTTGCAATAGACAGATTTAGCTCTTGAATAATGTATGTTTAAATTGTTTGTGAAATCAGGTGATTTAGTGTCCAATGCAGGTGAGCACGTTGCTATTGCAGTCGTGGGTGCAATACCTATTAAACCGACATAATGGGGAGGAGGGGGTGGGTCATTAAATCTTGTCATTGGGGGTCAACTGGCGTGATTTCGATTCCCCGGCCGTACGTGGCAAAAAGTAGGGTCGTCTGTCAAACTTTATGGGTTTTCTCAGGGTCCCGAATGACCTAGATTGTTCGAGTGGACGTTGTATGGTTCAAAATGCATTTTCAACGGAATCTGTGATTAGTAGGCATCTGGCTCTGTTTTCCCTTCAAACATTTTTTAAAAGGGTAATGGAGCATTCGCACACATAATCTGTTAGTCCTTTTGTTAAATACATCCATGCTATGAACCATAAACTACCCTGTGCTAAATATGATCCAATTTGCCGATGCTGTTGTTGGTAAAAACAAGTTAGGACGAGGTAAATAACAGGCAATAATCATGTATGAAGGTGCAGACTTTAGTTCATCGAGGACACGGTGGAGTGTAATTAAACTTACAAAGATCACAGTTTGTATGTGTTCCTCAATCGCTAAATGCTACTTGTTTTCAGTGATAAAAATGACTTTTTGGTAACTGAAAAACGAAGTGGGTCTTCTGGGAGTAGATACCCAATCAATCAAAGGTATTTTCTGTGTATTTCAGCGTGTGTATTTTTTACCATCATAATTATGATCGCCACGTAAGACCAATAATTGATTTCTGGATATCAAATCGTTTCGCAATTATACGGCTGTGATTTAAGGAATGCCATTATTCATATAATGCCCTGGAGAATATACATCAATGATAAATATACCAATACAGTTACGTATTAAAACTGTAGATGACTCGGGTTACTGGAGATCATTATTAAAAAAAAACATTCTACTAGTTCTATATTGTGGTAGTTTGTGTATGCGAGAGATTAGCATTGGCCACAATGATTAGATTTTTTTTATCTAACAAACGGTGACAGCTAACTTACCATTGGAGACAGGTCAACCGGTTGACAGCGACATATCCCATGACACCGAAACTAATAACATGGTAAACTTATTTAATAATCTACCGAAGTTAATAACTTGATAGCAGAGAAGAGAGACAATAGAAACATGAATTCTATCATAAGGACCTATAATATTATGTATTGTTTAATGGTCGACAGCGGAACATTAAATAATATATTGTAACAAGAGGGTCTAGCCCGATTGTTTTTACAATATATTACCCATGTCTTAAGCTTGCTACCATGAAACAACTTAAAATAAAGACACTTGCACGTACTTTGCAATGGTATACGACACCCGGGTTCAATATTTTAAATAGTTACACTTGGCACATTGCTCGTACAATTATTTTAAATTAATGGTACGCCAACAACAAATGATGACGCTAAATCTGTTTTTAAGTTACTGTTGATAACTCACTCATAACACCAGTGAATAATGGGTTTTTTTTTAACGACGTAAAACAAAGCCCATCCCATGCTATGTTCACACCTAATGCGCTTTCAAAGCGCTTTTCGTAAAACGCCCTACGGAAGGCGCTTTCGTTACCACGGGTGGCGTCACACTACAAATTAAACCGCTTTCGATTCGCATTAAAACACGTCACACTCAATGCGCATTAACAGCTTTCCCCATGCGATAAAACGGAAGTACTGCACTGCGCAAGCGCTGTTCGATCTCAACGCTGTAATGCGCGTCAGTTATATCGCTTCAGCCAATGCGCATTAGAAATGCGGTTTCGCTAAAGCGGCTTAGTTTTGGTTTAATGCGCATTGAGTGTGACGCGTTTTAGCGACTTAAGGCTTTCGATTCGCATTAAAACACGTCACACTCAATGCGCATTAACAGCTTTCCCCATGCGATAAAACGGAAGTACTGCACTGCGCAAGCGCTGTTCGATCTCAACGCTGTAATGCGCGTCAGTTATATCGCTTCAGCCAATGCGCATTAGAAATGCGGTTTCGCTAAAGCGGCTTAGTTTTGGTTTAATGCGCATTGAGTGTGACGCGTTTTAGCGACTTAAGGCTTTAATGCGGATTCGATGCTAGTGTGAACACAGCATAAGAGAGGTAAAATAGATGAACTTCCCCAGTTCCTATGGGAACGCGGTCACGGTTACTATGATCACAAAGGGGTTTGTTTGATAACGAGGCGATGTCTTCTTATCAGTGGTGCAGGCAGCATTGCTGAATGTCCGTCTTAAGTGATAAGATTTCTTATAATATGAATCTCATGCGGGTCATAGTTTCTGAGACTAGAATTATAGTTCCGTAGTGTTCGATCCCTGCATTGGTCGAGAAAGTTCATCTCGATTTTCCGACGTGATTTCCTCTTGTCAGTGATGCAGAAGGAGGGTCTGACAAGGACAGCTGCCTAGTTGTTCGGATGGGACGAAAAACCGAGGTCCCGTGTACACATTGGAGTGCACGTAAAAGATTCCTTGGCGGTTGGAATTCGATATAAGAGTAGGCCGTAGCGCCGCTGCCCGGGCAAAATTTCCCTCAGCACACTGTATGGCGTATGCCCGTCTTCAATTAGCTCAGGTTAAGTGCATAACAGTAGGACGTTAAACCCCATTTCATTCATTATAGTTTCGTATTGCTTCACTACACCGATCGACAAACCTTCCATTACAAAGCTCCATGCCTTCCATTACAAAGCTCCATGCCTCCATTACAAAGCTCCATTACAAAGCTCCATTACAAAGCTCCATGCCTCCATTACAAAGCTCCATGCCAGTGCAGTTAAATGGACATTGAAGGTAAATAATGTGGCATATGAGTTGTTGTTGGTGGCTATTTGGTCGTAGAAAAACATGATACCCTTTTCTACTTAAATTTCTTTTTCTCTTCACCCCCTGGAACCGTTCGCACTGGAACTCGACTGTCAGAATCTGTGGAGATCATGATGTGAAGATTCACAGTCGCCAGAGTCTAAATACTATTATCGTCAGAGGCAGGGGCGCCGGAACCCGGGTACCAGGGTATACAAATGGTACCCTGCCCTTTTCTGGGGTATACATGTATACCCATGCCCTAACGATGAAAGTTTTCAACCTCTTTATTAGTCTTTTCATTTTTAACCAGCTCTCGCACTCATGATACGAAAATTGTGAATAATCAGGTATTTGTCTCTTTCATAATCATGTATTTTAAAGGGTTTTGGCTTGGAATTTGGAATGTTAGAGGCGCTCAAAACAACGTTCTCGGAATCGACAAATTTCAAAATTTTCTAGAGGCCGGGGAGGGGGGATTCCCTATGTTTTGGTATCCTGGCCCTCGCGTCATTCCGGCGCCCCTGGTCAGAGGGAATCAGTCTGAATTGTTCTTATTATGTTTAGTTGACGAGAACTGGTCGTTTTGGTTTTGTATGTTTTTATTATATAAATATAAATGACAACGTAGAAAAGGATTGTTCGTTAGTTCGACCATATGTTAACAATTATAATAACCCAAACTAATGCCAAGTATGACATTTACCCTAACGAAAGATAGGACGTTCGTCTCCGACACCATTTTAACTAAATATCATGTGGAACCCTTTTGGTAAAGAAAACAGACAACAGAATAAAAGCATTTATCCAAATCGTCCATTATCTTGCCGTTTAAGTTACATGGTGAAAAGCATTAAAGTAAGACTCAAATTGTAACACAACAAGGCCATTTTCTGCTGCGTCTACATTTGATGGTTCATCGACAAGTGTCATTGGGACTGAATATAAAATTGATCCCCGGCACCAATAAATATATAATTTGGTAGATATCACTATTCATGTAAATACAACGACGAAAGAGAGAGAGAGAAATGTGGTTTAACGTCCACTCGACACAAACTAGGTCATTTCGGGACTAACAACCACGAGAAATGGGGGAAGCAACTTATACTAGTAATCCCAGCTCAGGGCAAGAACTTTATCGTTGTAAGTGAGAGGGATATTCGGTCTCCCGTCCGATCAGGCAGGTTTCCCCCGAGTTCTTCGGTTTCTTCCTGCAGTAATGATCGAAATCATTCGCACGATCTGTGCCAAGGGCCAAATTGGAAAAAGGCCTCAGGCTTAATTTGCTACCCTTGTAAAATTATTATTATTATTATTATACTTAGCTTGTGGTTTTGATAGTTGGTATATTTCACATATCCATGTTTAATAAGTATTCGTTAAAATACCACAGAACTACACAGATTTTTTGGGAGTTTTAGATAATCCACGTGTAAACCCCTCGATCTTTTGGATTATATGGCACGATTACAAATCTCGCATGCACTAAATGATGGTTTACTAAAAAAAATATCCGCCGTGTTGTCACGATATGACCCGTTGGACATTGAGTGAGTAAGTGTGTATTTAGTGGTAGACCTAATAGACCGGGAGCCCAGGGGGTCAACCCAGTTGAAAAGTGTATCAATTTTCTCCTATATAGTATCAAAGCATGTATATCCGGTATCATTAAAATGTAAGTCTGCCAGGTTTTTGGTGGTGGGTGTGGTATTAAACACTCAAAATTCCATACCCCCCAACTAGTCTAGATTAGCCCAAAAGTGTACCACGTGGAATTCGCACAGCATTGTAGAATACATCTTCAGGTATCACAAAAACACCCTGACAGACATTTCCAGTGGTGGGTTACACCTGAAAGAGCTATGTAATTATCAGAAATGTGTAGTGGTTGAGTATCTCTGACAAGAGTTACCTAATTTCCAGTCAACTGCTAGGCTAGATTAGCTGAAATCTGTACCACCTAAACAGCCTTTGAGTTGTTTGGTACCACCATGGGATCCAGGAATGACCACTGCCAGTCAGTTTGTGCGGTGGGTTACCCCTAACAGACACGCCCAAAATCCCATGGACCCCAACTAGAATAGATTAGTGGGAACCGTTCCCATGTTCCAAACAATTAATAATTGTGCCAGGATGCGTAGAATATTGATACCTAACATGTATGGAAGGGGCGGTAAACTGTGGTTACAAGAAATTGATGTTTTGGGCAAAAAACGTTATATGTGGCTAAAAATGCGTTTTTGAACAAAAAAATTGTTTCTGCAACCAAACTTTATCGCCTCTTTCATACGTGCTAATCTATTCTAGTTGGGGTCCATGGGATTTTGGGCGTGTCTGTTAGGGGTAACCCACCGCACAAACTGTCTGGCAGTGGTCATTCCTGAATCCCATGGTGGTACTTAACAACTCAAAAGCTGTTTTAGGTGGTACAGATTTCAGCTAATCTAGCCTAGCAGTTGACTGGAAATTAGGTAACTCTTGTCAGAGATGCTCAACCTCTACAAGTTTCTGATAATTACATAGCTCTTTCAGGTGTAACCCACCACTGGAAATGTCTGTCAGGGTGTTTTTGTGATACCTGAAGATGTATTGTACACTGCTGTGCGAATTCTATGTGGTACACTTTTGGGCTAATCTAGACTAGTTGGGGGGCATTGCAGTTTGAGTGTGGAATACCACACCCACCACCAAAAACCCGGCAGACTTACATTTTAATGATACCAAATATACATGCTTTGATACTATAACGGAGAAAATCGGTACACTTTTCAGCTAGGTTAACCCCCTGGGCTCCCGCTCTATAAAGGAACACAGCTGTTTTGAGTCACATAATCGTGCCAGGTTGAAGCTTAAAGTATAAAATTAGACGTGAAATCGTACGTTTACTGGAGTTTAAAATCATAGCGGCTATGATGGTGCTGTGATGGAAACTTGTGTACCATCATAACTCGTTCCCAACTACATTCGGAAAGCCTGCTATGTGGTGGAAACCTTCCTTTGTAGAATTGATATCTTTCATTGAATAGGGGAAAATATTTTATAATTTATCGTCAACACAGGTAGTTACTGCTCTTGAAACCCGATAAACTACATTATACAAATTGGAAAAAGGCCATAGGCCTAATTTGCTACCCTTGTAAAATGACGCGATTATTATTATTATTATAATTACACTGATGGTACATTAACCACATGTGCATCAGTTCCTGACAAGGATTTCGATTGGTAAGTTGCGGTTTCGATATCATCATGAATACAGTTAAAAACGTGTAATAATATACTGGTCTGTAATGCGAAACTAACTCCTTCTCCGTATGGTTGTCGAAAGAGTATAATCTATCCCTGAATATTCTATCTCTCCGAAGTTGCCGATCCGCATAAAGTAACACTGTGGCCATTTTGTCTAAAGGCGGCTACAGATCGACCTTGCGACGCGACTCAACTGTCGGCGACTATCGTAGATTGCACTCAGATCGAATTCAGCAATGATCGCCGACCAGTTGCTTTCGGTCGTACGATTGAACGCAAGCGCGCTCACATCGACACCGATACACCGACTTGTGGCGTCCTCGCGAATAGATCACGTGACTCGTTCAAAATGGCGCCACACAAAATATGCCTAATTATTCCAAAATATCTCCATCTAATTAGCGAAACTATTTTGAGAAAGTAATTCAAATTAACTCGAGGGATTCAAATTTTTGTTTATGATTCCATTTGATATGATTTATATTCCTAAATTTTAGATTTATCAACAAAGGCTTTATGTCAACATATTACAAAAACGTCGTAGACAGGCAGCTACAGCAGTCGCGTTAGCCGTTTATCTAGGCTTAGAAAAGAAGGATTGGCAATCACGCTTTCTTCTTCTTCGGGCGTCCACGAGGTCGCCATTTTGATTTTTCATTCGCCGCTCTGATTGGCTAAAATTTATAGCGCAGTCGGCAACCGATCGTAGAAACGCACGCATCGATGATGACGAGTCGGCGACTGGTTCCGTTGCGTCGTAGAAGTAGAACATGTTCAACTCCTGCGACTCAGTCGCCGATCGTGAAAAACTGTCGCACGACGGTCGTAGCTAGACTCAGATCGACTAGAATCGGCGACTGAAATCGTGCGACGATCGGCGGCTGTCGCCGGAAAACCAGTCGGCGACCAGTTGAGTCGCGTCGTAAGGTCGATCTGTAGCCGCCTTAAGATACGTAACAAATTCCAACTGACGAATTTCGTATGTTTAGAATTCTAGTGAAAAGCGATTTTTACTTTTACGTAAATGTACTTTACAATAAACGTACGCAAATTATTCATCGTAAATTGCTTTGTGAAACGGCCTTCAGTGTTTTATAGTAATATGGGATTCGACTTCTTTTGTGCTGAAAAGTATTTTTTATTATCGTCGGTAATCGTCGCTGAATGAAGAAACTACTTACCACCTTTACAAAAACATTTACGTGGTCGTATAAGCCGCTGATAGATGTGTATGAATATAAGAACCAAAATAGGTTGGCTATGTGGACTTCTACATAAGGATTTGCATCAGGTGGTCAGGAAGGGTAGACATAATCACAGAATATCTATTCTAAACAATTATTTATTTCTGTCAATTTGCTTTGATGAGTCTATTACTCTGTAAACAAATCAAATCTTGCGATAAGTTGAACATGCATACTAAGCAATTAAAATTAGTTTTACACGCGAGGGTTTATCACATTCAATTGGCCAGTAGATGGAAAAGACAAAAATATTTTTCGGTCTGCTTTATTTTGTTTATATTCACTCTATACCTTATTAAATATGGTAATGCACGGAATTTTTCTGTTTTTCTTTTGTGTTCTCTTATCTAATGACATTCAATTACTTTATTGAATTGTCAGATATCCTCCTACAGTCCCATATAACAACTCATGGTCTTCGAAGGAATTATTAGTGAGCCGTGTGTCTGTTATCACTCGTCGCTTCAGTCAGTTATATAGAGCAGTCGCTCGTGATTTCATTTTCGCCACGTCACGGCTGATTCGGGTAGCGTGTATTACTCAGCTATCGTAGCAATGCTTACTGCGTTAAAAGTATATTTGAAATATGTTTAACCAGCCCTTTCACATATGTGATAATGACTGGCACCAATATTGTCCGTTAAATATGCATGCGGTATAATTACGGAAAAAAAACTTGCTACCATATATTATATAAATGTTGTGTTTCTCTTGAAATGAATAATTGTAACATTTGACATGTAGAAGACCGGGAATTGCTCAAATAATCTTTATCATTTCTACTTGATCCATATGTGAAATTCATTCTCCAGAGCCCCTACACATTTTCCTGCTCACTGTAGACATAATTGAGTAGTTAATCACATAGCATTTGAGACACCTTTTCCAGAAGTTCAACGTCCTACGCGCTGTGCCGTTGCGACGGAAGGCTAACGATTAAATAAAAGTGCTGTTAACTTTAGATCTTTAGGACTTAAATTGGTTTAAAACAGACAACGACTTCTGTATTATTTCTGATATGTATGTCAAAGTTCCAAGAGTTCAGTTCATGGAGCTCCATTAAGTGAGTAAGTGGTGCTGGATGGAAGGTCTGGAAATGTTTGGTATTTAATCAATAACTCAAATCTCTTGATAATTTTGATAAATTCTCTAACAGATCTCAAAATTATAATACACCAACTGAAAATAAATATAAATTGCTATTCAACAGAATTGTTTCGGGGACATACAATTTAATTATTTGCAGGCAAACTATGATTTATCTAGTCTAGATATTAAAAGATGCAGTTTGTCATACATTATTGTTTAGCGAGTCGTTCTGTGGTGTCGTTTATCATAGAACTGCCTCTAGTAGTAACCCAGCTACCAAATTATGTTGACTATCGTTTTATATCTTTTTATAAGGGAATGAGGTTCAACGAGCGTCCTATGTTCAAGTCCGTGGGATAGGTCTACGTTTCGATGCCTCCAAACATATCATGATGTGGCATGGTATACCTAATGAAATGGAATCACTCGATAAAGTAGTTTCATTGTGTAATTAATTGCTTTTAAAAATACCATTTTTGTCTTTTATATAGGGTAAGAAATGAAACGGGGCTTAACGTCCTACTATATATATATATAAAATGTTATTAAACCAGTTTTGAAATCAGTTTGTGTCGGCATACCTTTTATCTTTTCATCGTTTACCGTGAAACAAAGAAGTACAGCTTTACTGTTGTGCTGATTTTTCCGAATATATATATATATATATATATATATCCAACATTATTAGCACAACCGCAAAGCTGTACTTCTTTGTTTCACGGTAAATGATGAATAGATAAAAAGGTATGCCGACACAAACTGATTTCAACACTGCTTTAATAACATTTTAAAGTACTTTTCGTCCGTCTTGGGACTATTCATAAATAATGTCATAACATATTGATGGACAGTATAGTGTATTTATACATACATGTATTTACATAGTAACACCGTGGTTTTAAGTGGCTATAGTTACCATTGTCTATGGTTACATAGTATAAAGGTAACGAGCAGAAAACATGTATACATAAAAAATTTAAAAAATACATCCAGGTAAAAAATGCTCCACTTTACTTCATTCAGACATACATCAAATCATATAAGCTAGCTGTCTGCCCTCTATAGGCGTCCTCAGATATTAATTATGTATATAAAATATTCAAATACGATACATATATATATATATATTTTAGAATAATAGATATCCATGATAATGGATTATAGATAATATTAAGTAAAACAATAAAAGGTTAAAAGTATATAATACATGACATGACATTAATCTACATAGTTTTCCTGGTACAGTTACCGAGTTATATTAATTCTTTGTTCCCAATTACTTCGACACCTTAATAATCCGCTATGGCCTATAAAAAACATTGTCAACGTTCTTTTCAAAAACTCGGTTGATTTCCATGTTAAGACACAAATGTAATTATCATTGGATACCAGTTGTGGCTCTATAAGGTTTCTTGGCTCCCGCGTTTCCTGTATAACTGATCTGGAAAACATGTAACTAATTATTTCTTTACAAGTATTATTTTCATATTCTATTTCTATTCTCTTGTATGTGCCCACATGTCCGATCAGTATGGGCGTATTATGTTGTCCATGAACAACTTGGTTATGAACGCCATAAAGGTTACAGTTTACAATTTGGCATCAAGTAGTACGGTCATAAGGAATTTTTTTTATTGAAATTCAGCATTCGGTCACCAAATGGGGTTTAACGTCCTACTTTTCTGCTCTAAACTAGGCTAATGAAGACGGAAATACGGCCTACTCTTACATCGAATTCCAACTGTCAAGCAATCTTTTACGTGGACGCCAATATGTACACGGGACCTCGGTTATTCGTCCCATCCGACTCACCAGGTTAGGTGCAGAAGCGTAGGACGTTAAACCCCATTTCATTTCATTTCATCCGACTCACTAGACAACCTTCCTTGTCAGGCCAACCGTCCTGGGTTACTGACAAGGGGGAATCACACCGGAAAAATCTGGATGAACTTTCTCGGCCAATGTTGGGATCGAACCTCCGACCTCCAGGCTAGCGAGCCAGGGTCTAACCCACTTAGGCACCGTGACACCAGCCCCGGCCCCACCCCACCCAGTGATTGTTTTGGTGTACATGTACATAACCACGTTTTACAGTCAGATAATCTGTTTGGCATATTCCATTATTTTGATGCGATGCAGACTGTTTTGCGCTTTTGTCTTTTATGTATCTTCATACATAAATAGTTCTTGTCATTTTATTATAACAGAATATTAAACATTGTAAATTGAGACCAGTAATACCTTTAGTCAGACTCTAATATCCTTCCTTGTTTCTATATATTATATGTATTCATTGTGTTAAGGATTTAGTATATAATTAAAGGGACGGTCCCGAATAGAACAGAGCCTAAAAAATAGTACGTATGAAATTTAAACGCCAAAATATAGAAGAATGATGTATAAACCCTGACTCAAAATTTCAGCTCAAAATATTGAGTCGTTTGGACGTGAGCGGTAAAACTGATTATCCGGACACGTAACCCTTTTACGATATCAGGTCAACTTTGTCGTTGGGTGACCTGATAATCGATTCCCGTACTTTTATAGGTCTGCACGGTGAATGGTCCATGTTCTGTACTTGATAACAAAGGGTAAATTTCACCGACACATTATATTTATAAAATAAAAGTCTTGTTTTATCAAATCACCGCATAGTACAGTTTGGGACACCGGACTCCATTTCAAGATGAAGACTGGTGGGTTCAAGTTGTTTGAAAACGTATCACATAATATATTGAGTTAGTTCCTCGGCCCTAAGGTAGGGGATCTTAATGGATTTTAACACGAAATTAAGCAGTTTTATTCTCAAAAACATTATCGGGATTGACCCTTTAAAGCGGCCCTAACAGTTATATTTTTAAAATGTATTAAAATAAAGCCCTAAAATATATGGTAAATATAAACAGCCTACCTTGTTAAAGAATAATCCTATTAATCCTATAATTCACTATTGCCAGTTGAGAAATTGGCAAAAATATCGTTTTCAATTACGAATCTCAACGTTGAGAAGAATTTTGTTTTAAAAACGATCACTGTCTCTCTATAAAGGCAAGAGTGACACAAGGGAAGTAATTGTGTTATTATTTCCAATTTTAAATAAGCTATTATTAGCACCCACTTAGTGGGTTGATGCTATATTGCATCTATTTAAAAGACACAAAAAGGCTGTCAATCATTCTGGGCTAGTGGCTTGTATGGCGCCTGTCACTTTGCTTTGGCTACAAAATAGTGTTAACCTACTTCCTTATGTAGACGTTGTTTTCCAGTGAAATGAAATGATATTATTAATAAGAAGGTCAGGCCGTGTAGAAAATATTTCATTTTTTTTATATGAATGGTTTTTAAGTGTTAGAATTATGCCTATGGTCGTATAATAGTGAGTTGACAACCTATTTAGTAAAAGACATTCAAAAAATCATGTTTTAATTTTCTTAGAATAAATGTAATTTTCGCTTTAAGCTTCTTCTACACCGTTATGTATTTTCTTATAATTAACAATATTTTCATTTAGTGTTAGTCACCAGTGGCGACAATTTGTTTATCTTTAAAAACTATTGGAGATTAGCGTATGCTAACAACCAGGTCATATAAATTAGATTCAAGTTTCATATAGAGATATATTATTTTCATCCTAAACAATGCACGTCGTCTTATTCATTTCGTTTTAGTTATAAGTTGAATTTAATGTTGTAAATAGTAAATAAATACATATCAAGATTACACAGTTGTTCCTGATTTCATGGACGTAACCCACTAAATTACATTATTTTACATGGCAGCAAATGGGGTTTCGCAGCCTAAACTTTCGGCACCTGACGGGCTAATGTTCATCGCTTGCATTTTTTATACCGATAGTTCATTGGCCAATTATGCTAGTTTACCGACATTTCGCCTAATAGTTTGGATGCAGCTATGGTGGGTGTGGCGCCAGGCAGGGTAAGCTAACTCTTTCGGACATCTGTTACCACTGCTTGTCGTGTATTTTGTACACGAGGAGTAGTCCATTTGCTGATTACACTATTTTGCTTAAATACACTATTTTGCCTATAACGTTTTAAGGACTTCGAATTCTGTCTTATGCTTTGGATTATTCGTACTTGGTTTTTATTTTATTGAACGTTCAGGGTACGATGCATTTAAATAGTGGATATACGATGGTTTAATGCCTTTTACTTCTTCTTAAAATCTCGCCTTCGTCAGCTTCCATCACTAGAAAAGCTATAACTGGTACCTCAAATTAATATCTGTTACGTAATTGATCGGTTATGCGGTCTTTATTAGCCAGATGATGTTACCAGTATGTGTTGACCACTTCCCCAAAAACTGTAATGTTTTTGATATGGCTTATAAGTTTAGTAGTACTTTTAGTATGTATATTTCGCTCCATGCGAGGAAATAAAGGATCGATGTGTCATCCAGTGCTATATGAACTCCCTTGCAAGCTACACCATTATGACAGTATAATCTATGATAGAGAGAGAGAGAAATGGTGTTTAGCCAGCCAGTACCTTACCTACTTAGCCATGTGATCTCCAACTGAGAGAGAGAGGTGGGGTTTAACATCCACTCGATACAAACTATTTCGGGACTAACATATGGTTTAATTTTATTTTAATAAATCGCTTGCGCGTAGGGATCTTTGTCAATGGTGGGAAACCCACGAGGTTGGACAGGCGATATCTTTGATAGGAATATCATTCCAAAATGGTTCAATTCCGCTCGGTATTTACAAAGTCCATCATAAATTGAAATTTCCTCTATCTATACTGCTACAGCGTAACAAGACATCGCTTTCTTTTATTGGTAATGGAGAAACCCGATGGTTCGAGGTTAAATCAAATTCCAATTCACATCCACTTTTTTTTACACATTATTATGACGTCAGCAGAGAGTTTAGAAAAAAAACCGTGGGAAAAAAGAATCCGCTGGCTTTATGTGGAACAGCAAACTGCTCGCAGTAAAATCCACGTAGCTGGACCCGTAGA
The DNA here is from genome assembly GCA_917208275.1 of Patella pellucida. Lineage (NCBI taxonomy): Eukaryota > Metazoa > Mollusca > Gastropoda > Patellidae > Patella > Patella pellucida. Next base: position 6,762,411 of record OU795037.1, read on the forward strand.
TTATTTACATATTAAAAGTGTTCGTCTAATAATGGCCATTTGGAAAAAATTAACTGAGAGTTTAAGACTTGAGGTTCCTCGCGTATGGCTCTCCACGAATAAAAAGTTACCTGAAGAAAAAAAGAAGAGCCAGCATCAACACACACCCACACACACAATAATAAACAATTACTAAGATTAAAACATAGATATGACGTCACCCTTTGCCGTTTTAACCAGTATATATGGGAGAATGTACGCTTTTCATAAACAATCGTCTATTATTTATAAAACTGTCCATTATCTAATGGATAAGGGGATAATTTATCCTCTGAACAAATTCATTTACAGAACATGAAATTACAACCTCATTGTTACCGAATGTTGATTTCACGTGTTTGTCTTCATAACGAATCCCACTGAAATCCGTCCATTATGTCACTTGTCCATTTAATGGTGCGTTCGGCACTAGATCGATGATAACGTTTTTATACTCCAATATTTTCACACCTTCTTTGTGGACACTCTACGGGTCATAACTTGAAATATAGGTATATATCCCACAGATCTCGGTTCCTTTCGATATTGGCTTGTATGGGACCGTAACTTCATGGATTATTGCCCTTGGCGGTACACACTAGAGATCACAATTATCAGCCCATTTTGATGAAACTGAACATTTGTGTTTATAACCCAAAGATCTTGATTCCTTGCTATATTAGCGCATAACGGACCGTACGGTCTCCAGAAAATGCACAAGGTCGCCGGCAAACGTGAACACCACGTACGAAAATGTCCAAAAATATTACAAACTTGAAAAAAAAATTGGCGTTTTTACATTTTGCCAGGGCAGATCGCAGAACCTTTGCGTTTGTTTTTGAAAATGCTAAAAAACCCACCGTGACTCAGCGACCATCGAGACCACGGCGCGATATTTGTCGTTCCCACCATGCTTATGGCGATCTTGTCGAGCTCTGGGGACACATTCCGTCGGCGTAGCGGCGTGGTAAAGGCACCATCCCGGTTTGAGGGGGTAAAGAACGCGACTTCTTTCAAGTTAGTGAATTTTCTGCACATGTACATGGGGCATTTTTCGCGTTGTGTATGCGTTTACCGGTGACCTTGTGCATTTTCTAGTCGCTGTACGATCGCATTAATAAGTACGCCACTCGGTCTGACGAGGTGAAACGGGACTCTTGACACAATGACTGCTCTTTGAACGATGGATGACACGAGCCACTCAAGGGCTATGGATATTGCCTTTAATTCTGCTGTATAGATAGAGCATCCATCCGATCATCTTCCTGAAGCAATTGCCGCGAGTTTAACAACATCCAACCCTTGCTTCAACACTTGGCTATTCCTAACATTTTACGCTGGTTGTGTTTACATGTGACTAATTAGCATTCAAATGATTGTCCAGTCAGAGGTCGTGGCACATAACACACTCACATTGTAGCACGTGACTGTAGTAAACAAATATGACAGCCTCCACAGAAAAGAACGAGACAAGTTTATAGCCGTTGAAAGTTTTTTTTTTCAATTAAGAAACTCACAGAAAACCAAAAAAGGCAATGGAAGCAGTTTTAGGACCTTGACATTAATCGAACCTTGACCTTTGCATGTCGATTATCACATAGACATTTTAATTAGAAGCGCGAGACTTGATAATCGTGACGATCTTTTAAGGAAGGATAATTAAAATAAATTGAAAGTAGTCTTATTTTTAGTTACTCATTTAACGAAGGAATCTGATTGGATCACGGTTGGGGCCGGTACCCAATCAAATTTAGTGCCGAAAAATGTAGTGTTGAGTGAAGGGCTTGATAAGCTGTATGTAGTTAAGGCGAGGTCAAGCCTTCTATTGAAGATGCCATCCGATAGCCTTTTCGATATATCAATATTAAATTCAGGAAAGACCTCGCCTAATGCAGTGTTGATAGTATTTTGATCGCGAGACCCATCCGTGTATAGTCTCACATGCGATGACCAGTTTTCGTTTAAGAATTCTCTCGATGTGGATTTTCTTTTTTCTTGACAACGTTACCGAGGCTCATGTCATAGTTTGGATTTACAAAATTTAATGAGGCTTGATACGAAAATACCCTGTCAGGAATCCGATAGTGAGTTAATCTTAGGCCTTTCAATAAATCATTTGCTCGGCTGAGTCTGTGATTTGATACTTCTTTTGAATGTTTTCCTTGATGTTTTTGTACACCAGCAGTGATTCCATATATAGTATCCTCTGAAAAGAGCTCATCATCATGATAAATATGATGACACTCTTCACGTGCCATATTCATGCTAAATGATTAATCTGCTGAAAAGCTGTGAATCAGTTTTACTTTTTTTGTATTTACCAGGATGTAAGGCTTGCAATGTTTCTTAATTAATAGCAAATCCAGACGATTATTTTTAAATATGTAGATTGAATACACGTTTATCTGCTGACATTAGCTTAAGGCATTGTATCCATAATTGATGAAGGGCAAATAAAATATTCAGATCAATCCATAGTGAGAGAGACAAGAAACGATGTTCATCAATCAATTGTGCGAAGGACAAGGAAATCTGTCCCGTTGAAACGAATTGTCATTATTTGTCCTATAGCCATATGTGCAACAGACAATAAATAATAACGGTGCCATTAAATATGAATACAGGAAGTTCTAAAATTTAAACAATAATAAAAAAACAAACATTATGTTGTTTCATCAAAGTATATATTAATCGTAAACACGTTGTAATATCCCTTTTATCGTCCATTCTGTACAGTTGTCGAAACCGCCCCGAACACGGACGAATGTCCCGAATCCGCCACAAATAAACTACGAATAAACCGAATTTGCGGAACAAATCACCAATTAAAAATCGTATTCGCCAAATTATTACGTATTTGTAACTGAATTCGGTATATTCGTTAAGAATTTGGTATACTCGTAAACAATTCGGCGAATTCGTACTAAATTCGTAAACAAGCAAACACGTTCGCTGTCGGACTGTGAACAATACGAATGTGTAAGAACCAAATAAAAAGCATTGACGAGAGTCAACAACCATCTGCGATTTATCTACGAATGACAAAATGTTTGGACTCTGGACAATTTGTGACATATGCAGCCCTCGCGAGACCCGGGCATTAGATTGGTGTTTCTATGGCGAAATTGACCGAATAACACGAATCCGGAAGAATTTTGCCAGTAAAAATGCTCTTTAGATTGGTGCAGGGCCATTTTTCAAAATGGCGTCAAAATCGATATTATTTGCATATACCGACATAATCACTTCTAATATCCACTGTAGGGTGTCTTTTATAGGGTTTTGGAGTTCAGAGAAATCATATTTGCAATACTACTTTATCTCATAAAATCAAATATGGCGTCCAAAATGGCATCAAAATCGATATTCTTTGCATATACTGTACACAATCACCGAGGGACATCATTCGTCGACCACGGCATTCGACTCTGCGCGTTCGGAATATAGGAGTTCCAGGCACTATTTTTGCCGCCATTTTGGATTTCCGCCATATTGGATTTTTCCGAAGTGGTTTCATATCAAAGCTTGAATTTGCCGACCCCGAAAATCGCAGAAAAAATGCCATACAGTGGATAATGGGGACGTTTTCGCACCACTAAGATGAGAATTGTTGATTTTGGACGCCATATTGGATTTTCTAAAATGATTTATTATTGCAGATATGATTTCACTGACCCCAAAGCCCTATAAAAGACACCCTAGAAGTGCTTATGCAAAAAATATCGATTTTGAAGCCATTTCGGCCGCCATCCAAATTAGAGCCAACCACAACTCTTTGATTCTATGATACACAACAATATAATATAAAATGCAAATTGGGTCATGAATTACACAGTTTAATGGGGGGGGGGGGCACATTTTTCATAAATAATAAAAATACGGATTATTAATTGAAATCCTTTGATGCAACAAGTTATTTTGATTGGGCTAAGCGTTGATAGAATTCGAGTATATCGTGACAATTAATGTTATACTTTCCAGAAACTAATCTAGCACCGAGAATACGTCTACCTGATTATTGTTTTGCGTTTTTATTTAGAAGACATAAAGCATTTGAAGCTCGTGAATGTTAGCCCTAATTCAACTTTCATGAACACGTGTGATATACATTCCCCATCATAGCATGTCAAATTTAAGATACAATTCACCGATATCTATCGTGTTTACGTCTTTGAACGACTGCCAGACAAGTAATAATAAGGTGACGGGGTTTTAACCAGATATATTTATTTGTAAGGATTCCATCATTGTTCTATAAAAGAGAAGGATAATCGATAGCCCAGCGCAAATTAACTGATAGCTATGCGAAGTTTTAAGAACATTGGAACTTCATACCAGGTAAGCATAATATGTGCTGACTAGTGCACGAATATCATAAATTCTCATATACCCGACATGTAAGTTCGCTTGATTTATGTGGAAACTTAGTCGAAAAATATATTGTTTGAAATTTTCCTAGTAAAAGCAATTGGGTTGGATGGAGGATATTTCAGCTTGGTATCAACTGTATGCCTAATTTATAATTTCATTTTTATAGTCTCGGTTATCTTATTTAGTATTTCTTTTCCATTTTCTCTGTCAAGTTGGGATTCAATGGATATGGACAAAAGCCTGAAAATGATTTTTAATCTCTATGATAAAACGGGATTTTTATTTGCCAATTAGTGAAACCACCCTATATACTCCAGTAATATACGTGTACCACCTAAACCACTAATGCTAGGTTCCAACTATCAAGATTCGTGCTACGATTGATATCGTGAATTTAATCGTGGAGGAATCGTGTTGATATATTTCGAACGTATCAGCACGTATATACCAGGCCCGTAGCCAGGAAGTTGTTTTGGGGGTGGGGGGGCAAAGATGTTTTAGGGAGGGCCAACTAGCATGGGTATTTTGCGGTAAAGGCCAATTTTCTTGTGATATTGGGGGGGGGGGGCAAGACTCAGTATTTGGAGGGCAGTCGCCCCCCCCCCCCGTGCCACCCCCTGGCTACGGGCCTGGTATATACAGCAGTTCGTCGACGCAATAGGGATAATCGTATCGTAACGCATTGCAAGACAATTGGAACCTCGCATAAGTCATGATTAATTGTACATCATCTAAGATTCAACAAATGCTTTGGTTGTCACCTACACTGTAAAAAATATCCTTTTTATGTGACCGAATTCCGTAGTTTACACCGTAAAAGATATCCATTTAACCGAATTGAACACTTTTTTTCAGTTAATCGAATGCTTTTTTTGGAGAAATTGTGATAAAAGTGTGATTTATATCTTCAAATTACGTATTTTATATATTTCTATGAAATATTCAGTATTTAACACTATAGGGATAAAATGTTTTATTCCCTTCTATAATGGACTTAATTCTGTTATTTTACGGGATAAACGGTGGAATGCCTAGGAATTAGAGGATTATTTCTGTTTGCAAATGGAACGATAAAAAATCGTATTAGATGTCACCAGAGTGGGCGAAAAACGAGTTTCTGGGGGGCGGACCCCAGCCACCTTCATAGGCGAAGTTCCCCTCCTATGACCCCTTTTAGGGTCAGCAGCTGCCCCACCACATGACATTAGAGGGTTCGTTTTGGACGCCCTATTCACATTTGATAGGGCTTTATCGGTCTTTTGGGGCGCCGCCACCCAATGATATTAGAGGTTCTCGTTCTCGTCAAACTATTCACATGACCTTATTGGTGTTTTGGACTAGTTCTAGTTTAGAGGACAAGAAGTTTCTTATGAGAAGTAGGGCCAACGAAATTGACACACCGGATCATTTAATAGCGACTTTGATTGCGGCTCCAAATGTGGGGAAAACGAGTTTACCGCCGCCGTCTAATTTTAAAAATTTCCGTGGGAAGGGTCTGTCACAGCCCCTCCCATTACCGCTGCGCGACCGCCTGTGGCACTCATGGGCTCCCTGCTTCGCCAATCGTAACTCGGACATTATACTAGCGCCACCCAACCTAACAATCTACTGCACCCCCACTTTTAAAAATCTACACACGCACCTGTATCAGGTAATATTAATCATTTTATGTATACGTATTTTCATTATTTATAAGATCTTTAAAGTGTATTGTTATTCATCATACGTTAAAGGGACTGTCCCGAATAGAACAGAGCCTCAAAAATAAAATTCCGAGTACGTATGAAATTTAAACACCAAAAATAGAAGACTGGTGTATATACTCTGGCTCAAAATTTCAGCTCAAAATATTGAGTCGTTTGGACGTGAGCGTTAAAACAGCTTATCCGGACACGTAACCCTTTTAAGATTTGGGGTCAATTCTTTCGTTGGGTGACCCGATAATCGATTCCCGTTCCTTTAGATGTCTACACGATGAATGGTCCGTGTGCTGTACTTGACAAAAAAAAAATTTTTTATAAAATAAAACTCTGGTTTTATCAAATCACCGCATAAAACAGTTTGGGACACCGGGCTCCATTCCAAGATGAAGACTGTGGGTTTAAGCATATATTGAGTTAGTTGTTCGGCCCTAAGGTAGGGGATCTTAATGGATTTTAACACAAAATTAAAGAGTTTTATTCTCAAAAACATTATCGCGATTGACCCTTTAATCAAATCGTAAGTATTTTCATAAATGTATTAAAATATGTTTTAGCGCTCCGTGTGTATGGGTTGTATATCTGGTAATCAAGCACGCTTCAATCTGGATAGTATAACCGATTGACAAGTGTAATTCGGTTTGTCTCTATGACAAGAGTTTACAAACCTGCGAATTGATAGTACAGTAGAACTTGCTCGAGCAGGCACTCCTAATCAGCGAACACTTGCTTCAAGGAGCACCCAAAAAATGTTTGTGGTAGGGGTTGGGGCAATATTGGATACTTCCAGCCAAAGAGCACCTTCATTAAGCAACCATTTTTAAATTTCCCTTTGGTGCTTGCTTAATACAAGTTCTACTGTACTACAAGCTTACATCTGATAGCCTCTAACCGGGTCCAATCACTGACGGTATTCTTATATTAGCGAAAAGAGGTTGCGTGTGATGATTGTCTGCGATATCACTGAGGTGGAAGCGGAGTTAAATAAATTCAATGGTTAATGCAATGAAATTTTTATTAATATAATAATCTCGTCATTTTACAAGGGTAGCAAATTAGGCCTGATGCCTTTTTTTCAATTTGGCCCTTTGCACAGATCGTTCGTAGGATTCCGATCATTACTGCAGGAAGAAACCGATTGCAACTGTCATGCTCAGGAAACAGACATTTCTAGGATTTTTTTTCTGTATTTAGAAAATGGAATTTATGTTAATTGAAGGAATTTCTGTAAAAACAAATACGAATAAAACTTTCCTGGTAATTTTGGTTACCGCAATTTCACGTTTTTTGGTTTAGTTTTTGTTACAACTTTTAGTGTAGGGATTATTGAGATACAGTTATATACTATGTCTGTGACTATTGGCAAATCTTTTACTAATGATGGCACTTAATAGTATAGATAATGGGGTGACTTCAATCGGATTTTTATCGCATGTAACCGTAACTTCATTTATATTTCATACCTTTGCTTTCAGAAAACCCTGTCTTCAAAATAAACTATCTATTAGACAAGACAGGAATGGTTATCTCGTCTGGATAAAGCCTTACAAATTCCCGACGGTGCGGTAATTAATCTACTTTATTGTTTAATAATGTCGCTTAACCTAATAACAACAATATATCACCAACATTACCGATATCAAAAACATTGTATGTCTCCATAGATTTCCTTCCAATTAGATTAGCTTTTGATCGAGATTTCATTCATAGAAGAAAAGGGAAACTGGGAGCCTGTTTGAGATTTTATTTTCATTTGGGCTTGTAAGTAAACCATACGATAACTTGTGGCAGGTACCTGCTCATAAGTGTAACTTTGGACAATGGGTGTGATATCCCTACTTCTCCGTATGATTGTTGTTGATTTAAACCAAAATTAGCTATGATTGAATTTCAGGATGAAAATAAATAACATTTTTGATTGCGTGTAGTTAATTAGCTCGTACTATAGCCATATTCCTTTTGGGGCTTCCCATATAGACACTTCCCAGAGGTAAAATAATCCTCTCGTTATTTTGCCATTCGTTATTACCATACTTGACGCTGATTGATCCAAAGAAAATTTGTATTCAATCGATGAACAGTTGAACAAAGTGAACTATAATAAAGAAAAACAATTGATCAACAGCAGATTAAATAGCTTCAGGAAGCAATATCATATTGGATAACTTATAATAATTGACATGACACGATAACATCGACGGGAGTTAATTAGTTCAGCTCTGAAGATAGGTCTCATTACCTGACAGTCGCATGTACTTTTAGGGATTGTACTTTTGAATCCTTGTCAAAAGTAAAATTGCTTGAGGCTTCTGAATCAATTTTCTTGGGCAACTTTTTACTGCTCAACTGTCGCGTGTAAATCCCTGTGAAACGACTCAACAGTGTAACTGAATATCTTAGTGAGATAAAAGACCTTGTTTACCTCGATAGAACCAGTAAAAGCGACACTAACACGCTGTTAAAAAAATACGTTTGTCACATATAACTCTTAAGTGCATTAAGTACTGGCTGAAAAATAATTAGAAATGGGTGATGTAAGATACCCTAAAAGATATTACGAAATGTTACTAAAATTACACAATGCTGGTAAGATAACTTGGGAAAACAAGATTAAGCAATTACTGAGTATGGATTCCAATACGCTTGGTTCTGTCAGCATGTAGGAAATTCAAACAATTTTATGTATAGATTGTAGTACCCAGAAATTGCATGAAGACATAGAAAGTTCAAGTAAACTTAAATTATATTACTATTGTGAAATAAAATCAGTTAAGAGCCAGAAAAATACCTGACATGTGTTGAAAATAAATGGTATCGAGTTGCTCTCTGTCGACTCAAATGAGTAGTCCTAATTTAGAGGTCGGGCGAACAGGGTAAATGCTATAACAAAATGCAAATATGTGGTACAGGACGAATTACACTTTCTAAGAATTTGTGAAAATTATACAGATTTCAGAGTTTTGTATAAAAAAAACCCCACATACTTTGATTATAGAGAACCAACCCTAAACTGTTTACAAAGTAAATGTAATGATGTTATAAATAATATATGCAAATTTGTATATCATCATTCACTTGATTTGATAATTGTTTCGTGTTTGTAATGTCTATTTTCTGTCTTGTCCGCAGGTTTATCTTGTAGATTTTTTGTTTGTTTTGCGTATAGTGCAGTCCTCCTGTATTTACTATTGAAAAGAGGAAATGAGACAACTACATAAAATCAAAAGTCTAAACATAAAGGACATTCACAGAGTACGAATAAATAATTAATTATAACAAAGACATCGTATATTGAAAGTGTGTCTGATCAACTGAAAAATGAAATTGTAGAAATTTATTAATGTATCAAATGGGTTGTATATTGAAAATGAGTTTTATTTATTGATGTTAAAATTATAGATTATTAATTTTAATTATATCATGAGCTAACATGTATTGAGCGTACTATGGGCCTTTGGCCTATTGCCTATACCGTTTTTAGGACTTCGAATTTTGTCTAATGGTTTGGATTGATCGTACTTGGTTTTATTTTATTTATGCATTAATTGGTAATAAATTATTATTGCTACAATGAATGACGCATGTGCTGTACTTTATAACGAAAGGTAAATTTCACCTTCATATTATTTTTATAAAAAAAAGTCGGTTTTTATCCAGACAACGCATAATATAGCTTGGAGCATCGGTTTCCGTTTCCAGATGACGACTGACGGGTTTAAGTTGTTAGTAACGTAATATCACATATATTGACTTAGTAGGTCGGCCCTCAGGTAAAGGATTTTAAGGAATTTTAACCTAAAGTTTTATTCTCCAAAATATTATCGAGACTGACCCTTTACCTGTCAGCTCGTTATCTAATCTTACATAATGCCCTTTAAGGATTTATGACGAATAGGTCATAGTATGGTTCATTTGAAATTATACTATTACGTAGCAAAGATGGGTTCCAATAAAAGTATTTATCGGGTGGTTATTTCCATTAAAAGTATGGTAAATTTGGTATATATGGAAAGTAGAGATATCCAATCTTACCAGAAAAATACTGGATTCCCCGAAAATCTGTCATTTCCCCAAAAGTGGCAAAGACGGGGATGTTCCCCAAAAGTGATAAATGAGGATTATTCCCCAAAAGTGATAAAATGGGGATTTTTCCCCAAAAGTGATAAAATCAGAATTTTCCCCCAAAAGTGATAAAATCAGAATTTTTCCCCAAAAGTGACTAAGGCGGGGGGATTTCGACAAAAAGTGATAAAGGCGGGGGATTTCGACATAGTAGAGGAACTGAGATATACGTGGTCCTTTTTTATATCTACTTGGGTTTGGATTCGTGTAACAGTGTAACGGTAACACTTGACGATGAACCTGTCTTCACCTGTAGCGATGATGGCGTATTTGTGGACTACAATAGGAATGAATGAATGAAATGGGGTTTAACGTCCTACGCTTAAGCACCTAACCTGGGCTAATTGAAGACGGGCATACGCCACAGTGTGCAATGAGGGAAATTTTGCCCGGGCAGCGGCGCTACGGCCTACTCTTATATCGAATTCCAACTGCCAAGGGATCTTTTACGTGCACTCCAATTTGTACACGGGACCTCGGTTTTTCGTCCCATCCGAACGACTAGGCAGCTGTCCTTGTCAGGCCCTCCTTCTGCATCACTGACAAGGGGAAATCACGCCGGAAAATCGAGATGAACTTTCTCGGCCAATGCAGGGATCGAACACTCAACCTCCAGGCTAGCGAACCAGCGCCTTATCCACTTAGCCACCGTGAGCCCCGGACTACAATAGGACTTATATAAACAAGGCTAGTATAATGTTTAGCGACATGACACCCAGTAATGATGATGTTATATGGCTAGGAATCTGGGGTAAGACTTATCTATAATTTATAGAATTATCTGTTATCACCCAATAATACATTCTACAGTAGATAACGCTTGTGTGATAAATTTCATAATCTACTGCGATATCTCCTTAGGATTGGTCAATCAAAAAGGAACTACCTTTTTTTTTTTTTCAAAGAACTGTTCATTATTTATTAAAAGTAACTTCTTTCTTATAAAAAAAGGAACTATTTTTATTTAATTGACCTGGATGGAAACACTGGGTCAATATAAAGGACTTCGCAATGGTTGAATTGCTGTGTCAAAAAATGTATGTATAACAACGCCATAATGTATTTAGGTTAAGTAAAAGTGAAATCTATTACAGGCCCGTCGGAACGATATTGATATTGGGGGGGGGGGCGGGGCTGCGAGCAAAGGTAGCAAAATCTAGGGGGTCTGAATTTCACGGGATACATAATACGAGCAGATTATGGGGGGGGGGGGCTTTCAGTGTTTTTGTTTTGTGCTTTATGTTAAATAAACTGTAAAACCAGTGTTGTTTCCTGTCCTCGATAACTTGCAAAATCCTGAGTTAAAACGCTCCGGCTACAAAATAGGGCGCCCAACGTGTTAAATTATTGAACAATGGTTAAAGTCCTAAAAGTATTCTTGCACATTCTTCACTTTCAGTTGCTGGTTCTTGTAATTTACAAAGTTTTCTTCCCGGAAAACAGTATTTAGATCTTGATGAGCCTCAGTTGCCGGGTTCATCACATATTGTACCTGGAATTATAAATCATTCTAATACGATTCATTTCAACATAACCAATTCATCACTTATACCGATAACTATACCCGGAAATACAGCTTTATGTCAAATTCAGCAAGTGGATAGTGTCATTAATTTACCTTCTTCATCTTCAGGAAATATTTCTTCAGATCCTTGGCATCATTTGTTCAATTTTAATTCTATTCATCCCAAATGTGCAACTGACCAAATTCAACAACTTAAAGATTTACTTCTGAGATTTAAAGACATGTTTATGTGTGAAATAGCTTTATTTAACGTCCGCTTTCACCTAAGTTATATCGCAGACAATTACATGTTATATATACAGAGTGAGAATATTTACACAATGCGATTAGTAGAATAAAAGGATAATTATATTTTTGTAGATATATATGTACTGTACAAACAAAGATTGAGGGACAAAACATGATGTAACAGGTGCAGAAAATAAAGAGGTGCAAGTTGGGGAAATCACAGACATACGACACACAAGCTATGACAAATCAGACATGGAGGTGGACAAACATTTAGACAGATATAGACGTTTGACAAAACAGACATGAAAGTGGACAAACATCTTAACATATTATGTACATATATTATATATGCATTATTAATATCTGAAGACGCCTATAGAGGGCAGACAGCTAGCTTATATAATTTAATGTATGTCGGAATGAAGTAAAGTGGAGAATTTTTTACCTGGACGTATTTTTATATGTAAAATATATATATATATAAATAAATAAAATATACGTCCAGGTAAGAAAATCTTCCACTTTACTTCATTATGACATACATTAAATTATAAGCTAGCTATCTGCCTTCTAAGGGCGTCTTCAGATATTAATAATGTATATATATATATATCTTCGGTCAATTTGGTCGGTCTGGTCATTCTGTCCGGTTGAATGGCAGGGCGGTGCAACTCTTCCTTGGGGCCTGGTCCATTTGGGTTTGTTGTCCGGTATGGTGGCGTTATGTATTTTATTTCAAATATTCATTCCTTTTGTTGTTGGATCTATGAAGGAAAAATCCAGCACCTGAAAAGAGAGAAAGAGAGTATCTGGTCTTACGATGGTTTGTGGGTTTATTTCGTCTAGTAAGTCTTCTGGGAGGGGCTAAAATAATAATAATAATATTGACAATTAGAATAATAATTATAATAAAAAGAATAATCATAGTAATAGTAAGAATAATAATGGTAGTAAAGGGTAAAATAGATTAGAATTGGAAAGTATTTGCATTTATGGCAAGATTATCATTTTTTTTGTTTTTAAAGAATTAATAAGATACAATATTAACTTAATGTGATTTACAATCAATAATTATTTAGCCGACAAGAGATAATAGAATATATAATCTATAAAAAAATAATTATTATACATTTCATAAAATACAATAATGCATATATGATGACTTAATATGATCTACAATCAATGCTTATTTAGTCGGACAAGTAAGGATATTACGTTGGATTTGAGGGCGTGTACCAAGATTTATTCGTTTCGAGTTTTATAAGCGGTGTAGGATGGATCGGCTTCCTTCGAGAGGACGTTTTTTACTCAAACATCCTACTGTGTATCATAACTCGTTAGGTTTTTTTTAAAATGTAATTTATTTATCTAGTTTTGTTTTAGTATTATTTGTAGGGTGATTAGCGCTTTCGTCGTGGGGTGTTTTTACGATTTCACCCTACTGAGTGTGATGTGGTTGATTTGCGTCTATATGTTTGGTCATTCCTATGTTTTCAATGAAGTCCCAGATAAGCTGAGATGTCCCGTATCTATCATCAGGTGATGGAGAAAGCAGAAATTTGAGACAGAGAGTTTCCCCCCTCTCTGTCAGTTTATTAACCATTAGTTGACGTGCGTTGTTTAATTGGTTACAGTTAAACACGGATGCAGATAATGAATCAGATTTAAATAGTCCCATTAATATAGATGAGTTGAAAAAAGCTTTGCGGTCTAAATCCGATAGTGCATGAGTCCCTATTCCTCACCCGTTGTTTAAGGTCGGAAAAAGATGGATCACTTCGTTTTTGTGTAGATTACAGGAAATTGAATGCTAAGACTATTCGCGATTCGTATGCGTTGCACCGTATTGAGAAAACTATAGACACTCTAAACGGTCCTAAGTACTTTTCTTCGTTAGAGCTTAAAAGTGGATACTGGCAAGTTGAAATTGAGGAAAAGGATAAGGAGAAGAACGTGTTCACTACAGGTAATTTTGGGTTTAGGATTCAATTGTATGCTTTTCGATCTTACAAATTCACCGAGCACATTCCAACGTTGTTTAGAAGGTTGTATGGCTGGGCTCTGTTTCACAAAAACTTAAGCTAAAATCACTGAAACTTATTTTAACTAAAATCAAAATGCAATTTTAAATTTTATGCGTTTCACGAAGATTGATTTAACTTAAAATGCAATTTTAATAGATTTTAGTTTAAATCGCTTGCGCCCGCGCAGTGCACATTTCCGCTGCGGGTACTTACCGAGAAATCAAATACGCTTCGAAACTGAAAACTGTTGACACAATGAATATACGGTTACAATACCAATGGGGAGAGTTTCGTACGTTGTAGCCATGTTTGCACATGGTCAGACAGTCATAGAGAGGTAACAATAAATGAGTCTATTCCATATTATGTTTCGAAATGTATCCGTGGGTTGGCCTTAAACTTGGCATTTGATTCACGACCTCGGCATTTGATTTACTTGCAGGCTTCAATGAAACTATTGTGTATCTTCGATAAACTAAATCGCATGAATTTCGTAGTTTTATGGTATTTTGTACAAGAGAAACTACGGAGGATTGCCACAAACATATTATGATATTTGTGGCCCAAACGACTAACCTAGACTGTTTATTTTTGTCGAATTTTAAAAGTATTTATCAACGTTGAAATTAATATACCACCATAGCCAATATTCCGATGCCTAGATTTAAATAAAATAAAAACCAAGTACGAACAATCCAAACCGTAAGACGAAATTCGAAGTCCTAAAAGACGTTATAGGCAAAATAGTATATTCAAGCAAAATAGTTTAATCAGCAAATGGACTGCTCCCCGTGTACAAAATACACCACAAACAGTGGTAACAGGTGTCCGGAAGAGTAAAAATCATTCCCAATAGACCCTTTTAATGATACTTTGATAATTCCAAAGTGCCTATATATCCTACTAAATTAAATGATTTTTCCCAAGATAAAATTGGTTTGGCTCCTCAAAGTTTTCTTATTTATGTTGATTCAATAACGTAAGACTTCATTAAGAAATAATAATAAATTTAGGATATTAACATTTAATTTCAAATAGGCCTATAGCATTTTTCAATAAACACATTTGAGATTATTGATTTATCTTTTTTACAAATCATCATAACCCCCAAAACATGAGTAAAAACTACATATGGTATGTCTAATATTATAGGCCTTTAGGCCTTCTATACTAATACCACGAAATTGGCCATATTAAACCCTTGTACGCGAAGATATGTTCTTTATAGTATAGAATGCTCTATGGTGGCCTACAGTCTGGGTAGCATTGTTTTCTAAATAGCGCCTTGAAAGTTATTTCCTGTATCCCTGTCCACGGTTGTTTGTCTCACTAACTTGAATATTAATTGCCCCCGTCCAACGGTTGTATGTTTTTGATATAGATATAAGCAACATACAGATTCTAACCTGGTATTGTGCTGACACGTGATGGTATTTTGGTAGGAAGACGGAGGACATACTCAGAAATGTGATCTTCTGTAGCATTGACTTGTACTCAATCTCTGACAAAGTCAACAAAAATAAAATATTTGTCATCTGCAGTTGGGGATGGGGTAGTTGAAGGAAAGATTAAGTGCATGGATATGCCATGCCATTATGATGCATTCAGTTATGTAGTTATGAAACAAATAAGCATGGAACGACATTAATTTTGAAATGAAATGAAATAGGGTTTAATAATGTCCTTGTCTGCATCTTCGGGGCCAATACAGTTTGTCATCAGAGTAATTTATCAAGGACGCCAGCACTACAGTTCGAATTCGGGCGTTCTACGCGATTGACTCTCGGGTTTTCCAACTCGCGAGTTACGAGAGTTGATTACCCGAACGCTCTCGAGTCACTCGGGACTAGAGTTGATCGTACGAACGTTCTCGAGTAAATTTCCAATTCCAAAATGTTAGCGCCAATAGACAGATTTGCAATTTATGCTTTTCTAGAAGAAATATTGAATGAAAATTATGACTATGAAGACATCTAGCGTGTCTGTGATAAGCTCGCAGGCTTCACATTTAAAACAAATTTCGTTCGCCGCCATTTCATTCAGAAGATCACGTGTTCCGAGTCGACTCGATTCGACAGGCTCCTCGTGAAATGGGGAGTATTCGTGTAGGTCACTCGAGTTGGTCACATGACCCGACATCACCGAAACTCGGGACGCGCGAACGAAATCGAGTCGACTCAAGTGCCTCGAGTTGGACCGCCCGAATTCACCCACAGACTACTTTTATTTCGAATTCCGACTATAAGTGGTGCTCGTTTTTTCGCACCTTCCGTTCTGCACCACTGACAAATGGTAACCAGATAAACCTTTTCGGTCAGCAACCCGAGCGAATATGAGAGCCCCGAATTAGCGAGCCTTACCCATCCCCACCCTCCCTTTTCCTCAATTCACACAGACGCTTTCTACGCCCCCGCCACCCTAGTCTCACAGCCAGAGTGCAGCGAATTTTCGCGCCGCAAAGGATGCATGATTCTGAATCTGAAGCTGCGAACGAGAGTTTACAATCGTGATATGATGTGCGGAGGTCAGGCCTTGGTCATCATTGTTTGTTTTGCCCTCACCCCTCCATGTCCGACACCGAACCTGTTCATAAGGGTGGGGCGTGGGGCAGCCATAACAAAGTCTCATTGAGCGTATCCAGAACAGCATATTTGGTTGGTGACACTTTCAAGCGACTATGAGAGAAAAATACACAAGACGAAATCGACTAGAAATGACATTCGTTGCATTAAACACGTTTGTTACATTCTTTGTTTCAGTTTCATTGTATTTTAGGTCTTTGAAGCTTGATAATTACAAATATAATGTTCGTGTTTTTTATATAATGAACGATATTATATTTAATATATACTCTTCAAAAAAAGAAACGCAAAGCTTTTATTGTCATTTTTTTATTTGAAAAAGGGTGTTATTTCCATAAATGTTACTTGTTTTTAATGTCATTATGTAAGAATAAAAGAAATCCATTATTGGCTTTAAATTTATTTTCACTTGATTGCACCAAGACACATGAATTTAACAACTTCGCGAGCTTGCTGCAGTAGAGGTCGTTGTTGAGAATTGTTTCCGCCAATGACGTAACCGGAAGTGACGATTCAGGACAGATGGGGTCACTCTTGTTTGACCTGAGCTTGTGCGGTCAGGTGTTGAACTTCGCTGTCGGTACCTATCCCAAAGGCGAGCAATGGAACCCAGGAAAACATTCAGCAGCTTGGTTACATCTGTCTGAGATTCACCTGCTTGTAATCGACCAATAACGTCGTTGTGTTGGTCTTCGTACAGATGTGGCATCACTTGGTTCGTTGAATGTGTACACGTGCAACTGATTTGGAAACCGCGAACCACGGGATTTTAAAGGCCTTAGATTAGGTTCCATGCGAAAAGCTCGCGAAGTTGTTAAATTCATGTGTCTTGGTGCAATCAAGCGAAAATATATTTCGGACAAAAGGATGACCAGTCACAATTAGTGACCCTACATTTAAAACCAATAATGAATTTCTTTTATTCTTACATAATTACATTAAAAACAAGTAACATTTATGGAAATAACACCCTCGTTCAAATAAAAAAAATGATAAAATAAAGCTTTGCGTTTCTTTTTTTAAAGAATATATCTCATGAAATTTTAGGTCTTTGAAGATTTAAAAATACAAATATAATGTTCGTGTTTTTATATAATAAACGATAATATAATTAATATTGCTCATTAAGTTTTATGTAATTGACATTTAGTTGTATATATATATAAATTGCAAAAGCAGTATCTAACGACCAGTTAAATTCCATCGAAGCATGAAATAGACAAATTTTATATTGATATAATGGCATGCCAAGCGGAGCGATGCGAGCAACTTTATTAAAAATGATAATTACATATTTGCATCTCCCAGGTGACCAGTCACGCCTGTAGATTTATTTAAAAGGCCAAAATCGATTATATTTTGGAGAATAATACTGCTTAATTTGGTATCAAAACCCCCAAAACTCTACCTTAGGGTCGAACAACTATATTTTGGTGAATAAAACTGCTTAATTTTGTGTGACAAGTCCTTAAAATCCTTTACAGTTGAGCCGATCAACTAACTCCATATACGTGATACGTTTTCAAACACCTTAAACCCGCCAGTTTTCATCTGGAAATGGAGCCCGGAGTCTTGATCTGTATTTGCATTTGAGCCGATCAACTAACTCCATATACGTGATACGTTTTCAAACAACTTAAACCCGCCAGTTTTCACCTGGAAATGGAGCCCGGAGTCCTGATCTGTATTTGTTTTTATAAAATATGTGTTGGTGAAATTTACCTTTCGTTATCAAGTACAGTAACGGAATATCTATAGATGATTATCAGGAAATGAATGGAAATTTTAAAGATAGTAAGCTGGCACTGCCACGCAAGATACGCCAACCTTTTCGAGACATGGATAGGGAGCCAGCAATACCGAAAGTGATTTTCCCTACAACGAAAGGCCATAATTTATTAAACATGCATTATTCAAGAGCTAAATCTGCCTAGTGCAGGTCTTTATTTGGGCATGAAATGTTTTCTAAAGTATTAATTAGACATTAATTAACTGATCCAGGCCTTAATCAACTTTGGATGGCATCAGATTGCTCCGATATTAAACAGATTAAAACGTTTCAGCGGTAAATCAAATATGGCGGGCCTACACGCTTCGAATCGTAGCTTTGATCAACTAGGACCGTGGTTGAAATTATTGCACAGGTCGGTCAAATTTTTAAATGCCTATTTCTTCGCTTGCAATGGAGTAATTTGAATGAAATTTTCAAATTATTCATTTTACATCATCTACTTTCGAACTATTATATCAAGAATGGCTAGTTCTTATCTATATCTTGAATAATGTAACTTTAAGTTACAATTTGATATGCGCAAATATCGAAAGGAACAAAGATCTTTGGGTTATAACCATGAATTTCAAGTTTCATCATAATCGAATTAAAATTGTGACCTCTACAGGGTCCACAACCTTGATTACCCATTTTTAACAGTATTCGCGTACAAACGGCGGCCATTTTGTACGGCAGTTTTGGTCCGATTTTCCCGAAATTCGAACTCAACCTTTCTTAGGGTGTAACGGTGATATAATCAAACGTTGTTTTTTTTTTTAAATCGGAAAATAATTGTTACCTCAAGAAGGACCACAAGCTAAAACAAAGGTGATTTTTCGGACAATCAGGGACCATTATTCAGGAAATAACGTTTTGATAGGGGCAAATATCGAAAGGAACCGGGATCTTTGGGTTATAAACATGCATGTGAAGTTTTATCAAATTTGGTTCAAAATTGTGACCTCTATAGGATCCACAAGCAAAAAACGTACAATCAGGGCCCATAATCCATAACGTTTTGATGCGATACATGCCAATATCGAAAGCAGCCGAGATCTTTTGGGGATAAACCTATATTTCAAGTTTCGTCAAAATCGGACAAGAATTGTGACCTGTAGAGAGTCCGCAAACACTTGTGGACGGACGGTCAAAAACAATACTGTCTCTAAACAAACGGGCGAATTTTCCTTCACTAGAAATTTATAACCGATTGCACACAATTTGTGAAGTACCTGTCTACCCTAATGCGATATGCAAGTGCTCCATTTAACCGCAGTCGTAGGTGTAATGTTTACGTTTAGAGAAATTTACAATGTCGAAATATGTGAAATTTTCAAGAGAAAACTGGATTTGATCGGACTTCTAGTCGTTTATGAAAGGGGGGGGGGGGTCAAAGGGGTGAAATTTCCAGATAAGTCGCAAAATTTTAGCTATTTTAATTAAAAAACTGAAGAAATGGTAAGAAATTTTCGAGCCGGAGTATCACCTGGAACAGACACTGTTAGGACGCTGGGTCGCCTATTTAGAAAATAAAGGCCACCATGGTGCTCTTCTTTCAATGATCTTCGATATAAATGAATTAATTGTCCTTTTAGTGTTCAGTTGGCTGGGATTTCTTCTTGGGGTTCTAATTATGGGGCGCCAGCCAAATGCTTAAATTGGCTTACAATAAAATAAACGGTTGGACCGTGGCTGTCTTTCCGATGCTATGAAAATAAATAGAATGAGAATTGTTTTGTGAATGATGGTATGTTAAAATTATGTGAACCGGGGCGTTCACAATATTATCAATATTCCAATTATACCTATATGTTTCAATAGATCTAACAACCTAGCACTTATCAATTATACCTATATGTTTCAATAGATCTAATAACCTAGCCCTTATCACGCCTTGTTAATGTCGTGATTTTACGTTAGGAGAGTGTGGCAGGGGCCTGTTTCACGAAATTTTAACTAAGATAAAATCCGATTTTAGTAATTCGATTGGATAGTATTAGATTGATTTTAGCGCTTAGCCAATCAGATTTAAGTATGTACTAAAATTTGGATTTTATCTTAAGTTAAAATTTCGTGAAACAGGCCCCAGATATCCTAACTTAAAATTGATTTTAGTTAAAATTGTCGCCAAATAGGTTTGTGAAACAACACTATTTTAAGTTAGGATACAATTGTAACTTAAAATGTTATTTTAGTGGACTTTAGCTCTATTGATTAAAATCGTTTTGTGAAACTCGTCTATCTTAAAGGCCCAATAACACTCTCGTTGTCACTGAATATGTCCCAATCATTATTCTGTTCAACAATTTGTACTATTTTACCATATTCCAATTAATTGATAATACAAATTTCATCTTAAAACACCAATTTTTTTATGGGATCAAAATTTCAAACTTATTATGGATGCTGTAGAGGACTATGCTAGATCATGGGCCAAGAGGGAGATGTTATCTCGGATACTCTCTCTGATTGGACTAAGTCTATCAGTCGTTTACTTAAACGAAAATTATACATGCAACGTTTGTCAGTTGACACTAGGCCTACGTCTATTTTCAGTTATGTTAGCATTGTTGAAAATCTCAATGCCTTGCATGACAATTGTGTCATTGTTCCAGCTGACAAGGCGTCCAATAACATAGTGTTTATATGGTAAACGACATTATTTTGACTGTTCAAAGAACTTAATTTCGGGAAACCAATCGACAGTGCTACATACAAACGATCTACTCTTAAAAAGGATGAAATTATATCCAACCACAAATCTGTACTCACTTCAATTGGTACTCCATGTGGAAATACCTATACTAAGCGACGTTTCGACGAGGATACTCTCGTCTTTATCAAGCAAATGATACAAAAAATATGAATGTGGGCAAATATATACAGAATATGCAACAAAGAATAATAATGCAACAAAGACAATAATCCATTCCAATTAGATCTTAATGCCCTTGTTGTATTGGATACCTAAATTACATAAAAATCCCTACAAGCAACGTTTTATAGCAGGTTCATTCCGTTGTTCCATAAAACCACGTTAAAAGGTATTGAGAATCTATTGTAACGGCTGTTAAAAGAGGCTACTCAAAAATACTGTGACAAAGTATACTCTCGAAGTGGTATAAATCAAATGTGGATATTAAAAATTCCAAAGAATTACTTGATGGTGTGCAATCTAGATCCCTAAGCTTGTTAAAACCTTTTAAAAATGTATGGCCGTCATATTAATTTGATTGGTAAATATAACGTGTCTCTCTCGGCTATTATTCTAGATATTTTTTATTGACACGTATACTATTACTATCTCCCTGATAATGTCTACTACATCGTTAAGACGGTCCATCGCGTGTATTTTGCATACCGATAGTTCATTGGTCAATCACCCTTTTTTACGACATTTCGTCTAATAGATTGGATGCAGCTATGGCGAGTATGGCGCCAGGCAGGGTAAGCTTACTCTTCCAGACATCTGTTACCACTGCTCGTCGTGTATTTTGTACACGAGGAGCAGCCCATTTGCTGATTATACTATTTTGCTTGAATACACTATTTTGCCTATGGCGAATTCTGTCTTATGGTTTGGATTGTTCGTACTTGGGTTTTTTATTTTATTTATCTGGGTCAATAAATCTTCATCGAGTAATTATAGGTAAAATTTAGAATATTTCTTTAAATCAGTATGTTATTGATTGTGTGTCATGTCCAATTCTGGATGTTCCCGATGAATCAACAAATTTACTGGATAATCAAAAAGTCTCAAAATTATTGATTAGGAATTAAAAAGGAATATTCATTTTTTGTAAAATGTGTATGTAAGCCCTCTGATATTTTGCTACGGTATATTGACAGATAATCTGCTGCAATTTGAAGGAATGAATTTTATGTAAAAAAGGGTCAACTCACTAGATTCTTCTGAGACTATTCTTCAGATTATTTTACCGACTTCACTTCATTCAAAGATTTTAGGTTTATGAAATGGGACATATGGGTCGAGAGCGTACATTAGATTTAGTAAAATCACGATTCTTTTGACCGTGTATGACGAAGTATGTGGACGATTACGTCCGTTCTTGTGATCGGACGATTTCGTCCGTTGTTGTGATCGCTGTATTCATAGGAAACACTAGATATGATGTAAATGGGCATTTTTCTACAAAAGTGATAAAGTTGGGATTTAGTTCTCGCAAAATGATGGGAGGTGGGGTTTTCCGACAAATTATTATTCAGCTTTACTTGAGGTTTATTTCACCTGTATAAGGATTTACTTCATTATAATATTAATAATATTCCGATACTCCAAAGCTCTACAGGCCTATTGGAGTAAATTATGTAGGGAAAATATACCCAGGATCAAACAATACTAAGATTCAGCCAACAATTCACTTCTTTGTGAATTCTATAGATAAATCTGAAACAAAATTTCCTCCCGACCACAGTTGGCTGAAACCAAACATGGCTAAACGGGAAATCCCCGCAGAAATGGAATGAGATCAAAAATGCTACTTTACTCTGTTCTTGGGTCACGGATTCTTGCCCCATGATTAACTAGCCCAGAGTCTAATGGTTTCCCGGTTAGTATTTAGTAACTAAACATAAATGATTCCATTCTCCTTGTGAGGGAGATGACGTTTAGGAGTAAGGATGTCAAGTTCTCGAGTGACGGTGACCGAAGTGTCAAAAGGACGCAGGTCACTAAATATTCCTACGAATGTAGGGCGAAAGTTATTTTAGTCTGTCTCTCCCTTCTGCTTTCCCCCCTTTCGCATGGCGATTTTTGTCGACTTTTTGGTGTAGAGTCGAAAAGAAGGGTTTGAAAATACATTATCTGCCAGGTTTGAGTGAATATTCATGATTTTGAGGCGGAAAGATACAAAAGTTGTGAGGTTGGCTACGTTGAAATGTAGGGCCTGAAATTGCATGTTTACTTGTCTCTACTTTCAGCTTGTGTATGTCAAGTTTTTCATGGTCAACCTCATACATGCTTTGGGGCTCTATCTGTGGCAAAAAGCGTGTCTCAAGGGTATAATTTGCGTTACCGCCTCGGATAATTTTACATTTGGGAAAAAGTTAGAGCTGGTCTAAGAGACGAGAATTAACATTAAAGTCAATGGGGAAATAATTAGTGGTCTGTAGCCAAAAGCAGATGCGCTCAAGGCCTATATGGAATATTAGCCAATCGGAGCGCTAGGAACACTGATCGCGTGAATCGGGGGCCGTATTTATAAAAAATTCTTAGAGTTTTCTTAACTTTTACTAAAACAACATTTAGTTAAAAGTTACTCTTTAGAAATATTTATAAAGGGTCTTAGATTTACTTTTAACTAAATCTGTCACAAAAAGAATCCCTTCCATGTCCATTCGATATCTCCTTATCAAGTCGTCATTGTTGTACTCCACTAAGAAATCTCTTCTTGTTTTAAACTCTCTATAAGCGGCGTACACGGACGGTCACGTTAACCAAGATAAGAGTACTTTTAACAAGTTAGGAGTGCTACAGGAGGACTCCTAAATATGGGTCATCGTTAGGAGTAATTCTTAGTGTAAATGAACTCTTAGAATTTTTATAAATACGGCCCCAGAGCGCCAGATTACCTCGATTGTGGATGTAAACTGACACGCAAAAACATTGAAGATCGCAATTTGAAGCCAGTAAATCGGAAATAGAGACTCAATTCCAGCAATCATTGTAATAGATTTATGCTTGCATAATTTCACCATTTTTTAGGCACGATGTCCAATTATTCTCGTGACATGACAAGTACGATAGTTTTAACCATATATAGTAAGTGCAGGAGGACTGCACTACACGCAAAAAAAAAAAAAATAGACACAAGATAAACCTGCGGACAAGACAGAAACCAGACATTGCAAAAAACAATTATCAAATCAAGTGAATATCGTTCGATGAAGTTCTGTCATCTATCTACGTTAGCTGATTCGCCCAAACTGATCCCGCAGTGAATATTCGCTTGGCCGCTAGTATCACTGATAAAGACGACATCTATGCTTCTTAATTCTGCCAAATATTAACTTTTTTCCTCCGATAAAAAAAATTCTAAAACATTTTTTGGAAATATAAGAAAAAAAAATAAAGGTGTTTGAAGTATATCTGGATAACAGATACTTCATTCTTAGTTTAATAGATACAGAAGTAATCTTTTTTGACGTTATAAAAGCCATCTTAATTTGTTGGTAAACATTATAATGTGACGTCACCCATTGAACTTTAGCGGTCTGACCTTTCAACTTTCAGTCATATTGGACAAAGATAAAAGTCGGCTGTCTTTAACTTTGTAAAACAAATTGTGATTCGCCCTGTCAACACCTGGTTTTGTGTACATTTCACATTTGCCTAGGCTCGTAACAGCGGTAACATAATAATAATAATATATTTTATTCGTACTCAGGTACAGTTGAATTACAAATACATACATAAATTACAAAATATATAATACAATATTATACAATCACAATAATGTAAAGATTCAATCAGTACATAAGTGGTGAATTATTTTACGTATATGTTCACGGTTTATATCTTTGTTGTTGGATTCTAATAAATATATCATATCTTTCACAGTTGCTGACTTTTGAAGATTCACAATATCATTATCAATATTAGAACAAACTAAGTTAAATCTTGAAACATTGTATTTAAAACAAATGTAATTTATATTATTACAAATATTGGAACCACTGCCATAAAGGGCATGTTTACTACAAGTCCTGAAGCAAATGTTTTTGCTATTAAATGATGTTTTAAAGAATTTCACAAATCTGGAATGCAGCTGATTTTTAACAGGGCGATCTTGACATAAAAGAGGTAGTAGTTTATTATGAGTGCGATAAGGCAGATTAAGTAGACGACGAATACATTTACGCCAGGTACAGTAAAAATTATTAATAGACTTGTGCTCTAAGTTCCACAATACACTACCATATAAAGGCATACAATAAGTTTTAAAAAGCTGATATTTTGTGTCTGATAGTGCAAACCTAAATTGACTAAGTCACGTTGAATTTTGCAATAAAAATATCTATTCCCTTCTGAATTGTATGTTCTTTACTGTTCTCCGCGGTGTTAAATAGATAGATTGCGACGCACACTTGACATCAAATTACCGCAGTGTTACAAAAAAAAATGTTTATATTGTTTCAAATTAATGTTACATTCATCTACGATGTTTGTGTCTACTCATTGTAATAGTATACATTTTATAAAAATGATCGATTGCGACAAACATGTCGAAGTTAAACATTTTTTTTTTAAATTTTTATCATCAAAGTTTGAGATTGCGACACACTTTTGACATCCAAGATAAATGTTATGTTTTTTTAATCTTCAAAAATCACACTAGTCTGCGATAAAACTGTCATGGGATTACAAATCATACAATTATTTGGGTTTTTTTTTTTGATAAATAGAAACAGTTGTCCGGGGAATATATATTTGCAGAACAAAAACAATACTGATGATATTAAACATCAGCATCCAGTTATGTTGAATGTATAATGTATGTCATGTTTGAGAAACAAAGGGACATTAGGAGTAATCAAATACAGGAATGAAAATTTTCTCTATTGTTTTTTATTGATATGTCAATTATTCTCATTTTGATATTAATCAGTAACATTTGACCTGGTGCCGGTTGCTCAAAGCTCCGTTATCTTTTTTAACGATCCGTTAACTTTAACGGAGAGAAAGATTGTTGCTGGAAACAAAGGCCCCAAACATTCTGTGGTGCAAATTTTTCCTACAGATTTATTCTAATATTTCTAAAGGAAAAAATAAAGTATTCTATAGTGTTTTCTGTAGTAAATTTACCAAGATATGTCCGTTATAAAGATATGGCCGTTCGAGTTTAACGGATCGTTAAAATAATTTAGTTTTGAGCAACCAACCCCTGGGCGTTATCGGTAGATGTCTAAGATCGTGATTGAATTCTAAAGTCTTCTCTACCCTTGCATACAATTTTGGTATTGATTTTAATTTGTCCTGTCTTTATCACATTTCAGACTACTAAAAACCCGTTGATCCCTTTCTTTAGTCCCGGAATGACCTAGTTTGTGTCGAGTTGGCGTGAAACCCATTTTCTCTCTCTCGACCCCTTTCTGCGTAAATAAATGTCGAATATTAGATTATCTTTTATCTACTGAAGACTTTTTCTACTCTGTCAATCGCTATTTTTTTGTTATTTTTTAAACATTGTGTCATTATTCTCAGGTTGTAATTTTGCATCTATGTGCTTTCGTGGGTATGATTTGCGTTACCGCCTCAGATAATTTCACATTTAATTAACACAGAAGCAAATATGCCACGGTATAGCTTAAATCAATACAATGATAAAAAATTCTTAGTAGACTAGCATCATTATTATCCCCATGAGAGAGCACTAACGCTTTAGAAATCTTGGTGGTAAAAATAACACTAAGTACACTTCACCGCTAAAATCCATACATAGGGTTGTTATAGCGCTTCAAAAGCCATGTAACTAATATATAAATACGTGACCACATTCAAAGCGCCCTTGTCCGCTAAAATCCATAAAATAGTTATGTGCTATGGTAGTATTAGTCTCATAACACTATTTACACGTGTTTTATTAGACCCAGAATAAACTTGGGGCTTATTTTACCTTTAAAATAGTGCTATAAGAAACCAAGTTATGGATAAAATTATCTAGTTTTTCTTTTTTTTTTAGGGGGATGTACCATAGTTTACATTGCCAAACACCCGTTCGTTCATTTTTTTTCTTTTTTTCTAAACAATGTTTTATTGAATATTAGGATTGGGATACAGGCAAAGCCTATTATATAATCCCTATCCCCATTCGTTCATTGTATTGCAGAGTGAAGCCTTCTCTCTCGTATGAGGTAATATACTAGATAAATGTATAAAGAATAACACCAATAAGCCACCGTATCTTCCATACCCCCTAGTAATGATATTCCATAGGCTGACCTTCAACGCTTCAGACGCCGAAGACACACTAGTTGGAACTACCAGCAACGTGTGACTATAAAATAAATTGAGTTATTCGAGAATGTGAAATATCTGTGCGTTTAGCTGTATTCTTATGAATCAATATAACCACTTTTCTCTCACATTGATATCATGTTAGTTATTTGCAACTGCCTGTTTGGTAACGTGGACGTGTAGAATGTCCAAAGACGGCAAGCGATAATCACTACGACTGTCAATTCATTGTCACTATAGCAAGACATTTGTACCTATAACTTCCGTTTCTTACAACACAATTTCAAACGTAAAAGCCCCAACTTATTTTATGGCTTTTAATAATAATAATAATAAACACTAAATTTATATAGCGCAAAAACACTCAGTTAAACTTTCTATTGCGCTTTCACATAAAGTTTTCAGTTCTGGTAAGGGAAAGCTGGACAAGCGCACTTTTACCGGGCAAGTGCACTTTTAGTGTTATTGCTATCGGCAAGATGTTCAAAACGTTATTGTTCTCTCAAGGGGTAATAATGGTGCTAGACTAATTTAATATTTCTCTTCTGTATTAATTAAATTTGACATTATTTGAGGCGGTAACGTAAATTATGCCCCGAAGACACCGACATTGTAAAATTACAATCGGTAAAATAATGACACAATGTTTTATAAAAAAAAAATAGTGATTGACAGAGTAGAAAATGCACTATTTGTATTCGATATCCCTCTAACTGTATTTATACAGTAAGACTTTTTGCATCAATTAGACCAAAGGGTTTTCAATAATTAAAATGGGATAAAAGACAGGATAAATTAAAATCGATACCAAAATTGTATGCAAGGGTAGAGAAGACTTTAGAATTCAATAACGATCTTAGACATTTACCGATAACGCCCAGGGGTCGGTTGCTCAAAACTAAGTTATTTTAACGATCCGTTAATCTCTAACGGACCTATATCTTGTTAACGTGTTGTTAGTCAAATTTATTACAGAAAACACTAAAGAATACTTTATTTTTTCCTTTAGAAATATTAGCATAAATCTGTAGGAAAAATTTGCACCATTGAATGCATGGGGCCTTTGTTTCCAGCAACAATCTTTCTCTCCGTTAAAGTTAACGGAACGTTAAAAGATAACGAAGCTTTGAGCAACCGGCCCCAGGTCAACTGTACGGGTGTTACTGGTTAATATCACAATGAGAATAATTGACATATCAATAAAAAACATTAGAGAAAATTTTCATTCCTGTATTTGATTACTCCTAATGTCCCTTTGTTTCTCAGACATGACATACATTATACATTCAACATAACTGGATGCTGATGTTTAAAGGGAAAGTCCCGAATTAAACAGAGGCTCAAAAGAAAAAGTCTGAGAATGTATGAAAATTAAACGCCAAAATATAGGGGAAAGGTGTATTTACTTTGTCTCAAAATTCCAATTCAAAATATTGAGTCGTTTGGACGTGAACGCCAAAACTGCTTATCCGGACACGTAACCCTTTTAAGATTTCGGGTCAAATGTTTCGTTGGGTGACCTTATAACCGATTACGGTTACTTGAGAGGGTTATGCAGTGAATAACCCATGTGTCGTACTTGATAAAGAAAGGCAAATTTCAACTACACATTTTTTTTATAAAAAAATGTTTGGTTTTATCCAGATACCACAAAATACACCTTGGGGCACCAGTCTCAAATTCCAGATTTAAGTCGTTTGAAAACGTATCATAAATACTGAAGTAGTTGCTCGGCCCTTGACTTGAATATTTTAAGGGATTTTAACACAAATTAAGCAGTTTTATTCCCAAAACTAATATCGGGATTAGCCCTTTAATATCATCAGTATTGTTTTCGTTCTGCAATACGTTCCCCAGAGAACTGTTTACATTTTATTAACAACAACAAAAAATACTTGTATGATTTGCAATCCTGCGACATTTTTATCGCAGACTAGTGGGTTTTTTGAAGATTAAATCAATATAACAATCTCAATTTTTATGATAAAATATACAATGAACAGACAGTAGCATTGTACTCTTTTTTTGTTCTAAAACAATATAAAATGAACATTATGTGTCACCTCTACGCTTGCTGGATTCCACTAACCTAGCATTTTATTCAGGCAGAGCCTTATCAATTCTACAATCGTTCATTAAGGGTTAACCTCATTTTAGAAAGGCCAAGGGTTATAATAAGACAACTATGGATGGTTTGAATTGTTACAGCAATTTGAAAGCTATGAGTGATTCAATTAAGTATATTTTATACAGACGGGCATGTGTTGCGAAACACGGAGATGCCGTATACGTTGTTTTTTTTAAAAAAACACTATCAGCCAAAAAGTGACCGGAACCACCACATTCCGGTTATATTTTCTATTATTCGCAAGTGAAAGGCGTATGCCTAACTACCTTATCTCGTTTGGCGCAGAAATTTAGAACGTTTAGCCTATTTTTTCGTCGACTTTCGATTCTCACTATATTCGGATTGTTTTCCTGGTCTGCGATGTTCAGTATAAAATAGTATCAATAGTCGAGGTCCATCAGTCAGTCTGAGACGTCGAAGTCCATCAGTCAGACTGAGACTGTATCAATAGTCGAGGTCCATCAGTCAGACTGAGACTGTATCCATAGTCCAGGTCCATCAGTCAGTCTGAGACAGTATCAACAGTCGAGGTCCATCAGTCAGACTGAGATTGTATCAATACTCGAAGCCCATCAGTCAGTCTGAGACTGTATCAATAGTCCAGGTCCATCAGTCAGTCTGAGACTGTATCAATAGTCGAGGTCCATCAGTCAGACTGTATCAATAGTCGAGGTCCATCAGTCAGTCTGAGAAGGGTCCAAAGACAGGTTTACCGACACTGACATTTAATGTAAGGCACATAAGCTAATTTGCTCTTTTATACCACCGGTACCGACTTGTCTTGAATGATTTCAGGATAACATTTTGGATATAACATTTAAATACGTTTAATCCTAATTTGTATTCGATTTTGACGAAACTTGAAATATAGGTAGGTGCCATATAGGGTATAATATGCTTTAATATGCTAAGTTACACTATAAACATCAGAATGCCTTGTATGGCATTTTTGGTTCAAATGTGGCAAAAACGTGTTAAAATTTTTGCCATAATTTTGCCAGGTTATAAAGTAGTAAAAAAGGCCACGTCTGTCTCGGGTTTTGCCACGTTTTAACAAAAATGCCGAACCATGAATTTTGAAGTTTATAGTGTTATATTATAACGGAGAAGTATACTGTGCAAAATAAGTATTATACTGTATTCTTGAAAAGTGTATTCTGTGACATTTTTATTGTGGAGTAATGGGAATTGCAATTGTAAAACTAAAGACGTTATTCTTCCCTGTAATTTTTGATGATTACTGCCTTGTATTTAGTATCGTTTTTGTTTTGTTTTTTTGTTTTGTTTTTGTTTTGTTTTTTTTTGTTTTTTTTTTTGGGGGGGGGCTCTCTGTTTTGATAAAATAAGGACTTATTCTCTAACTTTTGAATTCATACACCTGAATACTCTCGAAAACTTCTGTTTCTTACTTCTATATAGGACAATTAGTTGTAATTAACGTGTTACTACATTTCATCGATTTAATTACTTGTATGGATCTTCAACATAATAAGTTTGACATTTCTTATAACGATATTACTGACTACATATCGGATAATGATTCTATAAAAATTGCTTCTAGGTGTCTAGTCCTATCTGGATTATCGCCCTTATTTTTATGCCTTTATGAATACACTAATAACTTACGATTTCTTTAGCATTCCTGTTTTGCATTTCTTACGTGGGACATTATATAATAATTATACTATGGTTTGAACAATTGCATGGTCTTAAAAACTAATAGTTTTAACGTTATTTTATCTAGATTATCGCCCTTTTATCGGGAAATTGCACCTCCTAAACCACGACGTCATAACAACTATTACGGCAGATTCACGTCACGCAATACGGCTCGACTGTCTCCCTATATAGTCTATATTCCTTTGCTTCTTTGTATTCAGTTTTGTTTTTGTTTCTGTGACGGTTGTAATGTGTGTCCTAAATGCATTTAATATACTTCAATCCTTTTATTGATTTAGTTTTGAACTAGGCCTACTTCTTATACATTTAACTATGTGGTTACGTAGCGGAATTTATACAACAATATGCTTGAATTCGCAATTCTAACAACATATAATAGATCATGACTCATGCTGACACTATATAATTATTTCTTTGGGTTGCATTCCCAGTTGTTTTCAAATATGAGTGAAGTGTGTGTCACCACAGGCCCGGGACTGTACAGCGCAGTGGACGCTTACGGCTAGCCCCCGGATCCATTCGCTCTTTTTGAATTGTTTGTTTGTTGTGTTTTTTGAGTAGGGTGTCTTGTCGTTATGTTTGTCTTTTGTGTAAATCATATGTGGTGTAGTCCCCCTGCACTTACTATTACAATGTACTAACATTTATTTTTCGTAGTAGATCATGATTTGTACTGGTATTATACAACGTTTGGGAAATATTCCCCCATATTGTTAATTTTTTTGCGGGTTTGGGGGGGGGGGGGATGGTAAAAAATATTGATTTTACATCATTCACACATTATATACTACGAATTATACTACATAATAAAATCCCCTCCCCCCACAAAAAAAAATCCCACGCCCCCCCCCCCCCCAGATTTCTACGTATTGTGTCTTGTCTGTAAATTTGTTTTGTACGTGGTGCATCCCCTACTCACCCCCAGCCCGGTTACTAATAGCCATAAAATGCATTACCATATTACCAATAATAGAACCGAGTCACAAACACCTGTTCAAATCTTTATGAACCACTAAGTGAATTGAACGATTTTCTCTTTTTATATAAAACGATTAAATCGAAAAAAAAAACCCAGCTGTTTACAAAGAAAAACGATATTCATAATCAAAACGAAAGGAAATTAAACCACAACGCTCGGGGCGCTTTATAACATTTTTTTGTATAATGCGTCATAATAAATAACAAACTGGGTTTCGGCCGAACAATAAATAATACTTTATTACATGCATGTAGATATATGTCTCATTATAATGCTGAAAACGTATCGAACCAATAAAAGGCAGTACGTTTCTGACATATATGTATAATAGTGTTTCAATTCAATGCAATACAATAAAAGAAACTTTTGAACACAGAATACGAATGATGATCAACCACACTGGAAGTTGGGTTAACAGTATTATTCTTGACGATAGACCACAAGGAGTAGGTTGAATAAATGTATGTATATTTTATTTTACGAATTAAAAACACGGCTAAGGAGGATTATCTTGTCGACATTTCTATAAGGTAATACCGTATGTCCTCGAATACAACCCCGGGGTTCTATTTCGTTCAGCACCCACCGACCCCCGGGTTCTATTCGAGGCCCGGGTTATAATCGAAGCCGGGTTGTATTTTTTCAGACCCGAATTAATGCTTCAAAATCCTCTATAGGAGTGACATTTTGGACAAGTAAACAAGCAGACAGGGTCGGTCTTGCAATTACGAAGGCTAAACTCTCTGTGCGTGACATGAGACAATTCTACCTCCTGTGCAGTTATCATCTATAAATTAATATTTTGACAGGGAGTATTCACTTTTTAAGTTAGACCCGGGTTATATTAGAGACCCGGGTTGTATTTATCTCAACACTCCTTACCCCCGGGTTCTATTCGAGGTCCGGGTTGTAATCGAGGCCGGGGTTGTATTCGAGGAAATACGGTACTTAAGGCAACCTGTTCACTTAATTTTCGCCTTGGGTCTGTTTAATATTGCGTGCCTGATTTGTGCTGGTCGATATTATTAACACTTTTATAGTTCTCACTATACAATGATGGTAAATTAAAAGTATAGACTTGTCTAGAAACAGTCCGTGGTAACAGAATTTAATTATTAAGATCGGAATAAAGCGGAAGACAAGTACGATCATAGCCTAGTCAGATAAACGGCCGAAACCGGTTGATTTCCGGAACGGCTGGTGGGATACTGAATGTAAATAGGTATGTTTGAGGCCATTTGTTTAATGAAGAAAGGGGTCTTTAATTGAGTTGCTTTTAGTACAATATTTGATGTTAGTGTCTATTATTCTTTTAGTAGTGCGTTAAATACACCAGACAAGAAAATGGGATTATAAATGAGCAACACACGTGGTAATATCTTTGAATAGAATAGGTGTATACAGATAATCTGAGTTTAGTTCAGATGCTGTGAAGACGTAGTTTCCATACAAAAAGAACCCCACGTGTTTGTCTATGGCGTGGTGCGAAAGTACTGGACAGTTTGCCAAACCTGTAGTGAACCAGGAATGATACCGCTAATATAGGAATTGACGTATAGTAATCTAGTACGGGTACACTGACTGAAAAACAACCTTTATAAATAGCTTGTCGTGCTTTGAGGCGATGTGGGTTGTCCGCGCGTTTTGACACTGTAACTTACTGATGCGATATGGTGTGTGACGTATAGACATGAATACTACTGTAAAAGAAAAGCGTGAAACCATTAGCACTACAAACGAGGTGACAATAAACTCCGTATCTAAAGTTAGATAGATTATTTACTATATCGGGATGGCTCCGTGTCATCTGTTAGATACATAATTTACTACCAGGTGTTATTCTCGCTTCAGGAGTTGACACGGTGAACACATTTCGCTTGATTCTTAATACAACATAGGTTTACTTTCTGTTAATGCCCCACACTTATCTTTTCAGACGATTCAGGGAACCATGGATCCTGAATGGCTAAACCACACCCAAACCAACATCACAGAGGTCACCAATATCAACAAATTCATCGAGGTCATGGAATATCACGTTCCGTTTGCTCTTCGTGTCAACAAGTGTCTCACACCAATCTGGTATTTAGTAGGTGGTATTGGGAATATTGTTTCAGCAAGGATTTGGCTTCATCCCAGGATGAAGGCATGTAATATATCAGCAAACTATCTGGCAGCGTTAGCTATAGCAGATTTTATATATTTATTTCTACATGTGTTTTATGAGTTAGAAAACCCTTGGTTAGTGGGAACATTGGATTTACCCATTTGGTGTGAAGCGTGGAACATGCTCTATATGTCCGTTCAATATTTATGTGTGCTACTTGTGCTTGCTTTTACAACCGAGCGATTTTTATCCGTGTGCCATCCGTTTAAATCAGAACGTTTCAGTGGGAAATCCCGGTCGCTTAAAGTAATTATACTGCTTCTAATTGTTGCCTTTCTTGTCGGACTTCCACAAACGTATTTTTGGAAAGTGTCGGACGATGAATGTTTCGTAAGAAGCTCTCAGTTAGAGCCAGGAGAATACACATTTTATTCCATTTATACCTGGACGTCAGAGATGGTTATGTTTGGAGTTGTGCCCCTTGTTGTTCTAGCCCTCAACATGTGTGTTTTAAAGAAAATAAAAACTGTTGGGAAACTAAACGTCAATGAGAGTAGAGTCAGTTATGTGAGGTATAATATGGTGGCAACAACGATAACGTTATTGTGGGTTTCTTTTTATTTAATAGTGACAACATTACCCGTGACGATTACCTTTGCCATTCAGAACAATATGGTGTTAGGACCGCCGATGCCTATATCTCAGATGGGAGATAACTCTGTGTGGAGATCGTATTTTACATATTATACAGTTCGAGTCATTATTCGTGAAATCTGTATGTCTCATCATGTGTGTAATATATTTATATATTGTTCGACCAATCGACGATTTTTGAAACACACTAAAGACTCTATATTGGGTCCACTATTGTGCTATTTTAAAGAAGACGAAAGTGTGACGAGACAGTACCCCACCCCTTTACTTAAAAACAAAAACATTCTCATGAATCAAAGTTCACGTTCACAATCGCGATCACAGTCACGTTCATGAAAAATACAATCCAAAGAAAGAACTATGTCAGGTAAACATTTTAGAATACGCACGTCCTGCCTATTTCACGATACTAAAAAATCATCAGCTTCCACATATGGATGAAATAGGTATTAGTGTGGCTGTGGCACAAAGCCTTGATTTTTCAGCAACATATTATATTTATAGTTAAGAATTTTTTTTAAGAACTGTGTGGGATTTTGTTTATGGGCAGAGTGTGGGGGGGCTATGTTTATGTGTTTGTGCACCCTAAATCTATTAACTGTGGCTCATTTTATCTTGGTGCTATTATTAATTGTATTATGTCTAGTCTCTTTCTGCATTAAATAGACTTTATTAGGACATTACTTTTTTGGGACATTGTATAATTATAACTCGGTTAAGAGTTAAGCCTTCTTGATACGAGATCGATCCCTGCATTTGCCGAGAAAGTTCATCTCGATTTTCCGACGTGATTTCCCATTGTCAGTGATACAGAAGGAGGGCCTGACAAGGACAGCTGCCTAGTCGTTCGGATGGGACGAAAAACCGAGGTCCCGTGTACACATTGGAGTGCACGTAAAAGATCCTCTGGCAGTTGGAATTCGATATAAGAGTAGGCCGTAGCGCCGCTGCCCGGGCAAAATTTCCCTCATAGAACACTGTATGGCGTATGCCCGTCTTCAATTAGCTTAGGTTAATTGCATAACAGTAGGACGTTAAACCCCATTGCATTCATTCATTCTTGATACGAAGCTTAATGAGTCCATGTCGCTATGATACCCAACATGTGATATCTGTTAGTCCACGTATTCGTATATGTTTATTTGTCTAACATTCCAATCGTTGTATTAGCGATGCCTGCAGACACGTCTAGTTTCATACATTCCATTCAGTAAAATGTTTATTGAACATTAAAAGAGACCAATATTTGTAGCGAAGTCTTTAAATTCGTTACTCCTTTTAAATGACATAATAGTTCCCTGTTCATCGAAAATCCATGTTTATATTTCATAACCCCCGAACAGTCAACGTGCTACTAAACTAAATAATTCTCTATTTGTATTTGACTTCTTTGGGTTTTACTGTATTTAAGGTTCGAGGTATATCCCATTCTTTGTAAATAAATATTATTGCCAGTTTACCAGGAATAAAATTCTTTTCTGATAATCACTCATGGAATAATCACGTCTAGTTGATTTAACTTGAATATGAAATAAAATGTGGTTCACCGTCGTCCTGTTCCATAACGACTGTGCTATTGAAGACCGGAACTTGGGCCAATGGGTAGCCTAAGACGCTGGCTCACTAAACGGGGGATCTCGAGTTCGATCCCCGTGTGTTGGTCAAGAAAGTTCCTCGGATTATCGGTCTGGGTTTTCCATGACCAGTGGTGCAAGACAAAGGACTGGCACCTAACAGTGCCCGAGGTCCAGTGTCCAGTAAGCGTGTCCGTAACCGAACCATTGACAGTTGGAGTTCGGCACACTTTCCCTCGTGGCACATTGCATAGCATATTTTCGTCTTCATTAGACCGGTCGCGATGCAGCAAAATAAGACGTTTCAGAATATTATATTCTTTGTTAAGTAGGCGTGTTGGGATCTATAGTTATATATGTATTTACTAAAAGGGGGAGACAAACGATTTTAAACAAGGTTTCCATAAATCTTAAATATATATTTATAAATAATCCCCTCTGTAACACACAGCAAAAAAGGTTTTGTAAGCGAGAAATTATTTTTTATTTAAACCGGAAGTGACATAGTTGGTTCAACACGCTCACTGGGCTCTATAGTAATCATGCAGATTTGGCACAAGTTTATTACTGTATTCGTCCTTTGGCCAAAAATTAGATCAAGTGCCCATGTTTATTAGGATATTATGAACACGAATTTGTGTTTTTTTAACGTTGAAGACACAAAACCGTCGCGTAAATTCACTTATACTGAACAGCACACTGTGTCTCAATTCAACCCACGTGGCTAATTAGTATACATCACGTGGTTTGATTGCAGCTTACAAGTGACTTGTTTTCGTCTGCTTCGGTGTGTTTGCGCTTGCTGGCAGTGTTTTTACAATAAACATACCTAAATTATGGGCATGTGAGACATATAGCATAGTGTATTTTGGCACATACTGTCGATGCGAACGGCTATTCTTTTTTTCTTCCATTTCCTTTTGAGAATTGTTGAACTAGAATGTTTATACCGCATTGTAGATCCATGTAGAGGAGATATTATCTATTTCAATACGTTGGTGTCTGACGTTGACATACTTTAGAAAATTATATATTTATTTGAATATATACGTGCCACAAGCCCGTGGAAATAAATAAAAACACTTACAGCAGACTCAACACGCACAAAAACTTTAAGCAGACGAAACTTTCCTCACTTGCCGGGTGTTAAACAAACCACGTGATGACTACTAATTAGCCATGTGGCGTGAATTGAGACACAACGTACTGTTCAGTCTGAGTGAATTTACGCGACGGCTCTGAGTACTAAACGTTAAAAAAACCCATAAATTCGTGTTTTTAATATCCTTATAAACATGGGCATTTGATTTGATCAGATTTTTGGCCAAAGGACGACGCGTGGACACAATACAGTAGTAAACTTGTGCCAAATCTGTATGCTTACTATAGAGCCCAGTGAGCGTGTTGAACCAACTATGTCACTTCCGATTTAAATAAAAAAATAATTTCTCGCTTACAAAACCTTTTTTGTTGTGTGTTACAGAGGGGATTATTTATAAATATATATTTAAGATTCTGTTAAATTATCACCAAATAGTTCATTTAACGCTAAGATGACCCGGGGCAGCTACATACTTTGAAGCTGAAACAAATCGGTTCAGTTTTGTTCCACATTATCAATAATTGGTCTAAAATAAGCTTTCAGACTTGCTTTGTCCATAAATAGACCAACACGTAGGCGAAAATTTAATAAGCCTTCTAAAGAAAAATTGGGGACAAATCAAGTAACATTCGCGTTTTAAATACATTAATACCAGTTAAAGAGGATTATTGCCAAATATTAAACATACAGTATGCAAGAGCTAAATATGCCTATTGTGGGTCTTTATTTAGCCCTGAAATGTTGTCTACATGTAAATTATTAATAAGGCATTAGTTAACTCATCCAGACCATAATCAACTGTCTAGTTCTAGTTCTTTATTCTCTTGGATCAAAGACCTATTGGGTAAAACACACAAACACCAAAACATACAAAACGAACATACAATGCAAATATATACAAGGAGGGTATGACTATAACATGGACAAAGAGTTTAAAGGCGATTAAATTTTAAGGATAAGTCCAGTTCTTCTCGTATTGGCGTGACATAGAAACCGACACAGATTCTTTAATTCTGTGGTATTCTTAGCGGCAAGAAGTTGTATTACTATTAAGATACTTGTGTTTTTACTATTCATCGCGTACATTTAGCATAACGATAGTTTATTGGCCAATCACGCTATTTTATAGACATTGCGCCTAATAGTTTGGATGCAGCTGTGACGCCAGGCATGGTAAGCTTACTCTTCTGGATACGTTACCACTGTTTGTCGTGTATTTTGTACACGAGGAGCAGTCCATTTGCTGATTACACTATTTTGCTTGAATACACTATTTTGCCTAAAACGCTTTTTATAACTTCGAATTCTGTCTTATGGTTTGGATTGTTCGTAATTCGTATCTGAGACAAATAGAAATAACATGATCCTCGACATCTAGTTTATCGCACAATATGCATAATCTGTCTTTCCTAACGGTCTCAACATACCTGCCTTTCTCGATATTTAAATTATGGCTAGAAAGTGATATTCGTGTTATTTCACGTATATATTTCTTATTAAGCGAGTTCGTAAGATAAACGTGTCTACAATATATTTGTAATTGTGACATTTTGACGATTCAATAATTTTTTCATGGAATTCTTGTTTAAAAAATTTCAATTAGACAAAGTTTTATTACCGACAATGTGCGTTTAGCATTTTCAAAACCATTATTTTCCCCAAATATTTCCTAATCAAACATATCTTTGTAACATCGTCAAAGGGTTATATTGTCACTGTTCATAAACTTTAACCGATATTTAAAGTAGTAAACGTATGCCAAATATGTATGCTTATATTAGATCCCAGTGAGTGTGTTGAACCAACTATGTCACTTCCGGTTTAAATAAAAATAAATTTCTCACTTACAAAAACTTTTTTGCTGTGTGTTACAGGGGGATTATTTAGAAATATATATTCAAGATTTATGGAAACCTTGTTGAAAATCGTTGGTTTTCCCCTTTAATATAGAAAGTGGATATCTACCCAATTAATATTATATCATAACAGTCCTAGTCTTATTTCGTGATTGAAGAAGTCTTTTGCAAAAGTTGAGATGCACCTTTTCGACATCCTCAGCTTTATAGCTATAGTATTTTGCCTAGACTGGTGGCCAGTCTTCTCCGCACACCAAAAATTGGCCAGTCCTCTCCAAAAAAAACCCGGAAAAAAAACGTTATCTCTAGAGACTGGGCAAATAGAGCTTCAATCTCATCTAGTAGGTCAATCTGCATTATGTAGGTCGTGCACGTGATCACGACATATCTAACATCACGTGATAATAAACATGGCTGTCGACAAACTGGTGTGGATGCGAGATGTTTGTTGTGGATAACAGTTATTGTTATTTAGTGATACTTTAAAGATCTAAGAATTTTGTTGACGGACAATATATGTCGAATGAACTGATACAACGTGTGGGATGGGGTGAATGAACATAAATAATTACACACGACATCATTATAACAAGCCAGTTCATCCGTATCGGGACGAAGCCGAATGGAGACTTTATTTACAAATTCATGTCACGTGACTCGGGCATGCTTGATAACTGTCAATCATTCCAAATAAGGTAGGACGAAAAACATGGCAAGAACGCCCATTTTATTGTGAAGTTCGCAAATTGTCCAGTCTCTGGTGCTGGTTACAGGTTTATTATTTTTTATACAAATTGAAACGAAAATGTTGGTTAACTAAAAATTAATACTTTTATATAAATCGAAATGTAAAATAAATAGAAGAGACTGGGTCAGTCTATATTTTGCCATACGCCTTTTTAAAAGCAAAAGATATATAAGCACCCGTGTTACACATTTTGAAGGAAATACTATATAGAGAGCGAGAGAAATGGGGTCTAACATCCACTTGGTCATTTAGGGACTAACATATGGTTGAATTTTATTTCATTTATTCGCTTGAGCATTTGAGTATTTATAATTGGGAGGAAATCGGGGTGCCCGGAGAAAACCCACAAGTTCAGACCTTGCTCATTTTCATCATGCACAGTGTTTTGTTTGATAAGAGCTAATCCCACTTAACACTGCTTTAATGAAAGCAATACATGTATTATAGAAAACTTATTGCATGACAAACGAGGCTACAAAAATAATACATACAATGTAAACAATACTATTTGTAGACGAACAAAACATTTCCCGTTTTTAATACCTTAAATCACCATCTTAAGTTTTGGGGAAAGACCTCGGATTAAACGAAGGGCTGTCGCTGTCATGTTTCTGTACTTGTGACCAATTTGATTAAACAGGAAGAATATACACGCTCCCCTAAAAGCTCGAGTATCAAAAGCCAATCCAGCAATGGCCAGAGAGGGATTTCTCGAGCCATTGCTTCAGGAATTTGCTTTCCGTGTACAAGCGGGAATCGGAACCGCACAACTTGACTCAATGACTGACAGAAATTTTAAAGATACATGTGTTTGATTATATAGTTTAGGTTGAACAGCTTAATGACCATACACTAACGACATCTAGAACGTTCTTTAACTCAAAATGACCACTTAAAACCCCTAGCAACTCCAATCAATGCAAGACGTCGAGCGCAATGTCTTTTTCAACTCAGAAATTCACGGAGTGATATTAAAATAAAGCAAATCCAGTGAAATAAACTAGGCACAGAGGCGTCAGGATAATTCCATAATATCTAGCCATGTCAAAAGCTTTGTTCATATCTATTTTCCGTATGGGTGGCGTAAGTAATCTATACAGTTAATTTGTCATATTTAAATTGACTAGGGACACGAAAATATTATAATTTTAATAG
Source organism: Patella pellucida (assembly GCA_917208275.1). Classification (NCBI taxonomy): domain Eukaryota; kingdom Metazoa; phylum Mollusca; class Gastropoda; family Patellidae; genus Patella; species Patella pellucida. The sequence goes on from OU795037.1 coordinate 6,803,715, forward strand.
GTATAGTGTGCCTTTAAATACATCATTCTGTCTACATTATGTCTGACTTCGTTTCGTTTTTTATACGCCCAACGTATATTGTCGTCGTCCCTGTCTGTCCGTCCGTCCGGACGTCTGCCCGACCACAATTGTTTGTGAACACACTACAGGTCACAATTTTTATGGTTTATCACCATAAGATTTCGGTTCCTTTCGATATTGGCATATATCGGACCGCAACTTCAAGGATTATGGCCCCTGATTGTACGAAAAATCACATTCTTTTTAGCTTGTTCTCTACCGAACTCTTGTATGTGGGCGTATCCTGCCTGGCAGCCGCTGGATTGTATTCTTCTTCGGTCAGACATGTCGTATCCTTTTTAACGGTTTAGTGGGGTCTTTTTTTATTTCTGCTAATGAGTATAATATTATAAAGATGACATATAGAGAATCTCCTACGTGTCTTTTTTTATCAAAAAATATCAACACAAGTCGATAAAGTAAAAAGAAAAACAGGCTCTGCAAAGTTGTTTTTTTATTTAATCGACGAGTGTTGATAATTTTTTTAATATCAAAAAGACGAGTAGGAGATTTGATTTATCACCTAATTTATCATTTAATCCCTTCTAACTTGCACAAAGAAAGTCCTGTATACACAATACTTCCTCAAACATAACACAAAACGCAATAAATAGTGTGAGCCCATTTATGGAACAAATAGCGACATTAATAACATTCGAGAACATTTGTGATCAATTAAATCTGTGATATACAAAGCTACATGAATTGGTTCTGCTGGTAATGAAGATAGTCGATGAACTGTGCAAAAACGCCCCCATCTGTTAAATGCCGACAAGTATGATTTGTTGGTATTGTCACTCTTCGATTCCAAAAGATATAATGGCATTTTCCGTGCTAACCCCACTAAACCATGATCCTTTGTGTCCACGCTACTTTCAATGACTTATCGAACATTTTCAGATAAATTTAAGCCTGAAAAGAAAAACATATCGTTAATTAAAATCAATTTTAAATGCTAGCATTTTAAATTGTAATGGACTTTTCACGAAAATTCCATTTTACCCCTTTCCCCTGACTATACATCGTGTGTCAGGAAGGGTTGAAACGCCTTTGACGAAATCTACAAATTTATCCTGATCATGTAATAGAGGCTAAAATGGAGCTGATTGCCACTTTGGTACAATCAGAGTGCCTTTAGACCTGTCGGATTTCATTTTGTTGATGACTTTTCCAACTAATTCTGGGGGTGGAACCATCCAATAATTATCGTAACTCCAGCACTGTTGTAAAGCGTCGATAGCCTCAGTGCCGGGAAACCAAACTTTGGAATTAAATCTATTACATTGACTATTGTAATGCGTAGCAAATCTATCTATGGTAAACGGACCCCAAATCTCGTTATAATACCCGAATATATCCTCGTGATTAGACCAGCCGTCATGGTCATAATTTCTGCTGAGCTCATCCGCCTCAATGTTTTGTTCACGGGGAATCCAATTTGGAGTCAACAAAGTATTGTTTGCAATACAAACGTTTCTGATATCAATAGCAATGTCTTGTAAAGATAGTTTACTACTATCCACCTTCAATATATGTGGAACATTTTGATTATCTGAAAACGTATTTACGGTTTTATTGTCTAAAAAGGTTTCAAACGTGTGCATAACTTGTCGAACACATTCAAGCTCTCTCCAAGTGGAGCTCTGAAATCGTTCAAACCCGAACCAGCTTCCACTTATTTCCAAATTCTTCAAACGAGTCTGATTAGCATCGGTTAAATAACCACCAAAACCTTCATCTGAGGCATCACAAAATATCTCAAAATCAAATGCGTCACTCAAATCGACTGCATGAATATTTGTGCCTATATCATTTGCGCCAGCCAAATGCTGGAAGCAAAATCTAAGTTCATTCAAAGCGTTGCATGTAAGTTTTACGCGGGCGTTCCAACTAGCTCGCCTGAGCACGCAATCGTATAAATAACGCGTATACAAACGCACGTTATCACCCATGACAAATTTAATGGATATTATTTGACCTACAATACTGGCCAAAATATTGACACCAAAAATAGTCTTCGCGTCACAACTGACGGCTTTCAATAAAAAAATCAATGGATGCTTTAGCTTTTTTCAATTCTTTCGTTTGTTATATATATTTTACCAAATTCCCTGTCCCAAATGTACCAAAGCCATTGTAATCTTTGGCATGGCAACCAGTTGCATTTTTCATGTGCAATTAAGAATCCTAGCTTTTCAAGTAGATTTCGAACCGCTTGACTAACATTCAAAGCGCCTTTAATAACTGTTGGCGCCACCCAAGCCGTCGTCCAAAAACATTCGGAGTTTCATTCCAAATGATCGGATATACTTTACCACCTCTCTCAAAACTTTTGTAAATATATAACCTGCCGTCGAAATACCGAAAGGTAAAACGGTGTATACGAAATATTCGAAATTACCTTCTGACTCAAGCGCGAAACCCAAATATTGCCTGTGAGCTTGGAAAATACCTATGTGGTGATATGCCGAGCGAATATCGTATGAAAATAAAAAAAAATGTTTCTGGAACAAATCTAACGCTACTTTCGAATCTTCGTATTTAAAACGATATTTGAATAAATGTGGATTGATATGCCTACAATCCAAAACAAGTCTTAGTTTATTGTGTTTGTTCTTAGCAACAGTCAATGGGTTTACTATCCAAGGTTTTGATCAAACCCTCTGAACGCAACCCGTCCTTAATAAATCATCTATCTCAGATTTAACAAAATCAATGTTGTCTAAAGCTGACCTGTTATTACGAACGTAAAATTCCCCAGGTTCTGATTTCAATGGGATTTTATAACCATTTTCTACGACATCTAGATTGTGCGAATTATCGGTTATAGATTTCCACTCGTTCAATCGAGCATTTAACAGTTCTATCGGTGATATAACGGTTCCCGTCAAGTTGTCAAGCACGTGCAAATATGCTTGTGATGTTGGAGTCTTTAACAGTGAGAGAAAACCGGAAGAGTGTTGGCTTAATGACAGTTTGTATACGGTGTTGTCTGCGATATCACCTTAGATGGGAGTGAACGTTAAACCCCAGGAACGAATGAAGGTATACAGCCTTTGACACTGGTGAATCATACTTCGATTTTGTTTGAAAATATAAAGGTTCTATTCTAATCGTCACCGCTGTATATATATGTTGGGATGAAGTAGCTTGATTAATGACTTTATGAGTGGATGAAATTTGACTGCGCGTGATAGTAATGATTTCTTTTGTTTCCCCATCAGGGGATCGGATATACCTTACAGCAATAAGTGTCCTCTTGAATGGAAAAGCAATTAAGATAGCTCGGGGAACGGATGCTCAGATAATATTGGCTTTATGAACGGCGTACTCGTAGAATTTGGCTAATCAGATGAATTAGACTCAAACTGACCTATTAACTTATTTACAATCCATGCACTATGTATCCAAAGCATCCGTAAATTAAACAAAAAATAGTTGACCGTGCAATGGGTAATTATATCAAATCTGCACCGACATCCATATTCATTTATATCTAAAGTAATTAGTACATGTGATATTTTAGTATGGCATTTACGAAAACATTCTTTACGCACCGATAAAACGATTCGATGTATTCATAAAGTTTTTTTGTTTGTTTTACTTTATTCTCGGATAAATATTGAACTTTAAACCTTGTACCACGACTAAACACGTGATGTAAGGAGATAACAGCTGTGACATTTCCTAATTTACATTTTGTCTGGTTACAGAATTAACACGCGATTATCAAGTTTATTTGACCAGGGTACCCTCACAATGAAAGCAGTGGCGTTAACGCCATACCATGACATCAATAAACGTCCTGATGTATGGGTCTAAAAGGTTTAAATACACGCACTTGCTCATGTTTACATATTGATATGATGTTATTAGTAGTTACAAATGGATTACACTATATACCTCTGATGTGCATCTGAAAACGAAGGCTGGTTATATGGTTTCTATATGGGACAGCAACACGTAACACACAAGCACGATGGAAGCCAGAAAACGTCTAAGGCATAAGAAAATTCCAACGAAAAGGGAAGAAAACTCATCCCAGTAAGTGTACCAATAACAACCAAATTTAAAATCAATTGAATTCATGAATTGTGATACATATAGTGTGTAACTACATCTTGTCCGGGGAACACCCCGAACAGCACGTGTCCGGGTTGTTCCGGCCGATCAGTTGTTTCTGACACAAGACAGACATGGGAGCGTAATTAAAACCAGTTTCCTTTCTTCGTATAAGTGTCACATCGACTATATTGTCAAAATCGAAGTGATTCCTTTAGATTCGGTCGAGCGTCACTTTAACCTGACTACTCATCCAACAAAGATTTTTAGTTTTACTACATTTCAGGTCAACCCGGAATAGCGCGAGGGCTAAGGTACCAAAAGATGGGGAGTCCGGGGGCATCCCCCCCCCCCCCCCCCGGCCCGCCTCTAGAAAATTTTGAAATTTGTCGATACCGAGAACGCTGTTAAGAGCGCCTCTAGCATTCCAAGTTCCAACATAAAACCATTCAAAACACATGATAATGAACGAGACTAAAGTCTGATTATTCAAAATTTCCCTAACATGAGCAATTCGTCTCGTAAAATTTTTTTTTTTTAATTTGACATTCAATACACCAATCTTCATCAAGGAAATAGCATAAGCTTTTTGGAAGAGACAGTAGATTTAGAGACACGAATCTTGCAAGAGCTCATATTCAGGAGCAAGTGTTGACGAGACATTATAATGAGACTATAATCGACCGAAATAATTGATGCGATGATCATATTTCACAATAAATTCAGACAATTTTTTCACAATGTCTATTTCGTCCATTCTCAACTTGTGAATTTTGGTAAATAGTCGATTGTTCGGGGTGGAAGTGGACGTTTAACCCAGATACGACGACGAGATCGAGAGTGCGAGAGCCAGATAGCAATTACATATCTATCATTTAAAAATGAATAGACTAGTAAAAAGGTTGTCACTTAAATAAGATACAGCGATTCACTAAGTACAAGATTAATGAACAATAAAATTGAGGGATGGTGTGGTGCCGGAATATTCACGAACTTTAGCAGATGTCTTGGCATTTATAGATGGGGGATGTCTGCTTTACAGTTCACACAATGGGTCACTGGTTTCTTCTTCTCCCCCAATATTCCAAACTCGACGGCTCATGTTGGCGAGGAATGTTTTACTAACGTCAGTATCGTAGAAACTCCTATAAATGCAAGCAATCGTAGAAATGTAAAAGTTAGTGTCTTGGAACAATTTCCGTAATTATGTCTGTGATAAAGAGTTTTGATTTACCAATACCGTGAATGCACTCGCATCTCTATATTCTATGGAGTTTATTGACCTCGAGCTCCTGAATGTATAATATTATTTGGGGATTATGGATGAAGATGTTGGTAAGACTGTCGGAAATTACCATTACAGGTTACACAGATTACATTATAACCTCGCTTCCCTTTGCACTGATCCCTTGATAATTGGATTCACGTCCTGATCATTCATCAAAGGTGCAACAAATTCAAATATTCAAATATCAAGTTATATTTTCTTCTCGTGGTAAAAATAATGAATTGAAATCGGATGTAAACCTTTCTGCATCCAAAACCCTACCAATCAAGAAGCGCATACGTCCGATAAGCGGCGTTTCCTTTCCGCCTACTCGTCGTAGAATTTTAAAGAGACATTTATGGAAAGTATAGACACCCAATCTTACTAGAAAAATACTGGATTACCCGAAAACACCCACTGGGCAAAAATGCCAGGGTATGACTAAGTAGCTTCACTGGGGAGCGGTTGTTATTTCTTGATCAAATGGTTAGGCTATTTTGGGGGACATTGCGGGATGTCAACGTACAATAGACTCTGCAATTACACGGCGGAAAAAGAGGTTTACAGAAAATAAATAAGAATTTTATTTTGCCTCAATAAGTATGATAAATGGACAGTAAGTAATGAAAAATACATTCTGAAAAATGGACCCTGTCTCAATAATAATAATAATAATCGCGTCATTTTACAAGGGTAGCAAATTAGGCCCGAGGCCTTGTTCCAATTTGGCACTTGGCTCAGATCGTGCGAATGATTTCGATCATTACTGGAGGAAGAAACCGAAGAACTCGAGGGGAAACCTGTCTGGTCGGACGGGAGACGAGAATTGAGGTGACGGATATTATTGCAGTGTATTTATAGCTTGGAGTATCTCACAGTCTGTACGTCTGGAAAGTATCTTTGAATATCAGCTGGTGTCATTCTGCAAGCACGGTAGTTTGTATTCGGTGCCTACCATCTGAATGGCTAGAGAGTTTTCAATTAGCCCCAACATTGGCTCTACACCTACACTTCATTATTGTTCCCCGCCTTTCGAAGAAAGCAGGGGACTATTAATGGGTCCACCCGTCCGTCTGTCTGTCACACTTTTTGGGATACAATAACTCTCCGTCTAATAGAGCTAGAATGTTCAAACGTGGTGTATGTGTTTATAAGGTCAATGCCTTGATGGAGTGTGAAGATGAGCATTTTCTGCTTAAGGTAAGTAGAGATAATCAATTTGATTGGTTGATGCTTTCGGACATGATAACATCATTTCTAATTAAGTGAGAGTGATGAACCTCGATGTATAGTTTTATTACATTAATACCTTGACTAAGTTCGATAATGAGTATTTTCTGCTCAGGGTAAGCAAAGCGATACGACTTTGGTACACAATAACTCTCCTTTTAATTGAGGTAGAATGTTTTAACTTGACATGATGTTCATTATGTGAATTTCGCGACAGAGTTCAATGATTAACATTTCAAGCTAAAGCTAAACAATTTCATTGGTCGATGCTTTGGGACAAGATAACTTAGATTTTATCTGATAGAGAGTGATGAAACTTAGTGTATAGTTGATAATAAGTTTGATTGCTCGATACTTTGGGAAAAAAAGTAAATGTGCGATTAATATGTGTCATCTATTGTATTACAACTATCAAGGATTATTTTACGTGCATCATTGCGTGTATACGGGACCTCGATTTCCCTCCACTTCAAACGACTAGACGACGGTCCGAGTCAGACCTCACAGGACGCACCATTAGCATGGGGATACCACGCTGAAATTTCCTGGGGAATTTTCTCGAGCAACTAGGTATGAGAGGTATAATGCGTGCGCTTTAGGTCGTGTAATCTCTCATTGAGTCAAGTGGCATGGTGTTGAGTCCATGCTTATACGTGACAACTCAACCTAACGGGTTTGCTCTGGGGCCTGTTTCACGAAATTTTAACTAAGATAAAATCCGATTTTAGTAATTCGATTGGATAGTATTAGATTGATTTAAGCGCTTAGCCAATCAGATTTAAGTATGTACTAAAATTTGGATTTTATCTTAAGTTAAAATTTCGTGAAACAGGCCCCTGACTGCTAAAGAACATGCGAATAATTGAAATAAGATTTACGATTCTCACCTGACTTACTTAGCCACCGTTTCTAGCATATCAAAAGAGGGGCGATCTATCGGAATACAGAACTGTTTACAATACTATGGATAATATTAGTTTTCATTTTTTTTTATTGGTTGTTTTTGTCATTTTTAGAAAGAATTATTTTGACCGAAATAAAGGAAACAAAGTATTGATAATATCCCCGTATACACAGTCTATCTCGATCGTAAATCTACATTGGGCGCCAACTATCTGGGCATATATTCGTTATCTAGCAACGCTACTACGACGGTTTTACATACATTCACTTGATATGATCCATGGATAGCGTAGGCTCAATGAATAAGTTGGCAAGCCCGCTAACTAGAATGTCTCGTATTTCCTCCCAGGGTTGGACGAAAAAGTTCCTCGTAATTTTCCTGCGTGGTTTTCCTTGTCAATGGTACAGAACGGGGGCCTCTCAAGGATTGAAACACGTAAAACAACCCTCTACAATTTGAATTCAAAAGAAGAAATTTGCCTAATAGCACAACTTAGTCCGTATGTCCGTCTTCATTAACCAATACAAATCGGTGAAGAACAGTAGAACGTTAAACCCCATTTTATTTCGATTCATTTGATATGCTCTATTCTGTCACTCAAAAATAACAATAAGGTCAAATTGAAAACAACGAAAATATAAGATATATTTATGCTAACAGAGTATTTATTGTTTTTAACAAATAGATATTTATTTAAACCTTAAACATCGATGGTATTATCTATAAAACCACGCTTCGTTTACACGTTATACCGTTATGAAACTAAGAAAATGGGTAAAACAATGAGATCTTAATCCTTTAGTGGCGTTGTTTTCATACAGAACTGTGCTAGTTATGTAATGAATTCTTACTAAACTAACAAGTTAATTGCGTGGTTTGTGGGTCTTTGCAATAAACTATTATTTCATTTTTTTCTGATTGAAAAGTTAATAAAATTAACATATTTAGCTTATGGCAACAAACGTTATTATTTTCATGCCGTCACATTTTTTTTAATTAAAACTTATTCATTCGGGAAAAGATTGGATATTTTTCTGCTAAACAAAAACAGAAAAAACGGAAATGGAATCGATTATATAATTCATTTTTACTTCTCTGCATGAAAAAGAAAATTACAAAGGGGGCTTAGGGAGTATTTCACATTTTCTAAGAAAATCAAAACTTAATTATTTCTATGTCTTTTGCTCAATAGGTTATCAACTCACTATTATACGACCATGGGCATTATTCCCACCCTTAAAAACCATTGACACAGGACATAATTAATTACCTCCCATTGCCTCAATGCATAAGCTCCCTTCAAACGTTGGAATTTGAAGATGAAATTATATTTTTGCCAATTTCTAAGCTGGTAATAGTTAACTTAATTAAAGGATTAATTTAATTATTCTTTAACAAGGTATGACTGTTTATGGATACCATCTAATTTAAGGCTTTATTTTAATAAATTTTAAAAAATATAACTTAAAAATTTGAAATTGTTACTTTAACATGCACAAAGCAGGACTGAAATACAATTGGCTTAAGCTACAAATTTGCAATTATTTATATCTTCTTGTTTTTGTATGTAGATCATGAAGCAATAAAGATCGCGTTCGTATCGCAGAGTTGTTATCTGTAAGATATGTGGTGAAGCGTTTAGGTTTCAATAGCGCGACAGATATTTCAGAGATAAAATCATTAGAACAAACACAATATGTGGACATAATTATTACCAACGTAATATCGCGGCATCTATCACGCTAGTACGAGAGCGTAAAGGGGTCAATAGCGCGAAAAATATCGCGATATCAATAAGGTATTATGTCAACATATTGTGATCGCTGAAATCTTTTTAACCCCGAAAAGACAATTGTTGCTGAGTTAATTGAACCAACGCGCCATGCTGCTGTACTGACGCAGTGTAAATATTCCATTTCGTCGTAGTATGTGTCGATATTTCGCATGGTCATTAATTGAATATGTTGACAAACCTTCACTTTCAGAGTAGCAACATCTTAAAGCAAATGTACACATTTAAAACGAGATACGGACATACAACATAGCGCGTTGGTAAAATGAATATCGGCAACAATTGTCTTTTCAGGGTTAAAATCATCTCAACGATCACAATATGCAGACATGTTACCATATTGATATCACGATATCTTTCGCGCTAGTGACGCGTATACGCTTCCATACGCCATTGACCCATAATATTGCGGTATCTATCGACCTATTGACCCCTATACGCTTCCATAGGCCAACCATTACTGAACATGCTGTAGGCCTGAAAAAAATGTATTATAATATGTTCCATTAAAAGTCAACAATAATTGGATAATTTTTGCTCAATGTTTCCATTTTTGATATGGCGTTACAATTCCAAGATGGCGGCGATCACGTTATGTTCGGTTGGATACTTATTGTATGAGTTAATTATAGTATATAGTGGGATGGTTTCAGTGAGTGTGTTGCTCCTTTATGTCTCCAGCAAATTCAGAAAAGAAGTAACTTAATAAGCTGTACAATGGAAGCATCTGAATTTAAAAACTAGTATGTATAGCCCTAGATAATTACGCATATTTATGAATCTAATTGCTCGAGTCACACGTGACACAATTATATGGAATACAAGCTATTAGAAGTTTATTTCTGGCGTTTAATGTATAATGCGCGCTTCCATGTGCGGTGATAACGCAGAGGTTTTTTTCCTGTGGGGTGAAACCGGGGTAAATCAGTCGGGTTTGGAAGGCGACCTTATCTCCAAGCCACATACGCTTGACCGCAAATAAAGTTGACCGGCCAGTTAGAGCTCGAAGCGCAACACTCTAGGCCACTCTCATGCATTTGAAGGAATTAAATTAAAATTTCTTACTACTGCTTGACTATATATTAAGAAAAGTTATTTTAATCCCTTCAGGTGCCCGTGTGAAAACATTAATATACAACAGGAGATACAAAAGCGGATTGAGAAGCCATTAGTAATATGTTAAAGAAATAGAAACCTTTTATAACTTTTAGTATGAAGTGTTTAATGGATATTAATCTGACATTTTATTACTTGATATTATAGTCAACAACATTATATATATGTCTCGTGTTGAACTCACAACTCAAAGTTAATGTTACTGAATGTCGGAATAAAAAGGTTAAATACAAAGCTAAAGTCTAAAGATCATACAACACAACCAAACGTACTTTTATCTGAAACACATACGAATGTACTATATTATGGACAAGGAAGCAAGCATGACGACGTCATCGAAGTTCGTTCGGGGACAAGCATGAAAAGTCTCATGCTTAAAGATGCATTCCCGGGTACAAACTTTGTGATTTGATGATATATTTGGACTAAAAACATATTTAAAGTAACCAATCTATCAAAAATTTGCATCAATTACCTTTCAAAACTTTGTTTTCGCCGTGGATACCTATAGCTACAAGTAAGCTGTTGTTAGGCGCAATGTCTGCCAACTTAGTTTCATTGTGGGAGGGTCCATTTTTCAAAATGTATCTATCATTACTTACTGTACATTTATCATACTCATTGAGGCCTAAGTAATTTCTTAATTATTTGTGTCAACTTCTTTTTCCACTGTTTAATTGCAGAGTCTTTTGTACGTTGACAACCCTCAATGTTTCCAAAACCGCCTAACCATTTGAGCAAGAAACAACCACTGCTCCCTGACCTAAGCTAGCAGACAATAAGCCAGCAAAACCTGTCGGGTTGACAGTTAGTGATTCCCTGACAGTATTGCCTAGTGCTTGCCCCATGGGCGATTTTTGCGTAGTCCAGTATTTTTCTAGTAAGATTGGGTGTCTATACTTTCCATAAATACCAAATTTGCCATACTTTTATTGGAAATAACCACCTGATAAATACTTTGCTGGGAACTCATCTTTAAGCTTTATTTAAATAGCATTGCGACCGACCAGAAGACCAACCAGAAACATACGCAGCTGGGACAAAGATTCTGGTTCGAAATCATATTGATCCAAATACTAACCAAATTGTTCAAATCTCACGCCAACATCTATACCTCTCGTAAATAAAACATGCTGTGGTTTGTGAGCACGCGCAATCTAATCTGGTGTACTTTTCAGTGTTAAAAATATCATAATAACAAAAGTACTTCCTTGACAAGAGTACTTTATGATTGAAAAGTTAATAAAATTAACATATTTAGCTTATGGCAACAAACGTTATTATTTTCATGCCATCACATTTTTTTTAATTTAAACTTAATCATTCGGGAAAAGATTGGATATTTTTCTGCTAAAAAAAACCAGAAAAAACGGAAATGGAATCGATTATATAGCGAGTATTTCACATTTTCTAAGAAAATCAAAACTTAATTATTTCTATGTCATTTGCTCAATAGGTTATCAACTCACTATTATACGACCATGGGCATTATTTCCCACCCTTAACAAGGTATGACTGTTTATGGATACCATCTATTTTAAGGCTTTATTTTAATAATTTTAAAAAAAATATAACTTAAAAATTTGAAACTGTTACTTTAACATGCAATTATCAGGACTGAAATACAATTGGCTTAAGCTACAAATTTGCAATTATTATATCTTATTATTTTTGTATGTAGATCATGAAGCAATAAAGATCGCGTTCGTATCGCAGAGTTGTTATATGTAAGATATGTGGTGAAGCGTTTAGGTTTCAATAGCGCGACAGATATTTCAGAGATAAAATCATTAGAACAAACACAATACGTGGACATAATTATTACCAACGTAATATCGCGGCATCTATCACGCTAGTACGAGAGCGTAAAGGGTTTAATAGCGCGAAAAATATCGCGATATCAATTATGTCAACATATTGTGATCGTTGAATTCTTTTTAACCCCGAAAACACAATTGTCGCTGAGTTATTTTAACAAACGCGCCATGCTGCTGTACTGACGCAGTGTAAATATTCCATTTCGTCGTAGTATGTGTCGATGTTTCGCATGGTCATATATGGAATATGTTGACAAACCTTCACTTTCAGAGTAGCAACATCTATCTTAAAGCAAATGTACACATTTAAAACGAGATGCGGACATACAACATAGCGCGTTGTTAAAATGAATATCGGCAACAATTGTCTTTTCAGGGTTAAAATCATCTCAACGATCACAATATGCAGATATGTTACCATATTGATATCACGATATCTTTCGCGCTAGTGACGCGTATACGCTTCCATACGCCATTGACCCATAATATTGCGGTATCTATCGAGTTATTGACCCCTATACGCTTCCATAGGCCAACCATTACTGAACATGCTGTAGGCCTGAAAAAAATGTATTATATGTTCCATTAAAAGTCAACAATAATTGGATAAAATTGCTCAATGTTACCATTTTTGATATGACGTTACAATTCCAAGATGGCGGCGATCACGTTATGTTCGGTTGTATACTTATTGTATGAGTTAATTATAGTGGGATGGTTTTGAACAGTGAGTGTGTTGCTCCTGTATGTCTCCAGCAAATTCAGAAAAGAAGTAACATAATAAGCTGTACAATGAAAGCATCTGAATTTAAAAACTAGTATGTATAGCCCTAGATAATTACGCATATTTATGAATCTAATTGCTCAGAAAAGAAGTAACATAATAAGCTGTACAATGAAAGCATCTGAATTTAAAAACTAGTATGTATAGCCCTAGATAATTACGCATATTTATGAATCTAATTGCTCGTGTCACACGTGACACAATTATATGGAATACAGGCTATTAGAAGTTTATTTCTGGCGTTTAATGTATAATGCGCGCTTACATGGACGGTGATAACGCAAAGTTTTTTTTCTGTGGGGTGAAACCGGGGGAAATCAGTCGGGTTTGGAAGGCGCCCTTATCTCCAAGCCACATACGCTTGACAGCAAACAGAGTTGACCGGCCAGTTAGAGCTCGAAGCGTGACACTCTAGGCCACTCACATGCATTTGTAGGGATTAAAATAAAATTTCTTACTACTGCTTGACTATATTAAGAAATGTTATTTTAATCCCTTCAGGTGCCCGTGTGAAAACATTAATATACAACAGGAGATACAAAAGCGGATTGAGAAGCTATTAGTAATATGTTAAAGAAATAGAAACCTTTTATAACTTTTAGTATGAAGTGTTTAATGGATATTAATCTGACATTTTATTACTTGATATTATAGTCAACAACATTATATATATATATGTCTCGTGTTGAACTCACAACTCCAAGTTAATGTTACAGAATGTCAGAATAAAAAGGTTAAATACAAAGCTAAAGTCTAAAGACCATACATCACAACCGAACGTACTTTTATTTGAAACACATACGAACGTACTATATTATGGACAAGGAAGCAAGCATGACGACGTCATCGAAGTTCGTTCGGGGACAAGCATGAAAAGTCTCATGCTTAAAGATGCATTCCCGGGTACAAACTTTGTGATTTGATGATATATTTGGACTAAAAACATATTCCGAGTAACCAATCTATCAAAAATTTGCATCAATTCCCTTTCAAAACTTTGGCGCAATGTCTGCCAACTTAGTTTCATTGTGGGAGGGTCCAATCCATTTTTCAGAATGTATCTATCATTACTAACTGTACATTTGCCATTCTCATTGAAGCCTAAGTAAATTCTTAATTATTTCTGTCAACTTCTTTTTCCATTGTTTAATTGCAGAGTCTTTTGTACGTTGACAACCCTCAATGTGTCCAAAACCGCCTGACCTAAGCTAGCAGACAATAAGCCAGCAAAACCTGTCGGGTTGACAGTTAGTGATTCCCTGACAGTATTGCCCAGTGCTTGCCCCATGGGCGATTTTTGCGTAGTCCAGTATTTTTCTAGTAAGATTGGGTGTCTATACTTTCCATATATACCAAATTTGCCATACTTTTATTGGGATAAATACTTTGCTGGGAACTCATCTTTAAGCTTTATTTAAATAGCATTGCGACCGACCAGAAAGACCAACCAGAAACATACGCAACTGGGACACAGATTCTGGTTCGAAATCATATTGATCCAAATACTAACCAAATTGTTCAAATCTCACGCCAACATCTATACCTCTCGTAAATAAAACATGATGTGGCTTGTGTGCACGCGCAATCTAATCTGGTGTACTTTTCAGTGTTAAAAATATCATAATAACAAAAGTACTTCCTTGACAAGAGTACATTATAATTACTCTTCTATTGATAGGTTCTATAAATCTGACTTAGTCAGCTTTACTGATTTTTCCTGTATATAAACACTTTTAGAGATTAATATCAAATATAAAAGCTCTTTTATTATCAAAGACAAAAATCATTACATTCTCAGAAATAGTAACGCGGAAAATAGGGATTTCCGGACATCTGATATTTATTATAATAATTTAATAAAGACATCTCTGGTTTTGTTGAGCGATCGATTAGTATTGTATAGCACGGGGTTATTTACAATGTTATTAACAAAAACGTTGAGTTCATTTTGTCAATAAACCAAACACCATATTGCCAATTGGAGTCATTAGTTGCCACATTAACTCGACTTTCGAAGTTTATATAAGTAATGCATGTAAACGAATCGATATCGTTCTCGTGAGAATGTAACTTATTTTCACTCCGCGTCCAAATTAAATATTATGATACGGTTTTAGTAACTATTACAAGATAACGTAAAGGTTTTCTTTCTTTTAAAGTCTAATGGACAATGTAATATTCCAAAATAATGTTAAGGGTTTCTTTATTTTCAGATCTAATGGAAAGGTTAATTCAGCAGATAATTTCCATTTTGAGATTTGGTTGCTATTGGCTTTAGAGAATTGGATATTTGATTTCGGGCGGCCGATAGCAGCCGTAAGTAAGAATGAAATGATCTGTCCAAGGTCCCAAGGTCCGTTTAAAAATTAGCCACGTGACTTTGTAGACAATTATAGACTAGTTATGGTGTTCCTCAATGATTACTCCCTCGATTCCAATAGATAGTAAATAGGCTGTTAAAATATTGTTAAAAAGCGCGGATAAATCATTGACGTCAGTGTAAACTCGTTTGTTTTACCTAGCGAAATTTAGTGAGTATTGCCACTGGTTGATGTCATCTAGAGTAGTGAACTTTGTTTCTTACCTTGTTGTTATTATATCGACATTACAAGCAAGTGATTCGGGCTGCATTTTTGCTTGCTGTTAGCGAATTTGTATTGACCACTAAAAATACAAAAATATGACGGCGTCACCATCACACTGCACAAGCAGAAATATCCGATTCGCTCATTTAGCCAGGGGCCCAATTTCGATGGTTAATTTGACAATATTGTCGTGACGTCTACTTTTTGACTTACAGATTCTAAAGGGTCGAAAAGTGGAAATCAAGAATGACAGTTATAGGTTTCCGTAGTATTTTGGACTTTTTAACATTGTGTTATCGACCCTTCCGACAATAGAAATGCAATTTAACGGTTCTCTTTCATAATCAACGAGTTTTCGGAGCAAACAGACGGTTATTATGTGGGTCGATGATCTGTGTATAGCAGGTGTAGGGTGCTGCGTAATAGTCAGCGGATGTCAGGCTAAATAATATAATAGTAAATGCAGGAGGACTGCACTACACACAAAACAAATGTATTTTATTAAAGATATATTTAATCACTTTTAGTGTAATTGACTCTTGTATTATATAAACATACATTTGACATTTATATTATATAAAAAATACTTTTAATAATTATCAACTTGTATCGCTTGCCCCAGGTGAAAGTTTTGTTATTAGTGTATAAATGTTAAAATAATTTGGCTCCCTTATATTTGTCTGAACTTTTGACAAACTATAAACCCAAACGTGCGCTAAGGTCGCATGGCAAAAATATACCTGCTGATCCCAAAACAAAACTAAAACAATTTGATGATAAAAGTTTCAATGCTGCTGCACCTTGCCTTTGGAATCAGTAACCAGTAAACATTAAAGAATCTTAGACTTTCACAATCTTTAAGTCACAACTAAAAACTCATTTGTTTAAACTCTATTATCCAGATTAGAAACAGGTTATTTATGTGTGTTTTTAATGGCGAGAGATTCTTGAAATGTTGCGCTTTGAGCATGCGTATATGGATGGATTATTAAGCGCGTTACAAATATACATTATTATTATTATTATTAGACCGACGTTTCGGTGGAATAAGTTAAAGGGCTAACTTGTGCTGACGGAGTTTTGGGGAATGGTCAGTAGCGGATTATCATTGAGGCTGGTGAGGCTGCAGCCTCAGGCCCAAAGATTTTTTAGACTTGTCTGATACGATAAAAAATGCATAGACAATGAATGTTAGGGGGTTGTGTTTAGGCCCAACTGGAATCAACATAGGCCCTGACCCGAAATTAATTAGGCCCACGACATTTTAAATATGTCCTATCGCAACTGCCGCCTCAGGCCTATGCGGGGTTTAATCCGCCACTGGGAATGGTTCCCTCTTGTCACTGCAGGACAGCTGGCTTAGCATTAGACGAATAGTCGCTCAGATGTGAGGAAAAAACAGAGACACCGTGTACTCTTAGAAGATCCACTGTCAGCTTGAATTTGATATTAGAGTAGAACGCAGTGTCGCTAACCGAACACCATTTCCGTCATAGTACAATGTAACCTTTGGGCTATGTCAGTATTCATTAGCCCATTGTGAGCAGAACAGTAGGACGTTAATTAAACCCCATTTCATTTACTTTTTGGTGTTATTCTTCCCTTTCAAAAACACAATGTGATATCCCTATATTCAACATAACTGGGTAATGTCTGTGTCTGACAATTCTATTGACTGGATTGGTAAATGTTTTTTTTACGATTTGGCTTAATCCAGAGCGGTTTGGTTGTTGTTGCGTTATTCTTCTATAATAAAATATGAGGATTGTTGTTTTCAGTCATATGTTCCTCTGGAGTGGTCTCCCTTGAATCGTATGAGCGTTGGTGATTATTTTCATATGGCGTATAATGTTATCACACCTTTCTGTTTATTGAAGGTAAACAACTTTAAACTATTTTATACATTTAAAAATGTACTTTCATATAACGACTTAACCTCCGGCCCCTGTTCCGCCTTTTTAAAATTGATGATTTTCTTTTGTTGGTGGGCCTGGCAAGGGACAAAATATAGACCGTCTGAATTGACGAAAACACAATACAAATTGGCCTGTACGTAAAATTGATAGATGCAATTCGAAATAAGACTATGCGGTAGTGCCTCTCCCGACAGGCAAAATTGCCCTTATAGCACACTGCATCGCTTATTCCCGTCATCATTAGCCTAGTCGAAGCAGAACATTCGGACATTTGAAACTCCATTTCCTTTCATTTCTTTCATGCATGGTTATACTTTTTAATATATTTTTAAATAGTTATTAGAAAAGAGTCCTAAAAAGATATCCTCAACGGTAACGTATCTAACGGTTATAACATTTGTGATGGGTGCCAGTATTCACTTGGTCGGAGACTCGGTTAATCATAGACTAGGTCATGTCGGATACCTGCATCATCTGTCAGTCCAGGATAATCCCATCATGAAAACTCTTCGGCCTCCAGGTTTGGTAAGTTTCTGCTATTATGATGTAATCTTTTATATTTTCGACACTGAATTTATGTCACCGAAACATCATGAGTAGCAGGACGTGTCTACATCTACAAGCTATAAAAGCATTAGACACAATCTTATTTGCTTGCATAATATTCAAAATAACGACGGGCGACAGGGCCATATTGCCCATATCGTTTGAATAAATCAGATTCCAATTATGTCATATAAGTCTAGCTTAAACATACATTGCATGCCTTTCTTTAGGACTGAAATTTTACTAAAACTATCAATTAGACATTTATAAGCATTGCAAGACCATAATCAACTCTCGATGCCACCCGATGCTTCTGTGTTTCATTAGATTGAATCCGATCTAGAGCAATTAATGATTGAGGGTAAAAATGAATTACGAGACTTTTTATACGCCCACATTTTCATGTGGACGTATTATGTCGTCGCCCCTGTTCGTCTGTCCGTCCGTCCGTCCGTCCGTCCACAATTGTTTGTGGACTCTCTACAGGTCACAATTCTTGTCCGATTTTGACGAAACTTGAAATATAGGTTTATCCCCAAAAGATCTCGACTGCTTTCGATATTGACATGTATCGGATCAAAACTTCATGGATTATGGCCCCTGATTGTACGAAAAATCACGTTTTTAGCTTGTGGACCCTATAGAGGTCACAATTTTGAACCGATTTTAATGAAACTTGACATGCATGTTTATAACCCAAAGATTTCGGTTCATTTCGATATTTGCGCCTATCGGAACGTAATTTCCTGAATTATGGCCCCTGATTGTCCGAAAAATCACCTATTTTAGCTCGTGGTACCTCAGGAGGTCAAAATTATTATCCGATTTGAAAAACCGTTCGATTATATCACCGTGACACCCTAAGAAAGGTTGAGTTCGAATTTCGTAAAAATCAGACCAAAATTACCATACAAAATGGCCGCCGTTCGTACGCGAATATTGTTAAAAAATGGTATATCAAGGTTGTGGACCCTGTAGAGATCACAATTTTAATTCGATTTTGATGAAACTTGAAATGCATGGTTATAACCCAAAGATCTTGGTTCCTTTCGATGTTTGCGCATATCGGATCGTAACGTCCTGAATTATGGCCCCTGATTATACGCAAAATCGCCTTTGTTTAGCTTGTGGTTCCTCTAGAGGTCACAATTATTATCCGATTTAAAAAATCGTTTGATTATATCACCGTTACACCCTAAGGAAGGGTGAGTTCGAATTTCGGAAAAATTGGACCAAAATTACCATACAAAATGGCCGCCGTTTGTATGCGAATACTGTTGAAAAATGGTATATCAAGCTCGTCGACCCTGTAGAGGTCTCAATTTTAATTCTATTTTGACAAAACTTGAAATGCATGGATATTACCAAAAGACTTTGGGTCTTTTTGATATTTGCGCATATCGGATCGTAACTTCCTGAATTAATGCCCCTGATTATACGCAAAATCGCCTTTGTTTAGCTTGTGGTCCCTCTGGAGGTTACAATTATTATCTGATTTAAAAAATCGTTTGATTATATCACCGTTACACCCTAAAGAAGGTTGAGTTAGAATTTCGGAAAAATCAGACCTAAATTGCCATACAAAATGGCCGCCGATCGTACGCGAATACTGTTTAAAATGGTATATCAATGTTGTGGACCCTGTAGAGGTCACAATTTTCATTTGGTTTTGATGAAACTTGAAATGCATGGATATAACCCAAAGATCTTGGTTCCTTTCGATATTTGCGCATATCGGATTGTAACTTCCTGAATTATGGCCCCTGATTATACGCAAAATCGCCTTTGTTTAGCTTGTGGTTCCTCTAGAGGTCACAATTATTATCCGATTTAAAACATCGTTTGATTATATCACCGTTACAAGCTAAGGAAGGTTGAGTTCAAATTTCGGGAAAATAGGACCAAAATTACAATACAAAATGGCAGCTGTTTGTAAGCGAATACTTTTAAAAAATGGTATTTCAAGGTTGTGGACCCTGTAGAGGTCACAATTTTAATTTTGATTTTGATGAAACTTAAATTGCATGTTTATAACCTAAATATCTTGATACTTTTCGATATTTGCGCATATCAAATTGTAACTTAATGAATTATGGCCTTTGATTGTAGGAAAAATCACTTTCGGTTTTGCTTGTTCTCTATCCATCTCTCGAAAATGTGGGCGTATCCTGCCTGGCAGCCGCTGGTTTAATTTTCGCAACAACGGCAAGAGTAAAGTAATTCAACTGCGAAAACCTTAAGTATTTTTATATTGTAGCTTCGAATCACCAGAATGCTTTTCCTTTTAAAAATATAAACCTTTCTGTACTTCCAATTTTTTTTTATATTAATTTCTATTGCATTTAACATAACACACAGGCATTTAGAATAGGTCAAGTCTATCGTTAATTTATCTTCTTCGCCGTCTACAGTTGAACGCACTCTTGTCTTTGCTATCTTGTGCGCATTTATAATAGGCGAACTCGATTAAATGTTCTCAATCCCAAAATTAGGGACAATCAGGTCAAACGCGTGATCGACGAGAAAATATAAATATCTCATCCAACCCTGCAGCCGAAACCTGTACGTCAAAATTCTATTCACACCACCTGCGTCGTCGGACTGACAGAACTGAACTCCGCGTCACTCGGTCCGTAGGGTGACCATACTTATTTGTCATTTAGGTTCAATCGGCATGCACAACGAATGTTTCTAACATGTGCTCGATAGGAATATTTTTACGAGTGTGAATTCGTGGATATTCCTGAGTATTTGTCATCACTGTCGTACAAGAGATTGAAATTATCAAAGTAATCAACACAGACCGGCGTCGTATATAGCGAGTTTTAATCTCGTAGATAATTGATTGGTGATTGTTTACTTGTTAATCTTTTGTGGCTTCACACCCATTGAATTTTAATCTCACCGATAATTGGGTGCTTCACACGCACCGTTTGAAGGACGGATTATACGGTGTCGATTCAATGCTGATTGTTGTCGAAATCCGTAACTGACAGAATCCGGACTTATCAGATTTCTTTTGGCTGAAGTAATAAGGAAATAAATCGACACATGAAAATTATGTCGGATGTCACAGATATCCGGAGTGATCAGACATTGGATGTGACAGAGTCCACTGTATTATAGTGGGAACTGTCAGCACTTTATCTAATCCTCCATAATGTATCTTTAAGTAAACACACCCGACTACAAAGTTAAAATTGCAAAAGATTCCGAAGGGATGTTTAAGGGACAATAACACTCTTGCTGGCTTGACAGGTCCAGAAAAAAATAGCCTTATTCTAACTACAAGATGTTTAAGTGTCCTACCTGTTGTGTAAATTATCCATTACAACCTATCTTACTTGTCCATGTTTTTCGAAAATATGTTTAAATCCAAGTTGCATTTGAAAGTGCTTACGTAAGGCTTTTCAAACCATGTTATGGCATGTAGTTGAATTTTTCCAATTTTTAAAATTAGGTGTGTTAAGATGAAATTTGTATCATTTTTCAATTAAAATATTGTAAAATAATACAAATTGTTGACCAGAATAAAGATTGGGACATATAATTCAGTTACAACAAGAGTGGTTTTGGGGCTTTAAACTACTCTAACCCGGTCTATATATTTTTTCAAGTAAATTTTTGTGTAGATATAATTTACATATTCTGTTACAGGTGAATTGTTTTGAATTACTTTATTCATTTGATGAAGAGATTGGACATCTAATGTGGTAAGTGATGATCTCTTTAAGCGGTGGCGGATTAAGCTCCACCAAGGCCTGAGGCGGCAGTTGCTGGAGGGCCTATTTAAAATGGCGTTGGCCTAATAAATTTCGGGTCAGGGCCTATGTTGATTTCCGTTGGGCCTAAACCCCACCCCCTAACATTCATTGTCTAGGCGTTTTTAATCGTATCAGACAAGTCTAAAAAAAATTTCTCATCAGCCTCAATTATAATCCGCTACTGGCTTTAAGGCTTTACATGCACATATAGTATGAAATTAAATTTGTATAAGATATAAGTACTTCAATTTAGACACGAACAACCAGAATAACAGGCATAACTGTATGAAAACCATTCTAAAAATGATAGAAATGAAATGAAATGGGGTTTAATCTTCTACTATTCTGCTCCTGGCCGGGCTAATGAAGATGGGTATACGCCCAGATAGCGGCACTGCGACCTATTCGTACATTAACTTCTAACTGCTAGGGATTTTTTTACGAGCACGCCAATATGTACACGGGACCTCGGTTTTTCGTCGGTTTCAGTGTCAGGCCCTTGTTTTGTACTACTGACAAGGGGGACCATACCGGCAGATCTTGAATAACTTTCTCCGTCGAATGTAGTAGGTATCGAACACCAGATCTCCAGGTTGGCGAGTCAATGTCTTACCCACCTAGCCCAGGCCCGTAGCCAGGAAGTTGGGGTTTTTTTTGGGGGGGGGGGGGGGCAAAGATGTTTTCAGGAGGGCCAATTAGCATGGGCATCTGCATGAATTTTGCGGTAAAGACCAATTTTCATGTGATATTGGGGGGGGCAAGACTCAGTATTGGGAGGGCAGTCCCCCCCCCCGTGTCACCCCCTGGCTACGGGCCTGACCTAGCCACCATGGCTCCCTGGGACGGGTAGACATCTGAAGTAGATTGACGGGACCAGTGGAATATTCACGAATAGAATCGTCGTACATCATTCGACATTATAAATTATCAAACTTTTCCGTCCATTAGTGTGGGGATTTATTGGTTGTATTTTTTCTTGCAGGTACATTCCCTTCTTCTTCAGTTTATTTCTGTATTTTATGGGGTCGTTTTTGCCATCAAGTCAAGCCAAGAGTAGCCTAGGAGTCCATCATTGGTTATTGTTAATATTTAGTGCTGTATATTATTGGTATGTATACAATGTTTTAGTTTACCAATCTATTTATCAGCACAATCTCGTAGGTGACTATCACGTTAATGACTATACTGATGCCATGATGAGGAAGGTACATTGGACCTCGAGTAAAAAGTAAACCCAGTTACCCAAGTTAAGATCCTATATCTTTGACTAAAGAGATACCCTGTGACGCCATCCAGACTACCAGATGTGTCAATGTGTTGTTCCCAAGCTTACAAATTGCAATGTTTTTTAATCAATCGGTAACATTTCTAAATGTCAGGGGTTCCTCCAGTGATGCTACGAACACATTCTGTAATTTATTGGAAAGTTTTACGGAGGCATATTATTGAAAGTTGTTAAACGTTAATTATAGTAGCTTTCATAGAGTTGTCTATTCAGCGTATGTATATAATCACTTTGACACACAGCAGAACAATCTCCTAAACAAGTATCCCTAGGTCGGAGAGAGAGAGAGAAATGGGGTTTAACGTCCACTCAACACAACTAGGTCATTTCGGGACTAACATATGGTTTTTAATTTTATTTCAATAATTCGCTTGCGCGTAGGGGTCTTTAGCAGTGGGAGGAAACCGGAGTGCCCGGAGGAAACCCACGAAGTAGAGAAGGCGCCCCTATCTCCATGCCACATACGCTCACAGTAGGGCTCGAAACCACTGCCGCAAGCCAGAGGTGACCAGCCAGCTAGAGGTCGAAGCGCGACACTCTAGACCACTAGCCCCCCCCCCTTAGGTCGGTGAGTAAACCAAAGTTTCCATCGTGGTAAGTAACGATGTCTTGTTGTTAAGAAGAGACGGAAACTCGAGGTCTCGACTACACTTCAGCGTGCACATAAAAGAACAATTGACAGCTGGAGTTCGCATCAAGAGTAGCCTATTGTGCCGCTGCAAGGCTAAAATGTATTCATAGCACATTGTATGGTTATGTCCGTCTCATTAAACCCATTGGTACAGAGCAGTAGCATAGTAAACCCCAGTATATTGCACTTATATACCACTCCAGGAATCCCTCTTGACCTTGGGTCACGGTGGCTAAATGGGAAAGACACTGACACGCTAACCTGGGGGGGGGGGGCGGGTGTTCGATCCCTTCATTGGTTGAGAAAGTTCATCCTGAAAAATCCGGCGTGGTTCCCACTTGTCAGTGATGCAGGACAGGCAGTTGTCTAAACTTTCCGGTGAAACAAAAAACCGAGGTCCCGTGTACACATTGGCGTCCACGTAAAATATCCCTTGGCAGTTGGAATTCGATTTAAGAGTAGGCCGTCGTGCCGCTGTCCGGGCAAAATTTCCCACATAGCACACTGTATGGCGTATGTCCGTCTTCATTAGCCCAGTTCGGAGCAGAACAGGACATTAAACCCCATTTCATTTCATTTTTAATTCCCCACCCTCCAAACCATTGTTCTATGCACATGCCAAGACTACTTTTACGGTTTTATTTATTTTACAGGTATTTGGTAACTGAGGGACAAATTTTTTCAGTTTATATTTTAACGTTTGTTGCTATGGTGATAACAGTTTTAGTGAATTTTTACCAAGGAAAGAAACCAGATATTAATGGACGATTTCTGTATTACACATTTACTCTGTCTCTCGTACTAATAGCAGCCTGGGTGATATTTCTTTGGGACGATGAGGTCATGAGAAATAAATATCCAGGCGTAATATATATTCCGGAACCATGGTCATTTTATACGTATTATTATCAAGATTATATATTTTAATAATTTTTTATTATCAGTTTAATATAAATATACTTGTCATTCTTGCTTCATCTAGCTTGTGTTAAATTGTTGTCTTTGAATATCCCGGCCCGTCATTGTTATCTTCCCAGTGCAGATGGCAGATTGCGTAGTACGGCAATCTGATTAAAACACAGATATTAGTTCAAAATTTCGTTTTACTTGTCTTTACACACTGGGATCTGGAAGAGTTGTTATATAGTAGGCGTTGTTATAGATAAGAGGAATTAGCCAATTAAACGGTCTATTACAGCGACGCCCGTTTGACCCCTGACGTAAACTTCTGTTGTAACTTGTCAGATCTTCATGTGGTGAAGGCCATCGAAAGTATACAGAAACCAAACGAATTATAGATCTGAATTTTAATCAGATTGTTAGTACGGTCAATATAGGCTGATATTTTCAATTATTTTCTTCATTTTGCTTGTCAATACGATTGGTGTCAATACAATGCAACGAGGGTTCAATCCCAGCTCAGGGCAGGAACTTTATCGTTGTAAGTGAGAGGGATATTCGGTCTACGGCCGATCAGGCAGGTTTCCCCCGAGTTCATCAGTTTCTTCCTGCAGTAATGATCGAAATCATTCGCACGATCTGTGCAAAGGGCCAAATTTGAAAAAGGCCTCAGGCCTAATTTGCTACCCTTGTAAAAAATGACGTGATTATTATTATAGTCGCTAGGTTGATGATTATTGTTGGAGACGTTGAGAGGACATGAAATAAAATAAAATTTGGGTTTAATTCCCTACTGTTCTGATCCGAGAGGATTAATCTGGGGGAAATTTCTGAACGAATATACCCCCATTCTACACCACTGACACCACTGACAGTGACGAACCACGCCCAGAAATCCCGATGAACATTCTCGGAAAACACTGGAGCCAAACGCGAAACCTGCAGGTTAGCAAGTCAATATCTAACTCACTGGCCCGCCTTGACTTCCCGTAAGAGGCGATCGTAGTGGTATTAGAGTTGTGAAGGAAAGAGGTCTCATTTTCTTCTAATAACAGGCATGGTACTAATTATTGATACAAAGAATTTCAGGGTGCATCCCACTTCTATGTTAAACGAGGTAAATCGGTGACGTCGTGGCGCATTATTCAAATCGTTGCACAACGGGAAAACATTTTCGCTCTATCATTTAATATGTTGTTTTGTACAATATTAATCATATAATACAAAACCAAAACAAGATTTAAACAAATAATACAATTCGATAAGACAACAAAATTATAGCATCACTTTTTTCACTACGGGCGAATTGTAGCTGTGAAATGTGGTGGGGTGTGCAAAATAGGGTTTAACGTTCATTTGACACAAACAGAATTTAAATGAAATAGGGTTTAACGTCCAACTATTCTGCTCCCACTGGGCTAATGAATACGGCCATTTTGTTCTGACAGTGGTGCTACAGTCTGCTCTTATATTGAATTTCAGTTGCCAAGGGACCTTTTACGTGCACGACAATGTATCATCCGCACAACTACACAACTTAAAGTTGTTCCTTACCAGGTCCTTGTTAAGCGGCACAGACAAGGGGAAAACCCGCGGGAAAATCCCGATAACTTTCTCGGCCAATACCGGATGGAACACGGGACAGCCAGGTTAGCGAGTGAATGTCTTACTCACTAAGCCACTGTGGCTGCATCGACAAAAAAAAAGTCATTTGAGACTGATATATTGTCCAATTTCAACCCACGGGGATCTAGAGGCTACCGCACTTCTTGTAGCGTGCAAGCTGGTGACCGACACCACATCACTTGATTCGACAGACCTTATGATATAAAGCATATACTTCGCCCCTACCCCTGCTATTTTCTGCTAACCCTCTCCAAATATTACAAGCACAGACATAACCCCGATTTAGGCACACAAAAATGACCTGGTACCAGGCCCGTAGCCAGGGGGTGGCACGGGGGGGGGCATCTGCCCTCCCAATACTGAGTCTTGCCCCCCCCCCCCCCAATATCACAAGAAAATTGGCCTTTACCGCAAAATTCATGCAGATTCTCATGCTAGTTGGCCCTCCCGAAAATATCTTTGCCCCCCAAAAAACAACTTACTGGCTTCGGGCCTGCCTGGTACAAAAATCTATATGAAACTGTTTTCTAACTAACGTTTTGTAGTTTTATCAAATAGAATTTTATTATATTTAAATTATGTAATACAATGCAATATTTATGCAAATCAATTGTATAAATGCATAAACTGGCTATACAAAAATGGTAATGTTAATATATATATACATTATAGATAAAATCATATAGAACAACTGTGTGCATAAAATATCCTAATATTTGAACACGCGTACTAGATATTTTAGAATCATTAATTCCATAGCAAAGGAAATTACCTGAAAGCACTTTAGGAAGGTAGTGTATTGGAATATAATATTATCAACAACGATTATAATAAATATATATAAACATCAGGCCCGAGGCTATTTAGGGGGGGGGGCGGCCCCATGACCGTTCCTGTCGGAATATTTCTGTCTGCGTAGGAAAAAATCGCTGGTTAGCTATCTCGCATTTCCGGGAGAGAGTTTTAGTACGACATATCCTCTCAAATTCGGAGATAGTTAATGTTGGCTGGAAACTCTTAATTTTCCGACACATTCCCACCTGCATGTCATAGAGGCCTAAATTCACTTTCTCAGCTTCTAATTTTCGTGCTCTCCCCTCCTCCTGCTTACGGCAGTCGGCGATGACCTTCGTTCATTGATTTTTTGTCGTCGGAAATTTATCTTCCTCGCCCCCCTATGTCGGCTAAATTTTGGTTTCTTGCTTCGGGCCTGATAAACATGTTCAGTGTATAGTAAAATGTCAAAGCTTAAGTTTTAACATCATTATTCATGCTAAACGTAAATTTTCTCATTCAATTAAAGATGCATTATGCGAGAGCTAAATCTGCCTATAGCAGTTCTTTCTTTAGGCCTAAAATTTTATCTTAATTATTAATTAGACATTAGTTAACTTATCCATACCATAATCATCAACTCTCGATGTCATCGCTAGCCTGCGATCTTTAGTGGAGTATGATCCGATTTGCTGCTCAACTTTCATGAAATGTATAATCGAGACTATGTTTTATCGTACCGACTTAAGTTATGATGATCGAGGCTAGGTCGAAATTTCTCGGTTCATGGTGGATCAATTTTCAGCAAATTGCCTTTACATTATTTAGTTTTAAACTAGTATATTGGGAACTGTCAGCTCTTTGTCTAATCTCCCATAATGTTTTTTTAATAATAAATATAATTGCAGCCTAAATATTGATTGGTTCCCAGATGCCACTGTCAATCTTGGAATCTAGATAAAAGTTTTTAGTAAGAGTCCTAGAAAAGTTCCAATTACAATTGGTTTGCACATTCAAAGACAAGGCCCTACATAGATTTGCAGTAAACCTTACATAGATTGGTCTTCCTGTAGACAGAAATACAAGTTAAAGTTCTGCGCTGACAGACTATTTGGAAATTTTAGTTTTAGACCGAAGACTAAAGTTTATCACAAAGAGATGTCTTATATATTCTTAATTTTCATTTGGTGGCCTTCACAGAATCACGAACAAAGCGGGTTGCTTCAGTATGTTGCATATAAAATAGGTTCCCAATTAGCACACAATAACCAGATACAGCAGCTCTTAAACGGATTCAAAGGATTTCTTTATAATTGAGCTGGTTGGTTTTCTAATGCTTTGCCTCCTCTTTTTCAACATGGAATCTTTCTTACCCACAGCTTGGATAATCGCCTCTAATTTCTCCTGTAAATATATCAACGTATATCATGGTTGTTAAAGACGAAACAGACGAGGCAGACGATATAGTATGTCGGGGTAGGTTGCTCAAAACTAAGTTTTTTTAACGATCAGTTAAACTCTAACGGACATATCTTGGTAATGTGTTGTTTGTTATATTTCGGTTAAATTTACTACAGAAAACACTATAGAATACTTTATTCTTTATATTAGCATAGATCTGTAGGACAAATTTGCACCACAGAATGTTCGGTGCCTTTATTTCCAGCAACAATCTTTCTCTCCGTTAAAGTTAACGGATCGTTAAAAGATAACAGAGCATGGAGCAACCGGCCCCTGGTGTATATAACGTGAATGTGTAGAGCAAGATGTGGTCCGCGGGTGTATCAAACCACATTGTGTTGCGACGAGATACGAACTGGGTTAAAACTGATAAGAGAAGGGCAAAATTGTAAATTAAATGAAATTTGTTCAGATGTCTTTGTCGATTTTAAAGATGTTGCTTTTAAGAATTTTGGTATGTTTATTCTGCAAAAATTAAGACGATGTTTCAAAAATAAATATCAAACCTTAAACATTTCATCCTTTCTCTTCATCAATCTTCTTCTACCCCATGACTACAAAAACGAAAACACCACATACTATTACATCATTATAAAAATTATTCTAAAACTTTGTCTATGTTATAGAGTGTGTGTGTGTTACACGTTCTGAATATAGTATAATCATTCCTACTTCTATTTTTATAAGTTCTAATGGGGACTGACTGAAATGTTTTAAGCGAGCTACCCATTGAAATCACCAGAAATAGACAAAACTGGCTATATGGCAGCAGTCGAGTACCTCAATCTAAACGATAGACTCACCCTACCTGCAGAAAAGCCAGCTACCATTTAATTTTCGTCACGTTAATTACGTACGTCAAGAACCTGTAACTGAAAGGACTAATCCCAACACAGATACACTGTACATGCTGACATGGACTCCACTTTGGGGGATAATGCCATTTGTTTTTTCCACAGTAAAGAATGCGCCGTGGAAGGCCATCAATATGGGGTCATTTAAGCGAAAAGTCCCCGGGTGCACGACATGGTGATGGCTGGTCGACGATTGTCTACCCGACATATTGCCAGTTTTGCGGGCATCGCTCATGATAAGGTTGGAAAAAAATATATCGCCTACGAGTCAGGAACAACGAATGTTTCTGAAATTTGGGTGTAAAAACTCTTGCTTGCGAACAACAAACGTGTCAGATCTTTTGGCCAGATTTCTAACCATGATTAAGATATGTTTCCAAAATTGAAGAAGTAACTAGTTTTTCGTCATTTTCTTAGTATCAATGACGTCATGTCAGCCGTGGACGATTCTCTTAGAGTGGCTGGAGAAAATGTCTTCCTGTCCAGTCTCCTGCCCTTGCAGCAACGTTGAGATTGCAAACATTGTGTACACCTCGCAGAAAAATAGTTCTTTCATTGACAGGCTTATAACTTTCTGTCAGTCCTTGTATAATGTTCATTTTCCCATTAAATCTTCAACGAGATCTCCCTAAAGAAAAGGGAACTCAGAGTTGTGTTTTAGCTCTGTTATCTTCAATAACGTGAAGCCACATTAGATATGGAATTCTATTACGGATGTTGTTTATGTGTGATTTCATAATTTGTATACGTTAATAGTTAACCTGAATTCTAGACAGGCCTTCCGTGTTGCCGGAGAAGAGTAAGGGACAATGATATATGTCAAGTAACTAACTAAAACCCAAGGCCAACTATTTAATTTAGGACGCGTTAGCAAATAGTTTGTGAAATGGCGGTTTTGATAAGAAGGTAATGTATTTCGTCTATTCGACTTACCTTTTGGTGAATCCATGTACCGAATATAAAGTGAGCAAGGACGTAGGTGGTAAGAAAGCACAGCAGAGCCTTGAGGTCTAGATCTCGAGCCAATTTGTCCATATGTGCTTCGTGTAATCGTCCTATTACTGAATGCCAGATACACACTACGCATATGTACACCATAGATGACAAGATATACTTATCCTGAAATTATACATGTAAAAAGTATATACCAATGGTTGATACATAATATATCATGCTCCATACTTCTGTGGTGTATGTTGTTCTGTGTTTTGTTTAATATCTTATGCTTTGTGTTGTATGCCATGTTGTTCTGTGTTTTATTTAATATCTTATGCTTTATGTTGTATGCCCATGTCGTTCTATGTTTTGTCTAATATCTTATGCTTTGTGTTGTATGCCATGTTGTTCTGTGTTTTATTTAATATCTTATGCTTTATGTTGTATGCCATGTTGGTCTATGTTTTGTCTAATATCTTATGTTTTGTGTTGTATGCCATGTTGGTCTATGTTTTGTTTAATATCTTATGCTTTATAATATGTTGTATGCCATGTTGTTCTGTGTTTTATTTAATATCTTATGCTTTATAATATGTTGTATGCCATGTTGTTCTGTGTTTTATTTAATATATTATGCTTTATGTTGTATGCCATGTTGTTCTGTGTTTTATTTAATATATTATGCTTTATGTTGTATGCCATGTTGTTCTATGTTTTGTCTATATCTTATGTTTTGTGTTGTATGCCATGTTTTTTTTGTTTTGTTTAATAATATTATCTCATGCTGTTTTCATGTTTTGTTCAATATCCCATTGAGTTCTATGTTTTTGTTTAAAGCTCAAACTGTTCTCTATGTTTTGTTTAATATCCCAGTGATTTCTATGTTTTGTTTAATATATCATGCTGTTCTATATGTCTTGTTTAACATCCCATTGTGTTCTGGGTTTTTTTAATATCCCACGTTGGCGTACGTTTTTTATTGTGTTCTCTGATATTGATATATTATGTAGTACAATTGTTAGTTTGGATTGCTCATCGGTACTCTTTTGGTTGTTTAATTTTCATTCACCACTGTGTTATTAATGGAACAATTATCACGACTACGTGTATTGATTGTCGTGGGTTTATTTGCATTCAACTGAGAACTAATGACCTTGACGAGGGATGAACTCATTACAGGCAGACTATTCTATCAGGGAATATTTAATTTAATAAATTCTGGTATAAATTGAAAACAACGATATCTCACAATTTTGTAAAGCAGTAATCGCCACTTTCTATGATGGACACAGGTCGTATTGGCGTTCGTTCAATGAATGAAGAAAATCGAAAGCTAACGTTCTGTAAATAGTAACTCAAGTCCAAATGTACAGTAAACCGTATTCTGCTATATATCTGTTTATTTATATATACTATATAAACTATGGACACGGGTCGTATCTGCGTTCAGTGAATGATGACAATCGAAAGTTAACGTTCTCTATTAGTAACTCAAGTCCAAATGTACAGTATACCGTATTCTGCTATATCTGTACGTGTATTTATATATACTATATAAACTATAAATCGCTATAGAATAATAATGGTCTCTGGACATGAATAAATTATGTAACAATCAATAATAGTATTGTATGAAGTCTGATAGATTTATAGACGTGGGTTTTA
Organism: Patella pellucida; assembly: GCA_917208275.1. Lineage (NCBI taxonomy): Eukaryota > Metazoa > Mollusca > Gastropoda > Patellidae > Patella > Patella pellucida. The sequence goes on from OU795037.1 coordinate 6,835,690, forward strand.
TTTGTGTATTATTGAGCTGCTGTATTATTGATCAAGCTATTAGCAGCTAAACTAACCCCCTATCTAGGGAATTAATACAACTCGTCTTTTTTCACAAAATATCACAAATATTATCCACGGCTCTATTAACCTTGTAATCGTCTCCACCAACCATCATTAACATAGTTTTATGTTCAAATTCACATGGGAAAACACTCAACATTTCGATCGTTTAGAAATTAGATCTTTCTAGAATGGTTATTTAGTTAACCACAGAAATATATATATATAGACTTGCAGCATTATGGAATATTGTTGTGTGGACTTTCAAAATAAATTAAAAGTGGCTCCGTGTACTATAACCATCAGTTATTTTAATTCAGCATAACAAAATAAAAGGTAACCTCGGGGTGCCCGCGCTCATCATCAGATCATTTGCATTGCTGTTGATTCCAGAATTTTAATGACTGGAAGCTAATTGGAGCTACACAGTTTTCATGATACGCATAATAACTCGAGACTGAATGGGCAAAGGGTTAAATTTTGCCATAGTAGAAATTGAATAACAACTGGTTAGGCTATGGAGAGAGAGAGAAAATGGGGTTTTACGTCCACTCAACACAACTAGGTCATTTCGGGACTCGGTTAGGCTATGGACTTTTCATTAATATATCTAAAGTATGTACAATGAACACCAGTTTTCCTCTCTTCCCAATGACGAGAAATACTTTCTTTGTCAGTCTCGCTGACCATTTCACTGTCTAGATTCTTCTCGCTACCATACCAACACCACCACTCCATGTACACAGGTTTTCACTTCAGCGACCTATGTATAACTCTTTAACAGCCAAGGGCGGGATCACGGTGGCTAAGTGGATAAGGCGCTGGTTCGCTAGCCTGGAGGTTGAGTGTTCGATCCCTGCATTGGCCGAGAAAGTTCATCTCGATTTTCCGTCGTGATTTCCCCTTGTCAGTGATGCAGAAGGAGGGCCTGACAAGGACAGCTGCCTAGTCGTTCGGATAGGACGAAAAACCGAGGTCCCGTGTACAAATTGGAGTGCACGTAAAAGATCCCTTGGCAGTTGGAATTCGATATAAGAGTAGGCCGTAGCGCCGCTGCCCGGGCAAAATTTCCCTCATAGCACACTGTTGGCGTATGCCCGTCTTCAATTGGCCCAGGTACGGTGCTTAAGCGTAGGACGTTAAACCCCATTTCATTCATTCATTTTAACAGCCAAGGGAGTGTCTTAAGGCCGAAACCAATCAAGATTTTAAATGAACAATAAATTGCAGAATCAATCTATAAACTATGAGGTCATCATAATCTGATATACCCTTTTTTCTGTTGTTAAAATAATATCCTTTAAATTGGTAGTCTACGTCTTCAATTTACACAGTTCCCAGAAGATCGAACAAAACACGCACATTCGTAAGAAAAACTCCATTACATATGTGGAAACAATTTTCAGAAACTACAGACAAATCAATGAATAAATGGATACCTAAATTACTATCTCATTGTAACGAGTTCGTGCTGTTATCTTTGTGTTTTCTCGTCTGGGAAACTAATAATATTAGTAAGAAAAAGTATTACTGTGATGACACGTCCCTATAATTATCAAGTTGTTTGGCTTAATCACCATGTCGACGATATTAATACAAACTTATTTTTTTTAAGGATAGCTGGTCCCATGATCCCAAAGTAATGTTCATAGTCACGTCTACATTTTTTTAAAAATAAATCATCATATTTATGTGGCTTGCACATATTATGGAAATTATGGCACCAATATCATAAAAAAACCTGTATGTTGCATTGTTTATATTCCAAGGCTCAAGAATTATATTGCTTTAAATGCATCATCAACAAGATGCCGACTGATATATGGACGCCCAAAAGAAAATATGGAAACACTTTCAGGCACTAATGAATACAAATGTTCAAAATGTAGTTTTGGAAATTTAATCTTAAACATAATTTTTAAAGATACATTCCCACGAAAGTATTTATCGGGTAGTTATCTCCAAAAAAAGTATGGCGATTTGGTATAGCAAGTCGAAACGCTCAATCTTACTAGAAATATACTAGATTCGCTGAAAAACTCCCATTGGGTGTGGACAAGACAAAAATGTGCGGGTATCCCTGAAAGGCCGTCTGTCTAATATAGTTAGGTAAGCAGTGCAGCCAGTGCTTCTTCATCTTCCTGAAGCAGCGGCTGCGAGTTTTACAACATCTAACCCTTGCTCCAACACTTGGCAATTCTTGAACTTTTATGCTTGCTGTGTTTACAAGTGACTAATTAGCATTGTCAGATGAGAGGTCGTGACACATAAAACACTGGCACGCAATAAGACCACTCACCACACAATAGAGGACAATCAACTCAGCATGCAATATAGAATTCGCTGATCACTTGCTCTGTATGGGCTAATCCCAGCCTTCGATAAGTAAAATAGATTGAAAAAAGTCTTTTTTAGTAACCCAAATCTGATTGGATCACGGTTGGGGCCGGTACCCAATCAAATATAGTGCCGGAAAATGCAGACTGTTGAGTGAAGGGCTTGATGAGGTGTATGTAGTTAAGGCGAGATCAAGCCTTCTATTGAAGATGGTGCTTCGTATGTGTTGATCTTATGGCTGACGGTTGTGATTACATTGAAAGAAGTACACGTGCAGTAGACTTTTGTGATTAAACGACGGAATACCATCCATCAAGCTATGTGATAGATTTACGTGGATGGGGTATTTTTTCCGATCAAAATATTTTAAGATGGATTTGAAGAAAACTTTAGTTAAATAAATTAGTTTGAACATGCGTCCCTGATCCCGTTAAAATTTACACAGTTAGGATCATTTTTCCCAGGACCTTTAGTTTAACTTCGGTAATTTCTGACCAATGGGTGTTTTTAAGATGATTGGCGTTACGTAAAAGAGTGTGTGTCAATTTGTGGTTTACATAAAATGTCACACAGTTTCATAAGAATGAATGAATGAAATGGGGGTTTAACGTCCTACTGTTATGCACTTAACCAATGCTAATTGAAGACGGGCATGCGCCATACAGTGTGCTATGGGGGAAATTTTGCCCGGGTAGCGGCGCTACGGCCTACTCTTGTATCGAATTCCAACTGCCAAGGGATCTTTTACGTCCACCCCAATGTGTACACGGGACCTCCGTTTTTCGTCCCATCCGAACGACTAGGCAGCTGTCCTTGTTAGGCCCTCTTCTGCATCACTGACAAGGGGAAATCACGTCGGAAAATCGAGATGCACTTTCTAGGCCAATGCAGGAATCGAACACTCGACCTCCAGTTTAGCGAACCAGCGCCTTATCCACTTAGCCACCGTGATCCCCCCCCCCTAATCAAAAAGATCTAACCGTGAAGACATAGTGCGCTGTTCCATTGTCCCCGCCTCGTCCCTCCCCTCCCGGTTTCATAAGAACATTGGCATTCTACAAAACACATTCTAAAAAAAACTTGTTACCTGTGGAGAGTCGTACGCAAGTAAAACTCCAATGGAATGCCTACAACTTTTAAACTTTGAAGTCTTGAACTCCAGTTAATTTTTAACAATATAGAACTTATTGGACGAACACTTTTAATATGTAAATAATCTACGGGTCCACCTATGTGGTGTTTACTGCTAGCACTTCGCTTTTCCACATAAAGCCACCAGATTCTTTTTCTCCACGTTTTTGTTTCTATCCGCTCTGATGACGCCAAACATCAGTCGGTTGGACCTCCTGTTTTAACTTCATTATGACAAAGGCAGAAGATGACACGCCCTCTCTTCTGACGGCAGCGAATTTGTGCTTCAAGAGCACTTTTTATTTTATGTTTTTAACAATTTTCAACAACAACAGCAAGCTATGGGATCGGGGCGTTTATCGGACGCGTCTGTCATAAGTGAGCAGTATAAAATTGCAAGTTGCCTCAGTGATTATTAAAAATATATTTAGTGACAAAAATATTTATACTTACTAAATAGGTGAGATAGGAAATCCTGGGCAATGATTGGTTGACTACAAATTTAAAAGCGACACCCGTCAACATGAGTGTAAAAGACAACTGCAATCGATTTTGGGTTAAATCAGTACTCACAGCAAACGTTGCAAATGATAACAAAGTGATTAATAACTGCAAAAAGAAAATATTGAAAATAATAAATGTGTTCGATAAATGAATATAATTATTAATCTTTTAGAGACATTTAGTCACTGGATAGATTAATAAACTGGAACATAAACTTTTGGAAGAACAATAACTGATTTATTTAGGCGAAGTTTCGGAGGGTCGCCTAAATAAATTAGTAGTTGTTCTTCCATATTAATAAATGAAATGAAATGGGGTTTAACGTCCTACGCTTAAGCACCTAACACTATATTAATAAAACTGTTCTTAATCCACATGGTGTATAGACACATCATAAACCAAGACACCAGTGGGATGATATTGTGAATCAAAAGTAAGCCCTCCAATTCCCCATATGAACAGCTTTGTCCATATTGTGTAATTCAAATATTATATTTATCTTCCTATTGTCCCTTGGCCTCTTTCTCCTCCGAGGCATATATTTATTATTATAATTTGATAAACATTACATTGGTTTCAAATCCGATATTATTACATCATAACTTTATATCATGGTTATAGATCTTTTTCGTAACAGGGGGTCCACTGGAATCACAATCTGATTTCAAGTTGCTTTTAAGGGAATTATTATTAGAGGCTGAAATGACATCAACATACATAGGTGTTAACACCCTTCCAGTTCGAGTTTTTATGCTTTATGTTCAATCATTATCTTTTCCTCGATGATATCCTAAAGAAAAGACCCCTTGAAAGTTAGAATTCCCCCATGGCACATTAAACTGCGTATACTAGTTTTCAATAGTCCAGTTGGTGAAGAAAGGTACTTTTATGCTGCAAGTATATAGTTTATGCATATCACAATTATATCGAAGAGCTGGTTTATACATTAATAATGTGTTTCTTACCATAATAAGAAAAATATTCCAGATAAAAAATCCAGGTCTTCTTGCAGCATGACACATAACTAACATGGTAGGATGACGGTCTCTAGAACTGGTGTATTCTTTAGTGGATACTTTCGGAAACATCTCGACGTGTTCATATAACCGCCATTCCTGTTCATCGACAAAACTTTGTTTATTGACGCTGCTGAGTTCCTCAGTTTCCTCCACTAAATCTACTTCTAGTTCTGATAACTCCGAGGATATCGTCAATGATAACTCCTACAAAAGCGGTAATATGAACGAAGAAATTGTTTTAAATGTCATTCACCATATTACTTTAGAAATCGTTACGTAGAGACAGAAGGTGCAGTAGATATAGTGCACTAAGAAATGGGAAGTTTACCATAACCTTTTCACCAAGAGACCCAAAATACAACAGAGTCTGTTCAGCAAGATACAGAATCTCTTCAGGAAGTACAGCATAGTTCAGTCAGATACGTGGAGTACAACAGAGACTGTTCATCATGTGACAGTGATACAACAAATCTCTTCGACAAGAGACATGAAGTACAGCAGAGTTCAGTCAGAGACGTGGAGTCTGTTCATCCAGTGACAGGTGTACAACATTGGCTGTTCACTAAATGCAGGAGGACTGCACTACACACAAAACAAACAAACAAACAAAAAATCTACAAGATAAACCTGCGGAAAAGACAGAAAACAGACATTGCAAAAACTAAACAATTATCAAATTAAGTGAATGGCTCCGGGGGCCAGCCATAAGTGTCCACTGCGCTGTACAGTCCCGGGCCTGTTTTAGTACAGGCTTCACTAAAATGATTTACAAAAAAGAGACGGATGTACACTGAGACACTAAGTCCAGTGTAGTTCTAAATCAAGGGATAGAAAGTACACAAAGGCTGTTCACTAAGAGACCGGAAGAACAACAGAAAATATACAATTGGGGTTCTAAAAGAAGAGTACCGGTATTTGTATTTCGTGCGACATTCAATAAAAATAATTGTCAAATGAGAAACGGAAGACCCTGTTCGTTCTACTAAAAAACATTAGCCATGTCCCAAAAGATATACATTGGACCCAGGGATCTTTCCCTGACATGGTAAATATTACATTGCATAGACGACTTACCTGCGTATCAAATGGAAAATGTTGTAATTCCAGATTTTCTATAAAAATGCCTTTAACTCTCCGACATTCACACACTGTTATTTTACCATCTGAGTTTGTTTCAGCATATCTCCACACATCCTCCTTAGCATCCCCTAATACGTTCTCTATATATAACTGTGGGTGCCAAACTGAATCTTTATTGTAATCCGTCTGAAACAAGAACATGTGGGGAAGATAAATAGTTAGTTCTTTAGACACGATTTTATTACTTCTCGATCACGGCCCTGTTTCACGAAATTTTAACTAAGATAAAATCCGATTTTAGTAATTCGATTGGATAGTATTAGATTGATTTTAGCGCTTAGCCAATCAGATTTAAGTATGTACTAAAATTTGGATTTTATCTTAAGTTAAAATTTCTTGAACAGGCCCCTGGATTTAAATGTGGTGTTTTAAAGCTGACGATGAAATATTATACGGAATGCGTTGACCTTTAATTGCCCCTGACAAAAAATGTACGTTCGAATCCGCAACATTCACGATTTAAAAATGTTTTATCTGTTTTAAAGATTCCTTTACACGTAAAAACTGTAAGATTTGATGATATATTTGGATTTAAATCATTCAAACAAATTAATATATAAAATGTTACTTCAAATCCATCTCAAATATATTGTATTCGCGAGGAAATACCGCAGGATATAAAAACAAGTCTATTTTAAGAAGCAGTGTTTGGCGTGTAACTAGATTTGGGGGGGGGGTCCATTTACAGACTGTATCTGTCGTTACGTTTTGCCCATTTGCCATACATATTGAATTTGAAGTCTAAGTAAATTCTTGGATTATCTTCCCCCTAAGTCAAGAATTAACTCAGCTATCAACCACTTCGCACATATATAGTATCTTTGGTATATTTGATATATTAAAACACAACCGTTTAATAAAGGGCTATATTTTTGTTAAAACAAGGCGAGCAATTTTGAGTAAATTCTCAAATTATGTCTGAGAATGCTTTGTGGACTCCGGGTCTGGTTGCCAAGTGCTTGTGTCGAGGTTGTTTTACAAGGAATCCGGTAATTATCTAGTAAGATTGGGTGTATCTACTTTCCATTGATATCGAATCTGTCATACTTTTATTTGAATAACTACCCTACAAATTCTTTCGGGACAATGTAACTTTAAACGCTGATAATAAAGAAATGTATTTGTTATACAATAATTGAAAACAAAACTGATATTACTATTCGTGAAATCTTTTGATGACCAGGTGGTAGTTGCCATCTTGCTTGATAAAAAATATCTGCTGCATATTTCTCCTTTAATGTGTTAATTTCACCGATTTTTAAGAATACTAGCCGTATATAAACTTTCACCTGGAATATAAATATAAGGAAACATATATCATAATCCACATAGTGTGCATAAGCTAAATACAGAGTGCTCGATGAATAAATCAGGAGCAAATATAAATAATTAAATATGAAATCTGTAAGTTCTTTACTTAAAGTTTCATGTGGTACTTAACACTCATCAGAAGAAAAATACAAATGAAGTTTGATTACACGAGGTATGGTAAGGAACTTATAGATTTCATATTTTTAATTATTTAAGTAAACATATTATATATCTAAGAATATCATAACAATTTGCTCATCAATCTGGGTTCCTCGTAGCAATCCATTATTTAGTTTTCTATTAGACAGCACAAGATCGCCAACTGCCCAACAGCTAATTCAAAATTGAAACGTTGATGAAAAAGCCCTTAGAATGATATAATGCTCCAAATATATAAGTGTTATCAGATGTTCTACAAAGCTTAAACATACCCCCCCCCCACACACACACACACACAGTCACAGACCTCATTCAGGGTATTAAGTAACCTAAAAGGCTATTAAACTTCTAATCTAAGGCTTCCAGGGTTAATTAATCATACAATAGTTAAAGTGGGAAAATGGGCCAAACATGGGGATCGGCCATTAACAATTTTGCATTGTCCATTTTTTGTATCTGATTAAGGATGCTTTAATTTTTTTATTTATTTTTTCCCCACTTTTTCAGGGCTTTATCGATTCCTAAACCTAATTATTTAATGCTGCCCGTCTTCAATTAGCCGAGGTTAGGTGCTCAAGCGTAGGACGTTAAACCCCATTTCATTCATCCATTCATTCATTTAATGCTGCCATGTTACAACATCTAATTAGTATTACTTGAGGGAAATCAAGCTGAAACATTTATCACTGCCCATAGATAATATTTTATTATTATTCAATCGTAACAGGATTTCGTACAACGTAGTAAAACAATTTTCATTTCTTCTTTTCCTAATCTTCTTTTGTCAGGTGGGGGTGTAGACAGGCTCATCATATTGCAAAACTATTTTAAGGTGGTCGTTGTGAATATTTATTTAATAACACTTAGAAAAGACCAGGCCACAAGTTCACACGGCATTCTCAGACTGAAGTTAAGAATTTACTCAACTTTCAATCACTCTTTATGAGAAATATCTTTGATCCAGAAACATAAAACTTTGTACATAGTTTCTTATTGGTGTATTTAATACATTAAAACAACACACGTTTAATAACGGGCTATATTTTTTGTTAAAATAAGGCGAACAATTTTGAGTAAATTCTCAACTTAAGTCTGAGAATGCTTTGTGAACTTGGAGCCAGATAAAACCTGTATGTCATCATCCATACAATAACTGTTGTTATTGTTACTGATAATGTAATAAAATGATATTTAGCCTTATTTATTTAATCTATTTGTCAGTTGTCGTTTTGACCAGGTCAGGTCCTGTACACAAAGATTGTCAATATTTAATTAATAACACACTTGATTAAGCGGATGATAACAGACTAAAACTGTTAATTGATCTTTATCATACATCCATTAATTTAGTCCAACAGCAATAATGATATTAATGACATTTTATCAATATACATTTATAATGAACATAATATTAATGTACAAACGGTACCAACTCTAATAACCTGACAAACACATGGAGACCTTTTTTTTAAAAAAAACCAAAAAACAAGGGCCCTAATGGGATACATTGTCGAACACTGATAAATATATATATACAGTAGAATCTGCATTAAACAGCCACACTGGGGATTTTTCACGAATGACCGCTTAACCGGAGTGGCCTCTTAATAAAATCTTGGTAAATTTGACCGTCGCTGTATATTAATAATAATGTTAATGCTTGATGACATCCTTTATCTCATTTAGAGAACAATATCTACATTTATCCGTCCCGTGTGTTTCTGTTCACCTCAAAGGGGCTTATTAACTTTGAATAACCAACGAAAGCGTCGACGAAACAGCCCACATCATAATTTCACCTCTGTATTGTGCTATATGGGACAGAGAAAACTAAGTTGAACAAATCTGAATTAGCGGTTCCCTGTCGTGAATGTGGTTAAAACGGTTTTGATATATTTAGATGTTGACAACTTATTTCAGGTGAATTAAACATACATTATGCAAGCGCTAAATTTGCCTATTGTAGGTCTTTCTTTAGGTCTGAAATGTTATCTTATTTATTATTTAGACATTATTTAACTTATCCAGACCATAATCAACTCTTAATGTCATCACTAGCCTGTGATATTTACTGGATTAGGATAAGATATGCTGCTAAACTCTCATTTAGAATTAAATCAAGAAATGGATAATCAAGACTATTTTTTAGTATTGATGATCGAGGCTAGGCCAATAATTCAATCGCAAAATTTTCAGCAAATTTCCTTTACATTATCTATTTTTAAACTATTATAGTGAGAATAAAAAAAAACATGTACAAACAATCCAGACCATTAGTGTAATCAGGCAAAATAGTGGAATCAGCATATGGATTGTTCACTGTGTACAAAATACACGACAAGCAGTGGTAACAGTTGCCGGAAGCGTAAGCTTACCCTGCCTTGTGCCCCACCCGTCATAGCTGCATCCAAACTATTAGACGAAATCTCGGTATGCAAATGCACGTGATGAACAGTGTTAAGGATGTAGTATAGACAGACATTATCAAGGAGTATATATATAATAATAGCTGAGAGGGACGTGTTAGATTTACCAATTAAGTCAATATGACGGCCATAAAACTTTTTAAAGTTTTTAATAATTTTAGTTCGCAAGTATCCCTGTAGTTGAAGCTTAAATGGCAAATGCCTCGATGTACTCAAAAAAAATCAGAATAAAATGAACAAGCTCTCGCGTAACGAATTAGCTGAGACATAAACACTTCATAAGCTGGTGAAATTGGAATGCTACTACTGGAAATTAATGGATAATTAACAATCGGAAAGTCAAAGTCGTGATCTTTATCGTAAAATTTAACACTAAGTTTATGGAATCTCCTTAAGTATAATAAGTAAAATGTTAGTATATGACCTGAGTTGAGCATTGCTCCACAAATATTATGTTGTAATAAAATTGTTTGAATTTTGACACTTACCACATCTTCTTTAGAATTAAAACATCTTTCCATTTTCACCACCAATGTTAAAAATTACACAGCTTTGTAAGATGTGCTTAGACAATTATATGTCAACAAAGACACGTCCAAATTTAAATTCAACAACTTAAGCAGGTTATCATTGACCCGACTAACGTACAGAAAGGAGATATTCGTTTCAAATGTCGAATAAGAAAACTTTCAATATTTACGCGAATCAGTATTCCCTCCCGGAAACCTCAATAAGGATGCTCTAACACATAATGACGTTCATCCGCATCAGTGAAGATGTCGCACTTTCTGGGCTAGACATTTCTCAACCAATACATTTTGCCCAAATGGTGCCGAAACAAAGCAGGCATTCCAGTCACAGAATGATACCAGTGGTGTGTTTGATAATCAATATTCGTTTTAATAAACGTCCTCCCCCGATAATAGAGCATACTGATTGATACTGATTTAAAGGGACATGCAATCGAACGATATATTGACATATTGAACCGCATGACAACAATTGGTGTAGGCCGATAGAGGGTTTTAAAACTGTCGCCATGGCTGTTGTTCGCAGAAATGTTATGTCATAGATATCTTTAATTTTAATTGGAGACCATGCATGAAATTTTGCTACTTGGGGATTTGGTTTCGTTCTGTATGACAATGGGCCAATCCCAAAATAACAGTATAAAAAATAGATATGCGCACCAAATCACCACTGAAACCCCGATTTTTTCAAAAAATCCCCCCCCCCCCCAACTGGATTTCCTGGATCCGCCTCTGATCTATTTCGTTATTCGTGAAGTTTTAGTGATGGGCTTGACAATTAATGATCATATTGACAATTTGGTGAGTATCCCCAAGGGAGAAAACTCTATTTTGCAAAATTAAACGTGGGATTTTTCCACATGACAGAAAGGGATATGGGGACAGAAATGGGGTTTAGCGTCCACCCAGCACAAACGTAAACCCAATCTGATTTCATGTCATTTCAATTATGTCATATATATGCCTTTAGAAGGCAATTTAAAATCTGAACAAAATGTCTCTTTAATGCTAAATGCTATTATCATTGAGTACATGATGGGAGCTGCTACAATATATGAGTAAAAACTTGTGAACTGTATAATATGAATAATACAATAGATAACTAGATAATATATACTAATATACAAGACATAATCGCAGCTTTCCAATAACCAGCTAACAAACCATTAACAACAAAAAATCGATAATAATAATAATAAGTCTAAATGTCCTACTTTCTCTGCATGTTTGAATAATATTTTATTAATTTGTCAACAAAAAAAAGAATAAATGATAACGGTGAAATTCGTTCAATGGGCTGTTTTTATCATCAGATTTAAAGAATATCATCACCAAAGTCAACAGTACAATATTTCAGTCTGCGTTCTTACATATATTATCAAAACAGTTACGTCATCTTAAAAGTACAAGTTTATTATTAATCTAGCAAATTTGCATTAATGGCAACCCTCAGGAATCCATATTGGGTAGTGTGATATTTACTGTAAAATAAATATTACGTGACTATGAAAACAAAAAAAGGGAGAAATGAAACTAATTGTCTAATATGATCAAATATGTATTAAGAAATGGCGTGGGGACGATGTTGTAACGACTCGTTAAAACTTATTAAAGCAACTTCTACAGTTTGTAAACTGAATGTCAAAATTGCTAATGTTATTGTAAAATATACTAATCGGTGATAATAACCAATACACTATAACAGAATCGAATTTCGATTGATTAATAGGCTATATCAGCTAATTGATTCATAAACAATCTCCTATATGATGTTTTGGAAAATGGCTTTGGTTTTAAAGATTAAAATCATACAAAGATTACATAACATCAATAAATCTTAGTTAAATAAAGGACAGTGCAAGTCTTTAGGCAAATGTGTTGGCGTAGCGCGGTAGCTATCGATTATATTATGAATTAAATCTGATATGAATAATATTTAACTACGATAATAGATTTAAAACGAAACATCTGTTTTGCTTCAAGCAAGAAGGTCAAACTAACACATTGAACTGTGTTTATCTGATGTTATCTATATTACTGACGGTGCGGTAAAAACTTTGTTTCGCAACTTTTACCAATTTTAATCTAATATTTTGCTTATTATATTGAGATTGGTTCATAGTTTGAAAATGATATTTACCGTCCTGCAAAATGGATGATATTATACACGTACATATTCTAAAAAAAAAGATCACTATAGTCTAATCCTAATATCGGCTTAAGGTTTTATTTGTCTGATGTATGAAAAAACACACGGGGGTGTTTGATTATTCAGTATCCGAATATAGATGCGATCGGGTTCGCTTCAAGCCAGCATTCTGCTCGTATGGAGATAATACTGGTTAAGCTCCTGGGGCCTGTTTCACGAAATTTTAACTAAGATAAAATCCGATTTTAGTAATTCGATTGGATAGTATTAGATTGATTTTAGCGCTTAGCCAATCAGATTTAAGTATGTACTAAAATTTGGATTTTATCTTAAGTTAAAATTTCGTGAAACAGGCCCCAGAGCTCCAGATAGTATTTTCGTATCGAAATCAAAAAAGTCCTGGGTTCAGTAGCTCGTTATGCAAGCACTGGAATTGCGCCATAAAATAATCCCGTAATGTTTAAATTAACAATTGCAATTGTACCTTCCTCCTGACTGTCACTTATCTACAGAAGCGTGTTAGGTCCTGCGACGAATGGTAGGCATATGAAACGCAGGGCACTTTAGAAAGGTTGAGGGGTTGTTGGTTGTGTGGAGTACGTCATGCTAGAACCGATTTGAGATTTATCTGAGTCCTGGCATACCAAGAATTGACACATGGTTTAGGGATTATGGTTAAGTCCTAAATACACGAACATGAACATATTAATTTAGCTGCAATCAAGATGTGAGGAAAGGGAAAAAAGCACCAAAGGGGAATAGTAACGGGCTCGTAACAACATGGAGGGGGGGGGGGGCTTAGCCACCCCCAAAATCGAATTAGCTCTCCCCACGCCCACACAATATTTCACCAACAATAATGATTTGTTGGAAGGGTTCTTAGCCGGCCACATCCTCTGCCCCTCCATAAAATTCTGTAGCCCAACCAAATTTTATGAACTGACTACGGGCTCGGGGACTGGCAAAATCACAAAAAAAAAAGAGAAGACGATCAAGATCTAGACAAGAACAAAACATGCTCTATCTGCGTTACTGTAGACAGAGTGTAGATACGCCACTGCATTTATTACGTACCCATAAACTAGTCATGTGTCAATAATCACAACATTTCATGAAAAAATATAACAAATTGAAATACTTGAAAGTTGGGATATAGAGCACATTTATTTTCTATTATAAATAAAAATGCGAATACGTGGCAATAGATTACTGATAGACTGAAATTAACAAAAATTATGAATATTACATATGTTAAAAATAGAAAACGACCATAGATTACCTTTTCTGTGGAACTCGTCTGAAACTTTATAGTCCGTTCCATTCTGATTCGGTTGCTAAGCGAACGCACAAACACAAAATTAGCGTTTAGGATGGTAGTGTCGCAAATTCCATTGTTATTACCGTCGTTATAATCCGACTCAGACGAAGACTGTGTTGCCAAAATATTCATGCTAAATTTTGTAGCATTAATATAAACGACATTAATAATGGCTGATAATGGTAATACTGGTTTATTTCTCCGCGGAATTGATCGATTTTAACATGACATTCTCCCTCTGTTGTATAATACAATTATGCTGTATTTTTTATGAAGGGCGTTTTTTTTAATGAAAAAACCCACAGCAATATATTACTAAATATTGGCCATATTATCCAAAGTTTTATCTTATTTATCAAAACTGTCCACTGATGGAAGTGCATGCAGGAATCTAATTAATCTCAATATTGGTGGTCACGATATGTAAGTAGCCGCTTGCAGCGATCATGTCACTCGTATATTTGTTTTTTGTGTGGAGGGGAGGGACGAGGCGGGGACAATGGAACAGCGCACTATGTCTTCACGGTTAGATCTTTTTGATAAGGACAACCTTAAAGGGACAATAACACTCTTGCTGGCTTGACAGGTCCAGAATTTGTTTTTAGCCTTATTCTAACTACTAGATGTTTAAGTGTCCTACCTGTTGTGTAAAATATCCATTACAACCTATTTTACTTGTCCAGAGGTTTCGAAAATATGTTTAAATCCAAGTTGCATTTGAATGTGCTTACGTAAGGCTTTTCAAACCATGTTTCGGCATGTAGTTGAATTTTTCCAATTTTTAAAATTCGGTGTGTTAAGATGAAATTTGTATCATCAATTAATTGGAATATTGTAAAATAGTACAAATTGTTGACCAGAATAAAGATTGGGACAAATTATTCAGTTACAACAAGAGTGGTATTGGGGCTTTAAGTTTGGTCAAAGGTCACATGATGTAAACACTAAACAGCCTAACCCTAACCATGGACCTAGCCCCAATGCTTCCCCTAACTCTAACCTACAATCTCGCCAACAATATTTATATCTCAACCATATAAAATTCAGCTGGCCTTAACAAATAGATCTAGCCAAGCCATGTCGTTGAATGAATCCCCTCTTCAAATGTGTTACACTGCAATGATTAGGCCTACCAGAAATAAAAGAGGCTCGGTTAATAATGTGAACACTGGTGATACGTTAATTAAACATATTATTGCCTATTAAAATCAGCGTCGGTTAACTATGGTGGGGCCCTGGGGCCTTGAACATGTGGGGGCCCCAAATAAGCAGAACACTGTCGCTAAAGAGGATTTTAATGCGTTTTCGGTACATTTTTTCCGCTAAATTAACAAAAAAAGAAACACGGATACCAGTCGAAAGTGCGACGCGTAATCGCAGAATTATGTTAAATTTTCGAAAGTCAACCGCAACACGGGCTTCCATGGATTGGCGGGGCCCAAATGTCTAGGACTGCAACTATAGCAGACGATTCCTCGGCCCGACCATCGCTAACCTAACTGATATGTTTTGTAACCCTCTTTTGTCCGGTGCCTGGACCCAACCCAGTCCACTAGTTAATCCAGCGCTCCATAATAGCTGGTCGGATAGCCGTGGCGATAGAGAGGCGGCTACTCACCAATGCAACGAGGGTGAGAGGGATATTCGGTCTCCCGTCCGATCAGGCAGGTTCCCCCCGAGTTCTTCGGTTTCTTCCTGCAGTAATGATCGAAATCATTCG
Organism: Patella pellucida; assembly: GCA_917208275.1. NCBI lineage: Eukaryota > Metazoa > Mollusca > Gastropoda > Patellidae > Patella > Patella pellucida. Next base: position 6,851,476 of record OU795037.1, read on the forward strand.
CACGATCTGTGCCAAGGGCCAAATTGGAAAAAGGCCTCAGGCCTAATTTGCTACCCTTGTAAAATGACGCGATTATTATTAATATAACAAGATAAAAAGAAATACTGTGACCACATTACACGCAAAACATGAGCCTCTGGACATGCGATTAATAATAATATTCGGTATCTATGCAAATTTTAGCCTCACGCAAAGCACAATGAAAATTATCTTCTCGGCATTATTACATTTGTTTCTCCCATTAGTGAGTGTCTGTTATCAGTTCAAATAAGGTCGACGGTGTTGCTCATCCCCAACCTTCCCCTGGGTTTCTTTCTACTGTATAATTGCAAACGCGGTCAAGGTCGGGGGCAAATGATCAAGATTGGAGTTGTCAAACCAACCATGTATTTCATTCTCTTAGTTTCCAGCCAGTGAGGTTTTGTGCGCTATTTGGTATATACAGTGGCGGATTAAGCTCCACCATGGCCTGAGGCGGCAGTTGCTGAAGGGCCTATAAGGACCTTTTTAAAATTGCGTGGGCCTAATTAATTTCGGGTCAGGGCCTATGCTGGTTCTCGTTGGGCCTAAACCACACCCCCTAACATTCATTGTCTATGCGTTTTTAATCGTATCAGTCAAATTTAAAAAAAATTTGTTTTACAAAATCTTTGGGCCTGAGGCTTTAGCCTCATCAGCCTCAATGATAATCCGCTACTAGGTATATATTATGTCTCTTGTTCAATAATTTAACATTCATCCGGACAATTTAAACCATTAGGGAAAATCGGGGAGCCCATGCAACAAAAACCATGAGATTAGGCACGGGAACACAAGACACTAGATCGAAATCGTGGCTCACGATAGTCGGTCATCGGCATAGTTTAAAGGGCCAATCCCGATAACTTTTTTGGGAATAAAACTGCTTAATTTTGTGTTAGAATCATTTAAAAACCATTATATAAGGCCGATCAATTAACCCGATATTTGTGATACGCTTGTTAATAACTTAAACCTGACAGTCTGCGTCTGGAAATGGAGACCTTTGTATTATACAGTATCTGGATAAAACCAAACTTTTATCTATAAAAATATAATGTAGGTGGAATTTACCTTTTGTTAACAAATATAGTACATTGGTCATTCACTGTATAGACCTCTCAGAAACGTAAATCGATTATCAGGTCAACCAATGAAAAAAATGACCCGAAATCTTAAAAGGGTTACGTGTCCGGATAAGCAGTGTTGACGTTCACGTCCAAACGAGTCAATATTTACAGCTGAAATTTTCAGACAATGTAAATACACCAGACTCTTAAATTTTGGTCCATAAATTTCACAAATACTCGGACTTTAATTTTTGAGACTCTGTTCTTATCGGGATTGTCCCTTTACTCTTGCAGGTGATCCTAATCCTTGTCACATTCAAGCGGGAAATCGAAACCACGTCAATGGACACAATGGAACCGCTTTGCACCCCCTCCCCCCTCCAATTGAATATCTAATAGTAAGTGCCGGAGGACCGCATAACACGCAAAAGATAAGCCTTTGGACTAGACAGAAAATGGAATTGCAAAAAATAAACAATTATCAAATCAAGTTAATGGATCCGGGGGCCTAAGTTTTCGTCGCGAGAAGTGGCAAGTGTGGTTTCTCTCAACCTAGGAAGTGGAATCGGTGTAAAAGACATGTTTGCGTCAGGCCCGTAGCCAGGAAGTTGTTTTTTTTTTTGGGGTGGGGGGGGGGCAAAGATGTTTTCGGGAGGGCCAACTAGCATGGGCATCTGCATGAATTTTGCGGTAAAGGCCAATTTTCTTGTGATATGGGGGGGGGGGGGCAAGACTCAGTATTGGGATGGCAGTTGCCCCCCCCCCCCCCTGGCTACGGGCCTGGTTTGCGTGAATGTAGCCTATAAAAGGGCAGATATTGGATCATTCCTAGTGTCACACAGCGATCATTTATTTTGATGAATAATCGACTGATCAAACCAGAATGAGCGCGATCAAACTTGGCGTATCCTGCGGGTCTCATTACAACCAGACAATAGGCTAAGTAAACAAAGATTACATTCTATATTGCTCTGTTACTTTACTGGTCACTGACTCACCCTAGCGTTCTTTACTGGTCACTGACTCACCCTAGCGTTCTTTTATCATTAGCCAGTATTGGACACTGGTATCGTGTTGGAATATAAACGGTCACAATGCAGCACAGGCCGATAATGTATGTGGATTTTTGGAGCAAGTGCAATATTTTTCTAAATGTAAAATAGTTTTGTGCTCCTTCGTCCAATCTTTTTAAATAAATACATACAGATTATGGACTATGAATATGATTTGACCTTGTCATTTGTACATCCTATTAAAGATAGAGAGAGTGAGAGAGAGAGATAGAGAGTGAGAGAGAGAGAGGGGGAGAGAGGGGGTTAACGTCCACTCGATACAAACTAGGTAATTTCGGGACTAACATATAGTATAATTTTATTTTAATAATTCGCCTGAGCATAGCTAGGTGTCTTTAGCAGTGGGACGAAACCGGAGGACCCGGGGAAACCCTAGTAGTTGGACAGGCGACTCTACTCCTTTTCACGCACACCGGGGATTCGAAACCACGCCAGTTGACTCAAAGGCCGTTTAATAAACTAATTCAAAAATGGATAATATAGATTTCGTTTATTACCGGAACAACAGTATATAGCAATGGCAATCGAGGCTGTGCTATTCTTCAAACCTTCATAATTTTGCTCAGAACAAGGTAATTTGACTGAAATTTCCAATATATTCTGTCTTCATTTTTTACTTTTGACCTATAATAGCAAGAACTGACAGCTCTTTGTCTAAAACTTAATTTAAAGAAGGATATCTGGGAGCATTTAGAAAACGCTGGTGGGGATTCTCTTTTGAAGCGTTTTCAACAACACGCATCCGTTATCGGGTTTGTCCTTACTCTGACTGATTCAAACTCTATCAACATAAGGGGATCACGGTGGCCAAGTGGATACGGCGCTGGTTCGCTATCCCGGAGGTTGAGTGTTCGATCCCTAGCTGCATTGGCCGAGAAAGTTCATCTCGATTTTCCGGCGTGATTTCCCGTTGTCAGTGATGCAGAAGGAGGGCCTGACAAGGACAGCTGCCTAGTCGTTCGGATGGGACAAAAAAACGAGGTCCCGTGTACAAATTGGAGTGGACGTAAAAGATCCCTTGGCAGTTGGAATTCGGCAAAATTTCCCTCATAGCACACTGTATGGCGTATGCCCGTCTTCAATTAGCTCAGGTTTAAGTGCATAATAGTAGGACGTTAAACCCCATTTCATTCATTCATTCATTCAGTTTTAAAGCGTTTTCAACAACACTTTATTACACGCATCCGTTATCGGGTTTGTCCTTACTCTGGTTGGTTCAAACTCTATCAACATCAGGCCCGTAGCCAGGAAGTAGGTTTTTTTTTGGGGGGGGGGGGGCAAAGATGTTTTCGGGAGGGCCAACTAGCATGGGGATCTGCATGAATTTTGCAGTAAAGGCCAATTTTCTTGTGATATTGGGGGGGGGGACAAGACTCAATATTGGGAGGGCAGTTGCACCCCCCCCCCCCCCCGTACAACCCCCTGGCTACGGGCCTGATCAACATTAACATGCTGGGTGACAAAATATATTTGATAAGAGTTATAATAAATATTTGATGCGGACTGGTTGCTGCCTAATGGTATTGATCTAATTGGTTTAATCTATAAATTGTAATACATCCACTATACTATCAGTCAAGCCAACACATTAATAGCTTGACATTATGAATATATTATATACAGGGGAACCATTAATAACAACTGTTTATTATCCAATATCGCACATTATATTATACACACAGGCACTCATTTTTTAAATTATTTATTTTTGTGTCTTTTCAAAATTTAACAAAATGGCTTGTATGTTATTTTAGTATTTATATAGACTAGACAATACAAAAATTTAATAATTGATAATTCTATAAGTCTTTGTTTGCGTAAACTGTGCAGGCAATACAGGAATGAAATAAAATGGGGTTTAAATCCTACAGTTCCGTTCCGACTTGGCATACGTCATGTAGTGCCCAGACAGCTACGCTATAGTGTGCTATGGGGCAAATGTGCCCAGACAGCTACGCTACGGCCTACTCTTATATGGGATTCCAAGTTTCAAGGGATCTTTACGTGCACGCCAATGTGTACACAGTATACGGGTTTAACTTCCTACTGTGAAGACGGGCATACGTCATGCAGTGTGCTATAAGGGAAATTTTCCTGGGCAGTGGCGCTACGGCGTACTCTTTTCAGACGAACTGCCAAGTGGTCCTTTATGTGCACGCCAATGTATACACGGGACCACCGTTTTTCGCACCATCCAAGACTAGACAGCTGTCCATCTCAGGCCCTCTGTCTTACACCACTGACAAGGAAAACCACGCCGGAAAATACCGATGAACTTCTCAGCCAACACTGGGAGCGTACCAACGATCTCCAGGCTATCGAGCCTGGAATGCAATGTAGGACCATTTAGAGAAAGAAATGGGGTTTAACGTCCACTCGACACAAACAAAGTCATTTCGGGACTAACGTATGGTTTGATTTTATTTAAAAAATTCGCTTGCGCTCGCGTAGGGGTTTTTAGTAGTGGGGGGACCCTAGGAAACCCCACGAGGTTTGACAGGCGACCCTACTCCTTGCCACGTACAACCGAGGATTCAAAACCACGTCAGTTGACTCAATGACAGGCTTTATTATACAGCGCGCACGAGCAAACCATTCGGCCACCCCCCCCCCTCCAGAATAATTGAACAAGAGACCATAAACATAACAGAAGTGACAGAACAGACTACCCCATTGGAAGGTTGTGCCCAACCATATCCAAAGTATCATGTTCTCGCATAAATGCAGGTGCCATAAAATAGATTGTGTGGTGTTGTTTAGGGGGGGGGGGCTAGATTTGTAAATAATCGATTGTCGAATTGTGTGTTGAATAGGGGCTTTTTAAACATGTTTTATTCGTTTCTGTTTTGGTTTTACTCATATTAGTTGTTGATTTCAACACTAATAGAAATTATTACTGGCGACTGGAGCCAAACTAGTTTTTTTAAAACTATTTAAATGAACCTTTTCGTCAAATTTTAATATCGTGAACTTGGTTAGAGTCTAAATGTTGACCACCGTGTGAAATCTCTTGCCTACCCTAACCAGATTCCCCCATGTGTTTACGGTAACATGTGGCCCGTATAGTAAGGGAATTTTAAAAAATTAAATTAAGTTGTTGTTTTCACATTTTTCAATGAAAGCAGGAAAGAATTGAGAAAAGGCACGTTAAAGATTTGGGTATGTTCCAAAAAAACCCCAAAAAAACATCACATGACAACCATGCAATTTGTTTGCTATTTTATCGTTTAATAAAACATCTCCTATGGCATATTAAAACTTTAAAAAAATGGGAATACTCCATTATATAGTAATCCATGTTCTGTAAATAAAAACTGTTATGAGAATAACTTCTGTAGCCGTGGCGATAGAGAGGCGGCCTCTCACTAATGCAACGAGGGTTCAATCCCAGCTCAGGGCAAGAGCGTTATCGTTGTAAGTGAGAGGGATATTCGGTCTCCCGTCCGATCAGGCAGGTTTCCCCCCGAGTTCTTCGGTTTCTTTCTGCAGTAATGATCGAAATCATTCGCAGGATCTGTGCCAAGGGCCAAATTGGAAAAAGGCATCAGGCCTAATTTGCTACCCTTGTAAAATGACGCGAATTATTATTATTATTATTAATTTCTACAATAATTAACACCTTTAGTGGTAAAGAGACGTTGTTTATTGAGTAATAAAGTTTAATTTATTGACCGTCAAGAACTAAACTATAGTTTTGCGTGTACATGTTATTTTAAGCGTAGCAGAATTCGAATCACAGATAGAATGAATGAATGAATGAAATGGGGTTTAATGTCCTACGCTTAAGCACCGTACCTGGGCTAACTGAAGACGGGCATATGCCATACAGTGTGCTATGAGGGGAAATTTTGCCCTGGGCAGCGGCACTACGGCCTACTCTTATATCGAATTCCAACTGCCAAGGGATCTTTTACGTGCACTCCAATGTGTACACGGGACCTCGGTTTTTCGTCCCATCCGAACGACTAGGCAGCTGTCCTTGTCAGGCCCTCCTTCTACATCACTGACAAGGGGAAATCACGTCGGAAAATCGAGATGAACTTTCTCGGCCAATGCAGGGATCGAACACCCGACCTTCAGGCTAGCGAACAAGCGCCTTATCCACTTAGCCACCGTGATCCCCCGAATCACAGATAGAATTAGAATGAAAGAAATTTAATTGTAAGAGATACTATTTACTTAAGGGCCTTTTGGTTTAGTGAAAAAGAAACGGCGGAGAAGTTTCTCACTCGGGATTCGTCGCTTTTCAACTCGTTCCGAACCTTGCTTGCTGTTAATAAAATTTTCAAATTCGGAATCATGCGTACGAGGCGGGGGCGGGGGGTCATGTCGGGAATGAATGCTCAGTTTGTCGGGAAGCGTCGCGCCATCTGTCGGGTTTTGAATATTTTTAATAATACGGAAGCGAAAAGAAAGCAGTCCAGTCAATGATGAACACGTACGCCATGTGAATAGAACTAGCACGTACACATGACGATTCTCAGTTCTTGAGTACTGTGTTCCTGTATATTGGTTGACGAACTTAAAAAGTATTAATCGTTTGACTTGTTCTTCTTTTGATATAATATAGTGCACTAGATGTAAATAAACTTGAACTAAGATGGTAATTCATATATAAGTGTATATAAATTTTACAAGTTCAAAAAGTCTTCTATCTTGATAGGGTACAAAATGTGAAGTCCCATAAAATGAAAAAAAAATGTGACAAAAGTAAATCGTTCGACTTGTTCTTGTTTTCGTAGTAATAGAGCTTGTATTTTAAAGATGACTTTCTTTATGCCTACTGACATAATTACTACCCACTCCAAATTACTAGAAAGTATTCGAAATGCCTGGAAATCGCGTCTACGGCTGTCAGTTTTTCAAAATTTTCTGGGGGAGGCCCCCATACCCCCCGTCGCCCCTCTGGCACTTACAGGTGGACGGCTTCGCCCCCCACGGCTCCTAGGGGGGGGGGGGGGGGTAATGGCGCCATGAATAAATATGTTTGCTAACTTCTTTTCGTTTCGAATCCGGTTGTTGAGTGGAATACAGGTTAGATCTAAACAGGGCAGGCCCTAAACCTATCCTTATATCTACTAGCCCCAACGCTAACCCACAGTCCTCGGTAACACATGGTGACCTTGACAAAATCTACAGCTACAGGTAGATTTTGATCAGATTGAAGTGGAATACATAATAATAATAATAATAACTTTATTTCAAAGGGGTTGAAAATTAGGTCAATGGCTTTGGGTATCAGGACATTTGCCACCCGGGCAATAACCATCCGGACTTCTGCCACCGAATTTTTACCACCCGGACTATTACCGACATAGGACATCTGCCACCTTGGACCGCTTAGTAATTATAGTTGAGTGCGAGATTCCGCTCTGCTGTTTTATGTTTACACAGGCGAAATCAACAAATTGTCCGTTGTTATCACATGGGTCCGTATGTGAAAATCGTTTTTCTTTTTTTAATCAGTATTCTTTTTATACGCCCACATTTTCATGTGGACGTATTATGTCGTCGCCCCTGTCCGTCCGTCCGGATGTCCGTCCGTCCGTCCGGACGTCCGTCCGTCCGTCCACAATTGTTTGTGGACTCTCTACAGGTCACAATTCTTGTCCGATTTTGACGAAACTTAAAATATAGGTTTATCCCCAAAATATCTCGGCTGCTTTCGATATTGGCATGTATCGGATCAAAACTTCATGGATTATGGCCCCTGATTGTACGAAAAATCACGTTTTTAGCTTGTGGACCCTATAGAGGTCACAATTTTGAACCGATTTTGATGAAACTTTATATGCATGTTTATAACCCAAAGATCTTGGTTCCTTTCGATATTTGCACCTATCGGAACGTAGATTCCTGAATTATGGCCCCTGATTGACCGAAAATTCACCTATTTTAGCTCGTGGTACCTCTGGAGGTTACAATTATTATCCGATTTGAAAAACCGTTCGATTATATCACCATTACACCCTAAGGAAGGTTGAGTTCAAATTTCGGAAAAATCGGACCAAAATTACCATACAAAATGGCCGCCGTTCGTACGCAAATACTGTTAAAAAATAGTATATCAAGGTTGTGGACCCTGTAGAGATCACAATTTTAATTCGATTTTGATGAAACTTGAAATGCATGGTTATAACCCAAAGATCTTGGTTCCTTTCGATATTTGCGCATATCGGATCGTAACTTCCTGAATTATGGCCCCTGATTATACGCAAAATCGTCTTGGTTTAGCCTGTGGTCCCTCTGGAGGTTACATTAATTATCCGATTTAAAAAATCGTTTGATTATATCACCGTTACACCCTAAGGAAGGTTGAGTTTGAATTTCAGAAAAATGGGACCAAAATTGCCATACTAAATGGCCGCCATTCGTACGCAAATACTATTATAAAATGGTATATCAAGGTTGTGGATCCTGTAGAGGTCCAAATTTTAATTTGATTTTGATGAAACTTAAAATGCATGGTTATAACCCAAAGATCTTGGTTCCTTTCAATATTTGCGCATATCGGATCGTAACTTCCTGAATTATGGCCCCTGATTATTCGCAAAATCGTCTTGGTTTAGCTTGTGGTCCCTCTGGAGGTTACAATAGTTAACCGATTTAAAAAATCGTTTGATAATATCACCGTTACACCCTAAGGAAGGTTGAGTTCAAATTTCGGAAAAATCGGACCAAAATTACCATACAAAATGGCCGCCGTTCGTACGCGAATACTGTTAAAAAATGGTATATCAAGGTTGTGGACCCTGTAGAGATCACAATTTTAATTCAATTTTGATGAAACTTGAAATGCACGGTTATAACCCAAAGATCTTGGTTCCTTTTGATATTTGCGCATATCTGATCATAACTTCCTGAATTACGGCCCCTGATTATATGCAAAATCGTCTTTGTTTAGCTTGTGGTCCCTCTGGAGGTCACAATTATTATCTGATTTAAAAAATCGTTTGATTATATCACCGTTACACCCTAAGGAAGGTTGAGTTCGAATTTCGGGAAAATTCGGAACAAAATTGCCATACAAAATGGCTGCCGTTCGTACGCAAATACTGTTAAAAAATGGTATATCAAGGTTGTGGATCCTGTAGAGGTCACAATTTTAATTCGATTTTGATGAAACTTAAAATGCATGGTTATAACCTAAAGATCTTGGTTCCTTTCAATATTTGTGCATATCGGATCGTAACTTCCTGAATTATGGCCCCTGATTATACGCAAAATCGTCTTGGTTTAGCTTGTGGTCCCTCTGGAGGTTACAATAATTAACCGATTTAAAAAATCGTTTGATTATATCACAGTTACACCCTAAGGAAGGTTGAGTTCAAATTTCGGAAAAATCGGACCAAAATTACCATACAAAATAGCCACCGTTCGTACGCGAATGCGTTAAAAAATGGTATATCAAGGTTGTGGACCCAGTATAGGTCACAATTTTAATTCGATTTTGATGAAACTTGAAATGCATGTTTATAACCTAAAGATCTTGATTCTTTTCGATATTTGCGCATATCAAATTGTAATTTAATGAATTATAGCCTTTGATTGTAGGAAAAATCACTTTCGATTTTGCTTGTTCTCTAACCATCTCTCGAAAATGTGGGCGTATCCTGCCTGGCAGTGCCAGCTTACTATCTTTCTTATTCATTTTATCCGATCTCGTCTGTTAATTTTGAGGCTTAAGAATTCGATAATAACAGTGATTTCGTTCCGGTTGTTGACATGCGGTTTAAAATTTTGTTAAACCCTATCCGTGTAAGTGACGTAAAATGGTGTTATAATAAGAAGACCTCAGAGCTGCGCTTGGTAAATTTTCAACGATTCTATAACATTTCTTAACTGTAAAATATTAAATGTCATAAACTTGGGTTCAAAATAGGTACTAGTTGCACTTTGTGCTTGTTGGGAATTTGCCGATCTTTTTAAAAGCATCCTTATGGTTGAATTTGCTATGTGTACAGCCAACAATCTGTAAATAGATTGCTCAAACTGGTCCCCAGCGCATGCGTCGTAATCCCGAGAACTGATTTTATATAAAACTGAACACTGGATTATCGATAATTCGTATATTATGTAGATATGTCGGATACAAATTGTTGAATTAAAAAAAGTGTTTTGTAAGACCAAGCTACATAGAATAGTACAACCCCTAACCCTAAACAATAATACAAGACAGTACTAGAATAGAGATTATGTCATTGAATAATAACCTTCATATAATGATCGTAGATGAATGCAAAATTCATTTATAAATGGTTTTAATATAACTGTACTGTACTGTAACTGTAAGTAATTAGTAGCCCATTTGATAAAAAGCTCTAATAATAAATAAACTGTAAAACACGAATTTTTCGCATAAAAGATTTTTTTTCTCCAGTTAAAGAATTCTTTCATTCACTGATAAGCTGGCTTTTTTTAAATTTTCAAATCTGTGTTCAAGTCTTAAAACAGTTTATATTTTGAACTAAAAGATATGTTTTTACAGTCTTATGAGTTTACTAGGCTACATTTTTGTTAAAGAAACATAGGCCTACTTAGTACTTGATGGCCAACTTGCAGTGCCCCATAGTGTGTCCCAGTGTAAGTGTACCCCACATAAGGGGCACATTGGGTCAAAAACGATTTTGGTTTTAAAATGATACACAAAAATGGTTTCAATTTATTAATTTCTTACTGTTATATCAAACATAGGCCTACAGTATGGCTGGCTTCAACTAAGTAGGCCTATATAGTTTGATTCTCTGTAGTTTTTCACTTCTGGTCAATTTACTAAAAAAAAAAAGAAATCATTTCCACTGTGTCCCGCTTTCCCCTAACACAATTGACGTGTTTGTGCGGATATTAATCTTGGTATAAAAAAAGGCCTATTGAGGTTATTGTTTAAGGCCAAAATAGCTGTGCAGGTATGTCAATGTTATTACGATGCAGTAATACTAATAAAGTGTCAGACTTAAAGCGACATTAATCCGCATTAAATATATATATATAGGAGGGATTTGGCGCAACGGTTAGAGAGTAGGATTTGTAACCTAGCGGTTGCAGGTTCGACACCCGAATTGTGCGCCTAGTTCTTGTGTCCTTGAAATAGACACTTCATTCCAGTCTACCCAGCTGTAAATGGGTACCGGTAGGATGGTGTATTTGACACAAAAAACTGTTGCGCTCCTTGAAACTTCAAGTTGAAGCTGCATATGTTGGAGCTCTTTCTAAGTGTTGTTAAGGGAGGTAATCAGGCTTACCTGAATCCTATAGACCGGGATAGTATTTGTGTAGCGCTTTGAGCATAAACTTGGTTTGTGGATATAGCGCATTATAAATGTACTCATTATTATTATTATATAAAATGAGATAAAGTGCTGTCATATATCTCTAACTACCGGTATTTAAAAAAATAGATAATGTAATAGAAATATGCTGAAAATAATTTCAGTTAAATTACTCTAAGCTAGAAAATATTCATTTTGATAACACTGAAGCCTCGATTGTCTTAGTTACTGTTATTACGATAAGAAACAAAGTCTGAATTATCCATTTTTACAGTTGATCTCCCACAGCTATTGAACGGTAAAAAGGTTTTAAATCTAATGAAAATTGGATCCATTACATGTAGATGACATTGAAAGTTGATTAGTATGATCTTTTCGTGTTAATAAATGTCTAATTACTGTAGTAGTTTATATAGCATTTCAGGCCTAAAGAAAGACCTACAACAGGCAGATTTAGCTCTTGCATCATACATGTATGTTTAACCATTGGGTTTAAAGGCCCAAAAAGCTTTGTGCCTTCCAATGTTATCTCTATGGTTCTGACTCTGACAAAATTAATGTACATGTATATTAAAACTTTTTATTTGTAGATCAAAAAAATTGACAGTTAGACTGAGAGCTTGAAAAATGCCCAGAAAAGGAAAAAACATTTCTTCAAACAAGAAAATAAAGTTGATAAACAGTGCATTAACTGACATTTTAGAAAAGGACATTACTGCTGATAACCAAAATAATAAACCTACTGATGCCAATAATATAAACACTGATCAACATCTGACTCGGAACATTCAACAATCTGGATCAAACAGTCTTCAACAATTAACTAAAAAAAATGTTCCAATTTTACGAATTGGTAACAAAAGTATTTCAAACATTCAATCCATTTTTAAAGTAAAAAAAGTTGCGACTAGTAACCCTGAAATTCTCAGTGTGGATGCAGAGAAAGATTACCCAATTGCAAGCAGTCAAAGCACTTTTGGAAGCACTGAAAACAAATCTTGTAAGGATGGACCTCAAGTCTCCAATGATGGCTATGAGATAAACAATATCCCAGAACCTACTATTGAAGTCACAACACAGCACACTGAGGATGTCCATACTAAAGACATTCAGCCAACAAGCAATATAAACCTTAACTTAAATCCTGCAAAGAAATCTTTTAAGGATGTTCCTGAACTCTTCAATGATGGCTATGAGATAAACAATATCTCACCACCTACCATTGAAGTCACAACACAACACACTGAGGATGTCCATGCTAAAGACATCCAACCAACAAGCACTATCAACCAAAACTTAAATCCTGCAATAGCTTCTTTAGAAGATTCAATAAACTATGAAAATATCTTAACTCCAGATGTTTTAAAAACCATCATGTCCCTTTCAGAATCAACACAAAAAGGATTGGAAACTCATACATTACAAATGCCAGATGGAACTTTATTACAAGTAAATTTAAAAGCTGCAACTAAAGACCTGCAAAAACCGATTTCAGAACATAGTAATAGTATTCGAAAAGATAACCCGTCTGAAGATGGTCAAAGTACGAACACATCTCTTCCCGACTACGTGTACCAGGAGATTCTTATGCCAGATGTCTTGAATACCATTAATTCTCTAGCAAATCCTGGACAGGCAGCTATGGAGCAACTGACACTGAAGAGACCAGATGGAACTATTATTGAGGTTGATGTAAGAGGTTCATCTGAATGTCGAACCACTGAATCTGAAACTCAGAATATGAAGAGTACGGCTGGTCAAAATTCCAAATCTGGAGCCAATCAAAGACAAAACAAAAGAAAACTTTCTGAAGGTAATGCAATTGGATGTGACAGCAGCCAGGGTGCAAGCAATGTCAATAACCAAGATGTTGCGGAAATTTCCAAGGAAGGTGGCAGCAGTCAAAACAAAGTTTCCACCATTAAACAGAAACCACAATCATCCCCAGTTAAGGACGTTAGAAAATATCAAAAGATTTTGACGCCAGATGTTTTAAAAACAATCATGTCGCTGAATAACCCAGTACAGAACGGAACAGATGCTCACATGTTGCAGCTACCAGATGGCACTCTTATCAAAATTGATTTTCAAACGGTTAAAAAAAAGAAGTTAAAAAAGGGTCCTAAACGAAAAAGGAAAAAACAGGGCTATCCGGACGGTTTTGTTTGTCCATTCAAGCCACCGATAGGGGAACGAATATCTATGTATCAAGAGAGAAGTGAACTTGATGCTTTTATTGTCAAGTGTAAAATTTGTACAGGTTATCACTGTCCATTGTGTCCTTGGACAAGATATCAAGCTGCCCGTTCAATACCGAAACTAAATCATCATATAGATGTTGTCCATTGGAATAAATCTGTTCCAGTTATTATTGATGATGCAGGTGAGTACAATCAATCAATAGTATTTTTCACAAGTTGATTCATTCAGCAATAATTAACAAATATGAAAATTACTACAATGATTTCAACTAGTGAATGTCATATAAAGCCTTTCATGGAGTCAACTGGCGGGGTTTCAATCCCGGTTGTACATGTACATGTACGTTGCAAGGAGTAGGATCGCCTGTTCAACCGCATGGGTTTTCTCCGGGTCCTAAGGTTTCCTCCCACTGCTAAAGACCCCTGCGCTCAAGCAAATTATTGAAATAAAATTAAGCCATATGTTACTCCCGGAATTACCTAGTTTTGTGTCGATTGAACTTTAACCCCATTTCTATACTTGTATATTGATAACTTCATTCAAATTACTTTATTTTGAGCCGAAGTTATCAATGTTTGTAGTTTTGAGAAGATGTGTGTATTGATTGTTATTGTCGTAACCATGGTGCTGGTAATTTGAGGCTTAGCTTTGATTCTCTATTTTTAAGTTACATCATTAAATGGTCAAACCATTCTATTTTTTCTACTTAAAATCGGAACCATCCGATGCCATCGCGAATTGATTATGGTCTGGTCATATTGATAATTGTCTTATTAATAAGTTATATAACAATTTTTAAAGTCCTAAACACCTGCTATTGGCAGATTAAGATCTTTGAATAATGCCCCTTTATAAGATTAGGGGCCATCCATAAAGTACGTACGCTTGAAGGGGGGAGGGGGGGTCACGTCATAAACGTACAGGTACGTAAATTCATAGACAAAACGTACGTACAGGAGCGTACAGGGGGGGAGGTGGGTCTGAATTTTACCCATTTTGAGCGTACGTACTCTATGGATGGCCCCTTAGTAGCTTTAACTTTAACACATTAGGCTAGGTCATCTTTACCTTTTTCTTTTATTGTTTCAGAGTACAGGACCCTCAACTGTAATTTACACCATGGTTCCGTTAAAAGTAAACATCTTCATTGTCCATGTGGTGTTATTTTTAAGAAAAACAGCACACGAGAACGATTTCTACGTCATCGACGCTTTAGATGTCCCCTCACAGAACACATCCGAAAACAGAGAGGGACTCAAGTGCTTCGTAAAGAAATGAAGCGGTTTGAGGCCTGTAGGAAACCAACTTTTTTACGAGAAATACACAAGAGCATTTTTGATTCATGGGAAGAATTTCAAGAGAGTGTAACACGTTGTGAAAGTTGTCAGCGTTATCATTGCCCGGTTTGTCCAACATCACATTTTAGACAGTCAAGTTATAGTCGTATTCTAGTCCACTTACGAATGCACTTCCGCTCAAGAGTAATACTATTAAATGGTTTAGGTTTGTAATTTACATATTTTTTATATGCCCACATTGTCATGTGAAAGTATATTGTTGTCGCCCCTTGCCGAAATTAAAATTTTGTAACAAAATATTCGTGCATATCGGATCGTAACTTCCTGAATTATGTTGACAAGGAATAGGGTCGCCTGTCCAACCTCATGGGTTTTCTCCGGATCCTCTGGTTTCCTCCCACTGCTTAAGACCCCTACATGCAAGTGAGTTATTGAATTAAAAAATTAAACCATATGTGAGTCCTGAAATGACCTAGTTTGTGTGGAGTGCACATTAATTTAAAGTAAACCCCATTTCTCTCTCTCTCTCTCAGAATAATGGCCTTAGTACGAAAACTGACCTTTTTAGCTTGTGGTCCATCTAGATGTCACAATCATCTGATTTTAAAAAAAAACGTTTGATTATATCACCGTTACACCGTAATGAAGGTTGAGTTCGAATTTCGAACACAAATAGTGTAAACATCTGGTACATGTATATCAAGGTTGTGGACCCTCTGGATGTCACAATTTTGTGCCGATTTTGATTTGATAACCCAAAGATCTTGGTTGCTTTCAATTTCTCTCTCTTTTAACTTTACATTTAGTTCATTGATGTGATGGTGATGACATTGTTATTGTGTATTTGAAATGGGAAGTAATCATTTAAATGAAATTTATATCCTATTTTGCAGACAATGATGAGGGTACATTTTTTCTTGGCTGTCTAGTTCATCATGGAGAATTTCAGAAGCGCCATTTTCATTGTTTATGTCATCGAATCTTGAAATCGAACAAAAAGCTGTTTAAAAAGCACCTCCAGACCTGTCCTTGCATAACAAAAGGAGAATATACCAAAGATGACTACACTAGGTTAAAGCTGTATAATGATGCCCCCACAGATAATGAAGCATTTTTAACAGTAGTCCAAGTTAAAGGGATGATATCTCGGAATTCTATGCCCGCATATAATCATGTTGGAGAAAAGATCCCCCCTCCTGAGCTATTGGCCAGTATATTTAGAAGTATACAAGATTTGTGCTCTGTTATCAAGCGATGTTATATATGTTGTACGAGGTATCACTGTCCCCTATGCCCTGTCAGCACCTACAGGCCATCTGATAGAACTCAACTCGCCAAACATTTACTTCTGTGCCATCACAAATATAAATTATTATTACCTTCAGGTTAGTACAAACAAATGTTGATTTTTCTAACACTTTTTTTTTCTCCATGGGCCCCTGTGCAGTAGCGGATTATCATTGAGGCTGGTGAGGCTGCAGCCTCAGGCCTAAAGGTTTTTTTTTTAAAAATAATTATTTAAATTTGTCTGATACGATTAAAAACGCGTAGACAACGAATGTTAGGGGGTGTGGTTTAGGCCCAACGGGAACCAGCACAGGCCCTGACCCGAATTAATTAGGCCCACGCAAATTAAAATAGGCCCTTATAGGCCCTCCAGCAACTGCCGCCTCAGACCTTGGTGGAGCTTAATCCGCCACTGCCCCTGTGACTTAGGCCACAATGACCAAAAGCATATCGTCATAGTAAGGGGGTAATGAAAAGAGTGAACATATAATTTAATGGCAAAATGTGGATAGCTTTTTTGCTCCTCCCCATTTTTCGGTTGCGTGTATGAGGAGGTGGATTTCATGATTTAATGAATTAGGTTAATGAAAATTTAATGGACAATCATGTACATGTTACTTGAATACTTCCTTGAAAATGTTTGTATTTATTATTCGATGTCATGTTAATGTAGAGCTGGGAAAAGTTTGAATTAGATAATATTAGATAATGAATTACATGTACAACATGTAGGTTATAACACATATTGTATGGTGGCTGATATCGGACGAAATCCATTATGTCTAATGGAGGATGAAGGTTGGGGTGTTTGTAAAGCAGTGGACACACTAGCCGAATCATGCAGCCAAATCAATTGGCACCAAATTCATTCGACCGGATAAGTGGGCATCCATTCACCAGACCTGACATGATTAAAAATGGCCACGACCATGACCTCAAAGAATCATATGACTTCTTGTCATCAGTGGTGATTGGCTTACGAATTCTACAATTGGGCAAAAGCTTTGGCAAAGCTGACAAACGAAGCGAATATAATTTGATTGAATGAAAATTGGGCCGAAATAAATCAAACTTTGTTGATTCTTGTAAAGGACCCTGGAAACACAAGGTGTATTTCGCCACTGATTGATTCGGCTGAATCATTTAGCTAGTGTGTTATATCCGGTCATGGGTTCAATCCCAGGCCTGTGTGTGACAAGGAGTAAGTTAGTCTGCTTAACCTTGTGGGTTTTCTCTGTATATATTCTGGCTCTGTCCCACTTATAAAGACCCCAGGCAGTATATTACATGTTATATATTAGTCCTGGAATGACCAAGTTAGTGGGGAGTGAATGTTAAAACCCATAAGTCTATGATGTTTCATTTTGGAACTTAGTTAATAAAATTATCTTTTTCTGGTCTGGACTATTCTCTAATAGTAAATGCAGGAGGACTGCACTACACGTAATACAAAAAAAATCAAAAAAAATCTACAAGATAAACCTGCGGTCAAGACAGAAAATAGACATTACAAGAACTAAACAATTATCAAATCAAGTGAATGGATAGTAAGATAGTAAGATCAAGTTTATATCCGTTTGATCTCATTTTTATTTTTTTTTCTAGGACTGTTCTCCTACCCATGTAATTTACTACATCATGACTCACAAGTTCGACACTATCATTGTGTCTGTGGTTACACACCTATGGTCAGGAAGCGATTTCTCAAACACAGCAAGACGTGTGCACAAGCAAGACAAATTATCAACTGTCCTGTCATTGCTGAACAACATCATTACACCAACATACCAGACGCCAATCTGATTGACCTGACAAGATTTCAAGGATCTGGTAGTATGAAGGACATCGACTGTAACCAACCTTTACAAGAAGAAATCTTTCAAGGGTCATCAAGTGAAGATGATGAAACCACCTTCGATGAACCTCTTATTCAGGAGAAGCCTGTGGAAGCAAATTTGAAGCTAGACCATGCTTATGGTCAAACAAGGAAATTATTCGAAGAAAGTTTACAAGACCATCTTAAAGCCAAGGCGGCATTTGAAGCTCATAATAGTTGGGTTGATAATCAAGAAGTTGAGGAATGTCATCAGTTTGATGTTCCTGAGGAGATTGGGGATAACAATAATTATCATCGAGTGGCCATTAATCATGCAATAACAAATATGGCGACGTCAGATCCAATGTGCGGTATATTTAATCCGTTTGATATGCTAGTAGCTCAAGTGAAGAAATGTGAAACGTGTTGTAAATGCTATCACTGCCCATATTGCCCTCCTATGTATTTTAAACCTGCTACACGTAAACTCGCCATCAAGCATTTAAAAACTCATTGGTCTAAACGCGTCATTATGATTGATGGTAAGTGACCTTATTTTATTTCTACTTTCATTTTCTTTATATCTTCTGCCATTTGGAGAATATAGGGAACTGTTGATATGAGTTTGTCCGTCTGTAAGGCCTTTTATTTTTTATTTGTTGGTTTATGAGACCGGCCACATTGAAAACGGCAAAATAGAAATAAATTTATTTTTTTTTATTGCCGACTATTACAATTTTGAAGAAAAGTGAAAATAAAAAAAAATTAATTGATTCGACAAACAAATATTGTCATTTTCAATATTTCACGTCAACAAAGTGCTAAATAAAACCTAAAAATCGTTGTTTGGAAGACCGATTGACTGTTTACTAGTAGTAGGTACTAAAGAAACACTCGATACGAGTTAGTTGCCTTTGTCATGCATGCATATTGACAGTAATTAAAAATGGCGACGTATTTAAATGTTGTCTTTTTTAAGGACAATTGCGAGCTTCGTCGTCATTTTAAGAAAGCTACAAGTGATGAAACAGTCAGCGATATTGTTACAGAATTTCTCGATGAGAACGACATCAAAATTAATTCCATAATAGCGGCAGCAGAGGACTCGTGGACGGGTGGAACTGAAATCCCTTCCGATACACCCGTTCACGACAAATCAACAACAAACTGAAAGTAGTGAAATCTAACATATAAAAACTAAATTAAAAAAAATCTATTTCGCACGTACAGAATAGAGTTAATTGAAAATTAAACATTAAAATAATTTAGAATATTTAATACTAGTCTAAAAAATTCAAAATATTTTATAGTAGAATGATTTTAACTAAAGTAGGCTCCTGACACATTTAGAACTTAACAATAAGGCAATGTTTTCTTTCAGCCAGTAAGACTCTAGAGCAGTTTTTTTTTTTTTCGATGACCTACATTATATTTTAGGGGATTTTATTTTTATTTTTATTTCGACCACCTACATGATTTTTTTAGTGCAAATTTTTGTAAACCAACTAAAAAAAATTAAAAGGCCTAATGTCTTTTGATGGGTGAATGTCTCAGTTAAGTTCTTCGGAGGAGCATTTTTTCTTACACTAAGCCGAGATAAACAATTTGATTTTTCAAGATATGGATTAATTAAACAACTATTTTATCACAATTCACATAATATGCTATTTTTAAAAAAAAAATAAACAAGCTAAATCAGTGGGTGTATACATATATGTTTAAAAAAATAAAAAAATATGTCCAGGTAAAAAATTCTTCACTTTACTTCATTCTGACATACATTAAATCATATACATGTAAGCTAGCTGTCTGTCCTCTATAGGTGTCTTCAGATATTAATAATGTATGAGCTTCATAATCTTAGACTCCCATTTGGTTCAGATTTTATAATCTATAAGTAAATGCAGGAGGACTGCACTTCACGCAAAACAAACAAACAAAAAAAAAATCTACAAGATAAACCTGCGGACAAGACAGAAAACAGACATTGCAAACACTAAACAGTTATCAAATCAAGTGAATGGATCCGGGGGCCAGCCGTCAGCTTCTACTGAAGAAAGCATATTTGTGAAATAAAATTGTATTTGTACCATATGTTAGTCCCCAAAAGACCTAGTTTGTGTGAAGTAGATGTTTAATGTCATTTCTCTCGCTATCTAAATTACAACCAAATGTTATAAGTGTACATGACAGGGGACATCACCCATGAAAGTTTGTGCCCAACTCTCCTCACCCAAACAGCATTGGCTCATCTCAGGAATGATATTGAGTCATTTCACCATGCAAAATATGGTGACAATTTCTACTCGGACTAAAAATGCATTATACTCTATTTTTTTCATTTTAGGAACATTTGCTTTGCCTTGCTTTCAAAACCATGGTGTGCAGCTTACCAAACACTACCATTGTATGTGTGGTTCAATTGTAGAGGCCAGTGCAACATTCTTTTACAACCATGTCCATTCTTGCATTTATATGGAGGGTCTTGTTGACGAGTGTCGGAAAGGACGTCAGGAAGTTAATGCTCCATTGAAAGAGACCTATTCATTGGACCCCTCGCCAAAGGGTCTTGATAAGGTTGTTACAGAATTAACAAACCATCTTCTATCACCAATAAAATTAGACCATGTGGAAGAAGTTGTAAATACCAGTCCAACAAAACACTCCAGAAAACGCAATGTAATTCATGGCAGAGCTGCAAGAACTGAAATATTTAATCCACATCATGTTTCTCAACCAAAGAAACAGAAGATTAATGAACAAGAATTAATGGTGGAAGCTGTTGACAGCATAGACTCAGATTTCCAAATATTGAGTTCAAAAGACAGCAAAACAAATACTTCTAATGTTATGAGCATGGAGGACTATGAAACAAACGTTCGTCAGTGGACATTAAGTTCTATGTTTACATCCATAGCCAACACTGTTACATGTTCCACGGTTGTGGACACAACTGTTACTGAACCGACGATATATGACGGCGGAGAGCAGGAGGATAAGTTATCTGAATTTAATGACAATGAAACAGACTGTAACCAAGAAGACGGTGATCAAATTAATCAGTGTTCTATTGTTGAAGAAGCCATCTCCATGTGTGAAAACGAACAGCAGATTCAGAGTTCAAGATTGGCCTATGAGGGATGTAATTATGAGATAGTGCTGCCATCTACTGGTGATATTGATATAAATCAGATACAGGGACTTTTACCAGAAGGGAATTACAATTATGTTGTTGTCGATGATAGTGATCTGATAGACTAGTATAAAATACCTGCTGTGTGATCTGATAGACTAGTATAAAAATACTTGCTGTGTCCTGTGTGTAGTTTAGTCTAGTCAATACTTAAGATTATGTGTTTGGTATATTGACAAATTTGCTATATTCGGGTAAATCTATTCTCATCTTTCTTACTGCTTTTATATAATGTATTGTTAATGTGTATTTTATTGTTAATGTGTATTGATTGTTCATGTGTACTGTATTGTTAATGTGTACTGTATTGATTGTTAATGTGTACTGTATTGTTAATGTAATTAAACAGTGAAGAGGGTACAATGTTGAAGATAAAAATACATCTTGTGTTGGTCACAAAAATACTGAAGGGGGAGGGGGAGGCGGCATGACTTGGGCCAAATGGTCAAGGGGGGGATGTTGGATCATAAGGCTAGTAAAGTGGCATGGTTTTAATCCCCTGCTTATACACGACAAGAAGTACAATGGTTCTCCGATTTCCTCTTCATGCTAAAGAACCCTACATGCAAGCGAATTATTGAAATAAAATTGAACTATTTGTTTAATCCCTTGCTTGTACACGACAAGAAGTACACTGGTTCTCCGATTTCCTCTTAATGCTAAAGAACCCTACATGCAGGTGAATTATTGAAATAAAATTGAACTATTTGTTAGTCCCAAAATGACCTAGTTTGTGTTGAGTGGACGTTAAATCACATCTCTCTCTCTCTCAAAAGGACATGACATTGCATTGTATTTTTAGAACAATATCTAAGTTGTCATGTCTTAACATTTAATACATCATGTGTAAACTAAATCTGCTTATTGCAGGTCTTTATTTTGGCCTCTAAATTTATACTGTGTAGATCATCAGATAGTGGAGATTAAAAACATCTGGTTGCCATTTACTGATTAAATCTAAAAGGGAAGGGAGGCTAAGTCTCAAACAACAAGTAGCCTACCATTATAGTATAATAAACAATCTATATTACATCTTGTCAAAAGTTTAAATGATGATAACATCTATGCAATTTCAAGACTTGGATTTAAAAAGAGGCCCATCAAAAGAATTTATCCACCACTATGTAGGAGATGCACTCGGCAAATCTTCGTAGATTCTGGTTCCCTACATCTTTTCTCGGCTGTATGTACCTATGCCCAATGCCCATACATGTGCGATGCGGCTACCGGTTAACTTGAACGGGAAAATGTTCCAAATTGCGTCTTTTGTAGAGTGTATATATACCTAAATGAGCAAGCAGAGATATGGTCACAAGGCTGCTGGTTTGATAAAATTCCCTGGTAATCCCCCTAACCCAATGCCAAACTTGATGTTTTTTGATGTAATACACTCTGCACAGAAATCTCCATGGGGGCAGTCATTTTTCATTCGGAACCTTTAAAATAGTTCAAATATGGCAGAATTCGTCATACAGCCGAGATTAGATGCGTAGAATCTGTTGAGGTTTGCCGAATGGTAGGTGATGCTGTCCATTGGTATCGTAGAGAGAATTACAAATGTTGCATACTTTTCAATTCATCATAACTTTGTACATACTGAAGGGAATTCAACCATTTTTGGACTCAAGCCCCTTTTTGAGATTCAGCTTTCACAATTGTTTAGTTTACAAAGATTAAAAATACCAGTACCTCAAATGATGATCAGCAACTTTTAAGACAAATTTTTCAGCATTATTATTCTGTCACTATCATTGATATGATAGATGGGGCCAACCATAAAGTATGTACGCGTGAGGGGGGGGGGGGGTGTCACGCCAAAAACGTACAGGTGCTTAAATTCAATGGCAAAACGTACGTACAGGAGCGTATAGGGGGGGAGGGGGGGTCTGAATTTTGAGCGTTCTTACTTTATGGATGGCCCCGATGTACAATTATCCATAATTGGTGCCAAATATTATTAGTGTTTTATTTGGAAGACAGGGTAAAGATTAAGAGAACATTCAATGAATGATGTTTGTATATATTTTAATTTATACTTTTATACAGAATAAATAAACACAATGTACACATGCAGGGAAGAAAAAAAAAGTGAAAGACTTTGCTGACATTGACAGAGGCGTTAAGAGTAGATACTGGTATAAGTTTAACATAGGCATTACCGGTACATTCATTTACTCTTTTATCAATACATACTCCAGAATAAAGCTATCTCATATCTACATAAAAAATATACAAACAAACAACAGGATTATTCATCACACATACATACATGTATATATAAATACCATATTATCAATATATCAAATTAACACCTTCATAATTATATATAGCTTCACTGGAGTCATGCCAGTCTATTACAGTTAAAAGTCTCAGATGCTCAAGCATTTGAACATTTCTGGGCATAACCCAGGCCCGTAGCCAGGGGGTGGCACGGGGGGGCAACTGCCCTCCCAATACTGAGACTTGCCCTCCCAATATCACAAGAAAATTGGCCTTTACCGCAAAATTCATGCAGATGCCCATGCTAGTTGGCCCTCCCGACAACATCTTTGCCCCCCCAAAAACAACTTCAGGGCAAGTAGATCTATGTTTCTAAATGTTTTACCCAGGGATTCTACAGGAAATCATATGGGTAAAGTTTGACCTACGTTTTTGCTAAATCACAAGCAGATTGCTGTATCTAATTTATTGTATATAATTAATAAAGTAACAAAATAAACATTAATAAAGTGTTAATGCACATATGAATTTGTACTGATATTTTATAGAGAGCAAAACTTTTTACTATTTGAAAATAAACTTTTCCTAAATTTTAAAGCTTCAATCTTATATACACTAGCAACTTGGAATGAACAAGGGTTTGAATTCTTGTAAAACATTGAACTCAGATTATCACACAAGAATGAATTTATTATAATTATTGCTGCACAATACTATTATTTGGCAACTTAAAAATTGGATACACAATATATCACCATTAGGGGCCATCCATAAAGTACGTACGCTTGAAGGGGGGGGGGAGGAGGGGGGTCACGCCAAAAACATACAGGTGCGTAAATTAATTGGCAAAACGTACTTACAGGGGGGGGGAGGGGGTCTGAAATTTACTCATTTTGAGCGTACGTACTTTATGGATGGCCCCTTATAAGAAATAAGCAAACTTGGGACTTTTTCTTTTTAACAACTTGACCTCCCCAGTACAATGCAGTCATATTGTTCTATTATTCACACCATATCTGTATTGTGGTCACTTTAACAAGACATAACCTTAACTGCTTCAATCAAACATAACATTCTCAGTACAGAGTAAGATGCAGACTATCACACATTGTTCGAATATTTACACACTATTCCTGTTGTGGTCACTTTGACCAGACATAACTTTATAAACAGTTGTTGTAGTACAATTGTAAATATTCACACCTAAAAGCTCAAATATAATAAATAACCATGTATTATTATCTATATAATTACCATAAATTATTGTCTGTAGTTTTCTATATTTATCACTTATCTCAAGGAAGATCATCATCTGATCCGATTCCATTCTCTGCGTTTCTTGTTAACATATAGTTATCCATGTCTATAGAACGACAATGATTTATCGCGTATCGTAATTTCTCGGCTAAAACCTCACGACTACTGTACATCGGTAAACGTAGTTGAAAGAAACAGGTCTGAGATGTTGGTAGGCTGTTTAAACCCTGAATATAAAATACATCAAATAAAATATATATATAATAAATGGCGAATGACAATTTTGTAATAAAAAAATTGTAAAAAATTACGACAAATGGAGATCAATAATATCCTGCTTTGTACATTAAGTGGAAGAATGGTCTGACTGAATGCTGTATAAATTCTTTGTTTTAGAAAAAGGAATCTAAACCTCTCCACTTTCATGGTGGGTTGGGATGGCCTAGTGTGCCGCGCCTCGACCTCTAGCTGGCCGGTCACCTCTGGCTTGCGGCTGTGGTTTCAAGCACTAGTGTAAGCGTATGTGACATGGAAATAGGGACGCCTTCCCAACTTTGTGGGATTCCTCCGGGGACTCCGGTTTCCTCCTACTGCTAAAGACCCCTACGCTCAAGCGAATTATTGAAATAAAGATAGTAAGCTGGCACTGCCAGGCAGGATACGCCCACATTTTCGAGAGATGGTTAGAGAACAAGCAAAATCGAAAGTGATTTTTCCTACAATCAAAGGCTATAATTCATTAAATTACAATTTGATATGCGCAAATATCGGAAAGAATCAAGATCTTTAGGTTATAAACATGCATTTCAAGTTTCATCAAAATCGAATTAAAATTGTGACCTATACTGGGTCCACAACCTTGATATACCATTTTTTAACGTATTCGCGTACGAACGGCGGCTATTTTGTATGGTAATTTTGGTCCGATTTTTCCGAAATTTGAACTCAACCTTCCTTAGGGTGTAACGGTGATATAATCAAACGATTTTTTAAATCGGTTAATTATTGTAACCTCCAGAGGGACCACAAGCTAAACCAAGACGATTTTGCGTATAATCAGGGGCCATAATTCAGGAAGTTACGATCCGATATGCACAAATATTGAAAGGAACCAAGATCTTTAGGTTATAACCATGCATTTTAAGTTTCATCAAAATCGAATTAAAATTGTGACCTCTACAGGATCCACAACCTTGATATACCATTTTTTAACAGTATTTGCGTACGAACGGCAGCCATTTTGTATGGCAATTTTGTTCCGAATTTTCCCGAAATTCGAATCTAACCTTCCTTAGGGTGTAACGGTGATATAATCAAACGATTTTTTAAATCAGATAATAATTGTGACCTCCAGAGGGACCACAAGCTAAACAAAGACGATTTTGCGTATAATCAGGGGCCATAATTCAGGAAGTTACGATCAGATATGCGCAAATATCAAAAGGAACCAAGATCTTTGGGTTATAACCGTGCATTTCAAGTTTCATCAAAATTGAATTAAAATTGTGATCTCTACAGGGTCCACAACCTTGATATACCATTTTTTAACAGTATTCGCGTATGAACAGCGGCCATTTTGGTCCGATTTTTCCGAAATTTGAACTCACCCTTCCTTAGGGTGTAACGGTTATATTATCAAACGATTTTTTAAATCGGTTAATTATTGTAACCTCCAGAGGGACCACAAGCTAAACCAAGACGATTTTGCGTATAATCAGGGGCCATAATTCAGGAAGTTACGATCCGATATGCGCAAATATTGAAAGGAACCAAGATCTTTGGGTTATAACCATGCATTTTAAGTTTCATCAAAATCGAATTAAAATTTTGACCTCTACAGGATCCACAACCTTGATATACCATTTTATAACAGTATTTGCGTACGAATGGCGGCCATTTAGTATGGCAATTTTGGTCCCATTTTTCTGAAATTCAAACTCAACCTTCCTTAGGGTGTAACGGTGATATAATCAAACGATTTTTTAAATCGGATAATTAATGTAACCTCCAGAGGGACCACAGGCTAATCCAAGACGATTTTGCGTATAATCAGGGGCCATAATTCAGGAAGTTACGATCCGATATGCGCAAATATCGGAAAGAACCAAGATCTTTTGGTTATAACCATGCATTTCAAGTTTCATCAAAATCGAATTAAAATTGTGATCTCTACAGGGTCCACAACCTTGATATACCATTTTTTAACAGTATTTGCGTACGAACGGCGGCCATTTTGTATGGTAATTTTGATCCGATTTTTCCGAAATTTGAACTCAACCTTCCTTGGGGTGTAACGGTGACATAATCGAACGGTTTTTCAAATCGGATAATAATTGTAACCTCCAGAGGTACCACGAGCTAAAATAGGTGAATTTTCGGACAATCAGGGGCCATAATTCAGGAATTTACGTTCCGATAGGTGCAAATATCGAAAGGAACCAAGATCTTTGGGTTATAAACATGCATATAAAGTTTCATCAAAATCGGTTCAAAATTGTGACCTCTATAGGGTCCACAAGCTAAAAACGTGATTTTTCGTACAATCAGGGGCCATAATCCATGAAGTTTTGATCCGATACATGCCAATATCGAAAGCAGCCGAGATATTTTGGGGATAAACCTATATTTTAAGTTTCGTCAAAATCGGACAAGAATTGTGACTTGTAGAGAGTCCACAAACAATTGTGGACGGACGTCCGGACGGACGGACAGGGGCGACGACATAATACGTCCACATGAAAATGTGGGCGTATAAAAATTGAAAACCATACGTTAGTCCCAAAATGACCTAGTTTGTGTCGAGTGGAGGTTAAAACCCATTTCTCTCTCTCCCCACTTTCTTCATTTTCTGGGAAAAAAATCTTTGTCACCCCCCCCCCCCCCCGCCCCAGATAGCATTGTTCTAAATAGAAATAAGAACTTAAAATAAATGCTCTAATGTGAGAAAATATAATTACCCTATCTGATGTCATTATTTGGAACCGTTGAGAAATATCGGCAGGGTTACTAGGAAGTCTTGTTCTTCCAGAGATAAATCGTAAAAATTGGATTCTCTCATCGTTACTGAAGCTTTCCAGTACTTCCCAGAACCAGCGAACTAGTGTATGTGTCTCTTCTATACCACGGTATCTAAAATTAATTAACAAGCACTCATTTTTAAAATAAAATCTTCTGTTAGGTTACCACGGTATCTAAAATTAATTAACAAGCACTCATTTAAAATAAAATCTTCTGTTAGGTTACCACGGTATCTAAAATTAATTAACAAGCACTCATTTAAAATAAAATCTTCTGTTAGGTAATAAATAATTTAAAAGGCAATCCCAGAAGTTCCCCCGAGTTCTTCGGTTTTTTCCTGCAGTAATGATCGAAATCATTCGCACGATCTGTGCCAAGGGCCAAACTGGAAAAAGGCCTCAGGCCTAATTTGCTACCCTTGTAAAATGACGCGATTATTATTATTATTATTATTATTATTAAGTCAAAGGACATGCATTAATAAGCAAACAGGTGGTTGGAATGTAAGGGAACGTAAATCAAATGCCAACATGTAGAGAAATAGCCCGAAATTTTCAGTAACACAGATACGCCCCCTCCATTAATTATTCATGTGCCTATCTTTAATCTGTTATGCCCATAGAGATATTATCGCTATCCCGAGTAGTATATCATTCCGTTAGTTCTACTCCCAGGCGCGGATCCATGCCCCCCCCCCCCTCAGCCCCAGCGAGACTGGTGTATCCGCTTTTAAATTGATGATATAAACTGATTTTTGCATTGTCTCTGCCCTGGCAATGCGACGAAGGCTCTGGGGACTACACCAAACCACTAATACATGCGGCACTCTAATGATTACCATTTATTACAATGTATGGGGCCCCCCCCCTCGAAAAAATCCTGGATCCGGGCCTGACTCCACTAACCTCTTGGTCCATCAACGGGGGGAGACCGTCAAATTAACCTTCCTTGATACTTCTGCTATATTTATTGACCAACTGAGTGGGCGAGGGAAAATAACTCCCATTTTATTACAACTAAGATTATTGTGGTGAAAGTAAACAATGACCATATAAGACTGGTAAGTAAATTGTTGATTGGTTCGCTAAATCAAGGGCAGATAATTTTGATTTGTAAAAACCCAGAGTGGTGTTGGAATGGAATTATGCTACAGGCAGTAGCGGATTATCATTGAGGCTGATGAGGCTGCAGCCTCGGGCCCAAAGATTTTGTAAATAAATTTTTTTTAAAATTTGTCTGATACGATTAAAAACGCATAGACAATGAATGTTAGGGGGTGTGGTTTAGGCCCAACAGGAACCATCATAGGCCCTGACCCGAAATTAATTAAGCCTATGCAATTTTAATAAGGCCCTTATATGCCCTCCAGCAACTGCCGTCTCAGGCCTTGATGGAGCTTAATCCGCCACTGGCTACAGGGGATACCGAGAATGTCTATCCCAAAATAACTATGGTAAGTAGTACGGCAACTTCTTACTCACAAAGCAAGACATTTATTACAAAATACAACCCTAGATCTACACATATTATCTGCATAGGATTAGTAGGATGCAAAGTCTAAACCAGTTGTATTCAAAAGAAGATATCTAGGAGCCTTTAAGTTTCAGGTGTGTTGTGCTTAGAATCATGATATAATTAAACATAACGAATTTGTTTCAGCTGTCATGACAATCTCGTTACAGGTAAGCCCCACCCATTCTGACCTCTGATTGGTCAATCTTTTTTGGGTCTTTTTCTCGAAAACAAGATGTCGGATCGTCGTTTTGTTTGTTGTGAAATGATTCTTGAGTCAAAGTCAACTCGCTGACATAACAAAAGTGGATCCTAAATGTAAAAATTTAAGTTTTTGTAAAGATCTATTTTTTCTACGCGTGTGTATATTTTTAAGTGATTCGGTCATCCAGACACTTCAAATGTTATTAATTAAATGTTAAGAACTAACCTGACAACTTTACGTAGGACATCAATAGAAACCTCCGATGTACCACACACAAGTTGTTCTAGAGATTGACCTGATAGTAGAGATAATAATGGTACTGGTACAATCCATGACATACCTTCTCTTACTAACTCAGCCTACAAAAAAATATTATTCAATACACATTGACATAACACAACACAGTTAACATGAAATGGATAATCATAAATTCTTATTTACCTGCTGAAAAGATATTCATTTACACAGCAGATAAACTAATCTATAACTCAAGATTGATAATTAAACATTTAATTTAAGAAATCAAAATATTAACGCTAGATAGTTTCAGTGAATTTGATGACAGAATCAGAAACTTTGCCGTGTACTTGCATGTATAGATTTACAGTGGAGCTAGACCTAAATGGTGGCAATGCTTTGCACCTTAATTTTTCCTAAATTGTTTCCATGAATGAAGGACAGAAAAATATGCTCTGTGCCAATGGGGAGGGGAGGAGGGAAACACATGCGGCCGAGCCATCATCAATTAGATTTTGCACCGCATAAAGATGGTGGTGGGCGTGTTTGCAAAAGGAGCAGCATAGTTAGATAGAATTTCAGTTCCTCTTAATAAATACAGAATTTAACCATTTTTGGACTATAATATTCTAATTAGAGACTCAGCTTTTACAAGCTTGTAGCATGCAAGAGATGCCTATATCGAACAAATTGTGCTCAGTGAATTTAAATCAAAGAATAATGACATTATTCAAGTCTTGTTAAAACAACAAACTAAATTATAAATTACAAAGATTGCGTTATCAACATAGAGCGAATTTTAAGTGCTACAATGGCAGAATCACATCTAAAATTATGATTCCATCTGGCATCAGAGGTAATTTGGCTTATGAAGTCCTGGGCCCGGTTGCTCGAAACTAAGTTATTTTAACGATCCGTTAAACTCTAACGGACATATCTTGGTAATGTGTTGTTTGCGTTAAATGTACTACAGAAAGCACTATAGAACACTTCATTTTTTCCTTTAGAAATATTAGCATAAATCTTTTGTAAAAATTTGCACCACAGAATGTTCGGGGCCTTTATTTCCAGCAACAATCTTTCTCTCTGTTAAAGTTAACGAATCGTTAAAAGATAACAGAGCTTTGAGCAACCGGCCCCTGAAGTTTAATACCTGTCTGTCCATTTCATGTAACCTGTACTGGAAAACACTCTCTACATAGTCTTTACGATTGTTAAAATGAAGTGGAATCTTTAAACCACCAGGAATTATGGGAATCATTTCACCGGATGAACTTTGACCCTCAAAACTATCAATTGGAATAAACTGAAAATAAAACACATTTATATGAAGAATTTAGTTTTCTTCGAAGTTTTACAGTCACAGTACTTTCAAACCAAAGGAGTAGTCTAGCCAGATGACACAATTAAGATGTGATAAATTTATAATTTTTAATTACATGATCACAGCAAGTTAATCACTATAACAGCCAACATCAAAGATACCCAGATCTTTTTTATCTATTCTTAAAATACAGATGTGACGTCATCCATTGATGTTGGCGTACCATTATTTCAAATAATGTTCGGGCAACTTGCCAATAGTACATTATTTCAATATTAGACTGGCATGATGTTTTTCACTGTAAAGGCACGTGCGGAGTCTGTATTTTAAGTAGTTTAATTGTCTCAGGGCTTAAACATTGCGTAATTTCTTGTAAAAACACTCAGACCTAACGGTCCTCTTGTTGTTACAATATATTACTTAATGTCTCGCCCTCGACCATTAAACCACACATAACCTTGCTATTAAGGCAAAATTTTAATAAGTATTTACAAATTCTTGCTGTCAGTGTGAGAGGATTGGATTATCAAGTCTTTTTCAGTTGCCATTTAGGGAAATTAACTCGTTCAACTTAGATATATCTACATTAATATAATCGGCTATTGAATTAAGACATTCTGTTAGAGGTACCTCATGAAAGTTTGTTTCATTAACACCATTTTCTTGAATATTTTGAATTCCACGTAAACTCTGGATATATAAATAATCTACCTAAAATTACAAATAACATTATCTTCAATTGATTTTGATCATTTTAAATTCATTAAAACAGGTGAACAACAAGCAATCATCAAAATATGTAAAGAAATCTGAGATATATCCCGGCCACTACAAGGTTGCAGTGGCAGATTAAGCCCCACCAAGGCCTGAGGCGGCAGTTGCTGGAGGGCCTATTTAAAATGTCGCGGGCCTAAAAAATATCAGATCACGGTCTACGTTGATTCATGTTGGGCCTAAACCCCACCCCCTTAACATTCATTGTCCATGTTTACAAAATCTTTGGGCCTGGGGCTGCAGCCTCATCAGCCTCAATGATAATCCGCTACTGCAAGGTTGGACAGGTGACCCTACTTCTCATAACGCACAAGTGGGGTATAGAAACCACGCTACTTGACTCAATGACAGATCTTATGATTTCAGTGCATGCGTTAAACCCCTTGACCTACCCTAACTCCCCTCGGGGGATCAGGGTGGCTAAGTGAATAAGGCGCTGGTTCGCTAGCCTGGAGGTCGGGTGTTCGATCCCTGCATTGGCCGAGAAAGTTCATCTCGATTTTCTGACGTGATTTCCCCTTGTCAGTGATGCAGAAGGAGGGCCGACAAGGACAGCTGCCTAGTTGTTCGGATGGGACGAAAAAACGAGGTCCCATGTACACATTGGAGTGCACGTAAAAGATCCCTTGGCAGTTGGAATTTGATATAAGAGTAGGCCGTAGCGCCGCTGCCCGGGCAAAATTTATCTCATAGCACACTGTATGGCATATGCCCTTCTTCAATTAGCTCAGGTTAAGTGCATAACAGTAGGACGTTAAACCCCATTTCATTCATTCATTCCAACTCCCCTCCCTCTATATATATAGTATATATAAATAATAGCCAACAATAGTTTTAGTCACATCAAATGAAAGCTGATGTGCTGTCAAATCTGTAACACAAACAATACCTCTTCTATATCTTCAAGCTGTAACGTTATTCCTGCTAATATTTTCCACACACATGGAGCAAGATGTAAATCTAGAGGTTTCTTTGTTCGTATAGCAACACCAAATAAAATCCCCAAAAACTTAAACAATACATCAGAATCCTCGGATTCAGCATTCTGATATTGAGCATTGAGTAAAAATCTACAATAAAAACAAAAATATAATCATTAATATTATTATCATCTAAAAATGCTTGATGTTTTATCAGACCTTGTTAAATGTCTTAGATGACAAGTGTTGAATTTGAATGCTAATACACTGGCAGTAAATCATTTGAGCCATTATAGGGGCACTTGGGCAATCCTTCTGGACGTGGGTGGTTGGGATGGCCCAGTGGTCTAGAGTGCCGCGCTTCGACCTCTAGCTGGCCGGTCACCTCTGGCTTGTGGCTGTGGTTTCGAGCCCTAGTGTGAGCGTATGTGACACGGAGATAGGGGCGCCTTCTCAACTTCGTGGGTTTCCTCCGGGCACTCCGGTTTCCTCCCACTGCTAAAGACCCCTATGCGCAAGCGAATTATTGAAATAAAACAATTGAAAACCATACGTTAGTCCCAAAATGACCTAGTTTGTGTTGAGTGGACGTTTAACCCCATTTCTCTCTCTCTCTCTCTCTTCTGGACGTGAGTGTGTAATTTCTATGGTCACAAGACACTAAAGATTTGTAGCATCTGATACTAACCTGTCTCTGTTGTTGCCCGTTTCACTTTTAGAGTTTGGTGTTGGTATCAGTAATGGAACTATTCCAGATTCTAATTCCTGCAATATATGTAATACATTGTCACACATAGCTGCCTTTCATTTTTTCCTGGCCAAAATGGATGATAATTTGTTCATAAAAAAAAAGGTTCATATTTTTTTCCGCCAACTGGAATATTTTTTCTGCCAAAAATGTGTGATAAAAAGACAACATGGTATCGGTTTTATGTCTCATCACATGTATACATCTTCAGAAATTAACACTTTATTTATACACAATCCAAGGAAAAATGATCTTAAGAGTTTAACAATTATCATTTAAGCTGTCTTGAACCTTATTTTATCAGAGACTTTATTTTATTTGTAAGCATTTGTATGTACGAATACACGAACCTAAAAAAATTCTAAAATCCAATTAATGTAGCGGCTATGGAATTTAAAAAAACCCAAAACAGATCGTATTGAAAAATATTTTGTATTAGCAGTAAATAAGATAGTAAGCTGGCACTGCCAGGCAGGATACGCCCACATTTTCGAGAGATGGTTAGAGAACAAGCAAAACCGAAAGTGATTTTTCCTACAATCAAAGGCTATAATTCATTAAATTACAATTTGATATGCGCAAATATCGAAAAGAATCAAGATCTTTAGGTTATAAACATGCATTTCAACTTTCAACAAAATCGAATCAAAATTGTGACCTATACTGGGTCCACAACCTTGATATACCATATTTTAACACTATTAGAGTACAAACGGCGGCCATTTTGTCTGGCAATTATGGTCCGATTTCCCTGAAATTCAAACTCAACCTTCGGTATGGTGTAACGGTGATAGAGTCAAGCTTTTTTTCGATCGGATAATAATCATAACCTCCAGAGGGACTATAGGCGATTTTTCGGGCAATCAGGGGCCATAATTCAGAAAGCTACGATATGATATGCGCAAAAAACGAAAGGGACCAAGATCTTTGGGTTATAACCATGCATTTTAAGTTTTATCAAAATTGAATCAAAATTGTGACCTATACTGAGTCCACAACCTTGATATACCTTTTTATAACAGTATTCGCGTACATGCGGCGGCCATTTTGTATGGCAATTTTGTTCTGAATTTTTCCGAAATTCAAACTCAACCGTCCTTAGGGTGTAACGGTGATATAATCAAACGATTTTTTAAATCGGATAATAATTGTGACCTCCAGAGGGACCACAAGCAAAACAAAGACGATTTTCGTATAATCAGGGGCCATAATTCAGGAAGTTACAATCCGATATGCCCAAATATCGAAAGGAACTAAGATCTTTGGGTTATAACCATGCATTTCAAGTTTCATCAAAATCGAATTAAAATTGTGACCTCTACAGGGTCCACAACCTTGATATACCATATTTTAACAGTATTCGCGTACGAATGGCGGCCATTTTGTATGGCAATTTTTGTGCAATTTTACCGAAATTCGGACTCAACCTTTCTTAAGGTGTAACGGTGATATAATCAAACGATTTTTTAAATCAGATAATTATTGTAACCTCCAGAGGGACCACAAGCTAATTAAAGACAATTTTGCGTATAATTAGGGACCATAATTCAGGAAGTTACGATCTGATATGTGCAAATATTGAAAGGAACCAAGATCTTTTGGTTATAACCATGCATTTCAAGTTTCATCAAAATCAAATTAAAATTGTGATCCCTACAGGGTCCACAACCTGGATATACCATTTTTTAACAGTATTCGCGTACGAACGGCGGCCATTTTGTATGGTAATTTTGGTCCGATTTTTCCGAAATTTGAACTCAACCGTCCTTAGGGTGTAACGGTGATATAATCGAACGGTTTTTCAAATCGGATAATAATTGTGACCTCCAGAGGTACCACGAGCTAAAATAGGTGATTTTTCGGACAATCAGGGGCCATAATTCAGGAAATTACGTTCTGATAGGCGCAAATATCGAAAGGAACCAAGATCTTTGGAATATAAACATGCATGTCAAGTTTCATCAAAATCGGTTCAAAATTGTGACCTCTATAGGGTCCACAAGCTAAAAACGTGATTTTTCGTACAATCAGGGGCCATAATCCATGAAGTTTTGATCCGATATGTGCCAATATCGAAAGCAGCCGAGATCTTTGGGGGATAAACCTATATTTCAAGTTTCGTCGAAATCGGGTAAGAATTGTGACCTGTAGAGAGTCCACAAACAATTGTGGACGGACGGACGTCCGGACGGACGGACAGGGGCGACGACATAATACGTCCACATGAAAATGTGGGCGTATAAAAATTGGCATAACCTACCAGACACATTTCTGTAATTGTATCATCAAATACTCCACCAGCATCATCAGCACCTTCACCTATTAATTTAACTTTCCATGCTCGTGCTGGCAGACGGAGCTCTTCCGCTTTTAATTTAACAACTTGATGAGCAGTCTGTATGTACACAGGTCGACATTTTTTACCTCTACAATAAAATAATAGAAAATAGGTTGCTAGGCAACAAATCATACACCCGTCAACTGTAATGAAAGGTTGCCAAAATTTGACTTGTTTGTAAGAATAACAGCAATAGCTATTGGGGGCCATCCATAAAGTACGTACGCTCAAAATGGGTAAAATTCAGACCCCCCTCCCCCCCTGTACGTACGTTTTGCCAATGAATTTACGCACCTGTACGTTTTTGGCGTGACCCCCCCTCCCCCCTTCAAACGTACATACTTTATGGATGGCCCCCTGGATTGTTGCTCTGTCTTAAAATCAATAAATGTGCATGCTTAACCCTTTAATCATGAAGCAATAAACCCGAACAGTTTGTGAAATATTGCTTACAGTAATTGCTTTCCACAAATAGTTTTATTTGAATGTGTTCAATTACTAAATGCGTCATTTTATTTATCTTCAAATATTTCTTAATTGGTTAATTCGCACAATTTGTCACTGAGTATAATACCAGATGGATGTAATTAGAGGAACCGCAAGGTAAATCTTCTCAGCATGCAGTATCGAAGTGAGTTTTTAGTTCTGTGTTTATGAATATGGCTCAAAACAGTAACCATGAAAGCAGGCTTACAGAGTTTACGTGGAGTGCTTTTTCATGCTCCCACTTTTTACAAATATAAAGCCCTGTGGGGCCAGTTGCTCAAAGCTCCGTTATCTTTAACTATCTGTTAACTTTAACGGACATTTCTTAGTAATGTGTTGTTTGTTAACTTTCCGTTAAATTTACTACAGAAAACACTATAGAATACTTTATTTCTTATATTAGCATAAATCTGTAGTAAAAATTTGTACCACAGAATGTTCGGGGCCTTTATTTCCAGCAACAATCTTTCTCTCCGTTAAAGTTAATGGATCGTTAAAGATAACGGAGCTTTGAGCAACCAGCCCCTGAAATACTTTACAATGATAAAATAAGTAGAACTTCTCACCTTGTTGACAGCCGTTTAACTGTAATCTGTGGTCCACAGTTTTTACCTTGTACCATCGTACGACCAATTGATCTCACCATCGGCAGTGTGTAAACTCGTGGAGATAAAATATTCCTTAGTCTACCATCAATTATACCTGCAGCTCCACATTCAAAACTTGAACATCCTTTCTGCTAAAATAATTTTGATATCAAAATGGGAAAATAAGAAATACAACTTTTACATTAAGCGTGTGATCAACTTTAAATCAAGCAACATGTATTTAGTTATTTTACACTAAATTCTGCCTAGCAACACACATACTCCAATGCCAGTCATTTAATCACAAATGAATCCATAAAAAAAACCTGTTTATTTTAATGAAACCACAGGCCTATTTAAATCTGATTTTCAAAAAAGAGGCATATTATATTCACTGATATTTCAGAAAAAAACTTACTATTTGAGGTAGGTTAAGTAACCTCCATGTACTGTAAATGAGATCTGAGAAATGATGAAGAAGAGCTAAACGTCCACGGATTTTATATGGATTACAGCTCTTTAAACTGCCATACTGTGGAGGTATATCTTCTGGTACCCCTAGTAATAATGGGCGAGGTGAACCAGGGGTTCGTCGTGGTGGGGGAGGAGCTGTCCAGGCAGCACTATGAGTTTTACCAGCACTAATCTATAAAAACAATAACACTGCTGATTTAACTAACATGATAATATAAAAACAATCATGGATTCACTACTGGCATTACATTTATTCTGTTTTAAAGTTGACATGCAGCTTAACTACCTGGTGATGTTTAGAGTCTTAGACAGCATTCTATATTTCAAATCTCCTAAAACTGAAACCCAGTTAATATTTGAAACCCTAGCTTCTAGTTGAATGAAAGAAACAGCACCTCATGTTTGTATGTCATACTTGTTTATAACTGATAATGTTTAAACTTGGATCCATGGAATGGAATGGGGTTTAACGTCCTACTGTTATGCACTTAACCTGAGCTAATTGAAGACGGGCATATGCCATACAGTGTGCTATGAGGGAAATTTTGCCCGGGCAGCGGCGCTACGGCCTACTCTTATATCGAATTCCAACTGCCAAGGGATCTGATCTTTTACGTGCACTCCAATGTGTACACGGGACCTCGGTTTTTGTCCCATCCGAACGACTAGGCACCGGTCCTTGTCAGGCCCTCCTTCTGCATCACTGACAAGGGGAAATCACGTCGGAAAATCGAGATGAACTTTCTCAGCCAATGCAGGGATCGAACACCCGACCTCCAGGCTAGCGAACCAGCGCCTTATCCACTGAGCCACCGTGATACCCTTGGATCCATGGAGAGCATTTGCTGAATGGTCAATGGTGGGCCTAAATTAGGAGATGCCTTACACCAGAGTTGGGTAACTGTAATAAAAGTTAATCTATAAAACCAACCTGTGAAATATGGATTCCTTCAAGATTTGGCACTTTAACAGGTTCTTTAACAGGTGAGTTTAGGTGTCTGATGCCGAGTTGTCCATCAGCATTACTACCCCAAGCCCATACTTCACCAGTAGAAGTTAAAGCTAGAGTATGTTCTGCTCCTACGGCAATATCTTCAATAAAATATTCCTTCAATGCCGCAATGACTTGTGGTACTGTTGGGTTTCGAGTCTGCACGTTACCATGACCAATCAAACGATCTGTGGAAGAACAGATAACCCCCCAAAAATATTAAAATATATGCTAAAATTGTATACTTATCAAAACATTTTTACAGGCTAGAATAATTTCAGAAATGTCATACAAATAACAGACAATAAACATATGTACAAAGGATTAGCATACAAGAAGCAATCAATCTTTACACAATATTTATAAGTCAAATTTATTAAAAAAAAAAAAAATACAAGACAAATTATGTTATTAATATAAATTACCTTGACCCCAGGTCAAAACATTTCCACATTTGGTCAATGCCACAGAGAATTGATTACCGCATGCAACCTTTTTCACTTTGTATCCTTGCAAAGCTTCTATTTTAGTTGGTACTGATGTCGCAGTCATGTTACCGTGCCCCAATTTACCATAATCTCCATCCCCAAAGGACCAGACATTACTTCCGTCAACAGAGATACATAGCGTATGGTTCAGACCACAAGATACCTGAAAAACGTGTGGTAGACACTGTCTTATATTATTCAAGCACAGAATCAATGATTTTTTTAAACAAAAACAACTTTACTACGCTCATGTGCACCAGGCTTTCAAATTAAGGGATGAGGCACCCACTTCTATATAAATCAAAAAAAATAATAATAATAATCTAACCAACAATTCAAAGACCCCTTCACGTTTAGTGCGAATATGACATATATTCAAATCTTTGGTGTATATTTAGCAGACACTCTCTCAATGTATATAAATGTACACTTCATGCACTTTTATGTAGCCTTCATCCAATTTTTATACATTTTCCGTCCATTTTTAATGTATTTTTTTGATCCACTTTATAATGTACATGTATTTAGAATGTTGACTGTAATGTAATGTATATTTTACATGCTGCCCGAAAAGGGTGTTTTATGTAATAAAATCTATCTATCTATGTATAAACACAACGCTCATATAAACACAACGGTAAGTTATAAAATTAAGTGTCTTCATTAGTCCCATTTACGCAGAAAAGTATGACAATAAACCCTCATTTCATTTCAATACAAATGAAACTACTTTGTGGGAAAGAGACAAGTCTTTCATTATTCAAGTTTTAAATAAACTGGTTGATGAAAAAAATCGGTTTGATTTTGTTCCTTTTAAAACTTCAAAGCTATAAACATATGTACGGTATATGATAATTTCATAAAATAAAACTTACATATCCAATCTGATATAATTCTAATTCAGCGACTCTTTCTGGTGTTTTCTTATTGGCTGTTGATCCATGTCCTAGACGACCGTAATCACCATTACCAAATGTATAAAGTTTCCCATCTGCTGTTACTACAGCACTGTGTTTATAACCAGCTGATAACTACAATAAATCACCAGAACAATTTCAACATACTGACTCTTAAAACTAGGGGTGGGCAAATGGAGGTCGAATTTTGGGAACGAGTGTTTTCTAAGGCGATTATGGCTGCTGAATCCGAATCTGGTGAAATTTTTGTTCTGTGACGTCATTTTGAGCTGGTTCCTTGGTTTTTAAAATGGCGGCCCAAAAAGCAAGACAATATTTGAACTAGTTGTCTAATATATATATGTTAAAATATATGTTTTCAAGACCGTGGATTCTAAAATTGCACTCCCATTTATGATTTGATAACATCCTATGTCAATATGAGGGAAATAACTGAAAAAAAGTCATTTTGAAAATGGCCATGGAACCAGCTCAAAATGACGTCACAGAACAAAAATTTCACCAGATTCGGATTCAGCAGCCAAAATCGCCTTAGAAAA
Organism: Patella pellucida; assembly: GCA_917208275.1. Lineage (NCBI taxonomy): Eukaryota > Metazoa > Mollusca > Gastropoda > Patellidae > Patella > Patella pellucida. The sequence goes on from OU795037.1 coordinate 6,891,737, forward strand.
CACTCGTTCCCAAAATTCGACCTCAATTTGCCCACCCCTATTAAAACATAACTAAGAAAAGGTATATTTCAGATGCCAACAATAATTTAAATCAAAGTAAAGTAAAATATTTCTATCAATTTCTTAGCAAATCTGAAGCAAGTAATAAAATCTAATGATTACCTGAACAACTTCCTCTCCTTGTAGAGGCTCGATCTGTCTAGGACGTTTCTGGCGATCACTGTTACCATGACCAAGTTTACCATAATCGCCATCCCCCCAACTAAAGACTTCTCCACTCTCGGTTACAGCCAAACTATGTCCATCTGAACCAACAGAGGTGGCTACTTGTGTCACTACAAATCCTAAAGATTTAAATTCAAGATGTAATTATAAGATCAACACGTAATCATCATAAATTGAAAATTTACACCAAAAATCAATGTAAATAAATCCTGATGAGCATCTTCTAAACAATTTAATAAAAAATTTGTTTAAAATTCCATTTCCATACATAGCTCTTTTCTATATTGAGAGAATAAGCCTTCTCTGATAACTTTCTTATGTTCACAAGCTTTTGAAGTCAAAATGAGAACAGACAGATAAATATTGTTATTTCAAATTTTTGAAATTCACCAGTCGTGTTTTTGATTCACCAATTAACGTCCTACTCTTCTGCACCTAACCTGGGCTAATTGAAGACGGGCATACGCCATACAGTGTGCTATGAGGGAGATTTTCCCCGTGACGCGGCACTACAGCCTACTTTTATATCAAATTCCAACTGCCAATGGGTCTTTTACGTGCATCCCAATGTGTACACGGGATCTCTGTTTATCATCCTATCTGAATGACTAAACAGCTGTTCTTGTCAGGCCCTCGATTCCGCATCACTGACAAGGGGAAACCACGCCGGAAAATCTGGATGAACTATCTTGGCCAATGCAGGATTCGAACACCTAACCTCCAGGCTAGTGAGCCAGCGACTTACCCACTTAGCCATGTGATCCCCCCCCCCAATTAACAATCTCAATGAGTTTAAAATAATCCACTGTTCAATACATTATGTTATATTCTTGAATCAACTACCATGTATCAAACTCACCTTGTAGAGTACATATAGCTGTCAGAGTATGAAGGTCATCAGAATTGCCTTGACCTAATCTACCATAGCTACCTTCACCGCATGCCATAATACTTCCATTAACTTGTATAACAAATGTACAATTTTGACCACACACAATCTGTAATAGAAGTAACAATTATTATTAAGCCAGGATCTATGGTATCATGATTCAATATAGAGATTAACAAGCTAGTTTTCCCAAAAAAAGATATCTGAAAGAGATCCAATAAATATCACAGTGAAGATTTAACATAGCTGATTCCAAAGAAAATCAATCAAACTGATGCTGTACATATAGACTGGTTAAATTTCTGGAAAAAGACCTTCCTTAAAAATCAAGGAGCATTTTCTAGTAAAAGTGGGGAACATAACTCTTCATAATGATTTTGGTGTGCTGAATACGAATATCCATGTTCCCAAGCTAAAAATTTGAGTTTTTGACCATCTAATTAGCATAAATACAAAATGGCCGCCAAATGCTGCTAGATTGTCAGATATCTCGGTAACTATCGACTTTTTGGGCCTATAAATATATTACAGACATATAATGCTTTTAACACTCTGATTTTACGAAAATTTGACTAGCATACCTGTTGAGCACAAGAAAAAGATGGAACTTTGACAGGTCTTGTTGCTGATTGGCCACCTTCACACATCTGACCATGACGCCCATATCCCCATAGAAACGCTTCATACAGACCACCAATCTGCCAATCTTCAGGTCGTTGTATTGCCCATGACATCATCTGACTATCCATAGTTAAATCCCATTTACTATTATCCTATAATTAAAAATTTTAATAAATTAAAAAAAAACATATTCTTATATTGAAGAAGAAAGGCTTTCTTTTCACATGTCTTAAAAGTACAAGACTATTCAAAATCAAATTTGCTGATAGTGCAAAACCTACTTGATTCGGATCATGCTTATAAATAAATATTGTAAACAAAAGATCAATTATAAGTAAGACAATTTTTAGATAAAATATAAGCTACCCAAAAAAGTACAGTGATATTAGCTCACCATAATTTCGGTTCGCTAGCCTGGAGGTCGGGTGTTCGATCCCTGCATTGGCCGAGAAAGTTCATCTCGATTTTCCAACGTGATTTCCCCTTGTCAGTGATGCAGAAGGAGGGCCTGACAAGGACAGTTGTCTAGTCGTTCGGATGGGACGAAAAACCGAGGTCCCGTGTACACATTGGAGTGCACGTAAAAGATCCCTTGGCAGTTGGAATTCGATATAAGAGTAGGCCGTAGCGCCGCTGCCCGGGCAAAATTTCCCTCATAGCACACTGTATGGCATATGCCCCGTCTTCAATTAGCTCAGGTTAAGTGCATAACAGTAGGACGTTAAACCCCATTTCATTCATTCATTCACTCACCATAATTTCTTCTTTATTGTCAGTAAAAACCTCAATCTCATGATCGAGATTAGTGAAAGATTTGGGAAATGGTGAACGTTTAGACAAGGCTTCACATGATTTGATAGCAGTAGCGTATGTCAGTAACCACTGCCATTCGGAAACAATACCATCTTGAACTGAAAATACAAAACAAACAGTTAAATAAACAATAAGGCTGTTCGTTGTTCCCCACCTTTATTCTAAAATAACTTTATGATACTAGCACATAGAACAAACAAATTATATACCTATTATTGCTTAGACTGATTATGTGTGAATTACTCACATATGCATGCATCTGTAACATATATATCTGTAAATGTAAAATATTTGCACCATGACATTATGGCACATATCTAAAATTAAAATATGTAATAAGAATGAATACATATTTTTGCAGACTAAATGTTCTATTTAGTTGTTAATTGGATATTTGAAAGTAACATAAATTATATGTACTTACTGGTTTCTTCTGTAATATGATGTAATGGTTGAGGTGTATAACATAGTGCTGTATCTAATGACAATCCTACTACCATCGAAACTAGACATTGTAAGTACTGACTATACATTAACTGATCCCCACTCATAACAATTGGCTAAAAAGAAAACCATTAACAGCTATTAAATGTCAAATACCTGTGTATTGTTAATTAACATAGTTTTAAAAATTTTATTCCGAATGTCAGGAATAATATTATGAAGATATGTTAAAGAAGCTTAATCGCTAACATTTGGGACCTAAGAATTGATACGGAGATGCACTGCTACGGTACACGATTGGTATACCAATGTTAAAAAAATTATTTTATCTTAAATATCAGTTATCAGAAGCTCATCTTTTCCCGGTAAGTTTACATCATCAATGTTGATGTAAATTGACCAATGATTCGTGTTTTCAATGTCGAAGATTTTGGAGAATTTTGAGTTACAGGCTTAGGTCCTTTAACAATTGGAATTTTAAAATAAAATTCACACAGAAAATGCTTAACATAACCTTTTCATCTTATATCAAAAACTGTAGAGTGTTTATAAGGCTTTGATGACAGGGGCCTATAAATCATTTGACTGGTGGTGATCTGATAATTTTATTACCTTTTCATATAAATACTGTTCTTGTAGCATGTTGGGTAAACGTTGTAGTAACCCACGGAAGCAAGGTGCCTGATGTAATCCTACAAGACCTCTTGATTTTAGTGACTTTCTGGCTACACTTACAACCCGATTCTTGTTACATAACTCAGGTGAATAATGAATAATTGTCATGTCCTGTTGAAAGAAACAAAAAATATTGCATTTACAAAGAAGTTTTCAAAAGAAGATGTTTTAGTAAATAATCCTTCTTTGTCACAAAACATGCTGCAGTGTACCAACTTTAATTGAAACAATTTGGAAATGTTAATAAAGTTTACAATACTATATACAGTTTTATAGTATATGTAACCACAATGAATGATAAATTACTATTCAAAAGTAATTCAATGTTAAAATGCTATTCAAATATTTGATAACATGTAACTAAATGATCAATTATTGGGTTCTGTATTGTGCATTTTCAGATTGATGCAAATTGTGAATCCTTAAAATCAACATAAAATCTGTTACTATATTTTGGATATTTTAGAATATCAGATTCTTATAACAAATACCAAAAGCTGATTTCTAAAAGCCATTAAATATTATCTGAGTGCAAGCAAAGATTTGTATGAGCATGTGGTATTATTTTACCTTAGACCTGCTACAACTGAGTGCAATCATTCTCTCGGAGAACCATGATATACTACGAACAATTCCATTTCCAGTATGAGTTTGTCTCAAACATTCATCCTAAAATTTGCAATAAAAATGACACAAATCTTATTAAACGGCAGCCTGGGGTTAATGATAAATTTATTGATCAGGGGCCAGTTTCTCAAAGCTCCGTTATCTTTTAACGATCCATTAACTTTAACGGAGAGAAAGATTGTTGCTGGAAATTAATAAAGGCCCCAAACATTCTGTGGTGCAAATTTTTCCTACAGATTTCCCTACAGATGCTAATATTTCTTTAGGAAAAAATTAAATATTCTATAGTGTTTTCAGTAGTGAATTTAACGCAAACCACACGTTACCAAGATATGTCCGTTACAGTTTAACGGATCGTTAAAATAACTTAGTTTTGAGCAACCGACCCCTGTTGTTTAACCCTTAACAGAAACAAAACATCAACAAAATTAAACAATCTGTTTAATAATACAGTTATTCTTTATCTAAAAATACAAAATAATTGAACTCTAAAATGACTAGACCTATTTCATTTTGTGTTACCCATAACAGTCAGAGGCCTCATTAAAAAGGTTTGAGTCCACTACTCAATATTGAAGCATAACTGATAATATTGTTTGTTGGCTTATATTTTAAAATGAAAATTAATGTCATTGATTTTTCCAATCCATAATGAAAGAAACACATTAAATTAACCCAGTTCACATTAAAATTTATCCCAATTCTAAATGGTTTAGTGCATTAAACATGTTTGCAAAAAATTGTATTTTTTGGTTCATAATGAAAGATGTGTAGGTTTTAAAGCCCCAATACCACTCTTGTTGTAACTGAATAATATGTCCCAATCTTTATTCTGGTCAACAAATTGTACTATTTTACAATATTTCAATTAATAAATGATACAAATTTCACCTTAACACACCTAATTTTAAAAATTGGAAAAATTCAACTACATGCCGTAACATGGTTTGAAAAGCCTTACGTAAACACTTTCAAATGCAACTCGGATTTAAACATATTTCCGAACCCTCTGGACAAGTAAGATAGGATGTAATGGATAATTTACACAACAGGTAGGACACTTAAACATCTAGTAGTTAGAATAAGGCTGATTTTTTTTTGCTGGAGAGTGTTATTGTCCCTTTAAAGGTGATGATATGACTTACCTGTAATGACCAGATATTAACAAGACCCTTCACACATCCTGATACAAGCATTAGAGCATTAGGACTAAATGCTAGACATGATACTGATGTTATATGTCCTAGTAAGATTCTAACAGGTTTTATAGCAGGGACTTCCCCTTGTCCTGCACTAGATGTAGCAGTGAATTGTTGGCTTGATGTTTTACTGATGGATGGAGTCAAGTTTTTAGGATTTGGTTGTGGATAACACCACAGGTATATACTTCCATCTTCACACCCACTGTAATATAATCATAACAAGATTCTTATACATAGAAAAATCATGATGCATTCCTTATCAAATAATATCAACAGATTCTTCAGTCAGATAATGTAATAATTATAATATGTCCATTTATATAGCGCCAAATCCACAAAGCGTGCTCATAGCGCGACAATTTACTATCCCGGTCTCTAGGATTACAGATAAGCTTGATTACTTCCCTTTACAACTCTTAGGAAGAGGTCCAACATATGCAGCTACAACTTAAAGTTTCAAGGAGTGCAACAGTTTTTTGTGTAATACATACACCATCCTATCGGTACCCATTTACAGCTGGGTAGACTGGAATGCAGGGATAAAGTGTCTTATTCAAGGACACAAGAACTCAGCGAATAATTCGGGTCTCGAACCTGCAACCGTTAAGTCACAAATCCTACTCTCTAACCGTTGCACCAAATCCATCCCTAATGTATTCCAAAATAAATGTCCGAATAGTTTTAATTTATTAGTAACTTTTGATACATGTTGATAATAATCAGCTATGTCTAAATGTATATTAATTAATTAACTACGCAGTTATTTTGTCTGTATGTTTGCTCGACTTCAGATTTCAGACATTAACATTAACACTTGCTAAAGCCATTATTTCACGAGACAGAACATCCTGATCATTAGCTATTTAAACATAATCTTATCTAAAAAGTTGTATATGGGAACATTAAAAAATAGAATAGTTTCAAAGAAATTATAAACTATTATGCCTTTATATAATTGTCATTTGCGGATTATTTTTACAGTTGACGAGAGGGAATTTGTTCCTACATATATAAACCCACCTTGCTAATAGAAGTTTTTTGTCATCTCTCTGTCCTAACAATGGACACCATTCTATATAAGTGACATTAGATTGATGTGGTAATATTTTATCAGCTATTAAACCCTCATCACCTACAGACCACACTTTGACTGTTAAATCATTAGATGCCATAGAAACAAGCAGATGACCAGTAGGATCCCAGATTAACATTCCTATAGAATTCTGAAAAGAAAAAAACATAGGTTGCCAGGCAACGAAACATACGCCCACAGCAGCTAAATTGTCCGGGCAGTCAACAAGAGTTGTCGCATATTTTACTTTTTTCGTGGACGCCGGACGGCCGGACGGACGGAGGGACGGGGGCGACGGCAATATACGACCACATTTCAATGTGGGCGTATAAAAAGGAAGCATTTTAGACGGGGGCTCAAAGGCCCCCAATAATGATAACGACAATGAGTTATTCTTAATATAGCGTTTTACATACATTATCACAAAACGCTTTCCAAGTATAAATCACATGATACAAAATATATACAAAAAGATAACTTAGAAACATATAGGCCTAAAAATATTGTTTGGTAGCTTAAAAATAGTGACTTTTAAAAAGGTGAGTTTTGAGTGTTGTTTTAAATACATTGAAGTCACAGATAGTTAACCAGCAGCAAAGTCATCTGTGCTAATTTCAAATTTTAAAAAAGTGACAATAACTTTTCGAAATGCAATCAAAGTTTAAGATCTAGAAATTTGTCACCAATTTCAATTTACCAATTTGATATCAATCTCATTGGAACATTTAATTTCCTTTGAAGTTCCTTCTCAGAGATGATGTTAACCTTTTATGTAAATGTACTTGTATATTTAGGGGCCATCCATAAAGTACGTACGCTTGAAGGAGGGAGGGGGGGTCCCGCCAAAAACGTACAGGTGCTTAAATTCAATGGCAAAACGTACGTACAAGAGCGTACAGGGGGGGAGGGGGGTCTGAATTTTACCCATTTTGAGCAAACGTACTTTATGGATGGCCCCTTACCTGGTGAGCCTCCGTGTTAATTGGTTGGTCAAAGTCAGATTTACTACAAACAGATATAGTACCATCACTATATCCCACCATAAATCTTTTATCTTCATTATACCATGCTATCTGAGTTACAGATACTGTTCAAATATAAAAACAGATAACCATTCTGATCAACAGGAGTTAATAATGACATCTTCTTTATAATGAGAATTCATAAAAACTACTGAATTAACTCTCAAATTAAAAAGAAACATGTAAGAAATGAGGTTTAACGTCCTACTGTTATGCACTTAACCTGAGCTAATTGAAGACGGGCATACGCCATACAGTGTGCTATGAGGGGAATTTTGCCCAGGCAGCGGCGCTACGGCCTACTATTATATCAAATTCCAACTGCCAAGGGATCTTTTACGTGCACTCTAATGTGTACACGGGACCTCGGTTTTTCGTCCCATCCGAACGACTAGGCAGCTGTCCTTGTCAGGCCCTCCTTCTGCATCACTGACAAGGGGAAATCACGCTGGAAAAAAAAAACACGTAAGCCTCAAGGATATTTCCAATAGAAAGTTAGTATTTAGTTACTAGAAACTAAAGAAGATTATTGGCAACACAAAATTATACTGCTGTGTAACTCATGCACTTGTTTTTATCTTTAGAATTCAAAACATTTTCACTGAATATCATGTGTGTACATTCCCTCAGGTAATGAGGGTTAACTGTGTCCTGTTCTTACTTATATTGTAAATACATCATTATCAACTGGTACCTTCCCTGATGTTCTGAAAAAAGCTTTAGTTTTTCCCTTAATCAAAAAAAGTACTTTAGACAGTAACATCTTCAAAAATTATCGGCCAGTATCTAACCTATCATTTTTATCTAAACTTGTGGAAAAAGCAGTGTCTGTTAGATTTAAAGATCATTTAAAATTTCAGCATCTGGACGAACCCTTTCAATCCGCATACAAAAAACTCCATAGTACAGAAACAGCTTTACTCCGAGTGCAAAATGATATTTTAATTAATCTAGATAATAAAAATGTGGTTTTTCTTGTTCTTCTTGACCTAAGTGCTGCTTTTGATACCATCGACCAAGCACTTCTACTTATACGTTTAAAAGATTATTTTGGAATTACTGGCTATGCCCTGAAATGGTTTGAATCATATCTCACTTCACGAAAACAGTCTGTTGTCATAAATAAGCAGTCATCAAAACCAGTAGACATAAAATATGGAATTCCGCATAGATCAGTACTCGGTCCGTTATTATTTACGGCTTATACTTGCCCACTTAGTAAACTTCTTAGAGATCACAATTTAGACTATCATATATACGCAGACGACACACAACTGTATGTGGCTGTAACACCCGACAACGAAAGTAAACAAATCATTCAGTTGGAGAAGTGTATTGATAATGTAAAAAACTGGATGAAAAACAACTTTTTAAAACTAAACGATGATAAAACTGAATTATTAAAAATAGGAACCGATCATAGACTCTCGTCAATTATTACAAAATATGTTAAAGTGGGTGGTGCTGTCATACATCCAAGTAACAGTGTACGGAACCTCGGTGTTAAATTTGGGAAAAATTTTGACATGAAAGAACATGTGTCGAATATGTGTAAATCCGCCAATTTTCAACTATATAATATAGGTCGCATAAGAAACTTTATTGATACTGATACTTCTAAAATGCTTGTCAACTCACTTGTAACCTCCCGCCTTGATTATTGTAATTCTTTATTGTTTAACTTGCCTTCTCTTCAGCTAAATAGATTACAAAAAATTCAAAACAAAGCCGCTCGAGTCATTACTAGAACTAAACTATGTGAACATATCACCCCTATTTTACACCAACTGCATTGGCTGCCAGTTACTAGCAGAATTGAATTTAAAATACTCTCTCTAACATATGCTGTCATTAATATTGAAGACTCACCTGACTACCTCAAACAACTAGTGACCCCATATATTCCTACACGCACACTTAGATCACAAAACAAAAACTTGCTAATGCCCTATCATGCAAAATCCTCATTTGGGGAAAGGTCTTATAGTTTTGCTGCTTTTAAACTATGGAATAAGTTACCTTCTGAAATTAAAGATTCCCCTTCCCTGCCTGTTTTTAAGAAAAAGTTAAAGACCCACCTTTTTAAAAGCCATTTTAATTGTTAAATGCTTAAGCTTTTTCAGAGTTTACTTTTTATTATTGTATACCATATTTTATTCTAATTGTGCATTGTTCTTATTATTGAGATGTTTTATATTTTATACTTTTACAATAATGTAATAGCGCCATAGAGCAATCTAAGTATTGGATTATAGGCGCTCTATAAATAAATTATTATTATTATTAATTATTATTATTTATTATTAACTGTTAAACCTTTCAAGTTGAATTAAAGTGTCCAGTAAGCTCAACAATCGATACTTTCTTACAAAATCGGGGCCTGGTTTCACAAGCATTCTCACGATTTAAATTAAGAAGTTACTGAACTTTCAATCACTGTTTAAGAAAAATATCTTTGATCCACAAACACAACAATTTGCACATAGTTTCTTATTGATGTATTTGATACATTAAAACAACAAAAGTTTTATAAAGGGCTATATTTTAGTTAAAATAAGGTAAACAATTTTGAGTAAATTCTTAACTCAAGTCTAGGAATGTTTTGTGAAACCGTGTCCAGAACTTTGCGAAAGACTTTTTGCAAAGAAAAATAATATTTTTGTGTGGCCTTATGATTCCACAAGGACAAGACAAATTAATTAACTAAAGTTAACTAAAATTGCTAAATGAATAATAAAATAGTTTACCATCTCTACGATAACAATGTTGTAATTCTTTACGGTGAAAACTAGAACTGTCGTACACTTCTATAACAGAAATTCGTCCATCAATTGAACCAACTAATATACAATCTACAGTTAAACCTAATCTTCCTTCAAATAATCCACGAGTCTGAGGCCAAGCAAGGGCAGTAACCCACTGTGGCTGTACATCCAAATGACCTTTACTACCTAAAAATAAAGAACAGAATAAGTATGGACGTATTAGAATCAATCCACCGCTATTGAAGGAATTTCTGGGAAAATGACCTAAGGATATTTTCAGTACATCCTTTAGGGTCACTCATCCTAGTACCAAGCTTGAAAAAATGGAGGTGTTTTTAAAAATATAAAAATCGTGGCACTAGTATATCCTAACCACAAAGCTGTAAGTCAAAGGAATCTAAACCAGTGTACTAATTAAACCATTTTTGTTATCTTTCAACCATTTTTATCAATTTTTCAACAATGTTTTGAAATTAAATGTTAGGATTAGATTCCAACGCTAAAACAGCAAGATTAAATGGTCCCATTGTTACAGTGTAGTTTTAAAGTAATAAATATACAAACCTCCAACAACCCAAATATTGATCATATTATCAAGGGAGGCTGCCAATAATTTTCCTGTACTGTTCCAGCAGACATTAGCGAGAGGACAGCTATCAAGATCAACTGTCTCCTGATCATCTCCACGATTGAATACACACGTCTGCTGTAAAAACTGATGTGTTTTATTTGGTATATTCCATATTCTAACAGTACCATCATAACCACTGAAAATACAAAGTTAATCCATTATGAGCCCCAGAATTCTGACGGTGGGAAACTTCAATATTAGGGTGTTCTTAGTGTGAGCACATGCATATGTAATAACAATACCTACATTTATAAAGTGCACAGTTCCATGCTAGTGTGCATGATTAAGGCAATACAAAGTTTAGGTGTCATATATAATTGTCAGTACAGGATGGAGAGCTAGGCAAGAGAAAACGCATAGTCGTACGGATGGAATGGAAAACCCAGGTAAAGTTTACAAATTAGCGTGCATGTAAAACAAATCTTGGCAGGTGGAATTCTATGAAAAGATTGTAGCGTCGCTGTAGGGCATATGACCGTCTTAATTAGCCCAGTCGGAGCAGAACAGCAGAAAGTTAAACCCCAATTTAATTTTATTTCATATTGGCACATTTTGAACAGACGCCTTGTATACAAATGATTTGATTTTAGGTTTTGGAACTAAAAAGTAAAAGTAAAAGATGATCTTGTTGAGAACGGAGTACACGTCCAGAAAAATATGATGATAAAAGATCTGCTAGATAAAGAGGCTCATATCCATGTAAACACTTAAAACCCAAGGCACAAGAGCTTAAAATCTATTAATGGGTGAAAAATGAAGTTGTGATTTTATACATGGGGTTTAAATTAGTGGGAAGTATTTCAATGGGTAAACAAGGAGGTTGTGATTTTATACATGGGGTTTAAATTAGTGGGAAGTATTTCATAACAATACTTACCATTCTTCTTTGAGCGGCAACACAATTACTATTTTAATTAAAGCGACGTTTCGTTGAGGATTCTCTCAACGTTTTCAAGCTTATGATAATAAAATTAATATACAGAGGGTTTATATACAAAAAAACTGTTACTTGTTTTTTGTATATAAACCCTCTGTATATTAATTTTATTATCATTAGCTTGAAAACGTCGCTTTAATTAAAATAATAATTGTGTTCCATATTAAGTGTTTGTGTTTAATACTTACCATGAGGCCAATAGATTTTTTTTGGCATTCCAGACACAATTAGACAAACGATTTTGATGAGCTTCTAAATGTGTAGCGACACAAATGGGTAAATCTCCACTCAAATCAACCTGAGTCTCTACAGAAGTGTGTACACGTTGACCTTGAGCTGATAAAGCTTGGACTAGTTGCTGTGCCGACCAACATCGATATGTAGCAGACATCTTGGCCGAGATAACACATGCAGATAATGCATCAATCAACTGCAAAGGAGAGAATCTAGTTTCTGGAGTCGGATTTTCAGCGGAAGTTGGAGAAGCTGCAATACATGTATATAAAAATGTAAATGATTTACACGGTTTGTCAACAAAGGAGTAAAATCTGAAGAATTGGGATATTTTTTTCAAATCCTAGCCGATCGCTGTATGTGTTTACCGGTACTGTTACAGAGAGAAATGTACAGTTGTTCCTGGAAACCAATGTTTCCACCTATACTTATTTGTACGGAATTGTAGTCATCAATAAGATGTTACTTTGTTACTTATACCACCAGCATTACCAACTGATCAATGTTTCCTGTGAAGAGGTAACTTACTTTAGTTATTTGAAAAAAAATTTTCATCTGACTACAATTAAGTTGAAAGAGAGAGAGAGAGAGAGAGAGAGAGAGAGAGAGAGAAGAGAGAGAGAGAGAGAGAGAGAGATGGGGTTTAACATTCGCTCAACACAAACTAGGTCATTTCATGGACTAACATATATTTTAATTTTATTTCAATAATTCGCTTGTGTGTAGGGGTCTTTAGCAGTTGGAGAAAATGAAGGACCCAGAGAAAACCCACAAGGTTGGAAAGGCGAACCAACTCTTTGTCATGTATAACCGAGAATTTGAAACCACGCCATTTGACTCAATAACAGGCTTTATGATACAGCATGCACATGCTACCCACTTGGCCATCCTCAACCCCAACCCAGAGAACGGGTAACTGACCATGAAATAAATTCATTAAGGTTTATCAAATTTACCCACCTTTTTCGGCTGCTAGCTGACATTGGATGAGTTTTTGACTCCAACCCTTTTTAGCAAGAAGAGATACAAGAGCTTGAGTAACAGCAAATGTAGAGGTTCGTGTTGGTATTTGAGACGATCGGTGAGAACTAGGTACAGATGGATTCAGACCCATTGCAGCTAACATCAACTCCTAGTAAAGATAAAATTTGAACAAGACATACACAAGTTTATTCTCTATTAGCAGTAATACAGTGGGGCATAGACATGCAATATGCATCAAACACATTAAATGGTCATCGGCAGTGCAAATTTGTAATAGTTATATTTTAAGTAGGATAGCCGTGGCGATAGAGAGGCGGCTTCTCACCAATGCAATGAGGATTCAATCCCACCGCAGGGCATGAACTTTATCGTTGTAAGTGAGAGGGATATTCGGTCTCCCGTCCGATCAGGCAGGTTTCTCCCCGAGTTCTTCGGTTTCTTCCTGCAGTAATGATCAAAATCATTCGCACGATCTGTGCCAAGGGCCAAATTGGAAAAATGCCTCAGGCCTAATTTGCTACCCTTGTAAAATGATGCGATTATTATTATTATTATTATTATTATTATTAGTATAACATTGGCTGTATGGAAAAACTTGAAATTTGGAACAGAATGAGGAAAATTCATTAGATCTAAAATCTAATTTGCTGAATAAAATGTTTACAAAAAGAATGGGAAAAAACATTAAGTTGTGTCAAAATTACATATATACCTCTGTGCAGAAATTCATGAGTTGACGTAAAGCTTGTGAATTATCCTGTACAAGACTTCCTATTGATATAGTCAGGTGATGAAGATGGTCGGATTGTTCCCCCTGGGGTTTCTTTGATATATTCATTTTACCTGCTGCACACAGTGACATCAGTTGTACAATTAACATAATATCAGATAAACCAATATCATTCAATGCTTCGGACAAATTACAAGAACTATAACTAGAAAGGGATAGAAAGAAGAAAAGATTGTTAATTAAATGATATTTTTGAGTACAAGTACTGAAACGATCTGTGTCAAGGGCCAAATTGGAAAAAGGCCTTAGGCCTAATTTGCTACCCTTGTAAAATGACACGATTATTATTATTATAAACTTGAGGTATGATGATGGACAGCAAAAACAATAATTATTATAAAGTGTGATCTGCATTGGAAATTGTCTCACAAGGCCAAACAATGACAGACGACCGAAAATCACACAAGTGAAATTGATGTAATTGTTTATTATTTCTACAAAAAAGGAATTGTATAACATAATCAGATTGAAATATTGATATCTTCAAAACGTTGCATCCTCAACTGACAATCCCCAAACAGTCAACTAAAGATCCTACGATCATTGCATGGCTCGAAATATTTGCCTGTCTACTTGTCGCCAACAGGTGATTTTTTTTGTCTGACATGCGTCCACGTCAGATACATTTAATTAATGGTTCTAAATGCAAGAATTTAGCACGGAAATACCGTGAAAAGCCGCAATAAGCAATGTTTAAATTTCGCTCTGTCGTAGGATACAGTTACTCACACAGTTTGGAAGTAGACAATTTTATAACAATAAATTTCACACCATCTACGCTTGTTTTCATCTGCTTGTCACTAGTTAATATGACTAAATTAAAACGCACCCAAAGTCACCTGTGAAAATTTTACCGTGGCGTAACGACACCACTGTAAATATAGTAGTGGTTTAATCTTTTTAATGCAAATGCACACGGCTCGTTGCTTGGTGTATTTAATGATTTAAAAAGATTTAAACAATTTCCTTAAATAAAGGCTATAAATAATTCATAAGACAATTTGACCAAATCAAATAATCAGGTAGGAAAAATATTTCATGTATAAATATAATTTGTTGCGTAAATATTGGCTAGTCAGGATATGTGAAAAGGGATTTCCAGGTGGCGTTAGTAGTCCTCTGCATGCGGTACATGTAAATATGGTGTCATGCACAGGTGTAATTTGTGTTTTAATATTCATTTTTTTTAAAATCTGATTTCTACAACTCAATGGCAAAGTATTCGGTATAGTACGGAAGTGTGATACCATAAAACTTTGAGGAATTTACGTGGATACGGATGATAGAATTGTACGAATCTTCGAGTCTCTGAACCAAAGCAGATTCCCTGACTTTCAAGAACTTTTGGGCATTCCAACCCGAAGAAATAAAAAGTTTTCATGTTACGATATTTATATGGAGCAATGTACGCCAAGACCTAAACAAACGTGTGTGTGCATCCACATGTATGGATATGTGTGATGTGATTAGTTTTTGAGAGTGACAGGTTATTTACTGAAGCGACAGGTATGTCATTGTATGGCGGGTATGCCTATACCGTTTTTTAGGACTTCGAATTTTGTCTGATAGTTTGGATTGTTTGTACTTGGTTTTATTTTATTGTCAGTACTGTATGAGCATCAATAATAAACCTTAATACACATACCTTTGAGCTAATAATTTAAGGACATTCATGACAACTGTTCTGGCAAGCAGGACATGCATGCCTGCTGCTGTCCTTCGTAATGCTAACATTCGATCTGGTCCCGTAGTAAGATGATTGGCTTGTTCAGCCAGACTCTTTCCTCGACTCTCAGATCTAGATACTCTTGGTACACTACCTGAAAAACAAAAAACAATCATTCCTTTTATTATATCACAATACAACTAGTGCGTTCACAAGATTTTTTGAAGTGATCAAGGGCCATAACATTGACAGTAATTATCGGAAATCGCTGAAATCAATAGGGGTCTTCCTCTCATGATCTTAAACACTGTGTATAAATTAAAAGTCAATCGGATATTAATTTTAGTCCCTGGAGCGTTCACAAGAAATTGTGGACGATGGACGGACGGACGGACGGACGGGGGCGACGGCAATATACGACCACATTTCTATGTGGGCGTATAAAAACAATATAACTATCTTCTATCTTAACATGAATTACCATCCACGCAATGCTTATCCATCAATCAAGTGGCCTAAAGTGATGTTAAGAATTATTTTTACACCCACAACCTAAACTTACCAGTATTACCACCAAGAGAATCAGTTATAAGTTCAGCTGATTTATCCTGTAAAAATCGGGCTCCAAGCGGATCATTTTCCATAAACCTCACTGGATCCGGATTATTCTTTCGCTCTGTAAGTCCAAGGCGTGGTAGTAGTTTCTCAAAGTTTTCTGTCATGACATTACGTGATGGATCGTCCATAATCAGTGATAGCTCATCTGAAATATAGTAATGGCATAATTCAACAACTATCTTTTAAATAGATTCCCTTCACTTTTACCCTGACATATAATAATAATAATAATAATCGCGTCATATGATACACATATTCCAACCATTTCTCTATGAAAAAAAAACATGTGTTAGTGTGGTATTGGGGTGTATAGGCCACAAGATGGCCTGGATTGTTTATGACAGAAGAGCTAATTAAAAAAAACAGCCATCTTACATTTCACTCCATCCCAGAATTCCACCTAGGAAAAAAGCCTTTTTTTAATCAAGGGAAGTAACTCAATTAACACAAAGAACTCAAGAAGGCTTCAGACCACTATTCCTTAATAATAAAATAAATAAGTTGGTTTAGTAAATATTATGACATTAGATACAGATTTTATAACAAAACATTGAAGTACTTACCATCCAACATACCATCACAATTACCAAGTAAATCTGGAGCAACCGAACCAGTATGACTTTGGCTCTTACTTGTACTAACAGAACTTGTATCACTGACACTCTCTCTAATCTGATGTAAATATCGTTCTCGACATTCACTACACAGCAGATAGAACGGATGACCTGATCCACACACACCTCCAAACCATCCATCATCATAGAGACCATCACTACGGTAACCATGACTACCACAACTTCCTAAAATATACAAATATTATACAAACATAAATGTAGTTTTACATATCGTGAAATCTAATAGTACTGCTCATGACATGTATAGGTTTATTATGGCTGAAGAACTAATTCTTTCAAAGATTTACAAAATTATGTGCAATTTACAAAATTATGTGCAATTTACAAAATTATGTGCAGTTTACAAAATTATGTGCAATTTACAAAATTATGTGCAATTTACAAAATTATGTGCAATTTACAAAATTATGTGCAATTTACAAAATTATGTGCAATTTACAAAATTATGTGCAATTTACAAAATTATGTGCAATTTACATAGACATATTACAGAAAATAATATAAAAAAGCTTACCTCCACATCCAGGATGATGTCGTCTCATGTGACGATTAAAATTCAGTGTTTCATGTCCACACAATTCACATCTAATATGATCAGGCACATGTAAATCACGGCGCTGAAAAGATAGTTCAAAAATCATGATACATACACGGACTACTACAGAATAATGATAATCGTTTGGATTGACTAAGTGCTAATGTCCCGCAAGCACAACAACCATTATCATAAATAATCAATTGATAAAAGAAATCTACATTTAAGTAATTTTTATTCTGTATGTGATAAAAACTAAAGTCTCAATTACCATTTGATCCTTTCACATTTCATCTCCTGTTCTTGTGAAATAAAAATTATTACATTAAAAATACAGTCTCTAATTATACCTCACTTGACATTGGCATAAATTTCAAGTAAAAATCACACGGTTCAATCTTGAAAATTGCAATTTAAAAGAAAATATATCTTAACCCTTCCTTAGCGTCTGCCGACATTTGTCGGCAACGTTTTTGACCGCTGGTAGCGTCTGCCGACAAATGTCGGGATATTAGAATGCATGGTTCAGTGACCTTGTATCACGTGAAATCTAGCTCGGGAGTGTGTAACTAGCGTTGGTATTACTAGAGACCGAATATAGCCAGCATCCGGGTCATACAAAACCATAACATCCGACTAAAATATCAACAAATACTACGCATTTCAACACGCCCTAGATTTAATTTTCAACGGCTCAAATGACGAAGATTGAGGGCCCGATAGCTTTAGCAGTGAATACTATATACCGACAAACGACATATCTCCTGAAAGCTCAGAAAATGAGGCGTTTGATGACATAGCTGACAATGTTTCTGGACCGATGCAAGTTGACCAGCCGACCTTCGCGCTTCCCCGCCTACCTTCGCTGCCCCCCCCCCCCAGATGAGGTTAGTTTTGGCGATGATCCAACATGTCCCATAACATATTTTATATTTCTCTTTGTTCACAATGAGATAGTTATATATTTTGTTCAAAAAACAATTTAGAAGTTTATTGATGACAAAATAAATGTTTTTTGTAAGTCTTTGTGCGAAAAAAAAATTTCTCGAAAAATCTGTCTTTAATTAGTTATCACACAATTATTTTTCAAATTTTAGATGTTATCCCCTTTTTTTGGTGGTAAAATATTGGAAACATGTTAGGCCCCATATTCTATACAATTGGCACTATTTTTATATCTATTTTATAGCCTACAGCACTTGATTATCTTGAAAATATGATTTTTTTTAAAAAGTGGCGGCCATCTTGGATTACCTGGTTACCATGGCAACTTGGTAGAAGTAGGTCAAAATTTGCCAAGTATAACCTGAGATAGTAATAAGTAGTCCTTGAAAATTTGAAAGCTCTATATTCATTAGTTACTTAGCTGGACTAATTTTAATAATGTATACAGTATTTGGCACATTTTGCCTAAAAATATTGCGCTACCTCAGTGAATATTTATGCGCTAAGGAAGGGTTAAACTACAGGCCAATCAATACAAAATGGATACCTACCAATATAGAGAATGGTTGTGGTCTTTCTGTGGATGGAGTAAATGTAAACATATCCTCTAATCCCTCCTCACTATATAACTCTTCTTGAAGATCAAAATCATCGTAGGGGTCAAATAAAGGTCGAGCTTCACCTACTTCATGACGCCTTTCGGGTCGCTCTTCCCGACGATCCCGTCCTTCAAAACGAAATATAAATTTGAGATATGTAATTTTATCATAAATTAATTAAATGTGGCTTGTTACATTTCATATCACCCAATATACCATAAATCCCTTATCTATTATATGTATCATGAGAGAGAAATATTCTTAATATATTCAACATGTACATATACAGTAGTATCTGTATTAAGCAGCCTCTCAAGGGAACTTTCATGACTGACCGCTTAACGGTAGTGGCCTCTTAAAATAAAATCTCAGTGTTTTTTGTGCTGACATCAATTAAAGATATGTTCGTGTGGTTATTTCCAATAAAAATATGACAATTTTGGTATCTATACCCGAGAAAAAACTTCTAATGTCAACATGTCGACCTCTGGATAGTCTTCTTGGTCTTCGTGGCAATCTTGGTCGCAATCTTTCATCATAGTCATCAGCATCATCAGAAGTATCATCATTAAAAGATAGTTGAAGTGGAAAAATATTGCCATTATCCACAGAGCTAAAAAGGATAGAGCGATCATTAAGATGACTTATTTTATTATAACTTGGATTCTGTGTAAAATAATGAACATAGTTACATATGCAGGAGTTACTGGTGATGTGTTCACATATCACTTATAATCAGGGGCGCCGGAACAACGCGAGGGCAAGAGTACCAAACTACCAAAACATAGGGAATGCCCCCCCCCCCCCCGCCTCTAGAAAATTTAGAATTTTTTCAATTCCAAGAATGCTGTTTAGAGCGCCTGTAACATTCCAAATTTCAACCTTAAACCCTTTAAAATACATGATAGTGAAAGAGACAAATACCTGATTATTCATAATTTTCGTATCATGAGTGCGAGAGCCTGTTAAAATGAATAGACTAGTAAAAAGGTTGAAAACTTTCATCGTTAGGGCATGGGTATACATGTATACCCTAGAAAAGGGCAGGGTACCATTTGTATACCCTGGTACCCGGGTTCCGGCGCCCCTGCTTATAATCAGCTTCTTCTCTAACTTAAGCTAGACACGTACCTGGATGTATTATTCTCTATATCTTCAACAATTAAACTCATTGGAGTGGACTGGGAGGCAGAGTCTGCAGGCGCAGTTAGAGGATGCTCTATCATCCAGGTTGCTAGTGTATTTATAGAACGTACAGTTATTTCACGTCCACTTATACCTAAAGGTTAAAAAACAACATCAATTGAACAACTCATCGACACTTTCATTCAACAACGTCAATCGGAGATTAACAAGCTTACCATACTTTTAATTTAATAGTGAAACAATTTACTTGTCAGTCTCAAACTTAAAGTTACATTATTCAAGATATAGATAAGAACTAACTAGCTATTCTTGCTATACTAGTTCGAAAGTAGATGATGTAAAATGAATAATTTAAAAATTTCATTCAAATTACTCTATTGCAAACGAAGATATTGGCATTTGAAGATTTGGCCGACCTGCGCAATAATTTCAACCACGGTCCTGGTTGATCAAAGCTAAGACTCGAAGCGTCTGGGCGAGCCATATTTGATTTATCACTGAAACGTTTTAATCTGTTTAATATCGGAGCAATCTGATGCCATCTAAAGTTGATTAAGGCCTGGATCAGTTAATTAATGTCTAATTAATACTTTAGAAAACGTTTCATGCCAAAAAAAAGACCTGCACTAGGCAGATTAGGCTCTTGAATAATGCATGTTTAACTAAAGTATTGTCAAAATGTAAACAAAACAACATAAATCTCACCTGTAGCAGTAAGGGCCTGTTTACACTGGTTTAGGTTAAAGCCCATCTCCAGCAGTGGAGGGATAATAGGGGGAGGAGGAGGTGATGGGGAACGAGATCTTAATGGACGTCGCATACTGTTTGATAAAGTTATCAAATTCTTAGCATGAACAGAACTAAAGATTCTACGAGTCATTCCGCCCACATCTTCAGCACTGCAAAAATAATAATATTTTTTTAACAAAATACAGTAAAACACAAAACTTTATTAATTTGAATCAGTGAAAATCCAAGATGATTTAGGCCTATGGCGCATGAATTTCAATTTTTAACAAAATACAGTAAAACACAAAACTTTATTAATTTGAATTATCAGTGAAAATCCAAGATGATTTAGGCCTATGGCTTACCTTGTGCTAGGACGCATGAATTTCAAGATGGACGTCTGTTGATTGGAGGAGTTGGCAATTCCCTGACTTGTTGCAGCTGCAGCACCAGAGTCTTGTGTTTCTGGTTTAGTTGACCACGGTCGGGGTTTGGTTACACTCGGAGGTCCTTGTACAACACCCTTTCTCGTCATGGCTTCCTCAAGTTCTTCTAAATAATAAAAACACTGAATTATAAGAAGTGATCACTACATCAGATTTTTCTCCTTGAAAATCATTGCATATTCTATGCCTTTCACATCAATAATAAATACAAATCAAACATTTTCAGCCAAATTTAATCAACCATTCTTCCGGACATTGGTAACTGATGATTGATTCAAAGTTGGAATCACGGAATGAAATGATCGTGTTACAGCTCTAAAATAATCATTTTCATATTCCGTGTTTCCAACTTTGAACTTACACATTTTATCCACACCTTTGGTTTAAATCACACAACCCTACAGATATATATCTTTGTAGTCGTCATGTATATATAAAATGATCATAAGTATGGAAACAGTTTTATATAAGCAGTCTTGCTTGTTACTGCATCCTATTCACTTATATTCTCTTAAATGATAAACTGTAAATACTAATGTTCTCCTGAATAAAATACTGTTTAAACCAACCATTCTTGATATTTCGAAACTTTGTTTGTGTCTGTTATTGTTGTTTTCTTGATGTCCACTGTATGCACAGTATTTTTTCTTATGAAACATAATATGGTGCCGATAGGCATTAAATTGAGCTGGATTTCAGTTGCTCTATCAATTCATTATTATTATTTTATTATCAAAAAATATTATCGAACTAAAAATCCAGTAAATATTTTTAGATTTTAATTATTTGAAGGCTGTAAAATAAAAAAGCTAAAAACTAACCTTCTAGTTCAGCAATATCAAGACTGGATTCTGACTGTAAACTTAACATAGATTTCTGTAAAACATTTAAAGTACGATGTAACTCTGTTAGACATACAATACGTCTGAATGGTGACGGCATCAATGCTCTTTTTACCATTTGTTTCATCATGTTTTGTAGAGACTTCTTCATTTGCTCATCTCTATCACCCATCATTCCTCCATCTAATAATGTCTTATTAGCATCCTCATCTGACTGACTAGTCTTGGGAACCAATAACATTTCTGTAAACTTATTACAACTGATAACAACAAGAAGAGATTTCATGGCCGCTAATTGAATGACTGATTGTTTTAGATAATGATTCTCTTTTGATTTTTTTTGATATCTTATAGATCTGGGTGACACAGATTCTACTACGGGATGCTGATCAGCGTTTGGTAGTTCTATTGATACATCTTGTGACGATGAAACTGATTGGTCAGTTTTGCTGTCCGTTCCACCAACCGCCTGACTCGTATCTGTTACTGATTGAGATTTAGGTGTATCCTCTGGATCCATTAATTCTCTTTTTAAATGGGCATCCAAAACTTCTTCCGGTGGAATAAAAGTTTCAAAACTTGTCATTGGTCGCTCAGTTGAATCCTGATCTAAATCCAAATTTAATTCTTCCTCTAATTCTCTGTGTTCTTCCTCTTCGCTGTCGATTGGGTCGACTGATTCACCCTGATGTTTCTTATCAGCATTATGATCCGTTTCAGGACCTCCGAAATCTGTGGATAGAATCCTGGCAATATCTCTCTCCAGCTCCATCATCAAATTAAATGTCACCTTTTCCACAGTTTCCCGACATTTTGCCGTAACTTTTTGTGCTGGTTGGTGTGGTACCTCATGTACACCTTTCTCCTCCACCATACTTGCCAGCTTCACTAGAGCGTCAAGATGTGCTGATGTGAATCCTGATAACTGATCAATCTCAAAATCAGGAGATTCCAAAGGTTCAATATTACACACAGGCGTATCACTATAACACAAAGAGAAAATAATAAGTAAATAATGGGCGTCCTCGCTAGAGATAAAGGGACATAATTTATGGGCGAGGCGGTCCCACGTGACCTCATTGTTTACCTTATAACACAGTTTTTCTGTACATTTATTACAAACTCGTATGTTAACAAACGTTAATTTTTGTCGTTAATATTAAATTTAATACCGATACCGTTCTCTTACCATCAATAAGGTCACGTGGACCGCGTTTTTACTAGCGACACCTGAGGGGATTCCTTTAGCGAGGACGCCCATTGCATAAAAGAGCAGACATATTATATAATGTCCTAATAACTTTGAGCCTTTGAATCCATGCCCTTTTATCTAATTAATCTGGCCCCACAACATTGAAAATCAATTATTACTTACCTTATTGTAGTTTCAGCATCATCCCATTGAACTTTAACTGTGGTAGTTCCCTCCCTTGATAATCCCATCACAATCCCTTGTTTAGCAGTTGTTTTATGAATACATCGCCCTCCGATTCTTAATCCAGGATCTACCCCTGATATCACAGACAAACATGGCCAAACCTAAAGATAATAATTAAACAATTTAATATCATATTCCAATCTGAGCCTGTGTACAATATTAACCCTTTAGCACTTTGACCACCCAAAACCGCTCAACTAGGGCTCCTCAGACTGCCCCCAAACAGCCCAACTGGGGCTCTTTAAACCACTCAAAACCACCCAACTGGAGCTTTAGACTGCCCCCAAAGTGCCTTGGCATGTGGACGTTTATGGTACACCCAAATTGGTTCACATATCTCGGGTAGTTTAAACTGTTATCAATCAAATACATCACTTTTCTTGAAGGAACTGGGGGATGTTTAAGGGGGGTGGCTCCAATTCAATGAGAAAATATTTGTTTTTTAAATTGCACTGTCAACTATTAAAGCTAATGCTCTGACATTTTCAGGTCTTTATCGTTATCACACAAGTTTTTTAAAAATTTGCATTTCGGAACCTGGACCACGCCCATTCTCCATAATCCAGGATGGCCACCCCATGCCGTTAAGGAAAAGCGTTAAAAAAAAAACTGCTTGATAAAATATAGACTGTTATATATCCTAGTAAAGCTAAAACACCAAGGTACATAAATATCTATATTTGAATGTCATAAGCTGTAGTAGAAACAAGTAATTCAAATAAATGTCAAATGTATTTAATATTTTCTCATTGAATTGGCGCCACCCCCCTTAAACTATGGAAGTTTGTATAGAACAAAATGATCAAAAACAACAGATATTTCTCTATAATCTTAATTACAATATAACTATACCTGTTTACACAGCCAATCAAGTTTCTTATCCTCTATTTTAAATTTACATCCTATTGTTGTACTGGTTGAAGTCTGAACATCATGTGGCTTATTATCATCATTTGATTGGCTAGTAGATGGCAGTTGACTACTAGACTTTTCACTCCCTTCTTTCATCACATCATCTAAAAAAGTCAAAACGGATTCTCGTACATTGGCAATACTTTGTTCAAAGATTTTCACTTTAGAACATGGTATTAAATATAACCTGTCCTTCACAAATTCAAACTATGTGGGAGAGAGAGAGAAATGGGGTTTAATGTCCTCTCGACACAAAATAGGTCACTTCAGGACTAACATATGGTTTTATTTTATTTCAATAATTTGTTTGCGTGTGGGGGTTTTTAGCTGTGGGAGGAAACCGGAGGACCTAGAGAAAACCCACGAGGTTTGACAGACAACCTACCCCTTGTCACGCAGAACCAGGGATTCGAAACCACGCCAGTTGACTCAAACTATGTACTCTAAAAACAAGTAATGCATGACCACATCATATTTCTTAATCACTTAATTCCCAACAGGAAATGTATGGTGACAGAATGGACTCAAAATTGCAAAATCTAAAGAATAGTTATAGTGAATCACCAAATTACCTGTTTGATGTTCTGTTTGACTGTCATCCAAACATGTAGATTTCTCATCATCTTGCCACTGGTCAATCTTGTCTAACATTGAACACATCTTAGTTTTGATTTGATTAGACCAGGCAGGTTTATTAAACAGATTTCTGATGAGTGAAATGTTTGATTCGACTATGACAGACACAGAATTGGCACAGTGTGGATCACCTGGTAATAAATCACGAGGGTTATCTCGTAACTGCATATCGGTTACTTTCACCTAAAAAATAAATAAGTAAATATCAGTATCTTTGAATGGCATTTAGTCAAAGTGATATATAATAACAAACAGCTTTATGGATAGCATTCACTAGGTTTATTAACTGCAACGTTTCAATGAGGACACTCTCACCGTTATCAAGCAATGATACAATCAACATGTTACAGAAGGTTATATACAAACAGATAGCAATAAACTAATTAACCAAGTAAGGCCGAAGCCATTAAAGACATACCTAAGTAAATTATTATTAATCAATGAGAAACCATTAAACATAAAGGGCAATTGGTATTTGTTGTGGTTCAACTATGACAAGGAGCTGATTGAGGTAGTCGACGAGCGGAAGTGAACTTGACAAGATAACCCAGGTTCTAAATCATGCATGAGCCCAGAACAGGGTTCGTACACTAAAATATGAATGAAATTCCATGACTTTCCAGGACCAAAAAGGGCATTTCCCAGGACCAAAATTAGAGCATTGCACTGAAGTTTGTCTATGCATGTTTACTTAGATCTATGTTTTCTTTACCGTGCTTTTCTTTCGTATAAGTTTTACAAATTGAATAAATGGAATGAAATTTCCGAGGGTAGGGTGATTACTGGACAGAGGTGAAAATTTCATGACTTTCCATGATGAAATACTCATATTCCAGGTTTTCCAGGCCTGGAATTTTCATAGGTGGAATTCCATGACTTTCCAGGTTTTCCATGAAGTGTACAAACCCTGCCAGAAGAAACACGTCCAATTGGTCAAATGCAGCGTCTGCTGGAATGAGAGTAAAGTGTCTGGGTCGTGACCCCAGTAGCACTTCTCGTTTCTTTAATGGGATCCCAATCAACAAAAAGGTTGAGAGCCACTGAAGTACACATTGGTGTGTATTTAAAAGAACCATAAGAAATAATGAATGAATGAAATGGGGTTTAACGTCCTAGGCTTAAGCACCGTACCTGGGCTAACTGAAGACAGGCATATGCCATACAGTGTGCTATGAGGGGAAATTTTGCAGAGATCGTACACCTGACCTCCAGGCTAGCGAACCAGCCCCTTATCCACTTAGCCACCGTGATCCCCAAGAACCATAAGAGTTAAAATTCAATATAGAGTCGTCAAGAGCACTGCTTTCTGAAAATGTCTTCTAAAGGCCTCTTGTATTGCCATTGATCGACCAGGTGTTAGAATCTGTGTTATTTGAATGATAGAGAATATACCAACCTTTTCTCCTGGGTTACTACTGTAAAATGTAACACAAGGGTATAATTCTGTTGCTTCTACATCTTCAAACGCTACTCGTGGTTCCTGAAATTATTAATAGAGCATTATTAATGGACTGAAAACTTTCTGCAAATTATTCATTACAAAAATACATTCCTACTTTCATCATTATAGATTACAGAATCCTTCATATGTATATCCACTACGTGAGAGAGGTCTAAGATTTGATAAATCCACTGAAGTGCACTTAGAAATACATGATTCATTGACAATATGTAATTGTCCATGACATAATCAACGCTAAAATACACACTACTTGATTATAATCTAACACTTAAACATTCATTTTACAAGTCTTCCTTTAGGCCTGAAATGTTATCTAAATTATTAATTCAACATTAATTTATCCAGACAATAATCAACTCTCAATGGCATCGATAGCCTGTGATATTTACTGGATTAGAATCCTATCTAGCTGCTACACATATATTAATAATGAAATCAAAAAATGAATTAGAATACTATCTGCTGCTTAACGTATATTAATAATGAAATCAAAAAATAGATATTTGGGACTATGTTTTTTATCCTACTGACTTTGGTTATTATGATCAAGATTAGGCTCAAAATTCAATCAATAAAATCTCAGTTCAAATTGAATGAATTTGACTGAAATTTTCAGCAAATTCCCTTTACATTATCTAGTTTCTAACTATTATAGTGAGAATTGCCAGTTCTTTATAAAATCTCCCATAATGTATGTTTCATATCACTAGCAGATGAATGAATGAATGAAATGGGGTTTAACGTCCTACTGTTATGCACTTAACCTGAGCTAATTGAAGACAGGCATACGCCATACAGTGTGCTATGAGGGAAATTTTGCCTGGGCAGCGGCGCTACGGCCTACTCTTATATCGAATTCCAACTGCCAAGGGATCTTTTACGTGCACTCCAATGTGTACACTGGACCTCAGTTTTTTTGTCCCATCCGAACGACTAGGCAGCTGTCTTTGTCAGGCCCTCCTTCTGTATCACTGACAAGGGGAAATCACGTCGGAAAATCGAGATGAACTTTCTCGGCCAATGCAGGGATCGAACACTCGACCTCCAGGCTAGCGAACCAGCGCCTTATCCACTTAGCCACCGTGATCCCCCACTAGCAGATAATCTCCAATAGTAAATGCAATTCAACCATTAAAGGATTGATATTCATTTTAGAGATTCAACATAATGTCTTCTGTAAGTCACTCATCTTACCTCTCCATTTTTAGCGAATGCAAGTGTTCTGGAATCCATGTCGAGTAAAACAGTAATATAATCGCCTTGTGTATATGATGATAATATCAGTGACTGTTCTCCATTATGATACAGATTCCCACTATAAGCTCTGTATAACCACATATCACTAGTTGTACGATGTCCATGATCCCTTAGTGGCCATTTTGATACTCCCACACACGTTCCTTCATTTCCCCTATTCTCTTTTACAATCAAAAACTACAACCATAGAAAAAGAAATAACAACTATTTCCTAGTTATTTCCTACCATATTTAATTTTTCAAACGATTATTCTTTTACAAAATATGGTTAAAAAAAATGAAGCTACATATAATTCTATCAGACAATAGACTGAATTGATAATGCAATAACCTTGAGTAATTTACAATGCACATTTTGTGAATTACAAAGTTTGAGTTTCTGTATTCTTGACATAAAAACTACAGGATTTTCTATGCAAACTCAAGTCTATATATACTTTGCAAATTCCGCACAATAACAGACAATCAATTCAATATGACACAGTATTCAGAGGAATGGAAAGTGATTGGACCTCATTAACATGAGAGAGAGAGAAATGGGGTTTAACGTCCACTTAACACAACTAGGTCATTTCGGGACTAACATATGGTTTAATTTTATTTCAATAATTTGCTTGCGCATAGGGGTCTTTAGCAGTGGGAGGAAACCGGGGTGCCCGGAGGAAACCCACGAGGTTGAGAAGGCGCCCCTATCTCCATGCCACAAACGCTCACACCAGGGCTCGAAACCACAGCCGCAAGCCAGAGGTGGCTGGCCAGCTAGAGGTCGAATCGGGGCACTCTAGACCACTAGGCCATCCCAACCCCCCCTCATTAACAAACACTCATATATATACCTTCCACTGATAACATCCAGTTTTAATGGCAGTGGTACCCAATCCATACCCACGGCCACCAGCTCCGTGAACCAATGTGTGATCAGATTCAATTGTACAGGAATTAGATTTCTCTAAATCAAATGCTGCACCCTGCATATTAATAGAGTCTGTTAAAGCTTCTGGTGTGGGCGTTGTTTCTCTTGAAGATGCCGACATAACTTCTAATTTTTGTAAGAGATCCTCTTTTTTCTTTTTGGCCTCCATTTCTGCTATGGCAACTGGTACCATCCACATGTTGACATATAAACTTTCAAACAGTTTTTCTGTTACCTAAGAATGACAAAAGGAAGATAATAAAAATTATTTTTCAGTGAAATATTTAAATGCGAGAGAGAAAGAGAGAAAAATGGGGTTTTAACGTCCACTCAACACAACTAGGTCATTTTAGGGACTAACATATGGATATTAATTCAATAATTCGCTTGCGCGTAGGGGTCTTTAGCCATGGGAGGAAACCAGAGTGCCTGGAGGATCCACGAGGTTGAGAAGGCGCCCCTATCTCCATGCCACATACGCTCACACGAGGGCTCCAAACCACAGTCGCAAGCCAGAGGTGACCGGCAAGCTAGAGGTCGAAGCGCGGCACTCTAGACCACTAGGCCATCCCAAGCCCCATATTTAAATGCATGATTGATATTTGTATACAACTAACTGGTATGATAGTATTACACTCTTACTTTCAAAAATTACAATTGGTTTGTCAAAGTATAAGAAAGTTCAGAAAAAAAATCTGATACTGTAAAAAAGTTTTATAGGTTACCAGGCCATTCGTACAATTCTGTACAAGGTCCAAAAAAAATTTAATCGAAATAAATGTTCGTAATATATATTTTTACCTCATTTCTAAACTCTGCTAACCCATCATCAACACAGGAAGGCAACAAATTATCCAATAACATAAGAGCTAAAAGTCGTGTTCGCAAATTGTTCACGTACGGTACACCTGAATATAAAGAGAGAGAGAGAAATGGGGTTTAACGTCCACTCAACACAACCAGGCCAGCTAGAGGTTGAAGCGCGGCACTCTAGACCACTAGGCCATCCCAACCCCACCTGAATATAAACATACACAACATTTTACCTCAGTTTCATAAACCAGTCATCTTGCCTTTTAACATGCAAAAGGTAAATTGCAATTCTTTGGGAACACCTGTAAAATTTGTCCTACTTATTTCTTCAGGATAAAGACTAATTTAAAAAACAAAATCACTTCTTTATGTAGTTCAAGCGCTATTAGTTTTATATCTTCAAGTTCCAAAATTTTATACAAAATATTTTTCACATCATTCGACTAGCTGTTTGTTTATCAAGACCCTGAAGAACAGTAAATCAAACTGGTTTGGTCTTGGATGCAAAGTGTCGGAAATTTCTTCCAATGAGATAACTAAAAATAAATTACCGTATTTCCTCGAATACAACCATGGGGTTCTATTTCGTTCAGCACCCCTCGACCCCCGGGTATTATTCGAGGCCCGGGTTATAATCGAGGCCGGGTTGTATTTTTTCAGACCCAAATTAATG
This sequence comes from Patella pellucida, assembly GCA_917208275.1. Lineage (NCBI taxonomy): Eukaryota > Metazoa > Mollusca > Gastropoda > Patellidae > Patella > Patella pellucida. The sequence continues at coordinate 6,921,933 of OU795037.1, forward strand.
TTTCAAAATCTAATATAGGAGTGACATTTTGGACAAGTAAAACAAGCAGACAGGATCGATTTTGCAAATACGAAGGCCAAACTCTCTGTGCGTGACACAAGACAATTCTACTCCCTGTGCAGGGATCATCTCTTAATTTATATTTTGACAGGGACGGGAGTATTCAGTTTTTACGTTAGACTCGGGTTATATTAGAGACCCGGGTTCTATTTGAGACCCGGGTTGTATTTATCTTAACACCCCCCTTACCCCTGGGTTCTATTCGAGGCCTGGGTTGTATTAGAGACCCGGGTTGTATTTATCTTAACACCCCCCTTACCCCTGGGTTCTATTCGAGGCCTGGGTTGTATTAGAGACCCGGGTTGTATTTATCTTAACACCCCCCTTACCCCCGGGTTCTATTCGAGGCCCGGGTTGTAATCGAGGCCGGGGTTATATTTGAGGAAATACGGTATGATTGATTACAGAGTTCTATCTTACCATCATCATCAGTACCGCTAGCGATGTTTAATAATGTTTCAACCCAGCGTGACGTACACATTTGTTGTTGTATTGTACTAGATGCTGCGACACGACGCAAAAACACCAGAAAATCACCAACACCAGTTTGAGCTGATATTAAATCTCTTTGATCAAGGATAGTTCTCTCTGAAAATTCAAATACCACTAACAATTTTTGGATTCTTTAATTGTAAAATACCAATTCTCTAACTTAAATGGATTAAGTTTTCATTCTTATCAGCAGTGTTAAGCAATTTCTTAAAGTAACATAGTATTATTTTCAATATAAGTACCAGTATATATATAGTAACATGAGTAGGGCCGAAACGATACGTTGTGCCACGATACGATACAGCCTGATGTCCCAGCCCAACGATACAGGTGCATCACGATACACACGCCTTTAATGTGAAATAAGCCAAAGTTTGCTTTCAGATGGAAATAAAGAAAAAATACATATTGATTCAATTTTTTTATATTGTTTAATTATTAGATAAAAGTAAATTTATATTTAACCAATATTTTTGGCACATTTTTTTACCGGTACACCTGAGTGACTGACAATCAAGTCACGTCAATCAGATACAATGAAATAATATGAATACAATCAAAACACAGGTTGCACACTCGACACTGAGTCTGAAGTGTCTTTATTTTATTGAATATTTACTTTTCGGTTACCGTTTAAGTACGAAACAGGAAAACCAAAATTCTCCCACACCTTCGATCGGTAACAGGCGGCCGGTTATTCTATTTCAACTTCACCAAGTGTAATACTACTGCCAGTACTGGACGTGAACATAATAGTCGAAAGACTGAGAGGCTGATAATAGTTAAGCATAATTTCAACACGCTTTTCATTCATGAGAGCCACCAGCATCGCCAGGAAGAAACGACTGTTAAATGCGATTTCATTGGTGTAAAATATATGGCTTCCGGTATTTGGTCCAATGGAAAATATTGAGTTATCAAGTCTATTTATAGCTACCGGGGTTTTATTTACATGTAGGCCCAGTGTGTACGTACGCTGATAGGTAATTTTTAAAAGTCCCACATTTCTCATTTATTGAACAAATATCGCGATATAGTATGAAAATTATCGTGAACCTTAAATTGAAAAATAAATCTCGGTTATCGATTCTCTAAAAAAAAATATCGTTCATCGTTTGTATGGAAAAAATCGCGGTACACCGGTTCACCGGTGAATCCTTTCGGCCCTAAACATGAGACTTAAACAGTTATAAGGACTCTATATTGACCACTGTCAATTTGTGAATATTCACTTATTAAATAGAATCATAAATAGGCTTTTTGAAAAGGGGTTTTATCTCCAAATGAGGTGTGAAATATTTTGAAATCATAAAAAATTGTATCCAATTTTATTACCTGTTATATTGGAACAAACAGAATTAAAAACCAGATCCGGATTGGCTGTCTGTAATATATTCTGTAGTTGTTTCCATAGTAATTCTAATATCACTTGTGTTACACTGGTACTCAGTTTATCAGCATATGTTCTGTAAAATAAAACACAGATTATAAAATCAACTATGGACAAAGTATGCATGAAACTGATGAATAAGTGAATGGATCAATTTGAAAACGATTGCAGTTTGTTCTCTAATTCTAATTTCATTGTTTAGTGTTTGCAATGTCTATTTTCTGTCTTGTCCGCAGGTTTATCTTGTATTTTTTTTTTTTTTATTATTATTATTTATTTTTTTTTTTTTTTCGTGTATTCGGTCCTCCTGCATTTACTATTACAGATTACAGAACACAGTTTTTATGGGGTACAATCACTAGTTTATTCTAAAAGCACGTCCTTTCGACAAGTATCCTCCTATCATTATCAATGTGTTCCCCAATCGCTAAATTCCACTTAAAGACTATATCTACAGATAAAAGTGAAATTGATAATATATCTCAACACTGGACTAATCTACAAACAATGAATGTCGTGCATTAAAAAATATCCATCAGATTTAATCAAGTTTTAATTTTATACAAATCAAGGTGGTCAATTACTATTATTATCATTTATTATTTAAAAGAATTATTGAAATATATTTCTCACCCCGTTGTTACGGAAATTATCTGCAACAGACGTAAACTAGACACCTGTAATATAGCTGTAAGATGATTGGTCGATAGACAGCCTTGGATCGGTGACAGGGTATTAGGAAGATTATTGGCGGATTCTGATAGCGAATAAAGAAGTGGAATTAAACCACATGAAACAGCTAGCGATACATCTACAGGTTTATATTTCACACTCAAAGCTAAAACAGTTGATAATAACAAATGCTTCTTCATATCTACAAAAAACATCATAAAGACATTATCATGGCTGCAGAGAGAGAGAGAGAAATGGGGTTTAACGTCCACTCGACACAAACTAAGTCATTTTAAGACTCAAATAACACATGGTTTTTATTTTATTTCATTGATTCGCTTGGGCGTAGGAGTCTTTAGCAGTGGGAGGGAACCGGAGGACCTGGAGAAAACCCACGAGGTTGGACAGGTGACCCTACTCCTTGCCACGTACAACCAGGGATTCGAAACCACGCCAGTTGACTCAATAACAGGCTTTATGATAAAGTGTGCGCACGCTAACCATTAAGCCACCCATCCCCCTTCACGGCTGCAAGTAGATATATGTATCCTCAAACTGGTCGGGAATGATTATTCTTTCCAGAATATCAACACATGATTAATTTTATTTCATATTCAAAAATGTTTGTTGCACTTTCATAACTGACAGCCCATTTATATTTGAAATTAAAATAGTCATGAAATATAAGAGTGCCAAGAACTCAAACATTGATAGTAGTTACCCCATCGTTAAATAATTTTAATCTTAAGGAAATTGTGTGAAAAACAAATTTAATATCACTTTAAAAAAGGGGCTATTTACCAGCAGAGAGATGATATGAGTTATAAATATCACACAATGATTTGACTAGTAATTCATAAATACGATGTACGGCCAGTTGAACTTCCTGTTGTGTCTGGGAACTCGCAGTTCTTATACCATCCTACAAAATAAAATAAAGGTCTTCCGAAACAACATATTTCCATAATAAATAGTTTGTTTTAATCTATTTTAAAACCTAATAGTGATAAAGTTGTGTGCTAGTGTTATATATACTATTATTATTATAATTATACCTAATAGTGATAAAGTTGTGTGCTAGTGTTAAATATACTATAATTATACCTAATAGTGGTAAACTTGTGTGCTAGTGTTGAATATAGTATAATTATACCTAATAGTGGTAAAGTTGTGTGCTAGTGTTAAATATACTATAATTATACCTAATAGTGATAAAGTTGTGTGCTAGTATTTAGATATTCAACAGGTAGTATTAAAACCTAATAGTGATAAAGTTGTGTGCTAGTGTTAAATATAGTATATTTTTAGCTAATAGTGATAAAGTTGTGTGCTAGTGTTAAATATAGTATATTTTTAGCTAATAGTGATAAAGTTGTGTGCTAGTGTTAAATATACTATATTTATACCTGATAGTGATAAACTTGTGTGCTAGTGTTAAATATAGTATATTTTTAGCTAATAGTGATAAAGTTGTGTGCTAGTATTAAATATACTATAATTATACCTAATAGTGATAAAGTTGTGTGCTAGTGTTAAATATAGTATAATTATACCTGATAGTGATAAAGTTGTGTGCTAGTGTTAAATACAGTATATTTATACCTAATGGTGATAAAGGTGTGTTTTAGTGTCAAATATACTATTTATACCTAATAGTGGTAAACTTGTGTGCTAGTGTCAAATATACTATAATTATACCTGATAGTGATAAAGTTGTGTGCTAGTGTTAAATATAGTATATTTATACCTGATAGTGGTAAAGTTGTGTGCTAGTGTTAAATATACTATATTTATACCTAATAGTGATAAAGTTGTGTGCTAGTGTTAAATATACTATAATTATACCTGATAGTGATAAAGTTGTGTGCTAGTGTTAAATATACTATATTTTAAGCTAATAGTGATAAAGTCGTGTGCTAGTATTAAATTTACTATAATTATACCTGATAGTGATAAAGGTGTGTGCTAGTGTTAAATATACTATAATTATATACCTAATAGTGATAAAGTTGTGTGCTAGTGTTAAATATACTATAATTATACCTAATAGTGATAAAGTTGTGAGCTAGTGTTAAATATACTATATTTTTAGCTAATAGTGATAAAGTTGTGTGCTAGTGTTAAATATACTATAATTATACCTAATAGTGATAAACTTGTGTGCTAGTGTTAAATATAGTATAATTATAGCTAATAGTGAGTGATAAAGTTGTGTGCTAGTGTTAAATATACTATAATTATACCTAATAGTGATAAACTTGTGTGCTAGTGTTAAATATACTATTTTTAGCTAATAGTGATAAAATTGTGTGCTAGTATTAAATATACTATATTTTTACCTGATAGTGATAAAGTTGTGTGCTAGTATTAAGATATTCAACAGGTAATCCTATAAAACCGAAACATCCCGCTAGAAGTTGAAGATGACATGTGTTGAGTAACGTTGTTGTTGTAGAACTGTTTGTCATTTCACCATCTTTATCACCAACATCTTTCCCCGTAGATAATAGCTCTACTATTTGGTTTAAGGCATACAGACGACGCTAAAATAAACAACATTAACATACGGTAATTTTTACAACCACAAATAAATAACATCATTCATTGTGTATTTTAAATAAAAATCTATAAACAAGTGTTGCTATGTAAGATATCCTTACATTTTGCCAGAGATGATGCAGAGAGAGAGAGAGAGAGAGAGAGAGAGAGAGAGAAATGGGGTTTAATTTTGGGACTAACCTATGGTTTAATTTATTTTCAATAATTCACTTGCGCGTAGGGGCTTTAGAAATTGGATGAAACCGGAGGACCCGGAGAAAACCCACGAGGCTGGACAGGTGACCCTACTCCTTGCCACGTACAACTGGGGATTCGAAACTACACCAGTTGTCGCAATGACAGGCTTTATGATACAACGCGTGCACGCTAACCATTCAGCCATCAAACCCCCCAAAGCCCCAGAGATGGGGCAAGAATAGGGAAAATCGATAGGACACATACTAAAAACAACAAATTTATCAAATTGTACATAGCTTCTTGTCTGATCAGTCAACCCAGTCAGTCCGAAGGTAATATTCAATCGCCTTAAGTTCTGTGGTTTTTTTTAAACAATATTTTATTCACGGGATATCGAAACAAGCCAAAGGCTTATAGAGCTGTACATGTATAAAAACCATTTAATTTATATGTGCCTAATTTTTAAGTTATGTGTGTTGTGTACAATTAAGAATGGACTATTTTTTGTAAAGACAGTCAAGCAAAGTGTGGAATATTCCCACACAGTAGTTTTGTCTCAGCTGCAGAAATAAAATGGGATTAAACGTCCTACTGTTCTGCACCTAAACTGGGCTCATAAAGACGGGCATACACCATACAGTGTGCTTTGAGTGAAATTTTCCCTGGGAAGCGGCTCTACTGCCTCGGCCTACTCTGATATCGAATTCCAATGTGTACATGGAACCTCGTTTTTTGTCCCATCCGAACGACCAGACTGCTGTCCTTATTAGGCCCGCCGTCCTTCATCACCTTCAAGGGGAAACCATGCTGGAAAATCTGGATGAACTTTCTCTGCCAATGCAGGGATCGAACATACGACCTCCAGGCTAGCGAGCCAGTGTCTTACCCACTTAGCCATGTGATTCCCTGTCTCAGCTGCAACAAAAAAGTCATGAAATACTGAAAGGTGTTTTACCTCTCATGACCCCAATGCTTCCAACCATATTTGAAAAACATCCATTAAAAACAACAAGGTTTATGGCAAAGAGGGGATAACTTTGGACCAGAAAGTCAGAGTACACTGAAATATGGATAGAGCTTGTCCTCTCATGAACACGATGCTTTACACCAAATTTGAAGTTAAAAATAGTGTGGCCCCATTCGGCAAACCTCGACAGATTCCGGTATCCTCCGTAACCTACATCTAGACTCGGATGTATGATAGTAAGTGATATGTACCTACGACCATACATTTGCGATGCGGCTAGTCGAATGCCGATTTACTTCAACAGGAAAAAGTGCCGCTTTTACAAAAAAAATCCCAAACTGGCGTCTTTTCTAGATATAATCTCTATGGGGGCAGTCATTTTTTTATTTTGTTGATATAATCTCTATGGGGGCAGCCATTTTTTAATCCGGGTCCTTTAAAATAGTTCCAAAATGGCGGAATTTATCATACAGCCGAGTCTAGATGTAGGGTACCGGAATCTGTCGAGATTTGCCGAGTGAGTGTGGCCCCTATCGCGACAAAAGGTGGATAACTCTGAAACAGTTGCAAAATGCTGAATATCAATAGGAGTCATCTTTTCACAACCCGAATACTTCAAATCAAATTTGAAGCCAATTGATGACGGATCGATGGACAGGGTGATGAAATAAAACACCCACAGTCCACACTAAGATGTGGGCGCATAAAAATTACTTAATGTTGTTGCTGTACCTCAGCTCTGATTTGTTGAATATCAAGACAATGGCTGATCTCCTGAATGGTACAAACACCCTCACTATATTCTACACTTGAGCTAGGGTGATCACTACAAACAAATTTTCCAATCTCTAACTGAAGCTGAGTGAAATTTTGTGGGGTATTGTAAGCGTCCCCTCTCATGACATTTATATCTTCAATGCGATCTCGCCTCCAACGCAATCTTCGTAAAGATTCTTTCACTTTTTGAAGAGATCCTATGACAGCTGGAAAAACAAGAGATAAAAAACATGCACTTTGGGTAAAATTTTCTGAAAGATATATTAGATATATAAATGATATCGGATCCCTTGTCATCTGGATTGTGCAATCAATAGATTACCATCTTACAAGTCATAAAACCTTCTAGAATCAACAAAAACAGCTGGTTGGTGCTACTGTAACCCAGTGTTGGGATTTCAAAATTTTAGCTGTCAGACATTTTTAACCGAAAATAAGGGGGCATAACTCTTGTCGTTATTTAAGCAGGCGTTTTCAAACTACAATTAAGAATCACGTGTCAACAAAATATTTAAATTTATACGTAATAAAAAAAATAGCTGTACCTTAGTAGTTTTCATGTTTAATTCCCGTGCGGTATTCAAATTTATGTCATCAGTGTAACCAGTTCATAAGCCTGTTTAACTTTTGCACAGAAAATGCAACTCAATTATGTGGTTTCGATTTTTTGAAGATTAAAAAAGGTTTTGCTATCCCAACAATGATATACATCCTTCACAATCTAGAGCCTGTTTCACAAAATTTTAACTAAGATAAAATCCAAATTTTAATAATTTGATTGGATAATATTAGATTGATTTTATTGCTAAGCCAATCAAAATTGAAGTATCTACTCACATTTGGAATTTGGATTTTATCTTTAGTTAAAAATTTCGAAAAATAGGGCCCAGGATCAAAGTTATAATACATTCCACTTAAGAATATATATAATTTAATTATGTTAAAAAATAACCTAAATAAATGTGCTGAACAGAAATTGATACAACAGATACAGGGCCATTTTAATGTCTGTTTATACCTATCAAACTGTCCACAAAACTAGGGGTCCATCCATAAAGTATGTACGCTTGAAGGGGGTAGGTCACGCCAAAAATGTACAGGTGCGTAAATTCATTGGCAAAACGTACGATCATTTATAGATCGGAAGTGTGAAATAAACATCCTACCTGATTGAGAGTTATCTGTTGTGGTAGGAGTTGCTGCACCTTCTCTTTCTCTTATAGATCTACCCTGACCACTCTGAAACAAAAACCATAGCTTTAAAAAGCAGGGCAGAGTTTTCCACAAAAGGTTTTAAAGATACATTATGTGTGGTTTAATGGTCGACAGCGAAACATTAAGTAATATATTGGTACCGCACGAGGCGAAAGCCGAGTGTTGTTTCAATATATTACGCAACGTCTTAAGCTGGAGAGCATTAAACTACTTAAAATACAGACACTATCTCGCACGTGCATTTCACTATTTCAGATAATGTACTATTGGCAAGATGCCCGTACATTATTGGAAATAATGGTATGCAAACATCAAAGGATGACGTGACATCTGTATTAAGATAAAGTGGTGGTTGTTCATTCTATAAATGGTTCAAAAATAGATAGACAAATAAATAGGCTTCTATTGAGAATTTCAGTAAAATTACTTTCTTCTGATTGAAGTTAAGAATGTTTGAAGTTTTGACAAGATATAGCATAAATAGTCTGGGTTATGAAGTACCAGTACCAATATAATAAATCAAGTCTCAATTTTCAGTCCTTCAATTGGCAGTTCCTGTGAGTGGCATCTTGACAACGATATGGCGGATATTGTCTAATCCACTCAATATTCTAGCCTTCCAACAGTCTAGTTTGTCATGTGAATAAACATCTAAAAACAACTAAATGATAATGTATATAATATTTGAAGACAAAAAAAAATCTGCACTAGACACATGTAGCTCTCATAAGGCATCTTTAAGGCTTGATGAGACTTGTTAATGCAATGTAAAGCAAACTTCTGAAACATGGCAATTCATCAGGGCAATGAAAATCAAATTCAAAAACCTTTTTCATTAAAATTTAAAAAAAAGAGAGAGAGAAATTATGTTGAACCTTCACTCAACACAAACCAGGTCATTTCAGGATGAACATGTGCTTTTTATCTGTATTTCAATAATTTCAGTGTCAGCACTCAGCACAGGTTTTTGTTAACCAAAGATAAGTATCAATCACTCGATCCCCCAGACCCCACTCAATCAATCAATCAATCTTTATCTCCTTTTCAAACTCTAATAATACAACATTGTACAAAGAGAGAGAGAGAGAGAGAGAGAGAGAGAGAGAGGGAGGGAGAGAGAGAGAGAGAGAGAGAGAGAGAGAGAGAGAGAGAGAGAGAGAGAGAGAGAGAGAGAGAGACATGGGGTTTAACATCCACTCAACACAAACTAGGTCATTTCGGGACTAACATAATGGTTTAATTTTATTTCAATAATTCACTTGCCCAATGGAAGGAAACCGGAGGATCCGGTGAAAACCCACAAGGTTGGCAGGCGACCCTACTCCTTGCCACGCACAACCGGGGATTCGAAACCATGCCAGTTGACTCAATGACAGATTCAATATTGTATAAGGAAATTGCTCTGTGGGGGTTAGTTCTCTGGTTGACCATTGATGGCATGGATTAAAATATTAACACTCAAAAACCACATGTTAGATAGGCCATCTTTTATTCAGCCTCTCTACAAACTACACTTACTAAAGATTCTACATAATGGGAGATAACTCTTGTGGTACTCTAGTAAATTACAAAGGGGAGAGAACTCTTACAATGAAAGGTGACATTACCATATGACAAAATAACAGGGTGTAATTATTATATGAATATATCACATACCTGTTGTAAGGACTGGGTTATATCTGGTAGACTACCTCGTCTACTAGGTCGACTTTCACCTGCATCTAAACACCAAAATACTCCAGTTAAAAGTAGATTTCATATAAATGATTGTCTCTATTTACACTCTATACTAAACGGTAGTTGAAATCAGAAATTCTCTTATTTTTACAAACAAAATAGAACTATATTGCAATCAAGCAAATAGATGACATTTACAGCTAATTATTAGTTAAAGTATTCAATTTTTATAACCCACCCTCAAATTTGTATGAATGTATAAAATATCAACTCACCGGTATTGTTTTCCTGTACACTTGCTGATTGGCTTTTACCAGGTGATAAAGGTACATCTTCAGGTACAGCTGTTTCAAACAAATGATATATATAATTCAAATATGTCTAGCAAAGTTAAAGATACATTATGTAACAACGTGGCAATAGAGAGGCGGCTTCTCACCAATGTATCAAGGGTTCAATCCCAGCTCAGGGCAAGAACTTTATCGTTGTAAGTGAGAGGAATAATCGGTCTCCCGTCCTATCAGACAGGTTTCTTCCTGCAGTAATGATCGAAATCATTCGCACGATCTGTGCCAAGGGCCAAATTGGAAAAAGGGCCTCAGGCCTAATTTGCTATCCTTGTAAAATGACGCGATTATTATTAATTCACCTATTGCAGGTCTATTTTCTGGATTCAAATCTTATATAAATTATTATTTAGACATTAATTCACATGACAATCAATCAAGTCTCTAGAACATCGGATGGCCGAGATTTAAATGCATTTAAACAACCATGAGATTTTAAAACTTAAAAATTAAATGGATGATCAAGGCTTAGTCTAGGTTTTCAATTCTCATTTCTCTATCTAGATCATTGGAAGGCCGGGATTAAAATGAAATTAATGATGAGATATTAAAATGTTTAAAATGTTTATGCTATAATGGATAATCAAGGCTTAATCATACTATGACAATAACGATCTGCACTACATCTTAAAACAGTCATAACTTTGCCAAGAATGAAGTTATTTTAATTTTGTTATCTATTTTCAAACTATCAAAATTACATTCCCGCGTACAAAGTGGGTGATTTAATGGTATATGTGGACTAAAAACATATTCAAACTTATTAATTTGTCATAATTTTACTTCAAATCCTTCTCAAACATTGTAATTGCCAAATTAGGTCATGTTTATGTCACATGACTTACCTTCCTCGGAAGTCAGAGGAGAATTCATTGCATACATAAGACGATATTGTGTTTAATCGCTTCCTATTTATTACAAATATCGAATCCTTTATAAATTCTTGCATTATCCACTGCCCGTGTCTTTATCGGTCATTTTTCATCTCAGAAAGTTTATCAACTTGTACATCAAGATCCCGTTGTTCGCGTGTGACCTTTGACATCACCAGCGCACAAATTCCTAATCATCGGGTCGTTGATTGAGGGAACCCTTACATTTTTGTCCTATATACGCTCCATGAGTGTTTTAGGGGAATCCAGTATTTTTCTAGTAAGACTGGATATCTCTACCTTCCATATATACTAAAATTGCAATACTTTTATTGGCAATAACCACCCGATAAATACTTTTCTGGGAACCCATCTTTAAAGCAAGAATGGCCAGCTCTTTATCTAAATATGTAATGTATTGTTGGATACATAGTAATCTATTTGCGAAATGTTTTCACTATTCTTTATCCTATGATCAAAGATTTAAAGATACATTAGAGAAAAAAAGCTTGCAGATATATAATTGATCATAACTTACTTACCAGCAAGTGGTGATTTAATACCAACTAATAAAAATATACATCTTTTAATGGTAGATTTACATTGTTCTTCATATGATATTAATGGTGGTGGTGAACGTCTTCTACTGTTCTGATTCATATCTTCATCCTCACCTTTTATAATCAATACAAACATTGTATCAAACCATCTTTATATCTAATACATTCAATTTTATTGCCAGTTTCCTTCCCACTGCTAAAGACCCCTACGTGCAAGCGAATTATTGAAATAAAATTAAACCATATGTTAGTGCCGAAATGACCTAGTTTGTGTCGGATGGACGTTAAACCCCATTTCTCTCTCTCGTTCTCTCTCAATTTAATTGTAGTCAGAAGAAAATTTGTTTTCAAATAACTAAAATTATTATTAAATTTTTATCATTTGCCTTTTTATTTTCACTGCAGGTTTTCCCCAAAAATTTGACACCAAGAGGTTTATCATTTTTTGGAAAGAGCTCTGTGAAATGTAATAAAGTTGTTACTATGATCATTTGAAGAATTTTATGTGTCTGAAACTTTATGGATAGAAATGTCCAAAGAGACAAATTTATTTATTTTCCAAATATCAGAAAACTCTAACCATCTGAGATTAATTCCTCTAAGTCATTCTCTTCTCGACTGTCTCTCTCTTCTTCAAGATCATGGATTGTATCAGTGGAATCAACTGCAGCATCCCAAATCATACCACATTTCTTTGGGGAAGGTTTTGGTGTTGTGGGTTCATTATCTGTGTGTTTAGCTTGTGATCCTGATCTTTGCTTGCTGGCATATATCTTACTACGTAATTCATACACCAGTCGATAAACTTGTACTAAACCTTTCGGGGGTCTGAAATAATAAATAAAATTCTTGTTACCATTACAATCTATGATTTCAAGGAAGAAGATGGTCTGTCTTATGGTCTAAATAAATAGCAACCTTTTCTATTCCAAATCCAAAATCTCATGCACAGTCAATCTGAACAAACATCACTCAGGAGTTTGATATAAATTTCATCTCTTTTTGTGGAAAGTCAAATCTGTAAAGGGATGTATGGAACATCACTAGAGATAAAGGGACATAACTCATAGGCGAGGCGGTCCCACGTGACCCAATTGTTTAGGTTAAAGCACAGTTTTCCTGTACATTCGTTACGAACTCGTGTGTTGACAACCGTTAGTTTGTGTCGTTAATATGGAATTTTATACCGACACGGTTCTCTTACCAACGATAAGATCACGTGCAACCAAGTTTTTACTAGCGACACCTGGTGGGAATTCCTTAAGCGAGGACGCCCATTGCAATCGCGTCCCACAGAAGTAAGTCCTGTCATAGTTCTGTGAGTCCCAAACAAAGGTGGTGTGAGCAGAATAGTGACGTAATTTAAAAAAACAAGTATGTTTCAATTGCCATGGCCGGTTCAGATATTTTCTAATGCATTTGATGCATGCTTTGTTACTAAAAATACCTTCAATCGAATTGTAACTATTTTTGAGATTGTGAAAATTAAATTGTGGAATATTCAATCAATTAGCAGAATAGTGACGTAATTTAAAAAAAACAAGTATATATGTTTCAATTGCCATGGCCGGTTCAGATATTTTCTAATGCATTTGATGCATGCTTTGTTACTAAAAATACCTTCAATCGAATTGTAACTATTTTTGAGATTGTGAAAATTAAATTGTGGAATATTCAATCAATTAGCAGAATAGTGACGTAATTTAAAAAAAACAAGTATATATGTTTCAATTGCCATGGCCGGTTCAGATATTTTCTAATGCATTTGATGCATGCTTTGTTACTAAAAAATACCTTAAAATCGAATTGTCACTAGTTTTGAGATTGTGAAAATTAAATTGTGGAATATTCAATCAATTAGCAGAATAGTGACGTAATTTAAAAAAAACAACAAGTATGTTTCAATTGCCATAGCCGGTTCAGATATTTTCTAATGCATTTGATGCATGCTTTGTTACTAAAAATACCTTCAATCGAGTTGTCACTAGTTTTGAGATTGTGAAAATTAAATTGTGGAATATTCAATCAATTAGCAGAATAGTGACGTAATTTAAAAAAACTAGTATGTTTCAATTGCCATGGCCGGTTCAGATATTTTCTAATGCATTTGATGCATGCTTTGTTACTAAAAAAATACCTTCAATCGAATTGTCACTATTTTTGAGATTGTGAAGATTAAATTGTGGAATATTCAATCAATTATTCCCACAGTACTCTCAATGATTTTTAATGCTTTACCAGAGCCTGTGTACTTATACATACATACATCATATACAAGCCTTGAAATAAGGCACCTGTCACTGACAAGAGTACCTGACATTTTCAACTTAGTGCCAGACATGTATTAATAATATCATTAAAAAAGACAATTCAGTGCCGGACAAAATGACAGGCACCACTGCCAGAGGTTTAGTGCCTGACAAACCCTGAATCTGTGCCTGACATTGTCAGTGACAGGTGCCTTATTTCAAGGCTTGCTCATATACTCACATATAGCCCTTTGACTCGACAGCTGTTTTAATCAAGTTACAATGTTTGAGTAACGTAGCCAGGTAGACTCGTGTTACCAGGTCCAACAATGGTTCATCATCTTCCATGTATTCACATGTATCCAGATCTGCATTAAACATCAATAAAAAATTAATAGTACATGCTGATGAGCACAATTTTGGATGAGATTCGATTTGATTAGACATAGGTAGTGTAGGTAAACAGGGCATAATATAAATACTGGCCTTGGCATTTTTCTGCCATAATAATAATAATAATAATAATAATCGTGTCATTTTACAAGGGTAGCAAATTAGGCCTGAGGCCTTTTTCCAATTTGGCCCTTGGCATAGATCGTGCGAATAATTTTGATCATTACTGCTGGAAGAAACCGAAGAACTTGGGGGAAACCTGCCTGATCGGACATAAAGTTTCAATTTATAGTAAACCTTCATGGAGTTCAGCAAAAACAAATGCAAAATGATGTAGTTCTCTTGTATAAAATTGAACACATTTAGTAAACTAATATCATCTTTTTTAAGTTGTTCTACCTTGATGACTAACATAATCCTGCATACAATTCCAGATGTGTCGTGCTTGACTTGTAGAACGATTAAACACAAGGTCAAGTAAGCATTTCATTTGGAGCTCAAAATTAAAATCTAGACTTCTTGTAATTGTTTCCTCATTGCCTCCTTCTTCATAACAATTCCATAATGATGTCATCATTTTCTCTAGAACAATATATATAACAAAATCATTAAAAAAAATGTAATGGAGTTTAACATCCTACTTTTCTACAGTGTGTTATGATGAAAATTTAATTTGGACTTAGCAGTCGTGAGAACTCGCTAAGGACTTAAGACAAAGTGGTGAAACATAACCCTAAATTGCTGACTCATCTGATGAACTGATGACTAGAAAGGGACATGGGCCTTGAGAAGAATTGGGTTTGAAGTGCAGCAACTTTGATCTTGACTCGTAACTCGAGGTGCTACGACTTATGCCCACCTCTGAACGTAGTTTATAAATTAATATCATGAGAAATCTGTCATCTTACCTAAAGCTGGTAGTGGCAGCTCTAGACCTGTACTAAATAAATGACTATCTAACCAATGGCTACATTTCGTTTCTGTTACAGTGATTGGTGGACCAAGTAACATGCCACCAATAGCATGGCCTACAACTAATGAACATGTTCTCTCGATAACAACCAACCAATTCCATGTTGTACATTCACCATCTACAAAAATAAAAATACACAATCCAGTGAACATTAACAGTTTTACAGGAAGATACTGTGGCAACCATTGCTTTATTAGCTAGGAAGTTGATATGTTTTGCAAAGGGCTTTTATTCCCTACATATATATAGAATGTTGCTTCTTTAAGCGGGGTGGCTCCAATTCAATGAGAAAATATTTGTTTTTTAATTTGCACTGTCAACTATTAAAGCTAATGCTCTGAAATTTTCAGGACTATATCGATATAACACAAGTATTTGAAAAATTTGAATTTCGGAACCTGGACCACGCCCATTCCCCATAATCCAGGATGGCCAACCCATGCCATTGAGGTAAAGCTTAAAAAAAACCTGCTTGATAAAATATAGATTGTTATATATCCTACTAAAGCTAAAACACCAAGGAATATAATTATCTATATTTGAATGTCATAAGCTGTAGTAGAAACAAGTAATTAAAGTAAATGTCAAATTTATTTCATATTTTCTCATTGAATTGGAGCCACCCCCCTTAAATGAACTCCAATAGGAAAATTGACAAACAAATTGTGCAAAATAGACCTGTTACAGCTTGGTGCTGTGATCGTGACTGGACACAATTTCAATAACAAATATCAAAACAATAATTTAATGTTCAAGTTTTGAAACCCATATCGGCTTTATTTTATTAATAAAATCTAATATTTTACAGTGTTTATGCCTGAAAAGAAGAAAAGAACTTACCAACATGCATATCAAGTTCTTTATTCTCTAGTTGTGTTATATGTGGCAGAGTCTTTGAGAGTTTATCTAGGGCTGGTAATAATGCCAGAACATCAGGGAGAACACTAACGGTTAGGTTAGGTGGTAATACAAGTAGTGCATGTAAAACATGAGATAACATTCCTCCTACGGGACTCTCTAATAATATACCTGTAAATATACAATATATAGTATACAATAAAATTACATTCCTTCTGTATGTTTTAAAGGGTCAATCCCGATAATATTTTGGGGAATAAAACTGCTTAATTTTGTGTTAAAATCGCTTAAGGGGGGTGGCTCCAATTAAATGAGAAAATATTTGTTATTTAAATTGCACTGCCAACTATTAAAGCTAATGCTCTGAAATTTTCAGGACTTTATCGTTATCACCAAGTTATTGAAAAATTTACATTTCGGAACATGGACCATGCCCATTTTCTATAATCCAGGATGGCCACCCCATGCCGTTGAGGAAAAGCGTAAAAATATAACTGCTCGATAAAATATCGATTGTTATATATCCTACTAAAGCTAAAACACCAAGGAACATAATTATCTATATTTGAATGTCATAAGCTGTAGTAGAAACAAGTAATTAAAATAAATGTCAAATATATTTAATATTTTCTCATTTAATTGGAGCCACCCCCCTTAAAATCCTCTACCCCGGGGCCGAGCAACTAACTCAAAATGTGTAATAAATTATCAAACATCTTAAACCTCTCAGTCTTCATCTGAAAATAGAGACCGGTGGCCTAAGCTGTAATATGCGGTGTCTGGATAAAACCAGACTTTATTTTATAAAAATAATGTAAAGGTGAAATTTCCCTTTTGTTATCAAGTACAGCACATGGGCCATTCACTGTATAGACATCTGCAGGAACGGGAATCCATTATCAGGTTACCCGACCCGAAAATTGATTCGAAATATTAATTGATTCGAAATATTAAATGGGTTACGTGTCCGGATAAGCAGTTTTGACGTTCACATCCAAACGACTCAATATTCTGAGCTGAAATTTTGAGACACAGTAAATACACCACTCCTCTATATTTTGGCGTTTACATTTCATACATACTCAAACTTTTATTTTTCAGACCCTGTTCAAATTGGGATAGTCCCTTTAATAATGTTTGATGTTGGTTGTTCTTTTAATACTTTCATTCTATATGTTTTAATACTGTTGGTTGTTCTTATAATACTTACATTCTATATGTTTTAATACTGTTGTTCTTTTAATACTTTCATTCTATATGTTTTAATACTGTTGGTTGTTCTTATAATTCTTTCATTCTATATGTTTTAATACTGTTGGTTGTTCTTATAATACTTTCATTCTATATGTTTTAATACTGCTGGTTGTTGTTATAATACTTTCATTCTATATGTTTTAATACCGTTGGTTGTTCTTATAATACTTTCATTGTATATGTTAAAATACTGTTGTTCTTATAATACTTACATTGTATATGTTTTAATACTGTTGGTTGTTCTTTTAATACTTTCATTCTATATGTTTTAATACTGTTGGTTGTTCTTTTAATACTTACATTGTATATGTTTTAATACTTTCATTCTATATGTTTTAATACTGTTGGTTGTTCTTTTAATACTTACATTGTATATGTTTTAATACTTTCATTCTATATGTTTTAATACTGTTGGTTGTTCTTATAATACTTTCATTCTATATGTTTTAATACTGTTGGTTGTTCTTATAATACTTTCATTCTATATGTTTTAATACTGTTGGTTGTTCTTATAATACTTTCATTCTATATGTTTTAATACTGTTGGTTGTTCTTATAATACTTTCATTCTATATGTTTTAATACTGTTAGTTGTTGTTATAATATTATTTATTATTACAAACATTTGTTATAGCCCCTCTTTCACATACACGTGTTCAGAGGTGCTTTACAATGGTACAGATATAAATATTTATAATTTTAAACTCATAAAATTAACAATACAATACTAAGACAAAACAAGATATGTACATTTAAAACGCTTGAAGAAATAAATGGGTTTTTAGTTTTTTCTTAAAAGTATTAACATTATTACAGGACCTAATATCATATGGTAACTTATTCAATAAAGCTGGAGCTTGAACACTAAAAGATCTTTGGCCAAAAGTTAACAGTTTTGAATATTTGGGCTTTAAAAGAAGATTATCATCTGAAGAGCGTAAAAATCGCCCTGGTATATACATATTTAAAAGATCAGATAAATAAAAGATACTTACATTCTATATGTTTTAATACTGTTGGTTGTTGATGTAATACTGATGAAGCTATATTGAGTAATCCTCCACAGACTGGTAGAAGTAGAGACAGATGATTCAATAAAGTTACAACTGGCGGCGAATTCTCATAATTCTATAAAGAAAATATAGGAGACAGATATGACAGTTCTATTGATGGCACTCACACCAGCTATATAACAACCAGGCATCGATATTTCCGCGCACATGTGCACGGTGTGCGCAGGCACATTTGCTTTGAAAAAAAATTTGCAGGCACATTTTAAATTTTTTATTTTTTTTTTTTTTTTAAATTATTACTGTCACGTCAATCATGTAAAATAAAGGGATTTAATGAACTTCTTTGAAGCCGCACAATAATATTATATACGTGGCAATTGAATACTCTCCTTTTGAGTATGACCCTGCAGGCACATTTTCAAATGTGTGCGCAGGCACACTCAACTTTTATAGAGCCCTGATAACAACCTGTATCTTAAGACTAACTAGCATACAGGTACTTGGTCGCAATTTTTACAGGATTAAAGGTAAGACTTATGATACAATTCAACTGAATTACAAAATTTGAAATATGGGGACTAAATGGGACGCACACTAAAAGTGTTTAAATGATGAATTGTTGTCTAGCTGCTGTATTGAATTTTATAATAATTACATACCAAAACCAATCTATAATTCCAATTAAAATAAGATTTCTAGCATGAGTACAGCTTTAATTAAAACTAGACATTTCTAATTGCTGTACATATCAAATAAAAATTGAGAACTTGATGAATTGTTGTACGTACCATTTTAGTTGATTGAGAGTAAGTAAAACAATGTGCTAGTAAATGTTTTTGTAATGATGAAAGAAGTAAACCAAGATTAACTGGTGGAATCGATTCGGGATATAATACACTTTCTCCTTTATCACTGTTCTTCTCTATCTCATTTAATATACGTTCCTATAACATAATAATAGTTATTTAGCGACAGGCCCATAGCCAGGGGGTGGCACGGGGGGGCAACTGCCCTCCCAATACTGAGTCTTACTCCCCCAATATCACAAGAAAATTGGCCTTAACCGCAAACTTCATGCAGATGCCCATGCTACTTGGCCCTCCCGAAAACATCTTTGCCCCCCCAAAAACAACTTCCTGGCTACGGGCCTGTTTAGCGATAAATAAAATAACAAGACCCACCTATTTCAATTGATGAAATCCCTTATTTAGGTCAATTGTAGGTAAAACAAACACATCAAAATATACCAAGCTTTTAGTTACATTCATGTTTAAGCATATACATGTTATTTATTGTAATCAGCATTTTTTTCTGATTAAACAAGAAATTTCCATTTCGTCAATTACAGTAATAAATAGCTTAGTTTTTTTCTGTTTACAAAAAATGAATCCTGCAATCAAGCAGATGAAAATCTAATAGTATTGATTGCCTCTATTAGTTTTTTTTTGTTTTTTTTTTAAAACCAGTTTATTCAACAACGAACAAGAAAAAAATACAACAACATAAATATATAAAGCATATACATACACAATTCATAATGCATATTATAAGTGAAAATTGATCTCTATAGTACTGAGAGATAAAAATTTAGCTTTAGAGTTCATAAAGAAAATGTACAGTAAATAAATATATGAACAAATGTTATTAATTCGGTATATTTACCTAACTTTAACACTTTTTTTTTTTTTTTTTTTTTCCTCTATTAGTTTAGGCTATATCTAGTAACATAGTGTGATAATGTAGAAATAAAACAGTAATAACTTACCGCATGTGATGCTATATTATGTAGAATAGTTTTCATGAGAACCTCAGCTAGATGTAAATCACGAGTACTGTCATCTAAGTCAGTTTGATTAGAATTTAATGGATGTGTAAAACCCAGTACCGTTGCTATCTGTTGATTATCTTGAAGACTGGTTAATATTATTGATACCTGCATTCTCTGTAATCATCCAATAAATAGGTAAACAATACAAAAGGCATGTGATAGAGAAATGAAATGAAATGGGGTTTAAATCCTACTATTCTACACCAACAGAACTTGTAAAGTGAAAAATTCCAAACAAATGAATGAATGAATGAATGAAATGGGGTTTAACGTCCTACTCTTAAGCACCTAGCCTGGGCTAATTGAAGACGGGCATACGCCATACAGTGTGCTATGAGGGAAATTTTTGCCTGGGCAGCGGCGCTACGGCCTACTCTTATATCGAATTCCAACTGCCAAGGGATCTTTTACGTGCACTCCAATTTTTACACGGGACCTCAGTTTTCCGTCTCATCCGAACGACTAGGCAGCTGTCCCTGTCAGGCCCTCCTTCTGCATCACTGACAAGGGGACATCACCCCGGAAAATCGAGATGAACTTTCTCGGCCAATGCAGGGATCGAACACTCGACCTCCAGGCTAGCGAACCAGTGCCTTATCCACTTAGCCACCGTGATCCCCTGATAGACAAACAAAGGCATGCAAGAGAGAAATGAAATGGTGAACAACGTAAAAAATCAATTCAGAGGCTTATGACTCGGGGAAGATGAATTGCTATACATCAATTCAACAATATATCAAGGCAGCACTAAAATGTATGAGGGAAAGTTTATACCCTGACAGAGTCGTTTCAGCCTACTCTGCATTGAATTCTAAATGTCAAGAGTTACTTGGCTAATGAGCCAGCTCAATACTCAATAATCAACCATGTGAGAGAATAGTATGTACAAACATAAACAAAATTAAAACTTGTGAGCTAATTTCCCTAAATAGAAGTATTTGTGGAAAAAAAGGATTGAGGGGTAAATGGTGTACCACACACAAGCTAAATCTATGAGCAAATAATTATATGTTTTAGTTCAATCAATTAATGTCTGTTTCACTTAATAAAATATTATTATATTAAAAATTTACAGACCTGTCCTTTAGTTAGAGCATGCCAACCAGTACCTTTAGGTAAGAGAGAGTGTAATAACTCCATTCTTTCTTTAAGGGGAGGTAATAACAAGGATGCACCAATAGACAGAGTATCGGAAACAGCCTAAAAAACAAACAAAATATCTTCCAGTGTGTCAATTAACTATGATGCGAGGGAGAAAGTTCAAATTAAAAGGTTTTGTTGTGGACAGATACACTTGAGCAAAGAAACATGAGGTAACATGCATGCGGAGAGCCAGGCGTTCTTTAAGTTTCATTAGAGTTGACCCAACCCCTAAGTCTTTTTTTCCCAAGCAAAATTGAAGATGGAGGAGGAGGGGGGATTCTAGAACATATATGTATGCATAACCGTTCTGTAATCGTACAGGACATCGGAGAACTCATTTGTGAAAGACTGCACTATACAAAAGTTTTAATAATAATAAGGGGCAATGTGGGAGATTAGATGGAGAGCTGACAGTTCTAACTATAATAGTTAAAATCAAGATGATGTAATGGGAATTGGCTGAAAATTTCAAATTGATCCATTCTGAACCAGAGATTTTAGCTTTTGAATTTTAGGCCAAGCCTACGATAAAAAAACATAGTATAGTCACGCTTATCCATTTTTGGATAAAATCATCAATGAGCATTTAGCAGCAAATCGGATTCAAATCCAGTAAATATTGCAGGCTATCAAAGATATCGAGAGTTGATTATGGTCTGGAATAGTTAATTAATGTCTAATAATAAGTTAGATAGCATTTAAGGTCTGAAGAAAGACCTGTTTAATTAGGCAGATTTAGCTCTCGCATAATGTATGTTTAATACAGGTGCATTATAAAGATTATAATTCAAATCTCAAACCTACCTCTTGAATTGAATCAGTAGTTTTTGTGTCCATCAAATGAAACAATAGGTTACGTAATAATTTAGTTTGATTTCCAAGCATGTCACTACCCAAACCTCCTGCTAATGCTAACGACAGATGTGATGTTAAAATCTTTAAACATAATAACACAAACTGTTGATGTTCCCTGACAAAAAAAAAATTCCTCACAAAATTATATTGAATTGTTTCAATGGCATCTAGAAATGGAACTGGAATACACAATATTGAAATTAAGGTTGCGATGTGTAAATATAGAATTAAAAATTTATACATGTAGTTCTGTTCAAGATATTTAGCCTATCCTAAGAAACCTTGCCCATTATAAGCAATAATCAATGAGATACGTGTTTGATGTTTTTAAAAAAATGTCTACACCATTATGCTACGTTCAATCCCAGCTCAGAGCAAGAACTTTATCGTTGTAAGTGAGAGGGATATTCGGTCTCCCGTCCGATCAGGCAGGTTTCCCCCGAGTTCTTCGGTTTCTTCCTGCAGTAATGATCGAAATCATTCGCACGATCTGTGCCAAGGGCCAAATTGGAAAGAGGCCTCAGGCCTAATTTGCTACCCTTGTGAAATGACGCGATTATTATTATTATTATTATTATTATTATACATGTAGCTGTAAGAATATACAATGGAGACTTTGTTCACTTACTCTTTAGATAAAAACGGTGGTGGCGATTCGGAATTATCAAAACCTGTACAATATCTCTCCAGAAACTTTTGCAAATACATAAATGTAGCTTCCTGGAGATCCACACAAAATGGACGATGCCATGCCACCACATTCCTGAAGAGTAAATAAATAAATAACAGTTAGAAACAAGTCAACATCCAAAAATAACTCCATGTAGATATGAATGAATGAATGAAATGGGGTTTAACGTCCTACTGTTATGCACTTAACCTGAGCTAATTGAAGACGGGCATACGCCATACAGTGTGCTATGAGGGAATCTTTGCCCGGGCAGCGGCGCTACGGCCTAATCTTATATCGAATTCCAACTGCCAAGGGATCTTTTACGTGCACTCCAATGTGTACACGGGACCTTGATTTTTCGTCCCATCAGAACGACTAGGCAGCTGTCCTTGTCAGGCTCTCCTTCTGCATCACTAACAAGGGAAAATCACGTCGGAAAATCGAGATGAACTTTCTCGGCCAATGCAGGGATCGAACACCCGACTTCCAGGCTAGCGAACCAGCGCCTTATCCACTTAGCCACCGTGATCCCCTCCATGTAGATAACACTCTACTTACATACTGATATTTTTATAAAGCTTTAAGCAAATAAACTACTTATCACTCTGCTTAACCGGAGCGAAAAATCCTCATTATCAAACTTATAAATATAAAGTATTAGGGGACCCTTCGGGACTATATCTTGTAAAATTGTATGGCCGTCCGTTGCAACGTTCTGAAATCCATTTCGATTAAAAAAGATTCAAAGAAAATCCTGCCACGTGACATATGATGTATGTCTCAGTCGAGATCAATCATTGAAAGCCCAATTATTTGTATCGTAACAAAACTTAGTTAAAGCAGTTATGTAAGATCTAGATAATTGTACGCCCTTTAAAAAACTTTTGTTGTTTTAATGTATCAAATACATCAATAAGAAACTATGTGCAAAAATGTATGTTTGTGGATCAAAGATATTTTTTATAAACAGTGATTGAAATTTGAGTGAATTCTTAAGTCTGAGAATGCTTTGTGAACTCAGAGCCATGACAATAGATTACTCTTTTGCATTTAGGAGATAAATACTTCCTGTTTTCGGTGGTTTATTGTCCATTTAACCATGCTTGAATAATTAGAACATGAGACGCGGCAGTGTCGAGTTGTTCTAATGTATAATATTTTGTTCAAATATTTTGAGATTTTCTTCGGAACTTTTAAGGAAACGTTTTTACACCGATTTTTAAAACCTGTCCATTTGCTTTCATGAAAATTTAAAATGATTGAGTCTCGAGTTGCTGGTAAATGAATTATGAAATAAATTGTTTGTTATTAGGATATCGACTCAAAAAATATTTTTAACGTTTGAAGGCATTTAAAAGAACGGAAAATCAGAATCAAGGAAATTTCTATTTTGTGCTATAATATCGTATAATATCATACCTATCTAAAGGAAGAGCCGTCCATGCAATACTGTGAGATGTTCCAGCCGATACTTGTTGTACAGGTACTCCCTCTAGACCAATCACCTTTCTAGGCCTTGTTACAGGACTCTGGGAATGGCCTTGACCACACTGACCCATTGCATTGTTTCCCCAAGCAAATATTTTGTTATCTAAAACATTAAATAATTAATAACTCCATGTATGGAAGCATATATATACAATAATCCAAATGAAAATTTGGCCTTGACTACACTGACCAATTGCATTGTTTCCCCAAGCAAATATTTTGTTATCTAAAACATTAAATAATTAATAACTCCATGTATGGAAGCATATAAATACAATAATCCAAATGAAAATTTGTGTCGACTATTCTTAGAAACTTTTCAATTTCTAAATACCACTTAGTTCATGTTACACATAATAATTATCTACAGCATTATACCCTTGTTACAATCAGTGCTGGCTTGCATATGAATGTAAAAGCTACTTATTTGATTGTGTAAAAACATTTCAAAATGATAGTTTATAAAATGAAGGGGCCCCTGACACACCATTTTGGACAACGTTACTTTACTTAAACAAATCAGGAAAAGCATCATCTAATCGTTGTTTATGAGAAGAAGACGAAAAGAAATGAATTTGCCCAATGAAGGTGCCCTGAGAAACTTCATTTGAACAATTTAAATCAAAACAAGTCGAGATCTTTCATTTCAGAAGGATGAGTCTGTCCTGGTCCAGCACTTTTATTTTTACAAATTTTTATCATGATTTCAAAGAAACAACAAAAAATAAAATAGGCTGGCGGCTACCAGGCAGGATATGCCCACATTTTTTGGGAGATGGTAGAGAAAAAGCAAAACAGAAAGACATTTTTCCTAATCAAAGGCCATAACTCATTAAATTACAATTTAATTAAGATCTTTGGATTATAAACATGCATTTCAAGTTTCATCAAAATCGGTTCAAAATTGTGACCTCTTTAGGATCCAAAAGCAAAAAACGTAATTTTTCGTACATTCAGGGGGCATAATCCATGAAGTTTTGATCCGATACATGCCAATATCGAAAGCAGCCAAGATCTTTTGGGTGTGAACGGACATGGGCGCCATTTTGGTTCGATTTTCATGAAACTTGAACTCAACCTTCATTACAGTGTAATGGTCATATAATCAAATGTTTTTTTTAAATCGGATAATAATTGTGACCTCCAGAGGCACCACAGGTGATTTTTCAGACTATCAGGGACCATAATTCAGGAATTTATGATCCGATATGCGCAAATATGAAAAGTAACTAAGATCTTTAGGTTATAAACATTCATTTTAAGTTTCATCAAAATCGTATCAAAATTGTGACCTTTACAGGGATACCATTTTTTTAACACTAATCGCATACAAACGGAAACGGCGGCCATTTTGTCCGTCAATTTTGGTCAAATTTTCCCGAAATTCATTCTCAGCCTTTCTTAGGGTGTAACAGTGATATACTCACAAGTTTTTTTTAAATCAGATAACAATTGTGATCTCCATAGGGACCAAAATCTTAAAAGGCGATTTTTCGGACAATCAGGGACCGTAATTCAGGAAGTAAGGTTCAGATGGGCGCAAATATCAAAAGGAACCAATATCTTTCGGTTATAAATATATATGCATGTCAAGTTTCATCAAAATAGGCTCAAAATTGGGACCTCTATAGGGTCCACAAGCTAAAATCGTGATTTTTTGCACAATGTGGGCGTTTAAATATGGGAGGGGGGGGGGTATGATCAATAATAACTCTAGCGGTTTAAAAGACAAAGAACAAGATTATATGATGTATGTGATGTATTTGATGATGGAAGTCGAAAAAATACCCTACAAAATGAATTTACACGCATGTCGTTAACTAAAGACTATGAAATACTATAAGTAAGCATTGTTAGGTAAAATGCTCATAAGAAAAAACTCTATGATATGCCATTTCTGAGACCAAACATAATAACTCCATATAACACATCTTGCAGTCAAGAGTTAAGCCAAGAACCTGAATTGAAACAAATCTTTTTTCTACTGCAAGTAGCATGTAAAGCAAAATCGAAGAAGGGAGGCAACTCCATTTTTCGAAATACTTCTGAAAATTAAATTATGTCTTTTTTTTCCTTAAAATATTAGAATATTTAGCCTAATAACATACCAAAATCTTCTATAGAGTAGGTTCATTCAATTTATTTACTATAAAATTTTAAAATTGTGACATCAACATTTATAAAGTCTTTAATATTGACCAGCTTTAAAGGAAAGACAACCATTAAAACTATACTGGTCAAATTTGATGCAGTTGCTCTCGACACTATATCGTTAAATCAGAATCACATTTGCCCAGCCTCCATGCGCTCTACTTCATAGTTGAGCTGTGCCACGACTGGGACAGAGGAATGCACTGCATATCTTCATATCACATCTACTATGAGTGCTACTTCTATAGTGCACCCAATGTTGTGAAGAAGACACAACTTCATTCAAATAAATTAAATTCAGTTAAATTACCTTTTCAGCAATTGGGAGTTCAGGGGGAAGAAATAGTGACAATGTATGCTTCAGGACACAAACCATTATCAGTGACAATATGCTTCAGGATCGACCTACCCAGGTAATCCTGTTAGAGGGGGGGGGTCCACAGAGAAAATTTTTGAAAAAATTGTTGTGCCATTAATGATTTGTAGACATCTTTTTTTTAAACTGTTACTTAGGGGGTTGGGCCCCCCCTCCCCCTGGATCCGCCTCTGGAACTACCCAATATTAGTGATATTCTATGCTTCAGGATCGACCTACCCGATATTAGTGACAATATAATGCTTCGACGTGTATTTCTTTAACCCATAAACCTTACCATGTGATAGAGCCATACAATGGCTGTCTCCCATCGTTATATCTACAATATGTACATTCTGCAAATCTTTAACTACTTGTGGTTTTAGAGCTGTATATTCAGATAAACCGCATCCTAAACCTGACCCACTTCCCCAAACATAAACCTTAAAATAAAATCATTTATAACTTATTAAATATGGTGTCTCCTTCGTACATACACGCATTGATCCCCCATAAATAAATATATGGACAATTACACCATAATATTTATAAATATATATACCGATCAGTTTCACACATTTATAGTCACTAAATAAGCGGTCATGTTGTACTTAATAAGATATGACCATTTAAAGGGCTAATCCTGATTTTTGTTTTGGGAATAAAACTGCTTAATTTTGTGTCAAAATCCCTTAAAACATTCGAGTCAAGGGCAGACAACTACTTCAGTATTTATGATACGTTTTCAAACGACTTAAATTCATCAGTCTTCATATGGAATTTGAGACCAGTGCCCCAAGGTGTATTTTGTGGTATCCGGATGAAACCAAACATTTTTTTTATAAAAATAATGTGTAGTTGAAATTTGCCTTTCTCTATTAAGTACAGCACATGGGTTATTTACTGCATAAACCTCTCAATCGGTTATACAGGGTTCCCGCGGCTTGTGAAACATTTTTTCAAGGATATTCAACGATAAATTTAAGACCAATTTAAAGGATTTTCAAGGAATTTCTTAGCCTAAAAATACAATTTTTCATCTTATAAGTACCAACTATCGATATAATCTCGTATTTAAAAGGAATTGAGGACATAAACTGTTTTTTTTTATTATAACAGATCGACTTTCGGCTCAACGGAAAAACTCCCATCATTTTTAAAACAGAGTTATTTCCCTTAATAGAATCAGACCACTGATTTAGCTAAAGTAGTTCAGTTTATTGACGTTAAATTGCCGATTATTAATACTTTTATTGTTGTTTTAATCGTTTTTCAAGTTGAGCTATTTGTTCGTCTATTTCCGAAATTTCGGTCTTTTTGGCTCTTGCTGCCTGGCGAAGGGCGTTCGACTCTATTAAATGTCATTGGCTTATCTTGTTATTACGTGACAAAACACAGCTGTTTATTTAGATCAGTTGATTGACAGGTATACATCAGAGTTATTGTTTAGTATAACAAGCATAACTTCTAATCTAAACTGGATTTCCATATCAACTATTTGTGGGGGACAGACGACAGTATTTTTTTGCCCGATCAGCGGCGATTTTTAAAAATATGCCTGTGCAGTGCCCGTTGAGGGCGACGACGACTTTGTCCGAACCATTCGCCCGATCAATCGCTCGTATCTATCATGTTAGATATTTTCGGGCCGAATATTTTTCGCCGGCGATTAAAATCACTCCTGTGCCCGTGTCCAGCGTAAATTGTCGGGCGATTCATTCTTATAAGCCAATCATCGACATCGTTGATATCACATGATCTAAAAATAGCTGCCATTTTGTACAAGTCACTGATCGACAAGTCACGTGGTCGGCATACTTACTCACGGAGAGACGATCGCTACGTGTGCCTGTTGTTATATGCCGTAAATAATCGCTGACAAATTTCTATCACCACGATCGGGCGGAAAAATACGCTTGTCTGTCCAAAATTAAGGATATCAACTGAAATTCAAGGATATTTTCCTATTTCCGCGAAATTCAAGGATATTCAAGGCCTTGAAAATGAAATTTTAAATTTAAGGATATTTAAGGAATTTCAAGGACCGCGGGAACCCTGTTATAAGGTCACCCAACAAAACAATTGAACCGAAATCTTAAAAGGGTTACATGTCCAGATAAGCAGTTTTGGTGCTCACGTCCAAATGACTCAATATTTTGGTAAATACACCATTCCCCTATATTTTGGCGTTTTATTTTCATACATTCTCAGACTTTTATTTTTGAGCCTCTGTTTAATTCGGGATTGTCCCTTTAACCATCCATAAATACACTGAAAGATAGTTACGAGTGTTGGCCATTACATCTGGGCACTTGTGAGAAAACAATAGCTTACATGCCCTTGTTTTGAAATTAGTCGTGCTTGTCTGATTGACAGGCTACTTTTTTGGAAACATAACAGTAAGCTGGAACCAGAAATTGAATTAAGAAACACGCAACTCAAAAATTGTTTTAATAACCTTGGATCATGTTCTTGCCTTACACAAGTCTTTCAGAAATATTTTTTGTACTAAACCAAAGAATGCCACTTACTCCTAACGGTACAATTAATGATAAAACAAATTAAAAAAATAAAACAAACGCAATTTCTAAAACTGCTGTATATACATGTAACCAAAAAGCTAAGATTACTGCTATTCAGAGTTTACACAAAAATAATGCAGCATAAAATTAAGCAATAAAACTGACCTGGCCAGTAGAAGTTAATGCCAATGACGTTTGACTGCCACAGGCTACTTTACGTATACACATGCCATTAAATGCCTCAATAACCTTAGGTTTATACTGACGATTCATATCTCCATGGCCAAGTTTACCTGTCAAATATATAACAACACAGTAACGGTTTCGAAAAATAACTTACCCTTGTCAGTGATGCAGAAAGAGGACCTGACAAGGACAGCTGTCTAGTCGTTCAGATGGGATAAAAAAACGATGTCCTGTGTACACATTGGCGTGCACGTAAAAGATCCCTTAGCAGTTGGAATTCAGTTGCTGCCCGGGCAAAATTTCCCTCATAGCACACTGTATGGTGTATGTCAGTCTTCAATTAGCCCAGGTTAGGTGCTTAATTAAGCGTAGGATGTTAAACCCCATTTCATTCATTCATTCAAAATATAACTATTGTTGATGTGATTTTATAAAAAACTAACATACAAGGCTCTGTCAATTTAACCATAAACACTTCTCGTACAAATTATTCCTTTTGTTTCTAATTCATTAAACAAACTAAAATCTATAACTCATACTCAAGGGTTAGAGACAATAGACTTTTTTAATGTCTTGTAATCATCAATTTTTTTTTTGTAAATTATATGACCTTTGAATGGCATTTTGATTGTATCATAACGGTGAGAGTGTCCTCATTGAAATGTTGCAGTTAATAAACCTAGTGAATGTTATCCATAAAGCTGTTTGTTATTAAATTATATGACAACAATTCTTTGAATCGAGGTGAAATAATAATAATATATTACCATTATCTCCACTACCAAACGACCAGACTGTTTTACCATCTTGTGAAACAGCTATAGTATTAGAGTTACCACATGCAACCTGACCTACATTACTGATATCTTTAACTAACTTAGGTAGACTTCTACTGGTACTGTCGCCATGTCCTAAAAAAACAAATTTAATTTAATGTACATACTATTATTACTATATGATTTATTTTGTATGTAAATCCACTGGTTTCTATGTGTGATTATATTGATTTTTTTATGTGTGATTATAAAATTTAATTCCACAAGTGCCAGTTTTTTTCCATTTATAAAGGATTATAAAGAAAATTAAGACAGAAATAAATGAGCTGCATATATATAAATCCTGTTGTTTGATATTTACAAATGTCCAAAGGAGTGTGAATACTAGGGTCATTATGAAAAGAACATATCCGAAAACCATTTGTACTTTGAAACGACACAGAACCTTATTCTACTTTGAATTCCTATCTATATGGGACGTTAATTGCTATAACACATTTACATACCTAATCGCCCATAATCCCCTTCACCCCATGTATATAATTCTCCATCTTCTGTAACAGCAGCTGTATGTCTGTAGCCAGCAGATAAAGACTTTATTATCTATAATAATATAATATACATGTATATCAGGCCCGAAGCCAGAAACCAAAATTTAGCCGACATAGGGGGGCGAGGAAGATAAATTTCCGACAACAAAAAATCAATGAACGAAGGTCATCCCCGACTGCGCAGCAGGAGGGGAGAGCATGAAAATTAGAAGCTGGGAGAGTGAATTTAGGCCTCTGTGACATGCAGGTGGCGAATGTGTCGGAAAATTAAGAGTTTCCAGCCGACATTAACTATCTCTCGGCCGAATTTGAGAGGATATGTCGTACTAAAACTCTCTCCCGGCGAAAATGTGAGCATAGCTAACCAGCGATTTTTTCCGACGCAGACAGAAAAATTCCGACAGGAACGGCCATAGCCCCCACTAGCCTCGGGCCTGATGTATATAAGTTAAAAATAAATTGTTCATTTCACTGAATTTTATATGTTGGTCTGTGTATTGTTAGGTACGTAATAAACTGGCAAACATTTTACGCCTATAGATCAAGCTAGTGTTAAAGGGACGATAACACTCTTGCTGGCTTGACAGGTCCAGAAAAAAAATTAGCCTTATTCAGATTCTAACTACAAAATGTTTAAGTGCCCTACCTGTTGTGTAAATTATCCATTACAACCTATCTTTCTTGTCCAGAGGGTTCGAAAATATGTTTAAATCAAAGTTGCATTTGAAGTGCTTACGTAAGGCTTTTCAAACCATGTTTTGGCATGTAGTTGAATTTTTCCAATTTTTAAAATTAGGTGTGTTAAGATGAAATTTGTATCATTTTTTAATTGAAATATTGTAAAATAGTACAAATTGTTGACCAGAATAAAGATTGGAACATATTATTTAGTTACAACAAGAGTGGTATTGGGGCTTTAAGATAAAACTTATTATATCCCAATATCATAACACGAAAACTAAAATTAGTAAACAAGCTCATATCTAGCTTATCTTTCAAAATAAAATTTAACCTCATGTAGTTTGTCCCATGAATCCAATAGAGTTTTTTTTTCGCAGGCAGTTACCTAATATTATTAATAGGATAACTTTAAGTTGCATAAAATAAACAACTTCTTTTTACCTTTCCCACTAAAGCTTGAACTAATTTGGGTGTTTTTTGTGTTGTATTATTTCCATGTCCTAATCTACCATAATCACCTATTAAAATAAAACAGAATATCATTAAACTCGGAGCCAATCAAATCTATCTAGGAGGGATGAACTTCCTACAATAACTGAAATAAAATTAAATGAAATTTGGATGAATGTTAAGGGTTCTTTTACGTGCATGCCAACAGGTACAAGAGCCTCAGTTTATCATTCCATTGACACTACTAGTGCTAGATGCTCTTCCTTGCCAGGCACTCCATCCTGCACCACTGACAAGATAAACCATGCTGTTGAACTTCTTGGCTAACACTAGGGTCGAACCCCAGATGCCCTGGCTAGGGCCCCAGCGCAGTAATGAGCTGCAGTGGATCCCTCCTACAATAGCCCTGCTATTAGAAAGTTATTCTATAATTAAAATTACAATAAACAAACATATCTTACCGTCTCCCCATGTAAATATTTCACCGCTTACAGTCAGTGCTACAGTGTGACCATCAGAACCCTTGGATGATGATATCTTCTTTATCGAACGTTCTGGTTCAAAGTTTATCTGTTTTGGTATAGACTGGTTATTAGAGTCTCCAAGACCAAGTCTACCATAACTTCCCTTACCACAGGCACTCACTCTTCCATCTCGCATTAAAATAAATGTACAGAACTGACCAGCTTCAATCTTTAAAAAAGACCCAAAAATACAATCAATTTTAAAAAATGTCATTGAATGGTTCGCATTTAATACACACATCTGTATAATTACAGCAAGCACTAACCACAAGAAATAGGGACAAGACACATGTTCTAAATAAAAAATCACAAAATCTAATACCATGCACTATGAAGATTTAAGAAGCAATAGTTATTAATTTATAAAAAAAAAATCACCTCTAATATTTGCATAGAGTTAATTTACAATGTACAATATTTGAAACCTCTAGTTCTTAAATTGGTAGGCTATCAAAATAAACTATGTTTACTGTGGTCTTATGGAAGCCTGTTGCAGCCATTTTTTAATCTCAACTTCTGTAAAAAGTTGAGGAGACAAGAGCGAAAAGTTGAGGGGCGAGAAATCAAGGTGCAAGAAGTTACAAAGGCAAGGATTTTCAAGCACAAGAAGTCAAGGATGAAGGAAGGAAAAGTCAAGATTGTAAAAGGGCTGCAAAAGGTTTCCATAATTTTAAACCCGGTATACATTATTTAAGAAGTAAAAGGACTTAATAAACTATTAGAATTTCTAAATAAATATGCATATTGAACAATTAGAATTTTTAAATGAATATGCATATTGAATAATTAGAATTCCTAAATTAATATGCATATTCAACAATTAGAATGATTTTAAAGCTGATTTAGGCCAACAAATTATTCTGGCTTGCATGGACATATTACCTGTTGACAATCTGTAAATGAGGAAGCTAATTTAGGTGTGTGTATTTTTTCCTGGCTGCCCTCAGCTAGTTGATGACTACTGTTACTACCCCAAACAAACACATCACTGGGTATAGATTGACTGGGTGGTGATATCATAGTAACACCCATATCTATACAACTATTCTTATTCTCATCCGGTCCAGCACAACTGTTCACATATTTATCAGCTAATATCTCCAGCTAAAGAAAAGTCGATAAACAAATTATCATAGGGGCCATCCATAAAGTATGTACGCTTGAAGGGGGGGAGGGGGTCACGCCAAAAACGTACAGGTGCGTAAATTCATTGGCAAAAAGTACGTATAGGAGCGTACAGGGGGGGGGGGGGGGAGGGTCTGAATTTTACCCATTTTGAGCGTACGTACTTTGTGGATGGCCCCATATTATGCTTATCTCAAATTTTGCTCTAAAACATTTACATGACTAATTAATGAGTGACATGTTGTCATTTTGTAAAAAAAAGATTGATATGCAGTTTAGTTCACTGAAAGTAAGATAGCTGTTTTAAGACTTATTTTGATAAGACTTTTATATTTCAATAAAGACTATGGGGTGAAACCCAAGAACCTGGATAAAACCCATAAATGAAATGGAGTTTAACGTCTTACTTTTCTGCTCCGACTGGGCTAATAAAAATAATAATAATAAGGGCATACGCCATACTCTTACATCAAATTCCAACAGCCAAGGGATTTTTTACGTGCACGCAAATGTGTACACGGGACCCCGTTTTTTGTACAATGCAAATGACTAGACAGTTGTCCTTGTCAGACCCTCTTTGCCGAGTCACTGACAAGAGAAACCATGTCAGGAAATTTCAATGAACTTTCTCGGCCAATGCCGGCATCAATCATGGCGAGCGAGCGTCCTACCCACTTAACTACCCTTTCTCCTAATAAGGTTAGTCACATGATCCTAGTCAATGACTTGTTGGATCTTTATATAGGTACCAAGTCTGTCAGTATGATGATATATATACAAACCATTTGTAATAAATAAAGAGCAGCTTTATACAAGTTACACATTCCATTTTCATCTTTTTCTACAGTCAATTCACTAATACTAAACTCTACATTACCCTGAAAACATTAAGAAAACCATAATCTGATATAAAAAGTTATAAAATCTTCTTATAGGGGGTCAGTCCTGACACGCGCTGACTTTTAGTAACAGTTTAACGGACTGGACAATTTTTATTTTATTTAATATTATTTCCGGTACAGTGCGACTTATTTCAAATTGCCTACAACTTGTGTTCCAATAAAAGTGAAAGCTTTATACATGTACAAGTTTATTAAAAGTATATGATATAAATTCATACATTAGAGTAGTTATGTTATTATTATTAAATTTACAATTCATTAGATCAATAGATGTGGATGGCAGCTCAACTGAACTGCACTGATAATATCAATAGTAATAGGCTGGTCTTGAAATGCAGTTCTACAACAACATAGAATGTTACATCCACTGGATTATCTAATAATAATAATAGAATCTTCCTGAAAAACAATCCTGGATATGGCTATATTGGGTATATTTGGCTATATTCTGAGTTTGTGTTGTGTTGAAAAAATGTGTGTTGTGTTAAAAATTGGGAGGTGTGTGGTGTTGACCTCCCTCCCTCGTTGAATTCTGGAGACCCTAAAACCTGAAACACAGAATTAATTTAACATGGCCTTACATACACATTTTTAGCTTGCTGCATCCTGTCAAAAGTCAAACACCTCTATTCCAGTCAAGGATAAATACAAAAATTAAAAGAATTTGGCACATGACATCTGTGAAGATGGTCAAGAATAAATGTTACAGTTATTGAATCCATCAACAGATTTGATAATTTTAACAGACTTTTAGTTGAAAATTTAAGATGAATCCATGATGTCTCGGGCGTCTGAAAATGGGATATCACATATACCCCCTACAGGCCCGAGGCTAGTGGGGGGGCTAGCCGTTCCTGTCAGAATATTTCTGTCTGCGTCGGAAAAAATGGCTGGTTAGCTATCTCGCATTTTTTGTCGGGATAGAGTTTTAGTACGACATATCCTCTCAAATTCGACATATCCTCTCAAATTCGGCCGAGAGATAGTTAATGTCTGCTAGAAACTCTTAATTTTCCGACACATTCGCCACTTCCATGTCATAGAGGCCTAAATTCACTCTCTCAACTTCTTATTTTCGTGCTCTTCCCTCCTCCTGCAGTCGGTGATGACCTTCGTTCATTGATTTTTTGTCGTTGGAAACTACCGCGTAGAAAACCAACCATCGATTTGACGACGTGAAAGCTACGCGCGCGGTTGACCCGAAACGCAGAATTAATTTAACATGGCCTAAATGATATTGAGAAGTATTGCTGTATACATTTTAGACAAAGAGGTCTATATAGCTGTCAAGTTTAAATATGTAGCAGTAGGCCTACTCTCTTGATAATGTGCAGATAATTCTTAACAAAAATTGTTCTTTATAAGTCTAACACGTTTTGAGATAAAATGTGCAGGGTTGTACTTGTAGAAGTATTGAAGAACTTACAGTAGACTTTATCATTTGTTGAACTATTCCGATAAAAAAATCATAACTTATCAACCCTTGCTTTTTTTTCCCAGTGTTTCTCTCTTCTGCTTGAGCTACTGTTGATACCTGCAACAAAAATTAAAACATTCCAAATAAATAAATTACCACAAAAAAGAATTCTATTAAAGGGACAATAACACTCTTGCTGGCTTGACAGGTCCAGAAAAAAAAATTAGCCTTATTCTAACTACTAGATGTTTAAGTGTCCTACCTGTTTTATAAATTATCCATTACAACCTATCTTACTTGTCCAGAGGGTTCGAAAATATGTTTAAATCCAAGTTGCATTTGTAAGTGCTAACATAAGGCTTTTCAAACCATGTTACGTGTGTTAATTAGGTGTGTTAAGATGAAATTTGTATCATTTATTAATTGGAATATTTGTAAAATAGTACAATTTGTTTACCAGAATAAAGATTGGGACAAATTATTTACTTACAACAAAAGTGGTATTGGGGCTTTAATATTGTATAGTTCCTTTGTGGTTATCTGTAGTGTAAATTTAAGAAAATTATAGTCAAGAGCACCAAAGATGAATAATTTAAATAACTACCTCCATAGCTAAATCCATCCATTCTAATAAATACGAAAGCGAACCTCGATGTGAAGCTATTGCTAACATCAGCTCCACAGCAAGTTGCTGTCCTTTTAAATCAGCTCCAGAGTCAGGCATCGCTGTTGTCTTTAGAAACGTTGTCACTTGATTTAGTGAATCCACTCCCAGAGGAGTCAACTTGTTCTCATTGGCTAAAGAAAGACTTGGCAGTGAAGAAATAACTTGAACTGCTGTTTGAAAAATATTGTTAGTGAACGCCAAACGACCTGCTTCATTTGCTAACTGCCAATTCTGTCGTAGCAGACAAAAAAGCATACTGAGACCAGTTTTTACACCTATTTCTATTAAAGCATCATTTCCTAATACAGATTTTGTAGAGCTGTTTTTAGCATCTTTAATCACTTGTCCACTACCTATTCCATTTTTTTCCAAGTTTTGTTTTGTTTTTTCATGATATTTTGTTGATATACCATGATAAATACGCTGCAACAAAACAAGACTCTTCTGTAAGGATAAAGAATAAGGAGTGTTACTAGATGCAGTGGCAGCTAAAAATAGCTGATTCGAAAGTAACGAGTTTAATAAATGTTCTTGCTCTTCAAAAGAATGGCAATCTTTTTCAAAATCTGGTAAAATTGGGCCACGGAGATGAATGGCTTGTTGTGGTACAGGAATTAATTCTTTATTTATCACCAATCGTTCATACAGCTGATTTAATGTTTCATTGTCTAACAGTGACTCGCAATCTTCTCCAACCCAACTGGCATTGAAATGTTCTGCCCATTTCATCTTTACTTGAGGAACTGATGATGTCATGTTTAGGGGCGTTGCTTGTTTTTATAGTACGGTAAGTTAAAGATTTTAAATCAAATCATCTGAAATAAAGAATGATAAATGATATTAAATAATGATACACAGAATAAATTTTATTATAATGATAACACTATAATATATCCAACAATGAATGAATGAATGAAATGGGGTTTAATGTCCTACTGTTATGCACTTAATATATCCAACAAACAGTCAAACAGTAATATACATGTAGGTTATTTTGGGGACTGACATTATTGACTGACTGGGTGTCTTCGTTTGCTTCCATATTGCTTATTTATAAAGAAATGTGATACATATCAATCATGTGAAGGTATTTCCATGCAAACAAGTCATTGCCAGTTATAACAACCATAATGTTGACCACAAGTTGCCGCTTGTTGCACTGAGTTGCAGAAAGTTAAACATGCCGTAACATAGTTAAAATACTTTTAACGTTAAACTGGACCACTAAAATAGCTACCGAACAGTTTTTCTTTGTGGTAATGCGTTCTACATTTGTATAGCGACGTTTCTTGTCATGACGTATTACGCAAATAAGCCGCCATTACACCATTTAAAATTATGCGTAGCAGTTGGGTTTCATCAAATCATATAATTATGCGGTAAGGCTTCACCTTTTTTTCAATGGGAATTGATTTATTCTATGTTAAGCTATTTGCAGTGCTGTTTTGAGTCAGTTTGTGTGTAAAATAAGGAAGCTATAGGCCAGTAACCATTTTGTAGTCATTTGATTAAAAAACTTGCGCAATGAAACAATGTAGGAAGAACCACTTCTGCGATGGAGTAAGGCGAAAGATGTCAGTGTAGTGGAACCATTTCTAGCCGTAACATGGTTTGAAAAGCCTTACGTAAGCACTTTCAAATGCAACTTGGATTTAAACATATTTTCGAACCCTCTGGACAAGTAAGATAGGTTGTAATGGATAATTTACACAACAGGCAGGACACTTTTAAAAACATCTTGTAGTTAGAATAAGGCTATTTTTTTTTTCTGGACCTGTCAAGCCAGCAAGAGTGTTATTGTCCCTTTAAAGTAGGCTACTCAAATACACAAGATCCAAGTACTGATGTAGGACTTCTGTCGCTTTACTTCCATTTTTTGTCAGCTCGACATGATAATGATTAGCATTGGACTATTGGTTTTTTATAATTATTGTTTCTGTCAGTGTCTGTTGCCCGGTTCCAATGATTGACGTTTTAAGAATTTTTAGTTCTTCTTGCACGACGATTCTCTTTCTTACTTCTTACACTATTATTTTACTTTGGAATTATATTTTACAAGTTTACCTCCATTTATTAGCAAGGTTTTCTTTTGTGCACTTTCAATGTGCAATTCTCTAAAAATGACTAAGTGTAACTTCTCTAAAACTTGTTTCAAAATATGTACACAAATGATTATTTCAGTCTGCTGTTTTCCTACAAATGCGCAGGACAGGAAGTCCTAATTTTTCATCTAGGATGTTTCATTGCAAATTTATTGGAGTCGTTTCATCCTAATATATAGAGTTGTTTCATCCTATAAATTAAAAAAAGAGGTTTATATCATGGACCTTATCTATTATAAGGTCCATGATTATATGAACTTTTAGTATTTTATTATCTAGAAATAACAATTACAGCACATTATTTTAAAATGTTTTTCCTTTTCCCGTTGTGTACATAGGGGGCCTCCTGGCCTACTAGTTTAGTTTTAAAACATGCATGTTGTGAAGATTTTATCGTTTATTTTACAATAACTTTTGATACAATTCCTGAAGTTGCATCACTCTTCGACCCTTTGCCATTTATATCTGCCTCTTTATTTTCAGAATCAGCACCAACAAATTAAAGGTGGTTCCAGCAACCATATATTATTATATTGACCATAAATTTACGTCTATGACATTCTGAAAATGCATAATTTAAAATTTAGTTTAGTGAACGTCATCATGTAAATATTATTGAAAGCCATCATGCAATAAACTCATTTTCATAATAGATACTGACTTTGTTTAAGGTGTATACTGATGATCCGAACCAGGTCTGTCCGATATAGGCAGCGAGCAGGGCCGGTTGTTGAAAATGCGGGGGCCAATTTTGGCAGCCCGAAGTTACAGGATATAAATACATTGCGGCATGTTCTGAAATAGCCACACCAAAAAAAAAACAGGTTGGGGCGAAACAGTGTAGGGTAAAACGGTTTCGAGACGAAACGACTCACACCCGGTGACCCGACGGAAGTAGTCATATTAATAACCGGAAACGATGTGAGAAATTAAAAGTAGAATGTTTCGGGTCAATAAAATTTCTTCAGAAGTTTACGAAATTAATAATGTTGCTAGTAAGGTAATTAGTGAGGGTTTTTTTCTTCCGACACTAAGTGACAGTGGGCAGGCATACACGTGGAGGATTTTTTTTTATGATCAATAGTGGAATACCGCGTTTTATCAGTGAAATAAAAGTGTTATTCCACTGGCTAAAGTAAAAGTAGTCCATGTTGTAAACTGTTGTTTTTACCTAAAATGATTGTAAAATCATAAAATAAAATAGAACTTTTGTCGTTTTGTCGTGAATAGCATATTTTATTTCATCTCTAACCAAGATAACGTTTATATGAAAATATAAGTTTTCTTGCTTCTCGGTGAAATAAAATAATAATATTCACTCTAAAACGACAAATATCCTCTATATATTTACCCCCCACTCCGGCCCCTTAGACCAGGGTTTAACAACAAGTATGAAGTAAGTTGCGCGACAAGAAAGGTATTTATTTGTTCCAAAATACATTGAGAAGTGCCAATTCATTACAATCTAACGGGTGGATTCGTGACTGATATAATTTAGTTCTTCTATTGCCATTGGCAGATAAAATTGTCACGATGAATAGCGAGAAAAAGTCAACTTTTAAGGAGCTTAGTCGCTAACAATTTGGACCTAGAAATGGACCAATATCAAAAGATTATTTTATCTTAAATATCGGATATTAGAAGCTCATTTTTTCCCGGTAAGTTTACATCATCAATGTTGATTTAAATTGATAAAAAAATTCGTGTTTCCGATGTCGAAGATTTTTTAATAGACTGTGAGTTGTCAGATTAAAAGAAATAAATAATTTTAAAAAAAACAAATATATTGTATCTATATACGTAAATTCTGCATGTATGTAGATTGTCTGCGTGTTAAACTTATAAGTATCTTGAGTTGCCGAAAGTTATAGACATGGTTTTGGAGACAAAATATTAACTAACAAGTAATTTAAACTAATGGGTCGACTTTCTCCTGCAGCCCATACCACGGTCAACGATATGTGTCAAAAACATATATTTTTGACGAAAACTTTACATGCCTAATTACGTGGAGTTGTCGTAGAAGTATGTCTGAAATACTACCTTAATAACAAGCTTCTTCGAAAATGAACCTAAAAAGATTTATATTAATCGGATCGACTAGAAGTTGAGAAGTAATCCCGGTTTGTTAAAAATGTACACCGAAAAAAAAAAACACACGCACAAGAGGCTTCTATATAGGAAATTTTAATCGCCTTTGAACTTCAGTATTACGCAAATGTC
The DNA here is from genome assembly GCA_917208275.1 of Patella pellucida. Classification (NCBI taxonomy): domain Eukaryota; kingdom Metazoa; phylum Mollusca; class Gastropoda; family Patellidae; genus Patella; species Patella pellucida. The sequence continues at coordinate 6,963,057 of OU795037.1, forward strand.
GGTTCTCAGAAATATAAAATGTTATGGTCTACTTAAAGGGGCATTATAGAAGATAGGATAAGGAGCTGACAGTTCTCAATATAATTGTTGAAAACTAGATAATACAAAGGGAATATGCTCACGATTTCAGTTAAATTGTTCCACTCTGAGCCGATATATTAGCGTTTTAATTTAAAACCTAGCCTCGGTCGGACATCATTACCGAAGTCGGTACTCGATACGATTATTCCTTTTTTTATTATTTATTCATCTTATGAGCCGTTGAGCAGCAGATCGGATTGAAATCCATTGAAACCCCGACAAGTAAGATGGCATCGATAATTGATTATGGTCTTGACAAACAACAGCCTAAAATTAAATGATGAAAAAACTGAAGCTAGGCCTATGTTAGTTGGAACCCCTAAAAAAAACCAACGGAAAATAACAGAAAAGAATATAACAATTGGGGATTCAATGGTCGACTTCTCTGTCAGCCTCAAAAACCTTTCTGTTTACCTGAAGCCAACACTTTCTATTTGGAGACTCACGTTGGTGAATTGTGCCGTATTATATTTCTATCATATATATTCAATCAGAAACATTCGCCACCTGATCACGACTGATTCTGATAAAACACTAGTTCGGGCGCTAATACTGTCCCGTATTGATTATGAAAACAGTCTGCTCTTCGGACTCACACTTACAAATAAATTACAGAGAATCCAGTACATCGCTGCCAGTACTTTAAAACATTCACCCATAACATCAGTGTTAAAGTCTCTTCACTGGTTGCCTGTCGAACCCCGGATTCAGTATAAAGTTCTTTCAAAATAATCTTGCTCCCTAATATTTGTCTGATTTTTTGACAAACGTGCGCTAAGGTCGCGTATGGCAAAAATATACTTGCTGTTTCTAAAACAAAACTAAAACAATTTGATGATAAAGTTTCAGTGCTGGGCACCTCGCCCTTGCAATCAGTTTCCAGTAAACATTAAAGAACCGCAAGCTAAAAACTCATGTCATAGCACACTGTATGGCGTATGCCCGTCTTCGATTAGCCCAGGTTAGGTGCATTATATTAATAATAATTATAATAATCGCGTCATTTTACAAGGGTAGCAAATTAGGCCTGGGGCCTTTTCCCATTTCGGCCCCTGGCACAGATCGTGCGAATGATTTCGATCATTACTGCAGGAAGAAACCGAAGAACTCAGGGGAAACCTACCTGATCGAACGGGAGACCGAATATCCCTCTAACTTACAACGATAAAGTTCTTGCCCTGAGCTGGGATTGAACTCCGTTGCATTGGGGAGAAGCCGCCTCTCTATCGCCGTAGGACGTTAAACCCCATTTTATTCATTTATTCTATTATCCAGATTAGGAACAGATTATGTATGTGTGTTTTTAATTGCGAGAGACTATAAATAAATGTTGCACTTTGAGCATGCGTATATGGATGGATTATTAAGCGCATTACAAATAAACATTATTATTACTATTGTTATGGTAATAAATGTTTAATTAAAAGATTATACAATATTTATGGCCTAAAGAAAAAAAACATAATAGGCAAATTTAGCTCTTGCATAATATATTATGTTTAACCGTTTATATTTCCATGTTTTTTTAAATTTTTATTTCAGGTCCTATGTTATTCTTACACATATAACTCGACACCCTACAACTCTATCAAATGCCTCATATCTGCACAGTCAAAACAGGCGGCTACCGACTATGACCCTGTTTACTAAATATCCTTGTTCACTGTGTGATGAAGCCAAAGACAAACTAAGGCCATTTGAACACAGGGTAAACAAATCAATGTATTTCTATTTCGATTTTTTTTTAATCTTGTAAAATGTTATTATGGTAAATGGAAAGTGTGATGTGTTCGCATTGGTATTTTTATGCGCCTACAGGTCAAATTTCTTTGTCAGAATTATTTTCAAATTTAGATTGATGGTTCAGTTGGTGAAGAACCCTATATCAACATTCCACTCTTTTCGGTGGGATGTTCTTGTGAACTCGACTTGGGGATATTAATAACGGTTATACAGGGTATAAAGAAGATTCTATACGAATTTAAACATTTAGGATTTTAAATTATGAACGCGTTTTGCAAAATTATAATTACGGCTATGTTTTGACCTTAAAGCCCCAATACCACTTTTGTTGTAACTGAATAATATGCCCCAATCCTTATTCTGGTCGACAAATTGTACTATTTTACAATATTCCAATAATTAATTATGATACAAATTTCATCTTAACACATCGAATTAAAAAAATTGGAAAAATTCAACTACATGGTAACAACATGGTTTGAAAAGCTTTCCGTAAACACTTTCAAATGCAACTTGGATTTAAACATATTTTCGTACCCTCTGGACAAGTAAAATAGGATGTAATCGATAATTTACACAACAGGTAGGACACTAAAATATCTAGTAGTTAGAATAAGGCTAAAAAAAATTCTGGACCTGTCAAGCAGGCAAGAGTGGAATTGTCCCTTTAAAAGCTTGTGAACGCAATACAGGACACCATTCGCGATGGAATTGTTTAGGATTTGATGATATGAATGGGAAATAGTGATTATGAGGAATCGTCGAAATTCAGTATCGTTCGATCGTAAATCGCGGAATTATCCCCCAATTTACATTCTAATTTATAAAATCTTGTCATCTAAAATTCTGAACCGATTTTTATCAAGTAAAAACTCGGTGGGGTTTTAGCTTATTCTTTTTTCTTTCTCATTTCAGTATCATTTAGAGCAAGTGGACATAAGTTTACCAGACAATAAGAAATATTTTGATAAATATAAATACGATATACCCGTTTTTCATTTTAATGGCGAATTCTTGATGAAACATAGAGCTGATTTAGAACTTGTTGAAAAAACTTTAATACATTATGAAAAGCAGACTTGATGTATTTTAGTGATAGTGAAGAAGTGAGTAATGGTAAGCGCAATCGGTGCACTAGGATTAATTCTGAAGATTAAAGTTAGTTGATAGTTAAGAGGTTGAACTATGATCATTGTTAAATAAAGATGCCTAACTTAGTAATAAAATGTTACTGTCTGAGCCATGGTAAATAATAAACGGATTTCTTCGATTATGAACAAACCAGTTAACTTTGGTTATTATAAACTTACCTGTGTGTTTGTAATCAACCCCCGTTCAATAAAATCCATTGCACAACTAATTATCATAATGATGAAAGCAAGTTCTTTCTTGAAAATTGAAATATCATAACTTTTATATCATAAATATACCAATATAGAAGATGGTTACGTCACTCTGCGGGAGATTTCGTAATGCTCTTGTAGCATGTTGTACAGGTATTTATCAGCATAGCGTCAAAAGGGTTGTTAGAGCCCTGGGTCAAAGACTATTATTGCCGTAGCGCTGGTGGTCAAGATTTCAAACCATTTTATTCAATTATGTTTAATTGTATAAGAAAGGTTGATATATATGATGACACATGATTTGGTCGTTTTAACAGCACTTGCAAAATAACTCTCCATTTATATAGTCTGACACAAGCCCTGTGGATTTCGAAGAGAAGGTGCATAGAAGGGATAGGTAATGTAGGGAGGTGGGCTTGCATGATTTTTGAATGCCCCTTGGCTGAAAACTTTGTGAATGTGATAGCGGCCATAGTTGTTTAATAGATCTTTTCACATTTGTGTGAAGCATTGGCTTCATAAGGGGAAGAGGATTTACCTTATCGATGTTTGGCATTCAGCCTTTGCCGAAAATCACTGCAGTCGGCCTACAAATTATGCATCGGCGACTGCACAAATGAGATAAACAATATGTCAGGCGATTTTGACCAAACTTTGCAGATTTGGTCATCGGGTACTGACTCCATATACCCCACGTGGAATATGAGGGTCACCGGATTTGTAGTTAAGGGGAACCAGCTATGGCCACTTTAAAAGTTAAAAACGTCATTTTTTTTAAAAAAATCCCCCTAAATTCAAATATTTCCCATAAATTGGGTATTGATATTTTAATTTTTTAAATTTTTATTAGGAATGATCATGTCTGCTACTTCAAAATATAGAACTATTAAATTTTTCTGAAACCATTTGAGGCTATGAGATTTTTTTTTTAGACGTAGATTTTGCTATTATATGCTAAAACATATAATTGGATGATGCAATATCTCACCAACTGCGGGGATTGGGACAATTCTAATAATAATACTATAATACTAAGAATTGATTTTGACAAAATGATAATGTATCCATGCTACCGCCTTCCACCAGCAACACTGTATGAGGTCGGTACAGATAATTCAGGAGTTTCACAAGGATCAGTCCTTGGACCTGTCCTTTCTGTAATGTATACTAAGAATTTGGACAACTACTCGATAATCATGGTTTCAATGACGACGTTCTTATACAGATGACACACAGCTGGGGCCTGTTTCACGAAATTTGAACTAAGATCAAATCAAAATTTTAGTAACTGGATTAGATAATATTAGATTGATTTTAGTGCTGAGCCAATCAAAATGAAGTAAGTACTAAAATTTGGATTTTATCTTTAGTTAGGATTTCGAGAAACTGGGTCCGGATGGCAGAATACTCTCTTTCAAAAACTGTTCCATCTCCAATTTATTCTGACATCAACCTGTGTACACATGGCATTAAAGATAAGACGATAAGAAATATGTTGAAATTAAATGTAATTGAATTAAGTAAACCAGAATGTATTTTATTTTGGTCCCAAAACACATCTGGAAAATGATGTGGTTGTACGAGACACACAATACTTGTACAATGAGACATTTGAAGGACTTAAGTATCCTCTTAGCGAGACACATTAGTGCAATTTGTCGAAAATGTTATCTTCGGTCTGGTAACATTGGCCATAATAACACACTTGATTAGCCAAAAAAGCAGCTGCTACACTTGTATGTTCTTTGGCATTCTCAAGGGTTGATTACTTTAAAGGAGCTAATTCGCTAATATTTGGTACCTAGAAATTGACACAAATGGGTCACACCGCATTTAATACTGTCGTTATTACAGTCTTCATAGTATTTATAATGCATGCTCTCAAGATAAGGATATGGCGACGCCCTTTAATTTGGTTGAATATCTCTCGCCTCGTTTTTCGAGGCCCTTGTTACACATGTGGTCGAAGCGCATTATGGTACACGTGTACCAATGGTAAAATGTTTATTTTGTCTTAAATATGGGATATCAGAAGTTTATCTTTTCCTCGTAAGATCACAACATCAATGTTGATTTAAATTGACAAATAATTTGTGTTTTCAATGTCGAAGACTTTTGATGATATTGAGTTAGAGACTTAGCTACTTTAACATCTTTGCTATTAAAAAATCAACTTGTACAAAATAATGCAGCTCGAATTGTTACAAGATCATCTAAATAAATGTACTCTCCAATCGCGTTCCCAGAGTCAGCTGCGGGGCCGGAGGTCTCTGGGGCCAAAGACCGTCCATTATCTTCAAATTTTTTTACAGGTAAGCCCCGCCCATTCTGACCTCTGATTGGTCAATCTTTTGTGTGTCTTTTTCTCGTCTTGTTTGTTCTGAAATGATTCTTGAGTCAAAGTCAACTCACTGACATAACAAAAGTGGATCCTTAATGTAAAAATTTAATTTTTCGTAAAGATATATTTTTCTACGCGTGTGTATATTTTTAAGTGATTCGGTCATCCAGACACTTAAAATAAATACATGTCACGTGACAGTCGTGTGATTCGTTCCTTTCTCCAAAATTTTTCTGGTTCGAGATTGTGTACTCTCGTGTTACTCCTGTTCTAAAATCACTCCATTGGCTGCCAGTAAATGAACTAATCTTTTTCAAAATTTTGTCTTGGACGTATTAGTGTGATAATGGACTATAGCTCAAAAATACATGTACTTATCTACTCTTATGCAAATACAAGTGTCCTCGCGTAACCTCCGGCCGAACAAACTTTCATCAGTTGTGCTGCTACAGGTGTAAATTAAGAACAGCTCTTTTTGGAATTTACAGTAAAGTAAAGCTTTTAAAACTTCATCGTTTAAAAAATGTAGCGGTGTAATTGTGAAGCAAAGTTTTCATGATTATATTCTTATTTCGGCTTGTTCTTAATCGAATGGAACTCACGTTAATTTGGTTTCCAGTGCCCATAACTTCTATGGGTTTTTTTTCTATACACCAGAACATATTTCTACGTGTTTTAAAGCGGCGAACCGTTAAATGGCGGAGTGCAAAATCCCAACGTAGACGGTTTACTTTATTAGGTGAAGTCGTGAATTACATCTTCGCTGACTAAGACAGTGAGGGCAATTCTGAGGCGGATGATACATATAATTCGTTTCCAGTTAGTTGATAATGATAGTAGTCAGGACAGTGATCGGTAGTATAAAGTAGGTGAATTGTTGCTTAGCATCCCGCCTATGATTATGTCTCCCGTGCATCCGATAGCCCTATGTCTGCAGTGCATGTAGATTCTGGCTATATTTCTGGGGTTGATAATAATGCTGGCCTGCCAGATCGTAAAAGACGTAGGCAATTCATGAGTCCCGAACGTGTAGATCGATTGACCGACTACAGTGATAATGAATGGGGATGAACGTGATGGTAAAAACAATGTAGTACAATCCACCCGTGGTCGTAGCAGATGCATGGGTGGTCTGTGCGTGCTCGTGTTACATTGCTTGTGGTTGCTATTGATATTTTTGTTCATTTTAAATATCTTTATCAAAATTCGTTTTCTCCGGGTCCACCGGTTTCCTCCATCTCTCTCTCTCTCTCTCTCTCTCTCTCTCTTTTATAAAAATCCACTGAAAAGAATAATAACCAATAAGTATTTTATGGCGAAAAATTCGTTTTCGTCACAATTTTGGTGAGAAATAAAAAATCCAAAATGGCCGCCACGTGGTCACATGACTACATGTTTATGTAAATTTCCGAAATTCTATTTTTTCCTCTTAGCCCAACCTCATGCCCATCCCAAGACATAAAAAGCATTTCCATAAAAGCTTCAATTAGTAGTTTTTGGCATTTAGTTCAAAAAGGGGTCTAGCGCAGTGGATTTACGTCTAGCATTGGATATCTGTGTATACGTCTGGTGGCTTTGATTGAATAGAACAATACGTGCCACGGGTTGACGTGTATAGTTTCCATGTATGGAGGTTCTAAGCCGTTACAATTAGGCGGTAGTGTCAATTAGTTCATTTGTAGATGATATTCAATTTTAGCAAAGGATTTATAAAGTATATAATGCTAAACTTATGAACTTATGAACCCCAAACGCCAGACTAAGGTATCCACAACGTGATAAATCTCAATTGCCTCAAATCCAAACGAAACTAAAATACGCACCTCAACAATATATCGAAGATATAGGTTCATGTAAATGGTGTAATGATTAGTAACCCGTTTTACTCATGTTATAAGTGTTTTCTGACCATCAGAATTTTGCAAAATTTTCACCCAAAGTCCATAAAAGAGCATTTCAGGGAGTCTTCAAGATTGAAAACTTATTGCCCGGACCCCCTAGAAAGCTAGCATTTGCGGTGGTCGGTTTAACGCGTCAGGCCCGAAGCCAGAAACCAAAATTTAGCCGACATAGGAGGGCGAGGAAGATATATTTCCGACGACAAAAAATCAATGAACGAAGGACATCGCCGACTGCCGGAAGCAGGAGGAGGGGAGAGCACGAAAATTAGAAGCTGAGAGAGTGAATTTAGGCCTCTATGACATGCAAGTGGCGAATGTGTCGGAAAATTAAAAGTTACAGCCGACATTAACTATCTCTCGGCCGAATTTGAGAGGATATGTCGTACTAAAACTCCGGCGAAAATGTGAGATAGCTAACCAGCGATTTTTTCCGACGCAGACAGAAATATTCCGACAGGAACGGCCATGGGGGGGGGGGGGTCGCCCCCCAGCCCCCCTCACTCGTATCGGGCCTGAGCTGCGTCACTCGTATTAGGGGCCTGTGAATCAGTCGGTCTTTTTTTTCTGAACTCCCCCTCCATCCCAAATAAAATCGATATGCACGCCCCAGATTCAATGTGAATCATTGGGCCAATTAGAGAAGGAGACCTATCTATTGATTTGATTATTTGCTTTTCATCTATTGCAAAATATGTTCGTGTCTTACATGGCAATCGCTTGTTTTAAATATTTCAATAAGATATGAACAAAGGGTAATCGGGTATCCGGATTTTGATTCAATAGTTTCAACCACTTGTAACATAACTAGTGACGGGTTACAATTTAATGTACTGGGGCCGGTTGCTCAAGCTCCGTTATCTTTTAACGGAGAGAAAGATTGTTGTTGGAAATAAAGGCCCTGAAATATCTGTGGTGCAAATTTTTCCTACGGATTTATGCTAATATAAAGAATAAAGTATTCTATAGTGTTTTCTGTAGTAAATTTAACGGGAAGTTAATAAACAACACGTTTACCAAGATATGTCCGTTAGAGTTTAACGGATCGTTAAAATAACTTAGTTTTGAGCAACCGAAACCAGGTCTATAGAATCATCTGACGCCGGCAAAACTAAATTGATGATGCAAATATGATTTACTCTTTAGATATTGTATATAATAGATTGAGCCCGAAAATGAGTCTCAACAAATGAATACATCCGTGGTGGACTAACGATGATCTGAACCAGAATATGTGATTCACACAGAACAATATGTGATGGACAATGGACATCGTGTGTGTAAGAAACTTCTATTAGCGCTTAAGTATGGGCTTTGATTCAATCGATCTCTTGTGACATGAGGGTGAATAATGGCACCCTCGATGGGTTTAAAATCATTCCAGTGATTTTCTGGATCACCAGAGACTTGTGATTTCATACATGTAATTATAAGAGATTATGTTGTTTCCTTGTATCGAGTGGAATTGAACGTGACGGTTTTAAACGCAGGCTACTGTTTTCAACAAGTGGCAAGGGTGGTGCCATGGGACAAGCGACGCTTCACTACTTTTATCGCAGTCGTTAGAATGAAATGACATGGGGTTTAACGTCCTACCATTATGCACCTAACCTGGGCTAATGGTAGACGGGCATACGCTATATAGGGAAATTTTTGTCCGGGCAGCGGCGCTACGTCCTACTCTTATATCGAATTCCAACTGCCAAGGGATCGTTTACGTGCACTCCAATTTGTACATGGTACCTCGGTTTTTCGTCCCATCCGAACGACTAGACAACTGTCCTTGTCAGGCCCTCCTTCTGCATCACTGACAAGGGAAAATCTCAGCCAATGCAGGGATCGAACACTCGACCTCCAGGCTAGCGAACCAGCGCCTTATTGACTTAGCCACCGTGATCCCCCACAGTCGTTAGAAACATACGCATGCCTAAACCTTAAATTCTTTTGTTCTCTACTAAAACCTGTACCAGATGTGTCACATGGTCTGCCACCAATCCACAGGCACTCGAAGGGATTAAAATAAAACTTCTTACTAGGCCTACAGCTTGAATTTTTTTTAAAATCCCTTCAAGTGCCTGTGCACAAATCCTCACTCATCGCTAAACTCCCGACCCGGCAAGACGACTTGGGCTTTGAAGAGAAAATGTCTGTTCTTAATCCGAAAGCATTAACAGAGAGGGGTTTAATATAGGCTATGCCTGTTCCCCAATCCCTATTCAGATACAAACCTGAATAAAAATATTGCTTATAAAAAAAAAAAAAAATCCGAAAGCATCGTTTGAAAAGGGCGATTTATTCGCAGTAGTGAAGATGTTTCACAAAGGGACTAAAGAATCCTACAAGGTTCAAAAAGATATACCATTACGTAGGGGTGGTTGATAATTTTACTTTCGATCGAGGACCCCTTAGAAACACGAGGCCTACTATACTGATTATTTACCAAAAAATATTTTTGGAATCGGACTCCTCCAACATCAATGTACATCTCAAAACTCTTGGTAGACGGGAAGTGAAATATTAAGATTTTAAGATTTGTATAGCTCCAGTCTGTAAGTGGCACATTATTTAGATGTGAAAAATCTTGGCATTTGTTATTCTGTATGTGACGTAGTATCTAGATATCAAACGTCAGTGTCGGCCTATGTGTAACTTATTTAGATCTACCCCTCCCCCCCCCCCAGTTTTTGTAGTATCGGTGTGTTGTAAGCGACGTAAGATCTAGCTAGCTAAGGTCTGTAGATGACATATTTAGATCTCAAACAGTTTTGGCAATGTCAAGTGGCAAAGTATTTAGTGTGACGCATGTACATATCAAAAGTTTGGACAGTCTCAACCTGTAAGTGACATATTCAGGTCTCAAGAGTTTTGTCGGTGTGTGCTATTCAGCATGTAAGTAACACGTTTTGGTTCTTAAAGGAGCTAAGTCGCTAACATTTTGGAGCTAGAAATGGACACAAATTAGTAGCAAGCCATATGATAATGTAATATGAATGTGTATACGTGATTTGCATTAAATTCTTTCGATTTTTACAAATGTTATGTTCGGAGAAATACGCGAGGTATCCCTATCAATAGGCGATTATAGTATCCAGTTATTCAAGTCTACTAAGGGATAATGTTTTACGCATGCTCCTCCGTTAAGATAATGGTGTCATGTTCGGTCATGGACCATGGTTTGGCAATCATCGTAATACTAGGAGTTCCGCACTATTATTTCACTTGTAGACCCGTATGTGTCATAGGCTATTCCTATTTTCTTCTTTGTTTTTTCTTCGTTTGTTCGTCAGCCAGTTTACTACAAAACTTTGTAGATCCGTATCGAAGATATGAACAACCGCATTGACTTGTGGGATATTTTACCCTCGTTCACTCAGTGTCCTTTTACACTTGATGCTAAGACGCACTATGATACACGACTCGTGTACCAATGTTAAAAACATTATTTTATCTTAAATATCGGATATCAGAAGCTCATCTTTTCCCGGTAAGTTTACATCATCAATGTTGATTTAAATTGACCAACAATTCGTGTTTTTGACGTCGAAGATTTTGGAGGATTTTTTTATTGACTTAGGTCCTTTTATCCTAATTGTAATTTGCAATATTTTGGAAAACAAGTTGACAGTTACAGCTCGTAAGGGACACTTCATATACTACTCAAAAGAAGTTAAGGTCAAACCTTTTTTCTAACAGGTAATTGTCTATGCACGTATCAGATATATATATATGAAAATTTTGGGCGGAAATCTTATCAAACTTGGTTCACAATATGCTGACGACAAAACCTGTGTACAAGGCATGTGTTGTTTTCAAACAAAACGATTTTTAGAAAGCATAAACTGAAGCCCAAAACAAGGCTCCACAAAACTGTTGTCATTCCGTGTTTAAGCTCTGGGGAATGTTGTCCAGTTAAGGAACTCGAGTGTTATTTGGAACAATCTGCCAAGCTTAGTGTTGATTTGCATGATGGCTACCTTGGATCGGGGAGACGTTGACAAAAATGTCCTGCATCAACAATCGACTAAAACAAGGTTTATCAGCCGTATGGTTATGGGCGGGTGAAACGCCACACAGCATTCGAAGTGGGTGTGTTATTAACTGAAGAGCTAAAGGTGTATGTGATAGGTATGTTTTGAATCACGTGGGTTTGAATTCATTCGACATTTGGGACAATATGTTGTACCTCAATTAGTTTTACGTCAATCATCGTCGGTAGCCCTTTTAGCTGAATATGCACACCAGTCAATTCGATTTAGCTCTTGATTGGTTGGTAGATGGGGTTCGAGTAGAGAATTGCATTGTTCCATTTAAAGGAACATTTAAATGAAGATACCCGAATTAATTTTAGTCAGATTGGTTTGACCTTGTCGTAAAGTGATTATGGTAACCACTGGCTATAAGTACAGAAAGGACTGGTCGATCAACTTATGTGTCCTTAAAATGTTGCACTTCCTTTTTTGGGGGGTATTATGTGAGGTTTAATGGTGGAGAACCAGACATTAAATAATATCGTTTCAATATATTACGCAATGTCTTCAGTCATTTATATAGACGGATAACTCGTGTTTTCCTTTTGTAGTCAGGTTCCTTATGTAATTTCGTTCATAATTTTTGGGGATTTGTAAAACTATACATTTTTGGAAACCTCATGACCCACTGAACCCAAAAAACAATGTTTACATTTTTTCCCATAATCCTTTGGCCGCCATCTTGGATTTCAAAATGGACGCCATATAATCCATTGATATTGTACTATCTTGCTTCTAATAACCTTAGAAACATATTTAAGGTATGGAAACATACATTTTAAAGGTCAACAAATCTAATGTGACATCTGTGAATTGAGCGGCCATCTTGGATTTCAAAATGGCGGCCATATTTTCTTTGAATTGTTAATATCTAGGCTTCTAATCATCATAGACACATGATTTTGGTATCTAAACATACCCTTTTTGGCCAAAGATATTAAAAAAACACCTTCTAAGAGGCTCAGGACAATACTGCAGTAAATATCGATTAAACCAAATATTTTATTGAACACTAAAACCAAAAAATAGGGGGAGATTAACCATCACTATCATCATCTGAATCACGATTGTTGGTAAGTGTGTCTTCATCATTATCAAAGTTTGTGCTGCATAGACACAGGTCAGTGTAAGGCAAATTCTTGCGTTTACAGGAGCATCTATTAGAAGTACAGTTGATCTTGCACTGACATCTTAACATCTCGACAATGGCCTCAGGTGCTGGTGGTAAATCGGTGGTCTTTGGTTGTAGCTTCATGTCGTCAAGTTTATAGTAACCATGGAGCATTGGGCCCAACCTTTCTTGCTGGGGAATACAAGCTTGGCTCCATACTCTACTTTGAATTTGAGCTCTCAAGATATGCTGTGATAGAACTCCAACAGTAGGTGGAAGTCTGTCACTATCTGCCATATATTTGCAGAACAGATACCAGCGCAGCTCTGGAATACGAGAGATGTGAATTCCTCTGGGACTGTCTGCAGTACATACAAACTCTTCCAATCGCTAATATCGACCATATTCTTGAGTGCATGAATAAGTTTTGACTTGTCATTACATGGTAATACTGTTCCGTCGGGTGCAAACAGCGATCGAGGTGTTAGTGTGAATTCTTAGGTTCCCACAGCCTGCTTCTGATCAATATCTCTGTTGGAACGAGCAAGAATCATCAAGCGACCATGCAAATCCTTAGTTTCCTGTAGATTGTCACGAACCTTAGCTGCTGGCTTCTTATTGCTTGACATATACATCAGGTGATTTTCCTTTTTCACACAAGCCTCAAGACTAACTTCACCATTTATTCTCTCTTAAACATAGTCTTTGTAGAGCTTCTGACCTATTCCGTCAATTTTAATGATCTATGGGACATACTCTTCGGGAATATATGCATGGGTAATAAGGTTATATATTTCTTTAACCTCAACAGCGAAGGGATTACCATGAATCTGAATAGCTTCTTTTATTCTCGTGATTGTCTCATGCTCTCGTTTGATTATGCCTGGAGAAAAGTCGTGGTGGAAAGTTGATTTTTATATCCTGTAGAATGGAACTGGTTCTTAAAGTCCTTTACTAAACAAGAAAGTTCTGGAGTAGACAAGAAGAATCACAGTCTTGCATTGCTGTTATTTGAGAGAGAGAGAGAGAGAGAGAGAGAGAGAGAGAGAAATATGGTTTAACGTCCACTTAACACAACTAGGTCATTTCGGGACTAACATATGGTTTAATTTTATTTCAATAATTCGCTTGCGCATAGGGGTATTTAGCAGTGGGAGGAAACCCGAGTGCGGGAGGAAACCCACGAGGTTGAGAAGGCGCCCCTATCTCCGTGCCACATACGCTCACACCAGTGCTCAAAACCTCAGCCGCAAGCCAGGAGTTGCCGGCTAGCTAGAGGTCGAAGCGCGGCCCAGTCAGACTACCTTGAGTTTTCATAATTCTATTCAGCTGTTCACATGCGTGGTCAGCACCAATTGAAATAGGGATACTTCCTTTTGTCACAGAGATGTTTCCATTTTCAAGTTCTTTCCATGTTTTAGGGTGATCGATTTAAGTGCATGCATATCTGCTATGTATTGTGGCCAAAGGCGCTTGTTTTTAAGCCTATCCATAGCAAAGAATATCTTACTCAGTTCTTCTCCGGCTTGCAGGTGAAGATGGATGGCCGAATTCCTAGAAGCTGCTACAAAGAAGAGGTATGTCTCCATCTGATTAAGGTAACGAACGAACGAAACATTGCATTCAGACCTCTTTGGGCTTCCAAGTCTTCTAGTCTCTTGACAAACTTCATCTGGTTCATCTTGTGGAGAAGGTCAGAATGTGTTTGAGGTACGGCGGCCAACCTGATATAATTAGTCGCCATTCGGCATGCTTCTTCCGTGCCATTTGATGCCTCTTGACAAACTTCTAACAGTTCAGGATTGTTCTGGGAGAATTGTTCCATCAATAACTCATAAAGTGCCAAGTAAGAGTAGATTTGGGCACGTAGGGAGCGCTTGTAATGTGTGCATTTAAGAATATGCCTGGTGGTAGCAGAGCCATATACATCAGCTTCAATCCATGCATCATCGATACCAGAGTTTTAAATTGATGATCCAAGGGCTCTCGGTGCACACATGACTACGTGTAGCTCTCCAAGTCTTGGCATTTCTTTACCTTTCAAATCAGACCTTGAATCCACCAGTTGAATAACCTTCCGGTACAGGGCCATATCAAAGGTTATGATTGTGATGTGATCTTCACCAACTGCCAACTCCTTTAGTTGAATGGCTTGCTTAATAACTGTCAGTAGTGTAGACCACCCATGAGCTACTCCAAGGAGTTCCGCAGCAGAAAGAACCACTATGGATGCACACAGGACTTTCTTCTCTCCAGACACGGATGTTATGGTTTTGATAATAGCTAATTATGACCGGCTGCCAAAAAGCACAGATGTTTCCCTTGCATCACATGTACTAAAGATAGAGCCATTGTGGGTAGCTCTTAGTCCAGATCGAGAAAAAGCTTTGCCAGGGTTTCATGCATTTTCTGGTGCGTACAACACTGAGCAGTTTACAAGAATAGGCAAGAATACTTGGTTCAAACATTTCATGAATGTGGAAGAACACATAATTGAGGCTTTCCATAATATCTGCCATGTTCCGAAATTGGGCGAAAATACCCAATCACGATTAGTAGAGTTTGTATGTACTGCAGACAGTCCCAGAGGAATTCACATCTCTCGTGTTCAAGAGCTGCGCTGATATCTGTTCTGAAAATATATGGCAGAAAGTGACAGACTTCCACCTACTGTTGGAGTTCTATCACAGCATATATTGAGAGCTCAAATTCAAGGTAGAGTATGGAGCCAAGCTTGTATTCCCCAGCAAGAAAGGTTGGACCCAATGCTCCATGGTTACTATAAACTTGACGACATGAAGCTACAACCAAAGACCAACGATTTACCACCAGCACCTGAGGCCATTGTCGAGATGTTAAGATGTCAGTGCAAGATCAACTGTACTTCTAATAGATGCTCCTGTAAACGCAAGAACTTGCCTTAAACTGACCTGTGTCTATGCAGCACAAACTTTGATAATGATGAAGACACACTTACCAAGAATCGTGATTCAGATGATGATAGTGATGGTTAATCTCCCCATATTTTTGGGTTTTAGTGTTCAATAAAAAATTTGGTTTAATCGATATTTACTGCAGTATTGTCCTGAGCCTCTTAGAAGGTGTTTTTTTATATCTTTGGCCAAAAGGGGTATGTTTAGATACCAAAAGCATGTGTCTATGATGATTAGAAGCCTAGATATTAACAATTTAAAGAAAATATGGCCGCCATTTTGAAATTCAAGATGGCGGCCCAAATCACAGGTGCCATATTAGATTTGTTGACCTTTCAAATGTATGTTTCCATACCTTAAATATGTTTCTAATGTTATTAGAAGCCAAGATACTACAATATCAATGAAGTACATGGTGGCCATTTTGAAATCCAAGATGGCGGCCAAATGATTATGGGAAAAAATGTAAACATTGTTTTTTGGGTTCAGTGGGTCATGAGGTTTCCAAAAATGTATAGTTTTACAAATCCCCAAAAATTATGAACGAAACCATATAAGGTACATAGCAAACTGGACTATTGCGTTCGTCATTTTTTAAAAACCTTGATTAAGCATCTATCGTAACAATAATCTCTGTGTTAAAATTATATTTGGAACATGTTAAACCAGTTCTATCATATATGAGATAATGCATGATACCAATAGTGTCCTTTAAGTTCGAGAGCATAAAACAACGTAAAATATAGACGATCGTCTGTCTGTTTGGTGTTTAACGTCTGCTTCCACTTCACTTAAGTGATATCGCAGACAAGACATAGGAGAGCCGAAGCTGCTTCCTGATTTTTTAGAATATGATTTTGCAATCTTTCCATTTTGGCCTTAGGCCATGGATCAGGTTTTAGACGATCGCAAGTATTTTGCAATAAATGGCGACATTCCTATAAATGCACGAAACCATTTATGTTTGAGGTGATACCACACAGCTAAAAAATCCAGGATGGTTTCTCGTCGCCATTAACACTGCTGTACAGCCAAGAGTCACGTTCAACATCACTTTATTGTAATGGCATATTATAAAGAACATTACTCTGTAGAATAAACCGATTTGACATTTGTTCAGCTCTTAAACGTCGGTCTCATTACAGTCACCCTGAACGTTCAGGGATTGTCCCATTCAATCAATGTCGAACAAAATTTGGAGAACAGTCAATTTAGCTGGACAACTTTAACTGCTAACCGACGGGGTGTCAATCCATGTGAAAGCCTGTACAATGTAACGCCTGTACATTGCGTTTCGTCTTGTATGACCGACATTCCTGAATATGGACGTTCACCTGCAGTTCGAGTGCCATGGCGGGGAAATGTAACTTGATGGAAGGGGACGTATTTTTAATAGCGTGTTGTGTCGCTCATACTGTCTCTAGCGAAGTAAGCAAGGTCTTATTTTTTCACTAAGATTTTCGTTTACATTGTACAGGCGCCCACACGGATTGACACCCCATCGTTTGGCAGTGAAAAGTTGCCCAGTAAAACTGACTGGGGTTTCAGTTATTTTCGACATTGATTGAATGGGACGGTCCCTAAATGGTCAGGGTGGGTGCAATGAGACCGACGTTCAGAGCTGTGGGTGCAATGAGACCGACGTTCAGAGCTGAACTAATGTGACATATACATTTTATAGGCTACTGATCAAGATGTAATCAAGAATATTATGGCTTCAGAAAAAATGTGTAACCAAGAAAGTTATCGCCCTTCAGGCTAGATTAGTTTCCGGGTGGCATAAACGTTGATGAAAATGTCTATAAATAATTTAGCCTGGAGGTCGAGTGTTCGATCCCTGCATTGGCCGAGAAAGTTCATCTCGATTTTCCGACGTGATTTCCCCTTGTCAGTGATGTAGAAGGAGGGCCTGACAAGGACAGCTGCCTAGTCGTTCGGATGGTACGAAAAACCGAGGTCCCGTGTACACATTGGAGTGCACGTAAAAGATCCCTTGGCAGTTGGAATTCGATATAAGAGTAGGCCGTAGCGCCGCTGCCCGGACAAAATTTCCCTCATAGCACACTGTATGCGTATGCCCGTTTTCAATTAGCTCAGGTTAAGTGCAGAACAGTTGGACGTTAAACCCCATTTCATTCATTCATTCATTCTATAAATAATTACATAGAAAATACTATGGGGATTGGCAATCATTTCGCAAATAATCCGTGCTTGTTGCGTGTGGTCCAAAGATGAGACAAACTATCGCTGGTAAGCTGATATTATTGACTTATGAACCCGGGCCTTTAAGTATTTAAATTTCTTGTCAATAAAGCATACAAGTGATCATTATTCTACCTTATTTGTAATATGTATTTGACAGTAGTCATTAATTATACAGTAGTCATTAATTGGTAGATGTGTAACCAGCTGTTGAAGATGACACTACTGGTGTAGAATCGTGCCTAATTATAATATCCATCACTGTTGAATACAAAGGCCTGGATAATAGTGGTGTATATGTATAGGATATTAACCTACCCGAGTTTGCTATAGTATATAACCCGCGGGCGCAGCCCAAGGGTTCTATAATATAGCAACTGAGGTATGATAGGGTTATATCTGACATATACAACGCCCACCCTTAAATTTAAATGGACTCTTCCATTAATATTCAACAATGATTGGATAACGGCTGGGTAGTTTCAGTCAAATAACGAAGATTACCGAATTAATCACGTGCAATTACGAGATGGTATTGTTGTAAACACAGCGCCATTTTGAAGAATTGAATTTCATACAAAACCAAAATGGATAGTAATACGAAGTCAGACGAATAATCAACCCCTTTTAGCCAACATACTGACGATGGAATTGGCGTGAATGCAATACATGTATGTATTAAAATGGGCTCTTCCAACCAGCTCGTGTGTGCTGTATCATAAAGCCTGCCATTCTGTCGACTGGCGTGGTTTCGAATCCGGGGATCCCCAGTTGTACGTAACAAGGAGTAGAGTTTTCTCCGGGTCCTCCGGTGTCCTCCCACTGCTAAATACCCCTGCGCGCAAGCGAATTATTGAAATAAAATTAAACCATATGATAGCCCCAAATTGACCTATTTGTGTGTCAGTGGACGTTAACCCCCCCCCCCTTCGCTCTCTCTCTCTCTCTCTCGTAGAACATATTATGTATCAAGAAATAGTCTTGATTACCTATGTCTAAAAACATTTAACTTGACAACACTTTTTTATCCAGGCCCGAGGCTAGTGGTGGGGGCTGGGGGGGGGGCGAGTCGCCCCCACCCCCATGGCCGATCCTGTCGGAATTTTTCTGTCTGCGTCGGAAAAAAATCGCTGGTTAGCTATGCTCGCATTTTCGCCGGGAGAGAGTTTTAGTACGCCATATCCTCTCAAATTCGACCGAGAGATAGTTAATGTCGGATGGAAACTCTTAATTTTCCGACATATTCGCCACCTGCATGTCATAGAGGCCTACATTCACTCTCACAGCTTCTAATTTTCGTGCTCTCCCATCCTCCTGCTTACGGCAGTCGGCGATGACCTTCGTTCATTGATTTTTTGTTGTCGGAAATTTATCTTCCTCGCCCCCCTATGTCGGCTAAATTTTGGTTTCTGGCTTCGGGCCTGATTTTATCAGTCTTCCTAATCAGTAAACTACGACCGTGCCATAATGTCAGACGGAGAGCGGAGACACTTATCAAGCTACGTGGTAACATGAGCCGAATGGTGCTCGAGAAAAACAAAATTATAAATTATTTTATCAAAATAGAAATTTTAAGTTTAAAATTAAAAAATTTAAGTTTAAAATAGTTTAAAATTAAAAATGTTAAGTTTAAAATTAAAAATGTTAAGTTTAAAATTAAAAATTTTAAGTTTAAATTAAAAAATTTAAGTTTAAAATTAAAAATTTTAAGTTTAAAATTAAAAATTTTAAGTTTAAAATTAAAAATTAATTTACAAAATTATAAATTAATTTACAAAATTATAAATTAATTTACAAAATTATAAATTAATTTACAAAATTATAAATTAATTTACAAAATTATAAATTAATTTACAAAATTATAAATTAATTTACAAAATTATAAATTATTTTATAAAATAGAAATTATAAGTTTAAAATTAAAAATTATAAGTTTAAAATTAAAAATTATAAGTTTAAAATTAAAAGTTATAAGTTTAAAATTAAAAATTATAAGTTTAAAATTAAAAATTATAAGTTTAAAATCAAAAATTATAACAAAATAAGATTTTTTGAAATTAATTTGACAGTCATCATGGGGTTGTGTAAAAAAAACATGGTGTAAAGATCACATGTCTTTATAATAAGTTATTATAACATGTGCTAAACAATTTGCAGAGTATGCTGACAGTATCATAAAGGGTATACATGTCATTTATATTAATACTGATGGTTCTGACATTCCTAGTGTGTCAGGAACGTGAATGGTCCGATTCATTGAAAGAATTGAAAATATCCATGGTTTCAAATTAAATTTCTTTAAATTTTCTGACATTGGAACAGTTAAGAGAACACTCTTTATTGAAATTGATTACAACAATAAAATTACTTTTGAAATGGATGTAGAGGAATTTCATACTACTCTACAGAACTAAAAGTAAAGAATATAACAATGGGAGATTGGTGCTGCATTTTTTTGAACAATACTCGTATTGGTATTTGGGTATTGTAACTAAGGTTGCTTTATATGCAAATGGATTTTCTGCAGCAAACTGGTATAAATTTAAACACGTAACAGAAATTTCGGAAGTGAGTCATAATCAAGGCTTTTATAGGTTAGAAAATATACCAACACCTATTTCCCAAAGTCGAAACGACAAACTTAAAATAGATGAAAAGAATTTAAAGCTAAATAATCAAATTTTCAATGGACTTTTAAATTAGGGATCTACTGTACTGTATTAAAAGATTTCAATTAAAATAAGACCCGGATAAATTATAACTTATATATTGATATATTAGAGTTAATTTAATGTTAAAATTAAAACTATCAATAATCATTCGACAAGGATGAAAAAAATTGCCGTGCACATTTTGATAATTCTTGGAACTTTTAGACTGTTTTTAATTATGTTATGAACATTGGCTTTTTAGAAGTTTTTAGTGAGAAAATATGTAAATTTTTCAATATTTTTTCAATGCCCCAAAATAATTTTTATAACTAGGGTTTATTACATATCTAGTCGCTTTGCAAAAATGTTGTTTTCAAACGTTGTTATATTTACTGTTCAAATTTATATGATTTAAGTAAAAGTGTAGGATGGACGCTTACGGCTGGCCCCCGGATCCATTCACCTGATTTGATAATTGTTTACTTTTTGCAATGTCTATTTTCTGTCTTGTTCGCAGGTTTATCTTGTAGATTTTTAGTTTTTGTTTTGCGTGTAGTGCAGTCCTCCTGCATTTACTATTAGTGTGGGGCGGGAAAAAAAACAATAGCGTGGGATGGAAAAAAACGTATATATGAATACTTTACAACAATCTAATTAAAATACAGATCTATATTTCGTTTCGTTTTTTTATACTTTCGATGGCCTCGCTCATGTAGATCTAACAACTAACAGTGGGAGGTCACGTTCTATGACGTAGCAAACGACATTTTACCCTATAAGGTCAGTCATTCGATTAACCAATCAGAATCGTTGTTGCAAGTGGCTATACTTTTGCTTTGTTTTGATTTCTGTCTGAGTTCATGTCTACCCACAGTTCCGTGCAAGAGAGTTCAAACTCCCGATTCGACAGACAATTTGATTGGCTGACCCCTCATTTCAAGCTGAACGCGAGTTAAATAACAATCCTCCCAGATCCTAGAGTGTAGTAAAAAGTAAAACGAAATTTTGAACTATAAAAAACGAAACAAAATTGGATCTGTGTTTTAATCAGATTGACTTTACAAGTATTTAAATATTTTTAAGAATTAAACTATGTGTTAAAAGCAATTATCCCTTAAGAGACTATGAAGTAAGTTTTTAGACTTAAATTAAAATCTTGCTTTTTTGGTAACATTTCCTGTCCGTCCCACACCGTCATATTTTCCGTCCTTCACCATTACATTTTTCTTGATTTTGCGAGAAACAAAATAATTTTAGGCTTTCAAACTATGTTTATAGGTTATCTACATTTATTTAAGCTTTATTTTATGCCAAAAAAATTAGAGATGTTATTAAAGTTTATAGAATTTGTCTTTATAATTAGCCAGTTGGAATTAGTTGATTTCGTCGATTCCGTCCCACAATGTCATACATCTGTCCATATCTGCGTTAATTTTGGGGTTTGGAATTTAATCCATGTATAGGTATAAACTACTTAACTAAATACACATCTATGAACAATACAAACAACTCTCATATAATTACACTAATTTTTATTATCATTTTTTCTATCAATTTCCATCCCACACTGTACCAGAGGTTTTGAAACACACCCAAATAATAAAAAATTATTTCTGTTTTTTTTGGGTATTATTTCGATCATCAGCGGTTGATATGAGTCGAATACATCGACCTGAGATGACGTCATTAGCGGTTGATATGAAATATCAACCTGTCACGACGTCATCAGCGGTTGATATGAACAGGATATCAACCTATGATGGCGTCATGACAGGTTGTTATGAGATATAACTGCTATGCACATCAAAGAGAAAACTATTAATTAATAACACCTACTTAATGACTACTACCAGATTACTAACAGTTGTGTGCATAAAATAATGACTTCGGTCTGCTTTTGGCAAATGTGTTCATTTAAAAAAAAATTACCTGCTGCTAAATGAACGATATCAACTCTACAGTGTATTTGCCCTGGGTGACAGAAGGGCAGCAGATAATAATCGCGTCATTTTTCCAATTTGGCCCTTGGCACAGATCGTGCGAGTGATTTCGATCATTACTGCAGGAAGAAACCGAAGAACTCGGGGGAAACCTGCCTGATCGGACGGGACATCGAATATCCCTCTCACTTACAACGATAAAGTTCTTGCCCTGAGCTGGGATTGAACCCTCGTTGCATTGGTGAGAAGCCGCCTCTCTATCGCCACGGCTATCCGACCAGCTATGCCAGGCGGATTATTTTTTAAAGTATATATTATGTTCACAGGCACCTGTAATTAAATTGTCATCCAATCACCGAATTCCTACACACAATACCTGCACGTGTGTCCATTTTCGGAACAACAGACGAAACAGTTACGGTTAAAGGAGCTAAATCGCTCATATTTGGGACCTAAAAATTGACATAAATGGATCGCAACGCATATAATAATGTAATATGAATGAATATATCCCGTTTACATTTAATCGTTTCCGTATTTACTCCAAATTCATATCAGTTGTGTTAGGCGAAATATGCCATAAGGCGCAATCAAATGGCATGCTCTGGTGTCTGGTTATTCAAGTCTACGGCGATAATATTTATTGCGGCGCGTGCTCTCCATATAAAAATATGACATCACCGTTTGACATGACTTGTAGAAAATGTCTAGCCTCAGACTCCGAGTCCCTTGTTACAAATGGCGTTAAAACGCATTATGGTACACGATTCGTGTACCAATGATAACATGTTTATCGTGTCTTGAATATTGGATATATTAAAAGCCCATCTTTTTCTGGTAACATAGCAACATCAATTTTGATCTAAATTGACAAACAATTCGTGTTATCAATGTCGAAGACTTCCAGTGATATTAAGTTAGAGACTTAGCTACTTTAACATAAATTTTGAACCTAAAGGAGGTTAGAAACGGTACGGAATAAAAAATATACTCTTCCAAAAACTAAACGCAATGTGACATTTCATCGTCGGTATACCATCACTCTACCATCGCCTTGTAGCAACAGGAACCGCGACACGTATCTGAACCAAACTGCCCTCAGTGTTACTGTGGCCATACCCCCAGTGTCACGGTGTTAGCGTATTTCAAAACAGCAGCTCTGACGGGGACGTCTGGATCGTAATCCGGTTTCACGTAGCCATTTACGGACTGCCTGATCTGATTGTCTACGCAATCCAGGAACTGCTGCTGTAGTAGAGGTCGCTGTTTAGAACCGTTTCCGCCAATGAAGTAACCGGCCTGATCTTAGGCGGTCACGTGTTGAACTTCGTTGTCGGTACAAATCCCAAAGGAGAGAAATGGAACTCGGGGAAACATTCAGCAGTCTGACTACACCTGTCTGGGATTCACCTGCTTGCATGGGCCGCGGAGCCGGGGGGGGGGGGGGGGCTAAGGAGGCTTTAGCCCCGGGAATAATTTTTAATAGTGAAAAAAATAATGTCACCAAAAGCTCAAAAAAGCGAAAAAAGGATATGGGGGGGGGGGGGTATGGGTGTGGTGCTTAGTGGGGGCGGCCACATTGCGTGAGTTATTGTCAGTAGCCCCCCCCCCCCCCCGAAATCGGGGCCCCTGCCTGATTGAGATCAACCAATAGCGTTGTCGCGTTTGTCTTCGTTTAGATGTGACATCACTTGGTTCGTTGAATGTTTACAAATGCAACTCATTATGAAACCGAGAACCCCGGAATTTTAAAGGACCTAGATTTAGGTTCCTTGCGAGTAGCTTCCCGAGTTTATAAATTCACGTGTCGTTTAGTCAATCAATCGAAAACAAATTTCGGCAAAAAGGATGACCAGGTGATTCTACATTTAAAGCCACTTATGAATTTCTTTTATCCTTACATACTCACATTAAAAACAAGTAAGCATTGTGGAAATAACGTCCTCGGTAAAATAAAAAAATGGGCTGTGCGTGTTTTTTTAACAGTATATATCAATAAAAGAAGCTGAATGGTCGTGGTCTAACACCGTTAAATCCACGACACCGTTACAATGCAATCAAGAACACCTTGACCGCTAAAACATGACTATAAATTTTAGAACATAATAATAATAATAATAATATTAATAATAACAACTAAAAGGTTGCCAGAATGTCAATATACACATATTTTACTATACTTATTGGTTAGTCGCTTGAACTTTGGTCTGAAGTACTAGAGATGGGTACTGTCGACTTTCGCCCTCCTTTTTTTTCAGATAGCACATAAGACATTCTATGGTGCGTTTACGAAACGATTTACTTGTCGCATAATAAATTAACGGGTTTAACACATGGTGAGACATGCATATTTCTTTAATAATGGTCCTCGCGGAATAATAATTAAAATATGCTGTCCACACAGGATCATCGCCCATCTGAGATATAGGCATCATCGGTCCTAACACCATATTGTTCTGAATGGCGAATGTAAGCGTCACGGGTAGTGTTGTCACTATTAAATAAAAAGAAACACATAATAATGTTATCGTTGTTGTAACGGATGCATGTCCAGGTTGGTTTGTTCGTGCGCCTCTGATGTTAAGTTGTCCAGCCGTTTTTATTCGGAGTAAAACACAGATATTGAGCGACAGGACAACAAGGGGGATTACTCCAAACATTATCATTTCCGATCCCCAGGTATAGATGGTATAAAAAGAACCCTCAGCAAAACTTATGGAATATCTTACATAGCACACACTCTCGGTTCCTGAAACCTGCCAGAAATACGCCTGCGGTGATCCAAATAAAAAGGCAACGATGAAGAATAAAACGATTACCCTTGGTGATCTGGTTTTGCGACTAAAACGTTCTGATTTAAACGGATGACACACCGATAAAAATCGCTCGGTCGTAAATGCCAACACAAGTAACACACATAAATATTGAACGGACATATAAAGCATGTTCCACACTTCACACCAAATGGGTAAATCCAATGTTCTCACTAGCCAAGGATTTTCTAACTCATAAAACACATGTAGAAATAAATATATAAAATCTGCTATAGCTAAAGCTGCCAGATAGTTTGCTGATATATTACATGCCTTCATCCTGGGATGAAGCCAAATCCTTGCTGAAACAATATTCCCAATACCACCTACTAAATACCAGATTGGTGTGAGACACTTGTTGACGCGAAGAGCAAACGGAACGTGATATTCCATGATCTCTAGGAATTTGTTGATATTGGTGACCTCTGTGATGTTGTCCTGGGTGTCATTCAAACTGGTCGATCCTATTGTATAATTCATTTTCTGAAAATATAAAAGTTATATAAATTACCATTTACTTTTAGGTCTGGATATAAAAAAAGTTATATAAATTACCATATACTTTTAGGTCTGTATAATACTGTCCCAATAGTTCCAATCAGGGGGAAAATAATATTCTCGTTCCAGGTATTGGGGCTTATTCCCGTTTTCGTTTCTGGAGCTCAATACTATCCCAGAAACCGTTTAGGATATCATGTTCTTAATATCAAGTGTACGTCATCAACATACACAGACCTTCTGCCAATAGAATCACCTGCCTGTGAAAATATTTGTGATTTTATGTTTGAGAAACGATAATTATTCCTGATCTTGTGGTCGGAAAGGTAAAGTTTCCACAGTTCATTTCTATTTTAATTTGTATTCTAATAAGTTGTGACCCTCGAAAATTGTGTATAGTCGCAAGCGGGAAGAAATATGAAGCAGTAGAGTTTATTCATTTGAATGTGCTTACCATTTTGGCAGTTTGCCCGCCCTTTGTTTCCGGGGCAGATCACGCGTACGGTTCCTTACATGAAATAGGGTTTAACGACCTACTGTTCTGCTCCTAAACTGGGCTTGTGAAGACTGACATGCCATACAGTGTGCTATGAGTGAAATTTTGCAAAGGGATATTTTACGTGCACGCCAATATGTACACGGGACCTCTGCTTTTCGTCCCATCCGAACGACTAGACAACTGTCCTTGTCAGGCACTCCGTCCTGGATCACTGGCAAGGGGAAACCGCGCCGAGACATCTGGATGAACTAGCTTTCTCGGCCAATGCAGGGATCAAACACCCGATTCTTCTTTTGGCCAACTGTATAGATAATAATACTAAAGTAACAATCTTGCGCTAATTTAGGCTGAACAATAATTAACCAAAACGTGTTAAACAGAAAACGCAACAAATCACTTGCCACAACCCATTCCCCTTAACTGCAAATTGTTTTCCAAAATATTAGAGCCCCAATACCACTCTTGTTGTAACTGAATAATATGTTCCAATCTTCATTCTGGTCAACAATTTGTACTATTTTACAATATTTTGATTAAAAAATGATACAAATTTCATCTTAAAGGGACTGTCCCGAATAGAACAGAGCCTCAAAAATAAAAGTCCGAGTGCGTATGAAATTTAAACGTCAAAATATAGAAGAATGTTGTATATACCCTGACACAAAATTTCAGCTCCAAATATTGAGTCGTTTGGACATGAGCGTTAAAACAGCTTATCTGGACACGTAACCCTTTTAAGATTTCGGGTTAATTCTTTCGTTGGGTGACCTAATAATTGATCCCCGTTCCTTTAGAGGTCTACACGGTGAATGGTCAATGTTCCGTACTTGATAACAAAAGGTAAATTTCACCGACACATTATTTTTTATAAATCGCCGCATAATACAGTTTGGGACAACGGATTCCATTTCAAGATGAAAACTGGTGGGTTTAAGTTGTCTGAAAACGTATCACATATATTGAGATAGTTGCTCGGCTCTAAGGTAGGGGATCTTAATGGATTTTAACACAAAATTAAGCAGTTATATTCTCAGAAATATTATCGGGATCGACCCTTTAACACACCTAATTTTAAAAATTGGAAAAATGCAACTACATGCCGTAACATGGTTTGAAAAGCCTTACGTAAGCACTTTCAAATGCAGCTTGGATTTAAACATATTTTCGAACCCTATGGAGAAGTAAGATAGGTTGTAATGGATAATTTACACATCAGGTAGGACACTTAAACATCTTGTAGTTAGAATAAGGCTAATTTTATTTTTTCTGGACCTGTCAAGCCAGCAAAAGTGTTATTGTCCCTTTAATATATTATTATTTATATTTAAACGTATATATAACATACACCGAAACTTTAACCACACAGTTTTTCATAGAAATCTATTTTGACAGTATGTTTGCAGCTATCTTGAATATCGCCCCTGAGTTGACGGTGACTTTATCAGAAACATGGAGTATTTTAAAGGGACAATCCCGAATTAAACAGAGGCTCAAAACAAAATTCTGAGATTATATGAAAATAAAACGCCAAAATATAGGGGAATGATGTATTTACCTTGTCTCAAAATTTCAACTCAAAATATTGAGTCGTTTGGACGTGAACGCCAAAACTGCTTATCGGGACACGTAACCCATTTAAGATTTCGGGTCAATTGTTTCGTTGGGTGGCCTTATAACAGATTACAGTTACTTGAGAGGGTTATGCAGTGAATAACCCATGTGCCGTACTTGATAAAGAAAGGCAAATTTCAACTACACATTATTTTTGGTGTAATCCAGATACCACAAAATACACCTTGGGGCACCGGTCTCAAATTCCAGATGAAGACTGCCGGAGTTCAGTCGTTTGAAAACTTATCATAAATACTGAAGTAGTTGCTCGGTCCTTGACTCGAATATTGGCGTGTTCCCCCCAAATATTTTCATGAAAAAAAACCTAGAAATCTGAAAAGAGTTCAGAATCATGAGATCGGTCATTAGCCGAGGAGTTTTGGGAAATGGGGTAGGGGTAGGGGTATGGCCTTGTCGGGGAAGGCTATGGTCTTGTCGGGAATGAATGCTCAGTTTGTCGGAAAGCATTGCGCCGTCTGTCGGGTTTTGAATATTTTTAATAATATGGAAGCGGAAGAAAGCAGTCCAGTCAATGATGAACACGTACGCCATCTGAAAAGAACTAGCACGTACACATGACCTTTCTCAGTTCTTGAGTACTGTGTTCCTGTATATTGGATGACGAACTTATAAATTATCGTCGATTGAATAATGGATTCGGTTACAGTACAAGATAACTGTAAATTTTGCCCATCGTCTTATAGTAACTCAATTGTCTATGACTTTGTTAAACTAATCAATTTCTATAAATTTAGTTCTCGCACGCTTTTTGTCAAGTTAGTTTTGAGCGGTACCGTATTTATACAATAAAGGGACACTAGACACTAAAATGGTGTGAAAACTGTCAAAATTTGTAAAAAGTGTTTGTTGTCAAAACTGTGGGGATTGAATTGAAGTGAAGTCCGCACTTAATTTGCTGTCAGGGCGGATGCACCGCTTATATTTAATATAACTCGAATGATGTGAGTGTACACTTTCTTTGCTGATATTTAATATCAATTTGTTAAAAAAAAATTCAAAACTACTTTCATTAGGTACTGATTTAAATACTTCTAGCATAGAAGATTATTAATGCAGTACTGCCGTGAAAATTGAAGGACACGTATCTACTATGGAGTCACAGTCAAATAACCGAAAGAAAGATCACGGCGACAAAATACAATGTACGTCATGCCAACAGATAATAGACAAAGAACACTTTAAATTGCTTTGCGAGAGAAAGCATTGTCACAGCACTAGGATATTTAGAGGGTAATCAGAAAACATTATCGTCAATCCTTTCTACTACGAAACAGCAAAATCCGGATAACGATTCTACTGATGCTGCAGCATCGCGCATCAAATGTGAAATAACTAAAAATCGTTTGACTTGTTCTTCTTTTTGTATAGCTTAAGCGTAGGACGTTAAACCCCATTTCATTCATTCTTTTGGTATAATATAGTGCACTATAATAGATGTAAATAAACTAAAATGGCCATTCATATATACTCTCCAAAAAAGGAAACGCAACGTTACATTTCGTCGTCGGTATACCCTCGCTCTACCATCGCCTTGTTGCAACAGGAACCGCGACACGTCGTTAAACCAAACTGCTCTCCAGTGTTGCTGTGGGCATACCCCCGGTGTCTGAACCCACTGAAGTTGAATTTCACGGTGTCGGTGTATTTCAGTAGCTCTATCGGGGACGTCTGGCTCGTAATCCGGTTTGACGTAGGCGTTAACGACGGCCTAATCTGGGATTCTACGCCGTCCGGAATATGCTGCTGAAGTGAAGGTCGCTGTTGAGAACCGTTTCCGCCAATGACGTAACCGGAGGAAATTTATCTTCCTCGCCCCCCTATGCCGGCTAAATTTTGGTTTCTGGCTTCGGGCCTAATGTCTCGTCCTGCTGTTTATAAAAAAACCCTAGCTATCCTTCAATTGTTGCCACTAATCATATGTTTAAATGTTTGTACAATTTGTCTGTTTTGTCAAAATGTCCGTATATAAATGTCAATCGTTTGATAATGTCTGTGATTATCCCTACTGACACCTCATTGCACATGTTATTCGCCACCTGCATGTCATAGAGGCCTAAATTCACACTCTCACGGCTTCTAATTTTCGTGCTCTCCCCTCCTCCTGCTTACGGCAGTCGGCGATGACCTTCGTTCATTGATTTTTTGTCGTCTGAAATTTATCTTCCTCGCCCCCCTATGTCGGCTAAATTTTGGTTTCTGGCTTCGGGCCTAATGTCTCGTCCTGCTGTTTATAAAAGAAACCTAACTATCCTTCAATTTTTGCCACTAATCACATTGTAAATATGTTCACTGTGTATATATAACATGTAATTGTTTGTGATATCACTTCGGTGCAAGCGGACGTTAAATAAAGCTATTTCATATCACACAGTTCATCTCGATTTTCCGGCGTGATTTCCCCTTGTCAGGGATGCAGAAGGAGGGCCTGACAAGGACAGCTGCCTAGTCGTTCGGATGGGACGAAAAACCGAGGTCCCGTGTACAAATTGGAGTGCACGTAAAAGATCCCTTGGCAGTTGGAATTCGATATAAGAGTAGGCCGTAGCGCCGCTGCCCGGGCAACATTTCCCTCATAGCACACTATTGGCGTATGCCCGTCTTCAATTGGCCCAGGTTAGGTGCTTAAGCGTAGGACGTTAAACCCCATTTCATTCATTCATTCATTCATATCACACAGAACAGCAGGACGTTTATTTTGAGCACGTTTTGTCCTGGTAGAGTGTTAAATGTTGTCAGGCATTGAAACAACTATCACGGGCTAGTAATTATATTCTATTGAAATTGAGTAGAGATGGTGTTTTCCATATAAAAACTCTCAGTGCTTAGTCATTGGTAAGCGAAACTGAATGACAGTAATTAAAGACTCACAGATTGTACTTCTTGTACTTCCGATTTAAGTCAGATGTCAATGTCTAAAGATGTGTTCACACTAGGGGTCTAATCTGAAATGAATTCAGAATAAAGTCTTATTCCGGACTTTGGCGTCATACTCCATTCGATAAAAACCGAACTGAATCTGAATTAACGAATCCTTCTAAGTAATTATTCCGAATCTGGCTATTCGCAGTCTGTATTTGAGTGTAACACGCTTGATTTAGAGTCCTGTAACGGCTGTCGGTGTTGCGGGTGGAGGGCCTGACAAGGACAACTGTCTAGTCGTTCGGATGGTACGAAAGACAGAGTTCCCGTGTACACATTATTGACGTGGACGTAAAATAATCCCTTGATAGTTGGAATACTATAAAAGCGTAGGCCGTAGCGCTGCTGTCCTGTGAAAATAGTCCATGACCGTCTTTATAAGCCCAGTCGGACCAGAACAGTAGAAAGTTTAACCCCATTTCATTACATTTCAATTTTGAAATATATCTTCGCTAGTACAGAGAGGCAAGAGTGAAATACATACATGTACATACGTGTTCATGCATAGCAAACGCTACCAAAAGAGTAATCATCCTCATTCGCATTTAATTTTGGTGCCAACGAAATCGCGCCCGTCGCTACATGGCAAGGTGTCGCAGATGTAAGACCCGGCGTCGCTGATGTAGCGTTGCTTGCCTCTGGAAATTAAACATAAGCAGCATAAGATCACCAATACGAATATCTGGCACATCCATCTTGGATTTGAATGACCTTCACTGCGCATTCAGAGGGGCGCTTTTCTGAATTAAATCCGAAAAAAATGTAATGTGACGCATCGCTTTTAATCCGGAAAAAACCAATTCGAATTCCGGAGGCCGGGAATTCGCATTTAATGCGCACGCAGTGTGAACGCAGCTTAATTAAATGTAACCTGAAATCATTTGCTATTTTGACGAAGGCTGGTGTAAGAATAAAAAAAAATACCGAATATCAAAAGTCAAATATCAAGAGCTTATTCCTGAAACTCTGAAAAAGATATTTTTTATCGCAGGATATATAACTAAATGTATTAAGACATTTTTGTAGGGGAACAACCAAGTAAGACCATGTTCTTAATCAAAACACAAGAACACACCCTGACAAGACCATCTGGGAATTTGATAAAGTTTTTTCATAGTTTCCTATTCTTAATCCCAATTCTAAGATAATGTAAGTCAGTGATGTAGGGCAGAAGGCCGGACAGGGATGGTTGTCTTAGTTGTTCGACACCGAGGTCCCGTGTACACACTGGGGTTCCCGTAAAAGATCCCTATTAATCTGTTTAATTTTTATGTATATTTACAGTTATAAGTATACTTAAAATATCACATAGTTTGTTGACTTACATTTAAAACGATGTAAGTACATATGATATTACATCAACCTAATGTAGAAATACGACCATGTCAGTGTACATTATGTAAGCTGTATATTTACAGAGATGCCATTTGAATTATTTTTTTTAAAGCAAATTGTAAATAAACTGCCAAATAGTGGCCACATAGGTCATTCCCTCTTTGGCCATGTGTAACTTTTTAAGTGTTTGCCAGGCGATTCTACGACTATTAAACCGAGTGGGCACAAACCCATTCTCTTTAAAACAAAGTTACTTTTTACCTTTAAAATTGTATTTTCACCGTAAAATGACTGACAGAAAGTTGTCAGTAAAATCACTGTATTATAACTAAACTTGTAAATTTAAACCTAGGCGTAAATTTAGATTTACAAACACCACGTAAATTTACAGTGAGTGTAAAATAACTTTGAGGTAAATTTACAACCACGGTGTAAATATACAGTAAGTGTAAGATAGCTTTGGGTTAACTTTACAAGCACAGTGTAAATTTAAATCCAAGTAATTGTAAATTGACATGCTGTTTGTAAATCTAAACTACCGCTTAGTGTAAATTTACAAGTCAGTGTTAAAATACAGTCATTTTACTGGCAAATTTCTCCCAGTCAATTTACAGTAAAAATACACAACAATTATTTACAGTGTATATGAATGAATGAATGAAACGGGGTTAAACGTCCTACTGTTATGCACTTAACCTGAGCTAATTGAAGACGGGCATACGCCATACAGTGTGCTATGAGGGAAATTTTGCCCGGGCAGCGGCGCTACGGCTTACTCTTATATCGAATTCCAACTGCCAGGGGATTTTTTACGTGCACTACAATGTGTACACGGGACCTCGGGTTTTCGTCCCATCCGAACGTGATCCCTACAGTGTATATAGAGTTTGAAGCATTTGAAAAAAAAAGATGGGAGTCAGATATGGATATCCCCCTGATTTAAAATTAATTTGTGTACTTTACAGGCGAAGATATTTCTAATCGATTGAGGTGAGGCCGAATGGTTAACGCAAGCTCAATGGGCTGCAGAAGATATCGAGGGTTTAGAGCACACTTGTGATAAGTCAAAATGTCTGATTTTGAGAAAATTGCAATTTAAACTTTTGATTCACTACCAATACTGCATTAATTAATATATTTTATTGATATTTTCATACATTTTGAAATGAGCGACGGTATTGATTTATATGCCAATTGAAAGAGAATTACAAGCACATCCTTTTAATACAATAAGAAAAAGGGATTTTTGACCTATAACAATTATGTTCTAAACCCTCGATATGTCACTAAGTCAAGTGGTGGGCTTTTGATTCCCCGGTTGTAACGTGACAAGGAGTAATTGAATAAAAATTTAACCATGTTAATCTCGAAATGACCTAGTGGACGTCGTTGACCCTCCCCCTCTCTCTCTCTCACTCTCTCTCTCTCTCTCTCACACACACTCTCTCTCTCTTTAAACGTTGCTTAGACACAATTGTTTACGCAATATCCTAGTACCACCACAACAAAATGTTGGATAGCATGCATGGCATCCACTGATTAAGCTAATGGTGTTAAATAAGCAAATAAGTATCCGATGAATTTAGTAGAGTTGTGCGTGCTCTGAATTCAACCATTTTATAGAGTTTTAAATTAGCTATAATAAGTAAGTAGAAAATCCCATCAAGCTCTTATTGAAAAAGTAAAGGATGTCACTTATTATCAATACGTGCCTGAATAGAGCCATCGAATTAACATAGATTGGTAGGCTACTACTCACTCTCGTCAGACACTGCCAGTCGTATCAAATTTGACAATATGACAGAGTCATGTACAACGCCCCCGCCCTCCCCATTCCACATTTACTGATGCTATTCAACATCCTGATAAGTCCCATGTACAAATTTCTGTTGAAACCACAACCGCATGCCAGAGGTGACCGGCCAGCTAGAGGTCGAAGCGCGGCATTCTAGAACACTAGGCCATCCAGGCACATTTTATTACCCTACTGCTTTTTGGGGGTTTACATTGCATTTGTTGTAATCCGTCCTATTACGAAAGCCCAATTCTTCGATGAGAAATATTGAGCTAATGATCAAACTATAATCGCGTTGGATAAGACTTTTTGCGACCGAATTTATGCCAATCGTTTGGGAGAAAGGGAAATGTGGGTTCAACGTCCACTCGACACAAACTAGTTCATTTCCGGACTAACATATGGTTTAATTTTATTTGAATAATTCGCTTGTGCGTAGGGGTCTTTAATAGCGGGAGGAAACCGGAAGACCCGGAAAAAACCCACGAGGTTGGACAGGCGACCCTACTCCCTGTCACGTACAACCGGATATTCGAAACCACGCCAGTTGACTCAATGACAGGCTTTATGATACAGCACGCGCGTGCTTACCATTCGACCGTCCAACCGTTGGGAACTGTGAGCTATTTTGGGGGAATTTTGATCAATGTAAGCTACTTTATCATAGATCCCCCCTAATGGTTAGTAGATTTTCACGCCGAACTAACGTCCATAACAATTTCGTATACTTCACTTCACAAGTTATTCGTATTCCACTGAGGTAATAGTGCAAATTAGCTCCGCTCTATTTTAACTGACATACGTCTAAACGCCATAAAAAAAACCAAGTGGTTAATTCCCTGAGGCTGCTCTGTCTCGGTACCGTCCAAATTACCTTTGACTTCAGATTGTTTACCAACATACAAATCAAACGAGTAACAGACGGAAAACAATTCCTGTTGTTCAAAATGAAATATGATCAGGCTATATCCGGATAAAATGGATTAAGACCAGTAATTAACATTGACTTGATTGACAATGAGAGTCTCAAGTTCTCTGATAAAAATGTTAACTTGGTTGACAATTTCGATTTTATTTCTATGCCCATTCAAAAAAATCTATACAGCCTCTGGGATGTCATTTTCGTAGTAAATTTCTTTACAACATGTCAGTTTACTTGCCGACCTTTTCGCCGAAAAATCATGAATATTCATCAACACGTCAACACCTGTCAGAAAATGAAAATGTAATCACTCTTCTTCGATACTATACCCAAGAGTCAACAAAACTTGCCGTGGAACAGAAGGGAAAGGGAACCAAGAATTACTATAACTAGATTGAAGCAATTACTAGATATAATGAATATTTTCCCTGTGATCAGTCTGGAATATTGAAAACAAAACGTAACGAAACTTGCACATCAGATTTTCTACAGACCCTATGTCCTTATATAAGACTACATTGTACTTCGTTTCGTATACTCTCACGCCTTAACCATGTTTTCATAACGACGGTACTTTTTCTCGGGTGTACCGCTCAAATATGAAGGAAATAATATCGTTGGGTTTGTAACAATTACTGAAGTACCCGGTTATTAGTTTCAAGCTCACGGTCCCAATTAATTTAAAGTCTAATGTTTCCAATCAAATGACTAGCTTTACATAAACCAGTATTTTGTATAGTCTTTATTATAAATCAAGTTTCACGGTAAATCTTCTTTCCGTAGCGTCCTCAGTCAATAAAATAAAACCAAGTACGAACAATCCAAACCATTAGACAGAATTCGAAGTCCTAAAAAAACGGTATAGGCAAAATAGTGTAATCTGGCAAAATAGTGTAATCTGGCAAAATAGTGTAATCTGGCAAATAGTGTAAGCAGCATTTGGACTGTTCACCGTGTACAAAATGCACGACAAACAGTGGTAACAGGTGCGTGTTTTATTCACATTTGATAAATTGCATGACTTTACTGAGTCGAGAATCAGAATTAATCATCTAATTCCCAGCTTGACACGATATAATGTTATATGGCAAATGTAATCGGCTAACATCCAATTTGCGCACAATCTAAAAACATTACCGATAGCTAAGCCAATTTTATGTCTTATTTACAGGAATAAGTGACAATGTTTAAGTACAAAGAGGTGCAATTTTTATACGCCCACATTTTCACGTTGACGTATAGGTCGTCGACCCTTTCCCTACAGAACACAATTTTTATCCGATTCCCAACCATCTCGAGTCCTTTCGATATCGGCATGTATCGGGTCGTATATTGTCACAATTTTCATTCAATATTGACAAAACTTCAAATGTATGCTTAGAATCAAATGTATGTTTCCTTTCGAATTCGCGCATATCAGACGGTACCTCCGTGGATTATGGCCCTTGATTTTACGAAAAATTATGTTTTTTGGCTTGTGGATTCTATAGAGGTTACAATTTTTATCCGATTTTAAAAATCGTTTAAATATATCACCATTCCAACATAATGAAGGTTGAATCGAAACGGAACTGTCCGACACAGTGGCCACTCTTTATACACAAACTGTACATGTAAAATTATGTAATACCCGGTACGAAGTTTGTAGACCGATTTTGATGAAATTTATTTTGATATCGAATAATCTCAGCCTCTTGTTTTAGCTTGTTCTCTATCCATCTTTTGCAAAATATGGGCATATCTTGCTGGACAACCGTTGGTTTTAAAAGAAATACAGGTTTATTTCTAACTTTGCAGTGGCGTCATTCAAATTATGCAATGGGTCTATGTAGCTCTTACATAATGCTTGTTAAGTGATAATTCCAGATTTAGAAAAAAAGTAATTTTGATTACCCACTTCGGTTGGATAATTTCTGATCTTGTCACTGTAATTTTGTAGTGTTTGGAGCCCTCTCTGATACCGTAAATCTCATATCGTGACTTAAAGGACAATATTGGTGTCAGTCATTATCCCATGTGATAAAACTGGTTAAACACAGATGGCACTGACTGATCTACATGTATACTGACTGAAGTGAAGAGGGATAACAGATATATGGGCGAATTTCTGCTCACTAATAATTCCCTCCACGACTAAAAGTTGTCATGCGAGGCTGTGAGAGGATATTTTTTTTTCAAAAGTAATAACTGAATGTCACTTGATAATGGAAAACGAGAAACATATCTTAAAGGGACAATAACACTCTTGCTGGCTTGACAGGTCCAGAAAAAAATAGCCTTATTTTAACCACTAGATGTGTAAGTCATCTACCTGTTGTATAAATTATCCATTACAACCTATCTTACTTGTCCAGAGGGTTCGAAAATATCTTTAAATCCAAGTTACATTTGAAAGTGTTTACGTAAAGCTTTTCAAACCATGTTACGACATACAGTTGAATTTTTCCAATTTTTAAACTAAGGTGTGTTAAGGTGAAACTTGTATCACTTATTAATTGGAATATTGTAAAATAGTACAATTTGTTGAACACAATAAAGATTGGGACATATTATTCAGTTACAACAAGAGTGGTATTGGGGCTTAAATAAAAGATGATAATGTACGGCCTTTTTTCTATTTTCTCGTTTTCTCTTATCTTCTGGCAGTCAATTATGTTTTTAATTGTCAGATATCCTCCAATACTCTTATATATTATACGGTGTCCTTTTAGTGTCATGCGTTGATTTATACAATTTTCTTGAAATTTACCTCATTATATGAGCAATCGCAGTGAAACAGTGATAGTGATAAATTTTAAAAAAACATGAAAAAACCATTTCAACACCACGGAGAAAAGGTTTACACCGTAAACGGGGAAAAGGTTTACACCGCGGACAGATTGTAACACAGGGTCAACTTATCCTAGTATGCAAGGATCCCACTATCACGATTCATCATGGTGATCGGGATCCTATCACGTCTTTATATACTGTGGTCAGTCGTATCAATCGTATTGATCGTATAGATCGAAACGTATCTACTAGTAGTAGTAAAAGATCATAGTCTCAATAGGGAAAATCGCACAACAGTAGGGACCTAAATACCCGAAATACCCTGTATATTTTTTTTTTATAAATTTACAGTTCTGTCAATTGGGCAACTTTTTGGGCCGGCGGAAGCAATTCTTGATTGGGGGAGCTTCCATATTAAGTCCCTATAGGCGAGGGTCCAGGGACCGCAACAACCTGAAGAAAATTATTGGGGGGGGGGGGGGTTTTAGCCGGGCCTTGGCTAAAATATACAAAAATACACACGTTATTTCATAACCGAGTCGAGCATGCTCTTTCACCGAGGTGGGAAGTATTTTCTAAGTTATGCCGTACGATTAATAAACAATTTTGATAGTTTAGGATTATCTCAAAAATGAGTCACCGCTTCTCGATCATTTTTATATTTATATTCATGTGCCGGCTGTAGTGTCATGGCAATATTATTCCCGATTAAATCACGTTTTTGTTTATTCGACAGACACTGATAGCGACAAAACCATGATTAGAATTTACTTCAACCCTCTTGTACGAAATGACCTATTCCGATGAGTCCTACTTGGATAATTACGAGGTAAATGTTTGCCAGTTCAATTTTTAAGAGATAACATTTGTATTCCTTCGCACCATTTAATTGTATAATGAATTATATTTAACCGGGGGTAATTTGAAACACACAGACAAGTTTAAAGGGACAATAACACTCTTGCTGGCTTGACAGGTCCAGAAAAATAATTAGCCTTATTCTAACTACAAGATGTTTAAGTGTCCTACCTGTTGTGTAAATTATCCATTACAACCTATCTTTCTTGTCCAGAGGGTTCGAAAATATGTTTAAATCCAAGTAGCATTTGAAAGTGTTTACGTAAAGCTTTTCAAACCATGTTACGGCATGTAGTTGAATTTTTTCAATTTTTAAAATTAGGTGTGTTAAGATGAAATTTGTATCATTTTTTAATTTAAATATTGTAAAATAGTACAAATTGTTGACCAGAAAAAAGATTGGAACATATTATTCAGTTACAACAAGAGTGGTATTGGGGCTTTAAAATAACCAAGTAAGTTGTTCATAATCTGAGCAATCCTTTTAACACTTAGGACGATTCAGACAGTAGTTATAGAGGAAACATTGCAGACATAATAATATATTATTAGTAGTAATTCTCAAATAAAACCTTTTAAAATGACACAAAACGTATATGTGATATGTAATATAATTAAGTAACACGATAAATTTTTTTTATAATAGTTCTGCTGTCGCTAGGTGTCTGTAAATAAAATCGACGAATGACCACATCTGTCTGGTAAACAATATTCCGTCATAGTTGTCAATGTTGTGTATTTCCTTCCCACTCAGATCCAATAAACTCAGTGTGATCAATCAATCGCCAGGACCAGCCTTTAAACTAGCACCTTGGGGAGAGGGGCATATTGAAGTTGGTTTTTTTCAGCCGCTCAGGCGAGAGACTGTGAACAGACTTTATTAATATTATTGTCTATGGTTGGACCTATATTTTTATTCTGCTATATACACACATAATATTAACACTGTTTCCTCGAATTTGGTATTAATAGAATACAACGTGAAGTGGAGATAGTGATGTACAAAGACAAAGGATAGGCTTCCATAGTCCATAATCTTGCTGGTGTGGTACAGAATTAAATATTCATAAAAGTGACTCTCTTATACTGGTGACAAAATGCGCCAAATCGCGTCAAACATTTTGCATGGAACCCTCACAAAGGTTCACTTTAAATTATTTTCTAGACTGTAACAGAGGGTTGAAGTTATTGAGTCTTGACGTCAAAAAGGAGTTTATACGAGTTTTTGTTGCATCTCTTGATGAAGGGTGTCGTATTTTACCAATATTGCGAATATTAAAATAACAAACTTTAGATGTGATTAACTTGTGCTTCCATTTTCATAAAATTATCAAACATCGCACCAATATTTCGACTAAAAGCAGCAGGGTTAATCTCACTATCGACTTTTTAAATCCTAAAAGAAGAAATTCTGTTTTGACGTCGTTTAATTTAAGAAAATGCCTAGGCATCCATAGTCTTAATTCACTAATACAGTCTTCAAGTTGTTGCTTAAATAAGTTTAAAAATGGATATTTGAGGTTAAAAGAAATATATAACTGAGTATCATCAGTATATAAGTGAAATTTAAGGTTATATTTATCAACAATATTGCTAATAGGTGATGGGTATAATATAAAAAGTATCGGTCCTAACACTGATTCTTGTGGAACAACAAAAGATAAAACATTTTCTTTTGATAATTTGCCAGTTTCAATGTACCTTTCTGTATACCAAATCTAAAACGTAATCTATGAAGAAGAATAGAATGCTCAACGGTGTTAAATTATTAATAAGTGCCCAGATGCGCTTTACAATAAAATAAATATATAATTAATAAACATAAATAAATATATAAATAAATAAATAAGTTAAAATAAATAAATAAATGGTAAAAATCAAATCATTTAAAAGCATTTAAAAGGAAAGTTAAGAAGTGTAAAAAAGGCAATTTCAAAAAGACGTGGTTTGAGTTTTGATTTAACAACAGTTAAAGAATTAGAACATCGTAATTGATGGGACAGCTTGTTCCATAGTTTAGGTGTTTTAAATAAAAAGGTTATTCTCCGTAGGAAACTTGTTTTGCACTACGTTCAATAAGTAAGAACTTGTCTGTACTGAAACAGGGCTGTCTTATAGGTTTATAAAATTGGTGGAGATAGGATAAATATTTTGGTGCTATTTCGTTTATGCATTTAAAAGTTAAAAGTAAAATTTTAATGTCAATACGATAGGGCACGGGTAACCAGTGGAGTTTTACTAGTATTTCTGTAATATAACAGTAGCGAGGTGCACATTGAATGAATTTTGTAGCGACTGAAGTGGGTTATAAAGACTGAAGTTGGTTATAAAGGTTACTGTGGAACACCAGTCAGTAGGTAGTTGAAAGTATCGAGTATAGCAGTGACAAGGTCTTGATTGTATATCATCAGGCAGATAGTTCCTAATTTTACTTATGTTGCGAAGGCGATAATGACATATTTTACATATGTGTTTAATTTGTGATTCCATAGACATGTGACTGTCAAATATAGCTCAGAATTTTCGAGCTGAAGCAGAGGTGAAGATTGTGGTTATGTATCAAGTCTTTTCGTCGTTTAACTTGAGAAAATTTTGTCTTTATCCATTGTGTCATCTCGTCGATACAGAGTTTAACATTGCACTTACTAGCTTTGAAGCTATCGGGGTCGACGGGTCTAAAACTCACATAGAGTTGGTTTTTATCTGCGTAGAGGTGGAATGAAAGACCATATTTCTTGACGATGGAACCTAGGGGAGATGTGTGAAGACTAAACAACACCGGTCCAAGCACATAGCCCTGTGGAACACCGATTTCTAGATCCTTTGTCGAGGAACAGGCATCTCTTACACTGACGGTCTGATTTCGGCCGGTTGGGTATGATTGTAAGAATTTCAGCCCGTTACCGAAAATGTTAAAATTAGTTTTAAGTCGTTATAGAAACATCGTGTGATCCTCGGTGTCAAACGCAGCTGACAGATCCAGTAATGTTAGTAGCACAGACTGGTGGTCATCAATTGAAAGGCATTGATGACGCCATCTATATGAGGTGTGCACGGCACTAGGTAGAGACGTGTTCGAAATGATAAATTTGATATCTAAAGTGTACATTTCCACTACACTTCAATGGCCAGACTTCAAATTTACAAAGAAAAAAAGAAGGCTGATATCATTGTGTACTCTCAGAAGAGCCGTCTCGGTACTGTGGTGTTTGCTATGCGCACTCTGGAAGTTCTCAAATAGATTGTTTCCCAAAACATTATCAAAATTCTCAAATTTTATTATTCGGAACTGAAGACAAAAACAATTCTGAAGTAATTTTTTCGGCCGTACATAGCTTTCTTGACATTTCCGAACGATTTTAAAATATCTGTATGAAAATGTATGAACTATAAACATCCTGATTGTGGTTTGTAAATATTGTGTATATAGTGTAAATAGCCATCTTATAATTTAATTGTTCCTCCACTTTACCTTACTTTACTCCACTTTTCAATATATATTTATGTTTGTACTTTTATGGAGAGGGGGTCTATAGGCTTCTGTCTATTCTCAAATCCAGTTTCTTTGAATAAATATGGTTTAGAAAAAAAAAATAGATTGTTGTTACTAATGTGATCAGATAGATCCAATAAAAGCAAAACACATTTACAAAATGATCTGCTCACGCCCGAACCAGTTTTCAATCGCACGAAAAAAAACCAACCCGCAATCGCTGTTCCGAATAGAAATGCAGAACGATACATTGCGAAAACTCCAAAGAAAGGTTAATACTAATAGGGGCGGTTCTGATGTACTTAAGGTATGTTTAAAAAAAACTGACCATAAAGGGGAGGGGACAACCCATGCCTACCTCATTTGTGTACGTGCCCTAATACCATCTTATTGAATATACCACTGCTGTTAGAAGATCGACGAAAACCCACTGATCAATCACTGTGGCATTACACTATTAAAGCCCCAATACCACTCTTGTCGTAACTGAATAATATGTCCCAATCTTAATTCTGGTCAACAGTTTGTACTATTCTACAATATTTCAATTAATAATAATACAAATTTCATCTTAACACACCTAATTTTAAAAATTGGAAAAATTCAACTTCATGCTGTAACATGGTTTGAAAAGCTTTACGTAAACACTTTCAAAAGCAACTTGGATTTAAACATACTTTCGAACCCTCTGGACAAGTCTGATAGGTTGTAGTAGTTAAAATAAGGCTAATTATTTTGTCTGGACCTGTCAAGCCAGCAAGAGTGTTATTGTCCCTTTAAAACAATGACAATTCTGTTGTGTTTTATATTTATTTAGATTTTTTTCAGTGTTAGATGCCAAACATGTCATTGTTAGTTTACTATTGCCATGACAACCATATACCATAAATGGGATGTTAACGAATATATGATATCCAATATCTAATTGTCATTGTAAATTTTCCCCGTGGGAGTCGTTAATCTTTAGACTGATTTCATTAATTTTGCGCTGCTCATTTGTGAGTAAATAGGTTCAGTGGTGACAGTTATTAACTTTATTGATACTATTCTCACTTGCTTGTAATTACGTTCTATTGAAATCGGATGGACGGGTCCAAAACTGTTACTTTTCTGTCCATCGATTTAATTGAATTTGTTTTGGCAGGATGGAAATCTCTTCCTGATATTTAGGCCAAGATTTTTATTGAGAAAAACAGTGCTGCGATATACCAGATTTGGAGTTACTATTTGGAATCTTTCGAAACTCATTGTATAGCCTAATCAGATCACTGTAATTCAATTTTTTTTATTTTGATCTAGATCAAGGAGATTTAGCTATCTTGTTTTAATCAGATAATTATCTAAGAATAAATCCAATTTGTTATCCTATGTGAAGCAAAGCCAAGTAAAACGACATTTTGAACAATACAAACGAAACAAAATGGGTTTTGTGTTTTAATCAGATTGGGATACACGGAAATAAGAAATTATGTCGGCCATGAAAGGAATGTGTGTTGTAAATTGAAGACGAACATGGCTTCTCTTTGCGGCAAACACTTTTATCAGACTCACTTTCATATTAGTTAAAAATAATTAACATTACAAAAACAAAAACAAATCTATTTTTAACATCTAACAAAGGTGTAGAATTGTAAAAGTATGATTGGATTTCCCGTAACGCCGTTTTCGCGGTTACGTTTGCTTTATTTTCGATTTTTCTCGTAGGAAAGTAATTGTCTACCAATCAGACAGTGAGCTGCTTGTTCTCCGGTGAAATGAACCAGGCGATTGATTGTCGACTTGAACTTTATTAAATAATTTGAAGACTTGTGTCCCGTTAAAATGGAACGTTAATAATGTCTGATGAACATCAGTTCTGTCTTGTATGTCTACTGTCCACAAATAATTAACATTTTAACCTCTAATTGTGCTCAGAGAACGCGTCAACCAGACATTAAAAACCAATTTACCACCGAAGGCTCAGATCGATGCTCAATCTCCAGTCACACTCCATCACAGCTAGATTACAATTATTATCGGTGTAAGATCTTTGGCCAGGGGTCGCTGATAGAATTTCGCGACTAACGGACGACTAACGCTGAATGGGATACATGATAATATAATCAAATACAAAAAGCCATTACGAGACAGGATTTAAGAGGCTTCCTAGAAATTAAAACATATGAAATTAATCAGTGAACCCTAATAGTGTAGAGAAACCAGGTGCTGGATAATCTATCCCCGTACTACCTAGGGCTATATAGACCTGTCAAGATTATTGTGATAGCAACCAGGCCTACGGTTCACAAAGCATTCTCAGACTTAAAGATACATTATGGGAGATGAGATAACGAGTTGGCAGTTAAAAACTACATAATGTAAAGGCAATTTGCTGAAAATTTCAGTCAAATTGATCCACTATATATGAACCGTGAACCGTTCGAATGAAAGTTCCGCTTAGCTTCGATCACCATTACTGAAATCGGTAAGGCGAAACTAATAGTCTCGGTTGACCATTTATTTGTTTAATC
This sequence comes from Patella pellucida, assembly GCA_917208275.1. Lineage (NCBI taxonomy): Eukaryota > Metazoa > Mollusca > Gastropoda > Patellidae > Patella > Patella pellucida. The sequence continues at coordinate 7,007,374 of OU795037.1, forward strand.
ACGAAGGAAAGTTTTCTTGCAAATCGGACAACAATCCAACAAATATCGCAATCTGGCCTTACCATCGAGAGCTTATTATGCTCTGAATAAATTAGTTAATGTCTAATTTATAATTTCTATAACATTTGAAGCCTAAATTAAGACTTGCAATAATCAGATTTAGCTCTTGAATAATGTAACTTTAAATAAAGAATTTACTCAAACATGTTCGCCTTGTTGCAACTAAAATATCATCCTCGGTTACCCAGTGCATTCATTCCGTTCTACTCCACTATACCCTGGGTTAATAGGGCTTCCACGATTTCAAATTGCTAGAATGTAGCAATACTGTACGAGCCAATCAGAAAACAGTTTACAAACGAATCGTTTCGCCTTCGTTTTATAAGGGTAGATAACCATATCAATGTCAATTTACTGATTGATTTATGTAAGAATTGCATCTATTAATAATTTATTTATGTTCAATTTGTATTATCAAAATCTGTAGTATGTGTTGTTGATTTTAAATATGTATAACATCTATATGTTTCACTTTTGTTATCATTATTACTATTCGTTCTTGGTTTGAAATAATAATAATAATATGTCGTTTTGTTATGTTTATTATTAATGAACGTATACTCGTTAATTTAATTCCCAATAACTTATCTACGATATCACGTGTACATAAAATTCGTGGCACGAAAACACAATTCTCAATATAACTAATGACACTACATGATTAAATGAACGTTTGGTCTTCAATAATAAAACATATAATAACGCTTTTAGAAAAGGCCAACTCCCAACACTGTCAGAAGAGAGTAACTTCCCTTTGGGCAATTTCCTTTTCAAATAACAGGTTATAGGATTGGTCGTTAAAAATAACACAAGCATCGATAGTGGATAACTTGAAAACGTGTCTCCCCCATAGATTAACCCAGGGTATAGTGGAGTAGAACGGAATGAGTACCGTACACTGGGTAACCGAGGATGCTAAAATATAGGCCTTTTTGAAATATTTGTTGTTTTAATGTATCAAATACATCAATAAGAAACTATGTGCAAAGTTGTGTGTTTCTGGATCAAATATGTTCGCCTTGTTTCAACTAAAATATAGGCCCTTTTAAAATATTTGTTGTTTTAATGTATCAGATACATCAATAAGAAACTATGTGCAAAGTTGTGTGTTTCTGGATCAAAGATACTTCTAATAAACAGTGATTGAAAGTTGAGTAAATTCTCAACTTAAGTCTTAGAATGCTTTGTGAACTTGGGGCCTGATTAAAATACCGATCTATATTTCGTTATGTTTTTTATACTTTCGATGGCCTACACTTCAGTAAGATCTGACAAGTTATAGTAGGAGTTTACGTCTAAGGTAAAAAAAGGTTTTTAGACCCTATGAGGCAAGACATTCATTAATCAATCAGCGTTAACGTTTCTAGGGGTTTACCCATAGTTCCGCGCAAAGAACGCCAAAAAGATCGTTTCATTGGCTAATTCCTCACACCAACAAGAACGCCTTTTATATTAACAACTCTTCTAGATCCTAGTGTAGTAAAGACAAGTAAAATGAAATTTTGAATTATAATAGACGAAACGGAATAGTGAATACAATGTTGCAATGCATATTATTATGTGTATTATGGTCAGTATTTCATTATAAGTCAGTTTTAGGTAGGTCAAAGGTTGAGATGAAGTAGTGCCAGGGGCGCCGGAACGGCGCGAGTGCCAGGGTACCAAGAGATAAGGGGGCGTTGGTTCCTTTAGAAAATTTTGAAATTGGTCAATTCCGAGAACGCTGTAGGGAGCCTCTAGCATTCCAAATTCCAACATAAAACCCTTTAAAAGACATGATAATAAAAGCAATTACATATCCATCATTTAAAAATGAATAGACTAGTAAAAAGGTTGAAAACTTTCATCATTAAAATTTTTTGAAATTTGTCAATTCCGAGACCGCTGTAGGGCGCCTCTAACATTCCAAATTCCAACATAAAACCCTTTAAAAGACATGATAATGAGAGCAATTACATATCTATCATTTAAAAATGAATAGACTAGTAAAAAGGTTGAAAACTGTCATCATAAGGGCATGGGTATACATGTATAACCCAGAAAAGGGCAGGGCACCATTTGTATACCCGGGTTCCGGCGCCCCTGAGTAGTGCAGTCTTCGTGTAAAAAAAATTGTAGAGTGACATTTCAATGTCAAACACAAAATCACGGTGATTTTTTTTGTAAAAAAATATTTGTGCATGTTTGATGGCCCAGAGCAAATTCAAAGTAAGCAACATCCTATCATAAAGCTTATATTAAAAAAAGGGTAATATTTGCAATTACTGTCAAATTTTATTTCTATGGAACGCATCAGTCCCGAGCCTTTTTCTCCAAATATGTGTGACTTGCGAATTGATTAATATGTCTGAATATATCCTTTCTATAGATGATAAAGAGATTTTAAATTACAACTGGTCTGTGAAAATCTCGCCCCCAGAGCACATGTGTTACATATATTCTTATGATGTAATAAATCAAGAAATTGTATTCTAGATTTTCATTGGGCGGTTGGAATTAAGCTATACATTTGTATTCCAAGTAAAAATTGTTTACGCCTTTAGTTGAATGAATTAATGAAATGAAATGAGGTTTTACGTCCTACGCTTCTGCACCTAATCTTGGCTAATTGAAAACGGGCAGCAACTGAATTCCAACTGCTAAGGGATCTTTTACGTGTACACTAATGTGTACACGGGACGTCGGTTTTTCGTCCAATCCGAACGACTAGGCAGCTGTCCTTGTCAGGCCCTCCGTCTGCATCACTGACAAGGGGAAACCACGCCAGAAAAATCGAGATGAACTTTCTCGGCCAATGCAGGGATCAAACACCCAACCTCCAGACTAGCGAACCAGCACCTTATCCACTTAGCCACGTGATCCATTTTAGTTGAATGAATCTAACTATCTATTATTGCTTCAAATTGTTGTGAAATATAGTTTTCTTTGTCTGAATTGTCTGTTTCAAGAATTTAAACTTTTTTTTGTATTTTTCGTATTGGAAACAATTTACCCCTTTACCGCCCGTCGGGGCGTTTAAGTCCCAACCCCACCCGCTTCAGGAAATTTTGTAAAAACCAAAAAATAGTTTTGTGGATACCCTAACCAAACCCCAATCACCTATAAAATATCATAAAACAAAAAATTATTTTAATACATAACCCCACTGTGGCCCGAAAGGGTTAATCATATTGTTGTGATATCGATATATTCAGAATTCCAAGAACGATAAAGCAGGAAGTTGACGATCTCTGAAATCTGACAAAGGTGTAACTTTAACACCCAGGCATCGATATTTCCGAGCACATGCGCACGGCGTGCGCTGCCACATTTGCTTTTAAAAAAAATTGCAGGCACATTTTAACAAAATTATTAATTTCACGTAAATCATGCTAATAAATTTCTTCTGCTGAGTCCAACCCAAGAATCATACTATATCAGGTCGAAGAAAGCCGCCCAATAAACCCCTCGACTTCGGCCTTCCCTTACTCTGTACACAAACCCAGCGCTCGAAATTTATCATCCACGGCTAAAGGCAAAGCCATGCGGTAAGTAATAGCCCATGTCTGCCATAGCATTATTTTTTTTGTGTGCCGTAGTAGACCCTATCATCCCAAATTAGTTTAAAGAAAGAAGTATCCGTATATTGTTTATTTCTATTTAGAAGTTTTGCAGGTCAATTCATTTCACGGTCACCAAGACCAATTTACGGCACTTCAATGTTAAGGGTTTGGACGTCGTAAATGGTGCTTAATTATGAGTCTGAATTCAAAATGTATTTTTGAGTGGCACTAATGATTGTAAGATTTGATTTGTTAAAGGGACAATAACACTCTTGTTGGCTTGACAGGTCCAGGAAAAAAAATAGCCTTATTCTAACTACAGGATGTTTAAGTGTCCTACATGTTGTGTTAATTATCCATTACAACCTATCTTACTTAATTGTCTAGAGGGTTCGAAAATATGTTTAAATCCAAGTTGCATTTAAAAGTGTTTACGTAAAGCTTTTCAAACCATGTTACGGCATGCATAGTTGAATTTTTCCATTTTTGTTTTAAATTAGGTGTGTTTAGATGAAATTTGTATCATTTATTAATTGGAATAGTAAAATAGTACAATTTGTTGACCAGATTAAAGGTTGGGACATATTATTCAGTTACAACAAGAGTGGTATTGGGGCTATAAAAGAACTTTGATATTTATGGACGGGTTTCTTTTAGTATTTCAGAACATGTATGTGATCGTTAATCACAATTATGTTTTAAATAACATTTTTGTCGAATTTGATTCGTTCCATTTAAAATTATAAAAGGAACTCACATGTTTGTCACTTTTTCCTCTTTTCGTATTTAAGCACTGTGCTTAACTTCAGAAGAAATGTTTCATCACTGACATGGTCAATTTCTAAATAAAACCCAGTGCTTAAATACGAGAATTCCCAATATTGGTTACAGTTCGTCGTACAGTTTGGACCCGTAGCTTTGGGGTCAAGGATATTGAAAATAATTATGGCACTGCAGGGACTACGGAAGATGGATTGTCGTCAAATGTAGCGAGTAAAATAGTCTCGTTGAGTGAATCTAATGTAGTGTGGCAAGGCTCATTACACGCTAATTTATACAGACAACCCTTCTTGTATACAAATGGAGCGAGAAAAGTAGTCTTCTCGTTGAGTTAATGTAATGTAGTGTGACATCCTTGTATACAAAGGCTCTCTCGGTCATTGCCCGGAGGGCCTGACAAGGACAGCTGTATAGTCGTACGGATGGGAAGACAAACCCAGGTCCCGTGTACACATTAACGGAAATGATCCCTCGACAGTTGAAATTTGATATAAGGGTAGTCCGTAGCGTCGCTGTCCGGGCAAAATTTCCCCCGTAGTACATCTGTTTGGCTTATGCGCGTCTTCATTAGCCAGTTCGGAGCAGAACAGTAGGACGTTAAACCCTCCGTGTTTCGAGATAATAGATGGTCTTATATAGTTCCAAGTATCAAAGCCGAACGCGAATCACGTTCGCCAAAAGTAAGCAAAATTGACAACATGTTTTATCAAAACAACGATTGATTTTTGTTATTTATAACATTTCTGCAACATACAACTACAATTAAGCAGACCCCCTACACGGGTACAAATCCCTTCTTTTTTAATCAAAGCGATAGTAGATTGCTTTTTTCGACATTGTAAATTAACGTCGTTAACACGTAAAGGCAGGGCATCGAGTGCAATAGCCAATAGAAGTACTAGCCTGGCCAGGGTTGAGCAGGAGAAATAATCCGTCATTTTGAACGTCAGAATCAATTTTGATAAAAAAAACCCAAACAACCAACGCTTGATTAACTTTATTGTCAATATTTGTTGACAGCCCCCCCCCCCCCTAGAAATAATCTTGCACCCCCTGACAAAAAGTTGTCGACCATATGGCCGGGGGAAGAGAATCATCCCGGGCCCCCCTATCAGCCGAGCTGTCCCCCTCCGCCAGCAAGCTTGCTGCAGGCCTGTTTGTTGATGAATGAATGTTGTTTTAGTAGGCCTATGTGTAATAAGTACTAATAGTATAAAATTAACTTATTTTTAAGATGGTTCATGCATTAATAAAGAAGTTGAGTTTGCCACCTGCAATCGTAGCTAAAAACAAGCTCATCGGTACATCTCAACGTTTTTTAGTAGCTAGTTAAACCCCATTTCATTTCAGCCATTGCTGCAGTGTTTTGATCATATATGCTCAATTCATCAGAACGCACGAGTACCGCCTTAGTGTACATTGTTACTAGTTCTTGCCAATTTCATGTGATGAGGTTTGCGTGGGATTGTGTTCAGGGGGATATCTTATCTTCTAATTACATGTAAAAATATCTTATAAAACACCCATTGACAGTAATTTCATTTCAGCCATTGCTGCAGTGTTTTGATATGCTCAATTCATCAGAACGCACGAGTACCGCCTTAGTGTACATTGTTACTATTTCTTGCCAATTTCATGTGATGAGGTTTGCGTGGGATTGTGTTCAGAGGGATATCTTATCTTCTAATTACATGTAAAACTATCTTATAAAACACCCATTGATAGTAATAGTTCTCTGAAAGTCTGGTCTACCAGCCGGAGGTGAGTAAAGCCAGGGATTATACTTGATGACCCTAGATTTTCTTGAAATTCTATTTAAATGATATTCGGCGATCCCTGGCGTTAGTCGGCCTCTATTTTCATGAAATTCTATCAGCGGCCCCTGGCCAAAGATCTTACACCGATAATAATTGTAACATAGCTGTAATGAATGAAACGTGACTGAAGATTGAGCACAGATCTAAGCCTTCGGTGGTAAATTGGTTTTTAATGTCTGGTTGACGCGTTCTCTGAGCACAATTAGAGGTTAAAATGTTAATTGTTTGTGGACAGTAGACATACAAGACAGAACTGATGTTCATCAGACGTTATTAACGTTCCATTTTAACGGGACACAAGTCTTAAAATTATTTAATAAAGTTCAAGTCGACAATCAATCTCCTGGTTCATTTCACCGGAGAACAAGCAGCTCTCTGTCTGATTGGTAGTAAATTACTCTCCTACAACTAAATTTGTAAATAAAGCAAACGTAACCTTGAAAACGGCGATACGGGAAATCCAACAGAACTTTTACAATTCTACATCTTTGTTAGATGTTAAAAATAAATTTGTTTTTGTTTTTGAGAGTTAATTATTTCAACTGATAATATGAAAGTGACGAGCCTGACAAATATATTTGCCGTAAAGAGGAGCCAGACAAAGAAGAGGGTTACGAAGAGCGTACGAAGGCTGACAAAGCAGTTGTCCGTCAGGGACGTATACATGTCGATTTTAAATGAGACCGACTGATGCACAGCAGCACATACCCTTAATACTAGTGATGCAGAACCGGGCACCGCAAGTAAGCAATGTCTAGGGGTCACTGGTGCATGCTCCCCTGAAGAAACTTTTGAATATAAAGTCTCGGAAAAGTCAACTCCTAGACTTTGGGGAACGATTTTGCAGATTTGGAGTCTCCTCTAAAAGGTCATTTCCCGGACATTGGGGGACGATTTTGCAGAATTCTGATGGTCAGAAAACGCTTATAACATGAGTTGGCTATTACGCATGGGAATTCATGTTATTTATTACGAATTTTGCAAGAACTGCGAAACTATGAAAACTAACGAAAGGGATAATAATTACATCATTTACATGGATACGCGAATAGTGTAAATACATGGTATATCAAGGTTATGGACCCTGTAAAGGTCACAATGCTAATCCGATTTTGATGAACTTGAAATGCCTATGTATAACCCAAATATTTTGGGTCCTTGCGTATTTGTGCATATAGAATTGTAATTTCATGAATTATGGCCTTTGATTTTAGGAAAGATAACTTTCGTTTTAGCTTGTTTTCTATCCATTTCTCGAAAATATGGGCGTATCCTGCCTGGCAGTCGCTGGCTTTATTATATATTTTCTAGTTTGGTGTGGTGTATGCATACGATTAGAGGGTCAGATTACTGTGGACCGACGAAGGAGTTAACCGTTTAAAGCGTGAGGACGCTGACAAATATCTTTGCTGTAGACAGCGTGAGAAGGGTGACAAAGGAGTTAATCGTAATAGGTCCCATACACGATCCAACATGTTTGATAAAACATGTTTGAAAGCTTGACGTTGCCCATACACATTCAAACTTGTTTGTCAAACATTAGTTAGTTCGTCAAACAGTCAAACATGTTGGATCGTGTATGGGCTTCATCAAACTTGTTTGTCCAACATATGAGGATGTTTTGAGTCGATCTTATCTACCCGGCTGCTTCTGAAAAAATAATGTTGGACAAACAAGTTTGATGAAGCCCATACACGATCCAACATGTTTGACTGTTTGACGAAAAATATCAACAGAAATCAGATCCATCAAACATTTGACGTCAAACATTTCTGGCCATCAAATTTACACTTACACGATCAAATATCCATCAAATATGTTTGATCAAAAATATTTGACCAAACATGTTGGATCGTGTATGGCGCCCTTAATAGGCCCCATATACGATCCAACATGTAGTTCCAACATGTTTGTCCAACATTATTTTTTCAGAAGCAGCCGGATAGATAAGATCGACTGAAAACATCCTCATATGTTGGACAAACGAGGTTGATGAAGCCCATACACGATCCAACATGTTTGACTGTTTGACGAACAAACTAATGTTTGACAAACAAGTTTGAACGTGTATGGGCAACGTCAAGCTTTCAAACATGTTTGATCCAACAATCTATACAGGACAGACCACGCGCAGGTCGACCAAGGGCGACAACTCAAGCCCAGGATCGATTTATCCGTACCTTGGCCTTGATAAATCGTGTCATCACAGCAAATCAGATCAGCGCTCGTCTTCAAACAGTCACTGGTGTGAGAGTGAGTGACCAGACCATTCGGAATCGACTGCATAGGAGTCACCTTCGCGCCCGACGTCCTCGCTTGATCCCTTGTTTGAGAGATCATCACATTCAGGCAAGACGTCCTTGGTGTAGGGATCGTCAACACTGGGATAAACGACGCTGGAGCAATGTGATGTTTTCAGATGAGTCAATGTTCACTGTTGATATTTTGGACAGACGTAGGAGGGTGTGGCGTCGTCGAAATGAGCGCTTCCAAGACGTTAACGTCATCAGACATGATCGATTTGGGGGTGCTTCTGTTATGGTTTGGGGAGGCATCACTGTTGTTGCAGGGCGTGTTATAGGCCAGTACTACCGGGACAAAATCTTGGCAGTCCATGTTGTGCCGTTCGCACGACGTCATGGCCGCCGTTTCATTTTCCATGATGACAACGCAAGATGTCACAGGGCAAGGATCGTTACAGGTTACCTCCAACAACAGAACATCACCACATTACCTTGGCCAGCACTGAGTTCCGACCTCATGTATTGGACATGCTTGGACGTCCTGTCAATGTCCAAGAACTTGCTGCTGCGGTGCAACAGGAATTGGGCAACCTGGGCCAAAATGACCTTAGACGTCTCATTAGGAGTATGCCACGTCGGATCAATGCTTGTTTGGCAAACAGGGGAGGATTTACCCGTTACTGACTTTGTTGTGATGCTTTGGTAACTTTGCTGTTTGACCCCGGGTATCATTTTACCCTTATAATGCTCAATCTGTACCTTACTTAGTCTAACGATCATTTGGAATAAATCGATGAATGTGAACTTCATTTCATTTTGTCATTGTTTCTTCGTCAGTTTCATTAGGTGACTTTAATAACACTTAAAAATCAAATATCCCCTTCCTCATTTTTAAAAGTATATAATAGTGAGTTGACAATCTATTGAGCAAAAGACCTTGAGATAATTATGTTTTGACATTCTTAGAAAATATGAAATTCTTGCTTTAAGATTCCAGATAAAACCGCTTCCATGTGATTACGTTTGCAATGAAAGCTATTAATGTGGTTATTACACTTGGTTTCGTTTTCATGATTATCAAAATATTTTCCGACTATTTATCAACATTGATCTAATCAACATAGAAGTAACAGTTTATCAAATATCGTATTATCAGATAATAATGTATACATTTAATATGCATGTCAGAAATCGTATTTATCAAAACCCCATAGTCCGGTGGCTGAAAGGGGACGTATCGCCACCCGAGCGGATAATTAAGGAGACTTAAGTCTTTCTAAAATAGTTTTTTTTGTGTATATTGTGATTCTGGGTGGAGATAGAACATTCCTCTCCAGCACTGTTTATCTCTAACTGTGAGTGCAGGGGGACTGCACCAAACACAATTACACAAACCAATGCAACGAGGGTTCAATCCCAGCTCAGGGCATGAACTTTATCGTTGTAAGTGAGAGGGATATTCGGTCTCCCGTCCGATCAGGCAGGTTTCCCCCGCGTTCTTCGGTTTCTTCCTGCAGTAATGATCGAAATCATTCGCACGATCTGTGCCAAGGGCCAAATTTGAAAAAGGCCTCAGGCCTAATTTGCTACCCTTGTAAAATGACGTGATTATTATTATTATTATTATTACACAAATCTACGGACAATGTATTGGGGTTGGCGGGGGGGGGGGGGGGCAAAAACCACTTGGCCTAAAACCGGCTAAAACATAATTGCTAAATATTGAACTGTACAAACAGAGTATAGCTTAAGTATGTGTATTTGTTATTCCTGTATTGAATCGGGCGATCGGTATCCTACTAGGCAAATCCAGACTCAATTTTTTAATTGATTTTACGAATTGTTAAAACTATGACTGCGATACTGGGATTGTCGACTGAGGAAGCAAAAGAATGCGAACCCGTAAATCGTTTACCGAGTTTTGTTGACAGGACAATCTCGAAGATTTTTAAAATAAATCTCACCTATTGTTTTTCAGAAAAAAATGTTGTCTACTGGAATTGTTGGGGTGTAAATATATAACTTTAAAGTGATAAAGGCGCCAAAAGCAATTCATGTCTATAAAACAAAAACAACAAAAATTGGAAGTGCAAGGGCTCTAAAACAATTCCTGGGGGTAATAATAATAATTATTTCAATTCAGTTGATACTGGGGCGAAACTTATAGGCCGATACAGTATATTCGAATTTAAATTAAAAAGAAAATGGAAACAATATTCTAAAACATTGGCCCAGTATGTAATTTTCATTTAATATGGTGAGGAATGTAGGACTTCGCCACAACGAATAATAAAGTAATTTTTGATCAATTTATTTGTGTTAAAAATGTCACTATTGGTTCACTAAAACATAACACTAACTTAACAACATGAAATCCACTTATATATCGGATAAGGACGAGAAAATGGTGAACGGGACAGGGGTACAATGGCCAACACTTCAGTCTACATATATATCACCCTTTCTGCCAGTGTAAAATTACCTCAGATTACATTTAGAAACTCTGCTTAAGTAGATGTCCCATCTATTCTTCACCCATTAAGAACACCCCCTTTACCCCCACTAGATGAGTTAACTCAACTTCATTGTATAACATTGATATTTTCGTTAAACGTTACACTATTAGTCCATGGGTTAGTACGGGTTTTTTTATAGCTCGGCTCCCGGAGAAGGGAGCGTATTGAAATGAAGACCCTAAAAGCTCCCGGGCGGGGTCAATTCTGTTTCAACTAAATACAATCTGTATGATTCGTCATATTCATGGTATCCCTAGATCTTCCAGACGAAGTGATATTTTCATTAAGGACTCCAATGAATTGCACCCGTACGGTGTTGTCGACCTCTTACTAATGTGCCGAGAGAAGAAGCTTTGATTTCAGAGTTCTTGGAACCTGTATTTGACAACTTTCAACACATCGCTACAATTTCATATCATTATTCCTTTAATCAAGCGACGGCTGGAATCCACATATTCCACATGGGTAAAAACTGTTATGGACAGATCCATAGTTTACCGAAAGTAAGTCCATTTTCCCGCTGTTTTTCGTAATTTACATGATGTCAGTGTCACCAGAAGAATGCACTCTACCCGCTCCTTTCCAACCTATTTTATGGTTCAGAAAAATGGACAACACCTTCGTCATGGAGGGGGTAAAATTATAACTGTTTGAATATTAATGGATTAACCTCCTTGGAGACCGAGATAACATTTAACGGGTCTTTGCGTTCGCATGACCGGTGTATATCTGTTCAGGGGCCGCGGAGCCGGGAATAAAATGTCGCCAAAAGCTCAAAAAAGCCAAAAAAGGTTAGGGGGGGGGTATGGGTATGGTGCTTAGTGGGGGCGGCCACATTGCTAGAGTTATTGTCAGTAGCCCCCCCCCCGAAAACGGGGCCCCTGTATCTGTTAACATTTCATCAAATGTATGGGGTAAAATTTTAACTGTTTGAATATTATAGGGTTAATATGAATTTGGTGACAATTTATGCAAAAGAGAATAATTTAATACGTTTCTGTCTGATGAACATTATCTTATTTCTCAAACACGTAAGTCAGTGGGCTGAAACATGAGGTCTAGAAGGAAGAATTTCGGTGGATAACCTCACATGACAGACTCGAGACTCCCATTATAGTCAATCGTTAAATTACTGTAAGAAAACGGAGAGGATTTTTTACATATGCGAGGCCTGTTCCCCAACCCCATTCAGTCAACCTGAATAAAAATATGGTTTAAAAAAAAGGAAAAAGAAAACGTATACATAACGAATTAGGAATAATTTTCTAAAACGCTCAAATTCTTATTATTCACAATTTTTTTTATAACTTGCAATTGTTTCCCAATTCTACATGCAGATAGCCTAACAATATTCATTTAAAAGAAGGGTCTTTACTTCCGACTTTTAACCTATGTTATTTTTACCTTGGCAATTTGATGATAGGTATATAGTCAACTGATTAATTGTGATCTGTGAAAGTAAATAAAATTCTTTTAGTTAAAAGGAAAAAACGAAATTTTAAAACATAAATAACAGTTTCAACAAAAAATAACGGTTTCTAAAAAATGACCTTACCTGTTGAATATCCAGAGCTGCAGTGACGAACATTTTATAGAAATGTACTTATCCATGTAAACAGTATATTAAACTAGGTTCTCTATAAATATCTAAATTATCATCGTACATTCATTCTACTTATCTTTCATTAAATCTCTAATTTCACTTGTCGTTTACACGTAAATTGTTTAAGCGACTTTATTTGGTGAAAACCGAGAACTTTATGAATAATAGTCTACAATTTAATATACATAGGAAAATTAAGAAATGGTCTCTTTAAAATCACAAGATGTGCTTCTGCCTTGGGATAACACCGCAACGATAACGACTAGAGAACGCAACAACTTTCTGCTCCGAGTAATGTTCATATCGATCCTCTAGAGTAAAATTGGTGCGATCTAGTATATATCAGAATACGAAACTTCGGCTTTTGTAAATACGGCGTGACTTCATGCGCAAATAAGGCCATTATAAATTTTGTCATTTAAAAAAAAATTCCATCATTGCCATTGGATGCACTTTCCATTGACAGTTAGTAGTTGAATTTTATTGATTGACGCTGGGGTGTCTAAATCTGCAGTGATTAGCCGTTGGGAAAATGGTTACATTGAGAAACTGTTGGTCAGGGCTCGTTGCCAGCTTACAAAATATTCCTAAGAAATAATTATTGTTAGCGAAATATTGGGGGGTGGGGGGGGTCTAATTCGATTTTTATAAAAGAACCCCCCCCCCCCCGGTGGCTACGGGCCCGTGTTGGTCCATTTGCAATAGTTCGATTTTTAACTGTATAATTGCTGGTATGATATACACCTTTTGACAAATCAAACCTTATAAATACAATTCACGCGTTTTATTGAACAACTGGTTTAAATCCTTCACATCTACCTAATTTTCACGAATGGTTCATTGGCTGATGCATCCAACTGAATGGGGTTGATTTGTGTTTTTGGTGAACGGCCATTGACTGTTTGAAATAACATCTTATGTGCATCTTATGTACTCTTATGTAAATAAAACCTAAATGTAGGCCTACTCTACGGTGTTTTAAGTTAAAACACCGTAGAGTAAATTTCTCGAATAATTTGTTTCGGAGGTGATCGATAACTTGTAGTTTTTTTTCTAAAAGAATTAAATGTCAAATTGCTTGAAGGCACAAGAAGAATGTCTCTTTATATATATTAAGTAAAGGGTTTACAATGACCTTAGACTTTATCAGCACACTAATCATTTTATACGCCCGTCCGCCCATAGTCCGCACTTCCTTATGGACACTCCACAGACCACATATTATGTAATCTGAGCATTTTGAAATGTATATATTATGTTGTTTACATTACTGAGAAGGTTTAACAATTTCCGTTAATTACTGCTAGAGTTATGGCCCGTGTTTCTCGTTGTTGAGCATTGTAAACGCTCATAGTAGTACGACTTAAAGTTACATTATTCAAGATATAGATAAGAACTTGCCATTCTTGTTATACTAGTTCGAAAGTAGTTGATGTTAAATGAATAATTTGAAATTTCATTCAAATTACTCTATTGTAAGCGAAGATATTGGCATTTGAAGATTTGGTCGACGTGTGCAATAATTTCAACCACGGTCCTGGTTGATCAAAGCTAAGACTCGAAGCGTCTAGGCGCGCCATATTTGATTAATCACTGAAACGTTTTAATCTGTTTAATATCGGAGCAATCTGATGCCAACCAAAGTTGATTAAGGCCTGGATCAGTTAAATAATGTCTAATTTATACTTTAGAAAACATTTCATGCCCAAAGAAAGACCTGCACTAGGCAGATTTAGCTCTTGAATAATGCATGTTTAAGTTATCATCTGATAATTGATTTGCATTATTTTTTTTTTTTAGATCAGTAAATATAATTTTCTGTTAAAGCCCCCAAAACACTCTTGTTGTAACTGAATAATATGTCCCAATCTTTATTCTGGTCAACAATTTGTACTGTTCTACAATATTTCAATTAATAAATGATACCAATTCCATCTTAACAGACCTAATTTTAAAATTTGGAAAAATTCAACTACATGCCGTAACATGGTTTGAAAAGGTTTACGTAAACACTTTCAAATGCAACTTGGATTTAAACATATATTCGAACCCTCTGGACAAGTAAGATAGGTTGAAATGGATAATTTACACGACAGGTAGGACAATTAAACATCTTGTAGTTAGAATAAGGCAAATTTTTTTTTCTGGACCTGTCAAGCCAGCAAGAGTGTTATTGTCCCTTTAAATACTCTGAGAGTTATGTTCCTTGTTTCACTGTGTGTTACAACTTGTGAATGCTCTAGGGTTAATGTAATGGTCTTATCTATATTAAATTTATTTGCGTTACACTGTTAGAAGGATTGAATCGAATCGACCCAAAAATATAGGTCTATAGGGTATGACATGACGGACCCAAAATATATTTCGGGTCGCTTTGACCCAAATAAATTAGGTCTTAAAGACCTAAAATTATTGGGTCGATTTATGTGGCATTCGGGGGGAAAATGTCAGCCCGATCTGTTTTAAATTTATGTTTTTAGATTTGTAAAGCGAAGAATCCTATTAAATTTCAGCAATTTCTGTTAAACACTTCCACAGGCATGGCCCTTGTTTTGTTTTATTGAACATTGTAAATGCTCTAATGACAAAATATATCACTCCATCGGTGTGAAATTAAAATCACTGTCTTGTAAATTCGGCGTTCATGTTTGATGTGACTCCCATTTTTGTGTCTCAATATTTGATTGTTGTTGAAGATTCGGTCTTACTCATTGGTTTTAATCTTAAACCCCTAACCCTGAACTTATAAGTTATAATCTGAAATATCTGACGCTATATAACCCTTACCCTAAAATGTAAAAGTGATAGAATGTAAAATTGATGGAAACAGGCCCGAAGCCAGGAAGTTGTTTTTGGGGTGACAAAGATGTTTTCGGGAGGGCCAACTAGCATGGGGATCTGCATTAATTTTGCGTTAAAGGCAAATTTTCTTGTGATATTGGGGGGGGGGGGGCAAGACTCAGTATTGGGCGGGCAGTTGCCCTCCCGTGCCACCCCCTGTCTACGGGCCTGGGTGGAAATAGAAAAGGTGGTCGGATCAACCATGATCGCCGTAAATTCAACCATTACCTACTATAGAATAAATATGCGAAAACCCTTGTCCACTACCCGGACGATTTAGATCTTGTGGGCGTATGTTTCGTTGCCTAGAGACTTATCTTTATATATATATAAGACATAAGGCGTTTTAATCGACCACTGATTAACCAAAGTGATTTGCATTCATTCAAATGTTCATGCTTAATGTCCATCAAATTCAAATTGGTACCCTAATCAACAAATATATTGACACCGATTTCCGAAGTGATTATATCAGGGTGCAATTTGAGGATTTGATCGGTTGATCACCTGTTTTTTTTTAACTGTGTCCAGCCACAAGAATGGTTAACAGCTAATCGGAGCATTCAACGAACTCGCGAAAGTACTTCGAAATCGACTATACTGTCACATGACATCTCTACTAAATTCAAATCGATTTCGCAAGTCAATAAAAAGCCTATAGTTATTTAGCTACTCCAAAGCAAAATGAAGTTCATAATTGATACCTGCTTGGGCATTGATTAAAGGATCGATATTTATCCCTGTCGTAGCTTTAAAACACCATTTTGTTTCATTCAATACTACGATGGATGATTGTGGACATAAAAATATTAAGAGCACTCGAAATATTAAACTGTTTCATATTGTCATACATAATATATGCATGAAGAATAGCTGTAAATGCAGACGACTTATCGTCAAGACAGGCCGGTACCTAGCGGGGGGCAATAGGGGCAGCTGCTCCCCAAGGAAAAAATCGGCGCCCCCAATGGGCACCGAAGGCGCCCTTACCATTAAACACAATACGAGGCCAGCGACTTACATGTCCATATGGGCGCCCTATAAGGCCGAGTGACATTGGTTGGGGCACACACGACGGGAGAGGCAGGGCGCCCAACCAATGTCACTTGGTTTTATGGGAGCCTCGCCAATCATATCGTTATATGTGAGACGCCCCTCAAACGATAGGGCGCCTCATAATGAGCCAATTGATGGGACATCAAAAACGGCATGATCTGTGGTGCTCCTTATCCCAGCGGACCTTCCATAATGGCATGATTGGTGGGGCGCCTTATAATGACAATATATGATTGTTGTGCCGAAAAAACATACTGCTGAATGCCTTTATCCATTGCGGGAAAACTCTGCTGACCTAATGTGCGCCGAAGGCGCCCTTTCTATTGGTTGGACTACGAAGCCAACAACTAACGTGTCCACATCAGTATGGGCGATCTATAAAGCCGAGTGACTTTGGTTGTGCGCCCACTACGAGATTGATGGAACGCCTAACCAATGTCACTTCTATTGATGTCGTAATTTATGTGGCGCCCCCCCCCCCCCCAATGGTGAGGCGCCTCATAATGAATCACAAGATTAACAACTAACTTGAGGGGGCATCTAAAACTGTGTGAACTGCTGTGTGGCTTGATTGGTGGGGCGCATTATAATGATAATGTATGTTTGTCGGTCCGCACATAATAAATAATCTCGAGCGAGAGTGGTTGGACGCTCACGACTTGGTCAATGGGGCGCCCAATACAGCATGGTTTGGCGCCCCTTGAATGACTTTTATATGCGCCCGTTATACAGCGCGCCTCCGAATGATCATGGTCAGACAATTCATTTCAGCTTGTGTTTATTGACTTGAAGTCGCTTCGTATCGCTCAGCTAGTAGCATAGGTCAGCAGGGGCTGTGTAAGGTCTGCCACTCGAATTATTAGTGAATCTCACAAGTAATTAATAGTTCACTGGCATCTTTCGTAAATGTATATTCTTTGGATTTACTACAATGTCCTCTCGCAATAAAACAAATAGTGAATTCATTACAAAAATTATTCTAGATATTGAACTCGTTCAAGGTACAAACCGTATTTTTTTTGTTGCCGTTTATAGCACATTAGACAATAGATCTGGCAGCATTGCGCTCGATCTTTTTCAAAGGTGTCAGTGTTATATATTGCCGCAAACCTGAGCGCCTTGTTTCAGGTAAAGATTCAGCGCGCCCCTTTTGCCAGATTTAAAGCATCCCTTTCGTATTAGTATTTCAGATATTATGAAACTTAGTAGACTTATTTTAGACTAGAACCTAAAGAGTCCTTACCCGTTCCCGGCGATATTTTAGGGAATTTTTAGAATTTTTTCTGCCAAGAATCTGTCGTGAAGTGTAAAGATGCAGGATTCAAACTTGTATTTTATTGCTGTCAAGAAAATAACGGTTCCCGATACATACAGCATCGATAGTGTATAACGTGCGATACTTAACCATGTATCAGATTCCAGCGTGAAGACATGCCCCCGAAAAAAGAAGCCGGGCAGTGTGGCGTGAGGGAGATCATTTTCTTGTTTGTGACTGAAGACTTGGCAGATATCAACAATGACGGAAACACGACTAAACCGTATGGCTTTATTAAACGTCAACCAAGAAACCGACCGAATACCGACGCATGAAGAAATCTACCAGAAGAAAGCTAACTGGTTTAGTTCCCGATAGTAATGAGATTGATTAAAGCCCGCGCCAGGAGTGATAATCTTCAAAATCCAATTTTTTTTCTAATGTTCATATCAAATACTCTTTTTACGCAAATAACGCAAATTGAAATTTCTGACATTTTCATAGTTCCTCCTCACCTCAGGTGCAAACCATATTTTCTAAACTTTTCTCGGGGGCCTGGCCCGGGGTACTAAGCCCGTCTCTGTGGATCGTCAACTGTAGCCCCATCGGCGCCCCCAGAAGCCCCATCGGCGCCCCCAGCAGCCATTGTCCCCTAACATTTTTGGGCTATATAGGTGCGGTCCTGATGCTGGGTCACTCTAAGTTCATTTACAGTAGACATTGCGTGCTTATTTTCAGGAAAATCCGATTATCGACCGGAAATTATTTAGAATACAACTGTAGAAATGGCACTCGTTTTAATTGTTGAGTTGATTACTGTAATTTATGTCGAACGTCGGTTATCTTACTGACACAATCTGTTGTTTTTTTCCTAGGGAATTAAGTGGCAAGTGGCCGCAAAGTCATAACTAAAAATAATAGTTAGTAGACTGTAGCTTCTAGAATGAAGCATTTATAATAATTTAAAAGAGTTTTTAGTAAGGCATTCTTTTCCACATGCTGACATATAGGTAGAGTTTAAAACGAACACAATAAAGTTATTTAATAAGTCCATCGTAAGCACTTGGTAGGAATATCCCTGCGTAGCTTTTGAGCTCAGGACTGTTTCTTTTGATGTGTATCGCCTCGATCAGTTTTCGGGTCTTTTTTACAGGGAGGATGGCTGCCAGAGTTGTATAAGATATTATTCAGTGTCCTTGGTTAGATTGTAGGTGATGGACCACGGCCGTCTTGGTGGTAGAAGACTTTGATTTGTGCTGGCTGATTCTTTTGTCAAGGGGTTGTATGGTTGGGGGAAGTTTACAATTGGCTTTGAGTATGTCTTTAAGGGTTTTACCTTTTGTGAACGTGACCTGGATGCCTGTTGCAGTGAGGAGTCTTCCCTTGGAATAGTATGGTAATTCTTACTGCTGGTGTATCAGGTTTTGATTTTCTGACATCTGTCGAAGGCTTGGTGGTTATCTTAATAATTTACTTAACTAATTGCTGGGGGTAGTTGTTACAGTTAGTGAGAGTAGTTTCTATGTGATCTAGTTCTGTTGTTATAGGTTGATCATCGCAGATGTTGACGGCTCGGCGCGCTAGAGTGGCTATGGTGGCTTTCTTCACACTGTGGATGCTTGGACATAAAATTTAAATACTGATCAGTATGTGTGGGCTTTCTGTAAACGCTTGTATTTAGTTTGTCTGCAGATCTCTTTACTAAGACGTTTCAGAAAGGGAGGCATTGGTTCTGTTCTTTTTATATCGTGAATTTAATTATGTTGTTTTGGTTATTGATGTGGTTAGGGTCCTCATTCTAGTTTCAAACAGAAGGCCGTATCCACTTCACCAGTCACACTTAAAGCACGGTTCCGTAAAGTCGATGACATTTTCGTCATACTCAATCAGAATGATATGTATAAGGCTATCAACAGAATGTAAAAAACAACTACAAACTAATGCAAGAATGACCTTGTAATAACTATGTTATGTGTAGTAAATATGTGTTACAAGGTCATTCTTGCATTAGTTTGTAGTTGTTTTTTACATTCTGTTGATAGCTCATAAAAATCATCTCCCAAGGAAAAGTAGGTTGAATTTATACATGGTCTGGTGAGATTGATGATGTCTTCTGTGACGAAGTTGATGTCCAGTGGATTCTCTAATGACGTTAATCTGTAACGTAGTGCTTCTATGGCTTCGTCACGATGGATATTCGTATAAAAGGTCGACGACATCATATGAAAGGATCTGAATGTCTTTAGGCTGGTCTTTTAGTTTTTGGAAGACATCTTGGGAATCGTTGATGAATAAATGGCCTTCTTTTCCTAACGGGGAGAGGTGTTTGGACAGGTCTTGAGCTGTACTGTAGAATACTGAGTCCATGGAGCATACTAGAAGCCTGGCTTTAACGGGGTTCTTGTGGGTTTTAATCGTGGCTCTGACACACGGGGCTCTGGGATGGGACGGCTTGAGTTTTTACAATAAACTGGCGGTAAGTCGATTCTGTTCTTTCAGGGCCAAACGCTGGGCAGTGTGTGTTTGAATATAATTGTTTGTGAGGTCTTTCCTGATCTTCCTGTAAGTAGTTTTATCTGTAAGTAGATGAGAGACAGTATCGAGGTAGTCAGTTTTATCAGCAGCTACTATAGTGATGTTAGGATCTCTCTTCAATTCCTGTAGGGCCGTGGTTCCGGACTTGCTGAGGTTTTGGGTATCTCGTTGCTTCTTTGATTTAGTTATCAGATCGGTGATTTGATGTCACGGGAATTCAATCTTGCCACCTGGTGCCAGTTGTCTCAATCCTCTATCAAAGCTGGCAATTGGTGGGTCTTGGTTCGCCGGCCGATTTGTTGGGACAAATTTTAATCCTTGACTTAGTAATGTGACCATGTTCATCTGTTAAGTTACGACTGCTGAGATTGATGACTGTTTTGGTTAGGTATTCATCTTTGGAGGCTTTGGTAGTAGAGGTATGAGTTGGTTGGCACGAGTAGTCTCTCTCAGATTATCTACTGACCTCAGCTGTTTGGAACGGAGTTGTTGGTAGTCTGCTGTAGATAAAAGTTCTCTTCACACTGGTTGCTAAGACGGTGTTTGGTGTTTCGGTGATGTTTGATCCGTTTTCTAACAAGTCCATTGCTGGTTCTTTCTAGTATTCTGTTGGCTGCCGCTGAATGGATAGGGGATCTGGGGCGCAAACCTTTGGGAATGATGTTGTTGTCTCTGCATCTGTTCACTGCATTAATAGAGGATACTGCCACATCTCCATATTGATGTCGATAATAATCCTCGAAGGGTGGCTCATTAAGTTTCATCGATTCAAAACCGGATAAAAATTGTGACACCTGAAGTGTCCACGTACTCATGTGATTGGGCGGACAGGGTCGACGGCATGTATTCGGGGGTGCAAGCGTCGGAAAAAATCGCTGGTTAGCTATCTCGCATTTTGCCGGGAGAGAGTTTTAGTACGACATATCCTCTCAAATTCGGCCGGGAGATAGTTAATGTCGGCTGGAAACTCTTAATTTTCCGACACATTCGCCACTTGCATGTCATAGAGGCCTAAATTCACTCTCTCAGCTTCTAATTTTCGTGCTCTCCCCTCCTCCTGCTTACGGCAGTCGGCGATGACCTTCGTTCATTGATTTTTTGTCGTCGGAAATTTATCTTCCTCGCCCCCCTATGTCGGCTAAATTTTGGTTTCTGGCTTCGGGTCTGCGGGGGTGTACATATGTATAGACTGTCGAGTTTAGGACGTCTGCAAACTTCAAGTGGTAATTTTAAATATCAATTTTAAGCTAAAAGCAAAACCTTGAATTGGTTCTATAGATCTGATGCGTTTATCCAGCTCCAGAATAAAGATAACGAAGTGGGCGAACACTATAGGTAAAAAATAAATATGAAGCACGATCTGTCAATGAAATACATCCTAGATCAATATAAAAAGATTCGTAATGAAAAGCTATGAAATGGGGGTAATGCTTTGGACGCATTCATTCTGTAGAAGTCTTTGATATTTCAAATAAACGAGCCTCGCGGGCAATTACATGTTTACTTCAGTGCCTAAAAAAGTGCTGGTTGATTCTAAATCTAACAGAACAGTGAATGCATCTTCTCGCTAAAAGGCCAGAGGCCGCCTTCCGATTTTTTTAATTGATAGATACAGCAAAAAGGATGCTAACCAGTAGTCGCCACATGTTTCAGTCAGTAGGTATAATATTTATCAAATTATCTGAATAAAAATTATATTTTTTCTCGTCATGATATGAAAACCGTTGAATCATGGCACGTGATTAGTCACGTGGTTATTGTTTATAAACAATACCACGAGGGGTCAACTGAATTAATCTTGTTTAACGTGTGTTTATTGATAAATAGTTTGGGCTTTGTGGAAACGTTTTTTCATCAAGGATTTGCAAGTCCACATGAGCATCTTTCAGAGTCACAGTTAGTTGGGGTTTTTTTGCAATTACAATGTACGTGTACATATTTTAAAATAGTCACTGGCGCTGGATCAAGTTTCACTCTTTTTTTTAAAAAAATGTCATGATGAGCTATATTCCAGTAGTGGAAGGGAAATAACATTTTTCATAGAATGTCTATGGATTGAAGCCTGATAGTTACATCTTTTAATATATGACACCAATGCATCTTTAGTTGGGGAGGAGGGTGGAGGAAACTGTTCGGTGCCGGACTGGTGGGCCGAAGGCCCACTTGCCATACCTGTGACAGGGCCCACGAGCAAATGGCGGTCGAAGCCCGCCCACGGGCGCCGAAGGCGCGAGCGCTTGAGGGTAGTCTTGGGGGGGGAGTTCTCCCCCCAGAAAATTTTGAAAAATAGACAGCCGCAAACCCATTTTCCAAGCACCTCAGGCCAGAGCAGCGGATGGAGATATATGGTGACCTGCGAGCACTTTAATCACACATCCTCGAATACGAATAGAGAAATCAAATTTGTCATAGTCAAGAACCTTTCCTTTCCCTGTTTCCTTTCCTCCCCTCTTTTACTACCTTTTCTTTTTTTTACTTTTTTCTTTTTTCTTTTTTTCTTTGAGGCTTAGGCCCTCATTTTTTTTCCGGCTTAGGCGTGGGCAAGTGGGCCCAGTCCGGCACTGACTGACTGTTCAGAACAAGTTTTTAAGCATAAGCACTAAGCAGACTAGTTCATATCTGGCACTGTCCATCCTATTACCTTTCTCAACTTTCTGTCTATACAAAGCACTAACAAATTCTACGCGGATGAAACTACTTTCAAGTTTTATGTAGGCCTGAACGTATTTCTAATTCCTAATCATCGTTTCATTCGGTTTTTTCTATCCATTTCCATGCAAGCAACTTTTTGAATGTATGAATGATGTCCAACTAAGGCTAATGAAATCTCCCACCCATGTGACTCAAACACTTTTAGTGAGGTTATTATTCGACTTTTATTTTTCGTCCCGGTGTAAAATATTAAATTTGAAACACTGTCCACGAAAAGTAAAATTATCGCTACATATGTATTTAGGGCCGTTGCTCAAAACTAAGTTATTTTTAAACATGTCGTTTGTTAACGGTGCGTCAAATTTCTGTTGCTGGAAAGTCAATTTCATTATCCGTTAGCTAACGGATTCCTTCAAGTTAATCCAAGAGAAGACTGTTTGCTGACTGGCTGAATTTTAAATTGTATTATCAAAAACTGAAATCAGTGAGACAACTGAGCAGTCTGTTCATAAAACTTAATTAAAGACAAAACGATAACTGTAGAATTTACTACAGAAAACACTATAGAATACTTTATATTTTCCTTTAGAAATATTAGCATCAATCTGTAGGAAAAATTTGCACCACAGACTGTTTTGGGCCTTTGTTGTGTACAGGCCACCACAATTCTGTAGAATACTATAATGAATGAATGAAATGGGGTTTAACGTCCTACGCTTAAGCACCTAACTTGGGCTAATTGAAGACCCTATAGAAAATGGAATAGTTCTGCATCGCCAAACCCTCTAGAATGTTTTATAGAAAATAACATTGGTAATCTGTGACTTTATGCTACGGTCCACTGCCATCATTAAACAGATAAATATAACACCAAGTTAGACGGGGATTCCAGGAACAATCTTTCTCTCCGTTAAAGTTAACGATCCGTTACTCTGGTCCGTACTGTAAATTTTGAAACCTTTATTAGGTTATCTACTGCGTTCGACATTCTTGATGCTTATAATTGGGTACTGATCCGCAACGACACCAACTCGAGTTAGATTGTGGTAGAGAATGTGACCAGCTGAGGGACTATTTTAGGTGGTGCGGCCCCTTTCAAGACTCTCTTTTCAAAACGTTAAACCCATTGCCTGTTTCAGTAGACAGAAAAGCATTTGGAGTGGTAACCATAGATACTCACCAATATATATGCTTTCTTATATTGAGCCTACAAAAAGTTAAAAATTACAGCCCACCTGTGAATAACGTTTATATTTTGAAATAGACTTCCTGCAATATTAAATCCGTAACTCAAAATCCTCAAAAATCTTCAACATCGAAAAAACGAATTATTGGTCAATTTAAATCAACATTGATGATATAAACTTACCGGGAAAAGATGAGCTTCTGATAGCAAATATGTTAGATAAAATAATTTGTTTAACATTGGTAAACGAATCGTGTACCATAATGCGCTTCGGTCCCAGTTGTGATGACAGACTCGGGGGACGAGGCAAGACACATTGTACCATATAAAACGGCCGTATGTAGACTGGAATAACCAGACGCTAGAAAAGTGCACTCTATTGAGATTGCTTGCTTATTTCGCCGAACATAACTGATTTTAAATTGGAGTAAAACCGGAAACCATTGTATGTAAATCAGTTTATATACATTCATATTACAGTATTATATGGGTTGCGACCCACTTTTGTGAATTTCTGGTTCCCAAATGTTAGCGATTTAGCTCCTTCAAATAAGTTTAGATATTGCGTCAAACATTTTGAGACGGATAATTTGTTTCGAAATCCATACAATTTATTATCCATTGTATGTTTTGTGCAATTACATATTAAATACTGTTTTAATGTTTCAGTGAAAGATAGTGAGAAAAGTAAATTAATGTTGACTTTACCTTCAAACACATCACGATAAGAAATAACATTTGTTTGCTCCTCTCCATTGGGATTTTGCCACTGAGAAGCGTAGTTCAAAACATAGTTTCATGGCATCATTAAACTGAACTCATTTGCAGGGATTCTTGATTGCTTGGTGGATAAAACACTTCATAGTTCGTCAAAACGTTGACAAAATAATCGAAAATGCGTCTTTGTTGATATTGACTTCGGTGCCCGTAATGACGCTTTTTTTCTGTTTGCTAATAATGATGGGCAGAGGACATTTACATGTAATTGCAAATTCTCCCAACCTTTTCAACGGTGCGGACCAAATCCGCGAAAACAAAATGATTAAAACTTATAAAACTCATGGAAAACTAGGTGTGGAGAAATGCCCTTATTCAATTGATGTATTTTTAAAGTCTGCGTTGAAGAGTTATCGGCCCCATAAAATAAGCCTTTCCACGAACGTAAACAAAAGCTCGCACCAGTCCACGGCCTAAAATTTGATTTAGAAAAGGTCAATTAGTGTCTCAGGTGTCGAGGACGGGTCTAGTCCAAACATTCATCCGAAATATAATTAAACAGGGTGATCGAGTGTTACTGTTACGTCATGTAAAGGCTACTAAATTGCAAGACCATTAAAGGAGCTAAATCGCTAATATTTACGACACAAAATTAATGAGTCGTGACGCATATAAAAATGTAAAATAAAGATGCATAAACTAATTACAATTCAATCGTTTCCGTTTTTACTCTAATTTCAAATCAATTATGTTCGGCGAAATACGCCCGAGGTCTCAATCGCAGGACAATCTCTAGCGTCTGGTTTTTTCAGTTTACACCGATATTATTTATTGTGCATGTTCTCGAGATAAGAAAATGACGTCACCGTTTGACATGATTTGTGGAATATATCTGGCCCCGTTCTTCGAGTCCTTTGTTACAAATGGCACTGGAACGCATTATGGTACACGACTCGTGTACCAATGGTAAAATGTTTATTTTGTCTTAAATATGGGAAATGAGAAGCCCCACTTTTCCCGGTTAGATAACAACAACAATGTTGTTTTAATTTGACATAATATATCGTGTTTGCAAGGTAAAAGATTATTGATGATAGGGGGCCTATTGAGGTAGAGACTTAGCTACTTTAAACGTAAATGTCTTGTTTCTTTTGATTATGTTTTGCATTTACAGTTATTTAGAATGTCAGAAAATGTCGATAATCACAACATTAAAGTATGTGGATTTGCATCCAAATTTTCAATAATAGGCCTATATAGGCCTACATACTCCTCGCAGCGTTTCGTTTGATTAGAGGTAATCCAACTACACACTGTTATTTTGAGTGGATATTGTTGTTTTAAACAGACGCCATTCCAGCAATGGCCAGAGAGGGATTTCTCGGGCCATTGCTTCAGGAATATGGCCTATGTATAGCAATTCGACCTTTAATAGACTCTGTTTCATTTCATTTTTTTTACATCATTTCTGTATAAAGGCGAGAAACTGAAAACACATTACTGTAAGATTTATTTCGTACTTCTAAGATATTTCAATGGAAAAACTTTATCCGAGACGACCCCTGGGAGTGACATTATTGACTAAATTAGGTCATATATAGCGGAGGCTATTGTTCAATTTGGGTGTCTAATGGCGAATACCTTCAAAATGGAATTCAATTTGAAAATAATCAATAATGATTTACATGAGATTGGGTTAATTTTACAAAACATGCTAGACACACGTTGAGCTTATACGCTGTTAGTGTTAAGTAAATTACAGAGTGGTATGGCAGCAGCAAATCCTCCAAACTTTTCGCCTCGCTTTGATCGGTGTTCTTTCAACTATCTCTAGAATTCTAAAAATTTATATATTTTTGCTTTTAAAAGATCGACTCTTATTTCACATTTTACTACAACAAATAAAGAAATTATAGTATCACGGTTCATTTTAGTTTTCTTTTACAATCCCCTCTAAAGGGGTCGATTGGACAGAACACGCCTCACGAGGTTGGATGACTGACATGCTACGGAAATTAAATGAATGGGGTTTGACGTCCTACTAGGTTAATGAAGACGGACAATCTCCCAAACAGAGTTGTCTTCCCTTGATAGCGAGACTTGCGTGGAGAATGGAAGGCGGGCATACACCGTTCAATGCACACTGATCAGCAGTGAATATTCGCTTGGTCGCTAGTATCACTGATAAGTATGACATCGACGAGACTTAATGACTCAGAAATAATAACTTTTCCCTCCGACAAATATAATTCTAAAACATTTTTTGGGAGTATAATAAAAATAAATAAAGGTGTGTGAAGTATATCTGGATAAAAAAATATTCCATATTTAGCGTAAAATAGGTACAGAAAATAGTACGCGGCAAGGCGTAAAATGGATAAAAAGATATAATTCTGCCCGTACCAGTTCATATTACTACGTTGGGTGCAACACCGCATGCTTGACGATCAATTATCAAATTGACGTTTTTTACAGTTCGTTTGCTTTTGAAACATTTGGATTATTTTCCTGTGGTACTGAACACCATTTATTATTGAATAAGGATTCTTCATTTTGTGTTTTAAAACTTAATCAACTGTTTTTTTAAAAAATAATCTTGATCTTGTTGGTAAAAATTATGATGTGACGTCACCCGTAGTACCAAAGCGGTCTGCCCTGTTAATAATGGTCATTCATCTTGGACAGAGATAAAAGACGGATGTCGCATTAACTCTGTACAACAGATTGCATTCAGTGTGCTATGAGGGAACTTTTGCGCGGACAGCGGCGCTACGGTTTACTCTTATATCGATTTCCAACAGACATGAGATATTTTACGTACACGTCAATGTGAACACGGGTCCTGTTTTACGCCCCCCCCCCCCAGTTGTGCCTTGCGACAGGGATCGAACTCGGCACATTTAGGTCAGCGAGCCATCGTCTTACCCACTGAGCCTGATAGGTTACCCTATGCGTTGCGGGAAATCGAAACCACGCCAATGACAGACCTTATGGTCGGTTGTTCACATAATTATATACGGGCAGATGCCAGGCGGGGCACGAACAATATGCTCATTTAATTACATGCCCAACCGCGGAAACACCACACTACTGCTTCCCAAATTGCCATGAAAGGAGACGCTATACCGCAAAAAAAAAAAAGGTTTTTCGTGCAATAAGTCACTGCAATATAATAAGGGAATTGGGAGGTTGTCGCTTAACTATATATATAATAATGACTAAGACAAGGGAGGGTGGGGTTAATATATACATATAATTATATAGGCTATTATTTAAAATATAGTTTGGAAATTCCTTTAAGAAAGATAGATTTCATACAGATCAAATTATACTTTTTGTCTCTTGATGGTTCACAAGGTTCTACAAACTGAAGCAAGGTCCATAACTCTAGAAGTGATTAACGGAAATCGATGCAATTCAAAACACTTCTTCGTGTTATTAATTTAATTGCAACAAAGTGAAACAAACATAAGTTATTGAAATTAAATAGAATTTTTCATCTCCCACTAATGTAAACATCATAATCCCTGATAACATTCACTAATGGGTACCATATTGGTACCATGTGTCATGTGATATGGGGCTATATGGGACCCCAACATTTTTGCACCCAACTTTCGTATGGGATCCATATGGGCTCAATCACATGGGACCTAGATGGGACTGATGTGGGGTGAAAATAAATGTAATATGGGCATAATATGGGACTCGTATGGGATCGTTGTGGATATGCCATGATATGTAATATATTTGATTCATATGGGTCTTCTCGGGGTCTCTCATTTGAATGATAATTAACATGGTACACAACAAGACAATACCCAAAAAATCTGATAAAATAACAGCACTATTTATATTTGGTTTCATCATGGACCCTATAATACATAATATTATAAGGTCCATGGTTTTATGTTTTATTATTATGCTTTTTCAATTAGGACGATTGAAATTCGTTTGGATCCCCCACCATTCCATCCCTTGAATTGTCAGGATACGATTAACTGCAGCTTTTCTTGTTTGTGGTTTTTAAAAACATTGCATTTTTTCTGACGGGCTCTGCAATTCAAAGAAAAGCCTAAGGTCTGTCGATGTGCAGCCTGGCAAAACAACACAACTCTTTCCATATTTTCTCCCCTTAGACCACAAAAGACATACAATTCAAATCTAAACTGCACCTGAAATATGCAGAGGGCTAAACAAGACTTAAAAGATATTTTGATGAGAGATTGTAAAAACATTAAAATAAACCCCATCGTACCAGAACTAATATTTTCATCATGGATAGTTTATTTTTATAATGAGTAGTATAGATATCGTCTTGATGACTGATCAACAGCTCGCATATCCTTTGGGTATGCTTCAGATACCCATTCACAAAACTTTACTCCAGCCTTGTATCGCAACAAAAGACTACTCAGGCAAGATGGTAATAAAGAAAAAAAAGTTTTGTTATTTTTCATCACAATTAAAATTCCTCCAAAAGATCTTTTTTCTAGTTTCTTCTACTGATGTAAGTCGGTTTTCGCCGTATAATTCTTAACCAGCAATTCGCCTAGTGGAAACCCGGCTTTAGACTGTATTAATTTTAACTAGATGATCCCAGACTGCTGTCAATTACAACTTTTTTTGGTTGGGGGGTGGGGGGATACCTTCCACTACATGCTAAAAGACCCTTATATAATTATCTATACGCGCAAAAAAGAACCATAGATAGGGCCTAGATAGATAGATTTGTAGATTGTAGGCCTATCTAAACACCCCATAAGAGACAGCATGGGCATACAAATATCCACATGTCATTTCACAAAGAAAATAAAAGCATAAATGTCATTACAAAGTCTATTTAAAGGACCTAAGTCCGTAACTCAAAATCCTCCAAAATCCTCGACATGGAATACACGAATGTTTGGTCAATTTAAATCAACATTGATGATGTGAATTTACCGGGAAAAGATGAGCTACTGATATCCGATATTTAAGATAAAATAATTTTTCTAACATCGGCCTTCAGCATTTACTATGGAGAAACTCGAGGGGCAAGGCTAGACACATTGCCAGATATCAATATTTAGTTGTAAATTATAATTCTACATATTTCGTTAAGTATCACAGTGATTCAAAAAACAAATACAATGCCATCAAGATAATTCAGATGTTGGTTTTTTAATTGATAACATCTTTGTTGAATTTGGAGGGGAAATATATCAGCAAGTGGTTGGCATCCCCATAGGCACCAACTGGGCACCTTTGCTTGCTGATCTGTTTTTCTATTCTTACGAAGCCGAGTACATACAGATGCTCGTAAAAACAAATAAACGACCAGTCAGACTTTTTAATTTCACTTATCGATATATCGATGACGTTTTAGCTCTTAATAATCCTAAATTTAGTGATTATGTAGAATTCATATATCCTGATGAGCTCGAAATTAAAAATACCACTGACAATTACGCTTCCTACTTGGATCTGCGTCACGATTTTGACAATTGCCATAAACTGGGTGTGAAATTGTACGATAAACGGGATGACTTTGACTTTCTGATTGTTAACTTTCCATTTATTAGTAGAAACATTCCAATATATCCAGCTTATGGAGTGTTTGTATCTCAGGTAATTCGTTACGCGAGAGCTTGTTCCTTTTATTCTGATTTTTTGAGTAGATCGAGGCATTTGTCATCTAAGCTTCAACTACAAGGATACTTATACGCTCAAAACTGATTAAAACCTTTAAAAAGTTTTATGGCCGTCATATTGATTTGATTGGTAAATATAACGTGTCTCTCTCGGCTATTATTCTAGATATATTTAATTGACACGTATACTATTACTACATATCGTTAACACACTTCATCGCGTGCATTTTTCATGCTGATAGATCATTGGTCAATCACGCTGTTTTACCGACATTTCGCTAGTTTGGATGCAGCTATGGTGGGTGTGGCGCCAGGCAGGGTAAGCTTACTCTTCCGGACACCTGTTATCACTGCTTGTCGTGTATTTTTGTACACGAGGAGCAGTCCATTTGCTGATTACACTATCTTGAATACACTATTTTGCCTATAACGTTTTAAGGACTTCGAATTCTGTCTTATGGTTTGGATTGTTCGTACTTGGTTTTTATTTTATTATTACTGTACCACATGGCATATGTAGACTGGAATAACCAGACCCTAAAAACAATGCACTGGATTGAGACTGAATGGCTTATTTCGCCGAACTTTAACTGATTTGAAATTGGAGTAAAAACGGAAACCATTTAATGTAGCCTAAATCAGTTTATATACGCCCTACATTCATATTACAGTAGGCTATATGCGTTGCGACCTACTTTTGTCAGTTTCTAGATCCCAAATGTTAACGATTTATCTCCTTCACGTACTTTAAATTAAAATTAAAAGCAAAAACATATGATATGATGTTAGTCCTGAATTGACCTAATTAGTCATTATTAGTGTCGAGTGGACATTAAAGTTTATAAACTCCATTTGTCTCTTTCCCTCTCTTTTATTTCTTGTCTCTTGATCCCTACAACCTTTACGATATCCCCAATCAGCACCATAGAACTTTCAAATTTAGTTCTATCGTGCAATCTGCGTCCAACAGCTCTATGTCAGCACGCGCCAATGACGTCTATGGTACGCACACAGTCGTGCATGCCTAGTTTATACACAGAGTAAGAATAACCAGAGTAGCGACTTCTTCATTTGCATAAGTAGAGGTCGCGCATTGCATCTTGGGTTTGATGTGTAAGTTCTCAAACATGGCGGCTGAAACGTGTGGGCTGTCAACAAAGAGAATAAAAAGTAAATACAAGAGTGGGGGGTATGGGACACAGTGTAGAGCCTACGGGTGTTATAATTATACAGGCATTGCCACTGAAAAGATAATATTAAAAGAAGAAAAATAACTTTGTGTAAAATTTGCTCAAAAATGAAACAAGTCAACAGTCAGGCCCATCTTCCCCGCTGACATCCCAAAACAAATAGATGACACATATCAGTTAATTGGCCAGAAAACAACCCTACTCAAACTCATCTGTACTTTCGGATGTGTCTTTAGTGGAATTAGATATCTCTAAAATATTGATAGATCCTCTTTCAGAGCTGCCAGAGGAAAATATTTTTAATAGAGCCTACAAGAAGTTCAACTGTGACGCCTATTTGAAGTTATGGACAGCTTCCGAAAGGGAAGCTCATGATGACATTTATTCTTTTATCGATCAAAAGCAATATGATAAGGAGAATAAGAAAGGTCTAGTCAAACCAAGTCATTTAATTTATGCTGTTACAATGAAATTAGAATCAATATTTAGAGATTCTTTTTTTGACACGATCAATAAAACCCAAAATGTATGTAGGCCTAGACAGTTTATTGAAATATTTATGAAAATTGTTACAGACAATATTGTTTGTTCAACTGATTGTACTAAAGTTTGTAAATTTATGCTTTGTCTTTTTGCTCGCATGAGAATACATCATTGTGTAAAATAACTTAATAGGTCTAGGAAATACAAGAAACATAAGAAAAACAAGAAATATGAAGGTGTCACATTCCTAATTTATCAAGTTGTTTCTGCGGACCATGTCTTATGCTTCATCACAAATATTATTTTCTACTTGAACTAAGCATAGATAAGCAGTTTAAAAGACAAATGTACAAATAATTGATATATGTCATTTATATGTTTTGGGATGTCAGCGGTGTGGGCGGTTGGGAGGGGAAATAAGCATCACTGTTAGCTTGTTTCAACTGATTGTGCTAAAGTTTGTAAATTTATGCTATGTATTTTTGCTCGCATGAGAATACATCATTCATTCAGTGCCGGATCTAGGGGAGGCAAAGTGGGACAAATGTCCCGCCCCCCCCCCCACAATTCTGGGTCATACTATATATTATTTTATCACGGACGGAGCTAACCAGTACCTGGGCTGAGGGGCGAGGATTGGGGCCCTGGGCAGTAAGGGGAATTGGGGACCCGGGACTGGTAGGTACCAACAGATTTCCGGGGGGGGGGGGGCAGAGATCGGTTAGGCCCTAAAATTAACTAAATTACATAACTTAGAGGTTCCAATCAATTGGCTCTAACCAGTTCCGGGGACCCCATCCCGCGGGAAATTAACAGACAACGGAGTTCAATGTTTTATGTCAACTAAAATAATTTCACTAAAATAAAGTGAATGAAAACATCATGAGCGATAGGGTATGTTTAAAATACTCAAATTGTCAACGAATTCAAGGCTTCAATAAAATCGCTGTTTAAATTGTCTCCGATGCACTGAAATTAATCCTAATTTTAAAAAAAAATCCTGGAGGAAAACACCCCAGGCACTCAAGGGGGCGAAGTATATACTAGTACGATCCGCGGTCAATACGAACAATTTGAACAAACAACATTGGGGGCCCCCCACAAGGTTAATCCGGCCCTGCGTGTAAAAGAACTAAATAGTTTTTGTCTTTTGTTTCCAAACTATTAAGGGAAAGACAGATATCTGTTCTTTATGGCTTACAATCCCCCTTGTTAGTGGTGAAGGACAGGGGGTCAACGTAGATAGTCGCTTGGATGGGACGAAAAGCCAGGGTCCTGTGTACACATTGACATGCAGTGCTGAAAGAACCCTTGACTGTTATTGGAATTTAAAGTAAGAGTAGGCCATAGGGCCACTGTCTGGGCACAAATTCCCTCAATGCACACTGTATTGCATATCCATTTAATTGCATAGGCCCCTTAGGAAAGTCCAAGAAAAGGGCTGATAGACTTATAGCATTTCAAGCAAACTACCTTTTATGGCAATTCAACCACCTGGATTTAAAGTAAAGTTAATGAAATTGGGCATGCTCATATGTTAAGCTTTTGTTCCAAGGGCAGATCCAGAATTTTTTTGCAGAATGTGGTTTGCCAGCTTGTTCCTGGGGCAATGTATATATGTATCTTTTGGGTGATAGGGGCACTTGGTTTACCCCCTTCCCCCGGCCTTGAAAAGGTTTGAGGAATAGGCCTACAAGGTTTCTTTTTTAAGAGAGAAATCCAACCCCCATGTCGATATCAATTTCTATTATGAATACAATCACTCTGTATATCAATTTTATTGATTGATGCAAGAGATTAATTGTGATACAAATTAAACGACCACTTTCTCATATGATGTCCTAATGATTAGGAACCTATAACGGTAAATCTCTTTGATCTTTTTGGATATATATGCCCTGAATAACTTGCGGTCTGAAAGTCGTTGGCAGTCCCGGTTTTTCGTTTATCAGTCTTGTTTATCCCCACCATATCCCCGGTGTCGAGCTTTATCACACACAGAACCAACAAACAATGACAAATCATGAAAATAGATCGCATAAAACAGAGTAAACTAAATTCCAAATGATTAATCGGGACGGTAGACCTTATCGTTCGATAAAGCTCAAATCAGGCCTTAAAGAACTGGGCAAAGTTATAATATTAAGATGGAATTTCAGCAAGAACTTTTGTTTGGCCAAATCGACCGTGTAGTGTTTGTATTACTTGAAAGAATAGCTGTCATATAGGCTAGATCACTAGAAATAGATATCGTAACCATGTTGAGCGAACTGCAGTTGAGTGCTATTACACTATATTCCCAAGATGCATTGCGCGTCGGAGTGTTTCTATGGGGAGTAATGCGAGCCGCTACTCTGGTTGACTTGTTTCATTTTTGAGCAAATTTTACACAAAGTTATTTTTCTTCTTTTAATATTATCTTTTCAGTGGCAATGCCTGTATAATTATAACACCCGTAGGCTCTACACTGTGTCCCATACCCCCCACTCTTGTATTTACTTTTTATTCTCTTTGTTGACAGCCCACACGTTTCAGCCGCCATGTTTGAGAACTTACACATCAAACCCAAGATGCAATGCGCGACCTCTACTTATGCAAATTCTGTGGTTTATATAGCAAGGGCTGGTAAAAGCTAAATTGAAAGTAGACTTATGGCTTAGAGAGTATTACCTCGACTGTTGTTATCGAAATTGTTGCTATTTTTTTTCTTTTAACTTTACATACCAATCATTATGTTTGATTCTCTTTAAAAAAAATCATTATCTTGGAAATAAATGAACCTCTTTGCGTTTATTATTATTGTAGACAAATTGTGTTAGAGAGTATACAAAATGGCTGAAAGGTAATGATAGATTTACGATGTTATTTATATTTATTTATTTTACAACTCTGCATATGTATTCGTGTGTTAGCAGACATTAGAGGACAGCTCCAAATACCATAAATAAGTTCTCTTGAGGAAACTATGGATGCGATTGTCATGAAGGCATTATTAGGTCACAATCTATGGTGTTGATATAAATTGTCTAAAAAGTGGAAAAAAAAAAATTGTTTTCGTAACTTATGTCATCGACATATCGATGTCGTCTATCTATCACTATCAGTGCAACCTTCACGATACCATTATCATCCAATTTCATAAATTTGATTACATGCCTGATTAATTGTATCTTAGATAACCCCGCTAAAAACGGCGATGACAATGAGTGAATGAGTGAATGACATTGAATCCATTGATTGACAAGCAGACAAGTTTATTTATTTTTAAGAACCATTAATTTTGGAAGTTACCCTTTATTATCTTTTTTTCTGTAATCCTTTGCTTTGTGAAACTGAGTCATTTTAATTTGTTTATTAATGTAATGCAAATGGCATTCTCAAAATAAGATCATTTTATGACTAATGAAACATATACACCTTTTATATAGTGTGGCAAAAACACTAGAAATGGTTCCACTAAGTCTGATGTCTTCTGACTTCTGTCTTGCTCCAGCCACAGCAAGTTTTGCCGTCATTTGACTACAAAGAAGTTACTGGGCAACTGGCCTATAACTCCCTTAATTTCAAATTACACTGACCCAAAACTGTACTGTACATAGCTTAACATTTAATAAACCAATTCCCATTGAAATAAGGTTAAAACCTTGCCATATAATTATATGATTTGATTAAACACAGCTGCAATGTGAAATTTTTGTTCATTTTAAAATGGCCAGTGAACAAGAATCACATGATTTTATGTCATTCGAAATTATACCGAAAAACTGTTTTGTAAGATAATATTAAGATTTTAATGTTCCACTCTTCACTATTTGTAACATAATTACTTATTTCCATGCAAACTGTGATGATACGTGTTGAAAATTTTGCAATTGAACTAAATTTTAATTGCGCAAAGCCTTGAAAATTGTATCTATTGCAGCAGTGAAAAAAAAACATGGAAAATTTAGCGCAAAACTCATTTTGCATAATTACATCCTTAAATGTCTTTTTGATCTTGACAAACATTTATTGCTGTTTCGATGGTTATCAATTTAAATAAATTGAAAATATGGACAGATGCAAATGGGTAACACAGGTTTATGTAAAGCACTTGATGTCTCATCAGTGATATAAATAGTCTATATTTAACACAACTTCTTAAAACCACTGCCCATAACTTAGCTATACCTGTTTTTACGAAAAAGAACAAGGGGTTGTGAGATTGAGTTATCATGGTGTTACACCATTTCTACACCATGGTAATTAACTTGTGATCATAGCAAGACACTACACCATGTCTGGACTTGAAATTGAGCGAATTTGTAAAATTATTTTTTAGTGAAAAGAAAGATGAAGGTTCTGGAGAGAGTTGGTGGGGTAGCTGGATCCAGGCAGCAAAAGATACGGTAAACTTCTATTATTTCTATATACCAATCCATTCAGTACAATGATCAGCATGAGAGAATAAGAAACCTTTTGTCATTGTGAATTTGATTTTCTATTGTCTCAATTTTGGGTATCATTTGTGACCTTTTTTGTAAATTTTATATAGGCCCACAATCATATGGGAGTATTTTGTCCTCTTCCTTGTTGACGTTTGTTGGTCTGTTTAGTCCCAATTCTTGTACATACTCTACCGATAAGAATCTTGCTGGGGACTTTGTAAATTCAGAGAGTTGTGCAACACTAATTGATAAAGTTATTATTTCTGCCATTCAAACCTGCCATTTGATAAAGTTATTATTTCTGCCATGTCAAAGATTTTAAGATTGTTTTTCCTAACTAGTTTAGCTAAGGTGGAACCATGCCAAATTGTGAATCAATTTGTAATTTGTAACATACATGTAGTTACTAGTTATTGGCCTGAACTTGAAAGCTGTTGGAAGGCATATAATTATTGGCTGGTCGATGCCATGTTGAATTTAAGAAATTGAAATATAGGTCTACCTGTAAACATGCTGTTGCTAAATATGCCGAGTGTTAAGTACCGGTAACTATTTATGCCTTAGATACTTGTATTAAATCTCTGTCTAAGTGAGCACTAATTGATGCCGATTGCTGAACTACATGTATGTGGAAGAGTTGTGGGATAAATCATATGATAGATTTATGAGGCGTTTCCTGTCTAAAATGTCTTTTGGAAAAAAGCCTTGACTTAAAATTAATCAATAGCTCTGATTCTTGCGTTTACTTTTATACTTCAGTTTAATTATTTATAAGATGAAATAAGATTTTTATTAATACATCTATGCAATGTAAAATGTCTTAAGTCGCAATTTTAAATTGTGTTAAATATTATAATTTTTATTTCAGTCTGCCTCTGCAATGGAATTTGTTCGGAAAGATCTAGGCGAGTTCACGTGCACAGTGCAAGCTGATACACAACACGCAGTTTCTGCTACTTCAACAACTGTGAAAGAAACATTGAAGGTTCGTGTGAAGTACTTGATTCATCGATTCTTAATTATTAGAGTAAATTGATGTTGGATATGCATAATTTTCCTTCCCATATATCATGAGTAATTATTAAAAATTAATCTTAAAATGACCGAATCTGTTCTATATTATTGTCATTGTTTAATGTTCTTTTTAGGCAGAGAATGCAGCAACTGCTAAAAGTCGTATGAAGGAAGGATTCAATTCATTGTTTCAAGGGTTGAGTAAAGCTTTAACAATACCACCAGATGATGAAGGACAGAAACCAGTTCTAGTTGTATCTTCAGAATCGGCAATCTATGATAGGTCAAAGGTCAGTAATATTCCTAGTATCAGCAGAGGAATAAATCAATGAAATGAGTTTTAACGACCTACGCTTAAGCACCTTACCTGGGCTAATTGATGACGGGCATACGCTATACAGTGTGCTATAAGGGAAATTTTGCCCGGGCAGCGGCTCTACGGCCTACTCTTATATCGAATTCCAACTGCCAAGGGGTCTTTTACGTGCACTCCAATGTGTACACGGGACCTCGGTTTTCCGTCCCATCCGAACGACTAGGCAGCTGTCCTTGTCAGGCCCTCCTTCTGCATCACTGACAAAGAGAAATGTATAGGTACAATGTAGATGCATCAGTAAAATCTTATCCAAAAAGTAAGTAAGAAGAAAGAAGAGTAACATAAAGACACAGTTTTAGTATTATCAATATATGATAATAACCTCTGACTTTCAATCCTTCATTTTATATTAGGAATAGGAGAGTTAAAGCTTTAAATTTAAAATGAAAGATAATCAATTGGCACAAACTTTCTCAAAGTTTTGATAATATGTTCAGGTGAGATTTTTGTCTTCAATAAATCCTGACATTTGAAAAAGATACTTCACCAAGTGTGTCTATGTTTTGTTTTAAAGTTTCCATTAAGACAATATTCAGAATTCTCTGATTGATACTATGTTTGCCAACAGGTGAGATTACATGCTATACAAGTTGATCCAGGTACTTACCTAAACGAACCAACTGGTCCTCGAGAACACTTTATAGAATGGTGTCGACATTTTGATATGGAATCAAGGAAAGGTGATGTGTCTGAATTATTGGTATCGAAAGTAGAAGTTAGAGCGCTCTACACAAAATTGGTGAGATATGTTGATTTTTATGCGTCCACATTTAATGGGAGTGTACGTATCTTCTAGTCATGTCCACCTTTGACTTAATTAGACAAAACTAGCTAATCATCTGGGTAAGAGTAGACATTCTTCATCATATTTTAAAGAAACTTGGTATGTTGCATTAATTTTGTGAGATATATGTATTGGATATGTTTGAATTCAAATATTTACAGTCACTACCCTTGACTTAGACCAAATACTTCAATAATAGCTTTTTATCCAGTTGTAATAAAACTTGTTATTGTATATAGCAATAAAATCTTGGATAAAGTGAAGTTTCAACATGATTTGTCAATTATTTGTGGAGCTATTGCCCTTAGTTTTGTGTCAAAAATAGGGTTTAAATTTTTTATACAAATTTTGCCTTATACTCATGGAAACAGGTTTGAATATGAGCATCATTCATTAATTTTTCATTGGGGCATAAAGAATGTGGGATAGTAAATTTTAAATGCTTTCTGCAAAATTATATTCCATTCACATTTTTACTTTATAGCCCCTGTGTTGGCTTGTCCTTGCTTTGGGAACATTGCAAATTGCTGTATCCGATAAAGTGTATCCCCTTTTGCACATTTTGAATGGTACTTAAAAAAACTTGCAAGGAGTGTTTGTTCTTTATGGCTATAACACCAGGCCTGACATAATGTCAGGCACAAATGAAATAGTACCTGACAGTTTCAATTTAGTGCCTGACATGTATTAATAATATCAGCAAAAAAGATAAATCAGTGCCGGACAAAATGACAAAGCCTGAATCTATGCCTGTCATTGACAGTGACAGGTGCCTAATTTCCAGGCTTGTATAACACCCATGTTTAGTGACTGTTCAAGAGTGGGTTACCGTCAACTGGGGCTATTTTGAAACCGGGGGTAACTTTGAACATTTTTTGATAAAATGATTTAACTGAAAATTGCCAAAAACGAATTCGAAAGACATTAAAAAAAAAATTAGCAACAAACTCATGACCTTTTTGTGATTTATTTTTGCGGTCATTTTGAAGTTACTTATATTTTGTTGGTCCGCACAAAAAATGAACATGGTGGATTGAGAAAGGGTAGATTTTGAGTCTCTGGGAACTTCTTGTAGGTTTGATATGATTAATTAACGTCACAATCTGCAAAATAGTTTCTCTGCGTCACAAATATATTCATAAACTAACACATAATTTTATTTAATCTTAATTCAAAAAGTATTTTAAAAAATCCAACTTTTCCGATTTGTTCATCATTGAACATGTGTTTCGGGGTTACTTTGTTCTATTCATTTATCAAAAAATGTTCAAAGTTACCTTCGGTTTCAAAATAGCCCCAGTTTTTGTTTATCATAGCATTATTTTTTAAAAGGCCAAAAAGTGTCCATTTTAACCTCAATGAAGGTGCTATTTAAAGATGTGTTTATTTCTGTTGCAGAAGTCTTATAATTTTGATTTGTTCAAAGAAACCTCAAACCACTATGTAACATTGAACACCCATAGTTTATAAAAAAAACATATTTTAAGATGGTTATTTCAATTTGTTTAACAGTGCATGTTGTAGCCTTATACCAAGCCCCATCACTGCACTTTAAAAGAAAACCATAATTGAAATAAATTATTAGATATAAAAGAAAATCTCTGAAAAATGTACAAAGTAGCCCCAGTTTACGGTATACAGAACGAACTGACTGTGTCTTACTATAGTTTTATCTTTTGTTCAGGTACCGGCCCAAGTATCACATGCTGAATTTTGGCAGAGATATTTTTACAAACTACACCAGATGGCTTTAGACGAGGCAAGAAAACAGGCTTTGATAAAACGTGCTGAAAGATCAGGGACCGATAATAACTCTATAAATGGTAATCATATCAAATATTATCCTATATCGTAGTCCCTATACTGGTGATAATAATAATAATAATCGCATCATTTTACAAGGGTAGCAAATTAGGCCTGAGGCCTTTTTCCAATTTGGCCCTTGGCACAGATCGTGCGAATGATTTCAATCATTACTGCAGGAAGAAACCGAAAAACTCGGGGGGGGGGGGGGGGGGAAACCTGCCTGATCGGACGGGAGACCGAATATTCCTCTCACTTACAACGATAAAGTTCTTGCCCTGAGCTGGGATTGAACCCTCGTTGCATTGGTGAGAAGCCGCCTCTCTATCACCACGGCTATCCGACCAGCTATAGGCTATAGGTCTACTCGTCCATCTGTCATTTGTGTTTCTGGAATTTTGCTCAGATGGCAGCATTTTCCATCTACTCAGCCAACACTGGGGAGGGGGAGGGGGAGGTCTAACTTGTGGCTTTTAGATTATTGAGTCAAGTGGTGTGGTTTTGATCCCAAGCTTGTAACGCGAATAATTGAAATACCATTTATTAGTCGCGACATGACCCAGTTTGTTTTGAGTGGACTTGAAACATCATTTCTCTTTTTCTCTGACACCTTACGCACTGAATCAGCGTGGCGCCCTAAATTGATAAAAAAAAATTATGTAAAATGAAGGATTAAATTGACATTAAGAGGTAGCTAATCTTTTTGATGTATTTTGGTTTATTTTAAAGATGATTGGAGTGGAGATGAAGACATGGAAATCGTGGAATTGCCGGACATTCCAGAGGGTTCTGGTAGTCCAAAAAAACATAGATATCTTGTTGAGGAACAAAGCATTACTAGATTGTCACCAGAAAAAGATATAAAGGCTTGTGATAAAGAGAGTAGTAAGACCTCTAGTGCTAATTCTATACAAAAGGACGAAAAAATATTGGACAATTTGAAACAAAAATCTGTTACTGATCCAGCAGTTTCAAATAAAGTTGAAAACAAAGAAAAGGCATCCATTCAAGGCAGTGTTGAAAATCTTGATTCCACAATAACAAAACCTATTAAAACCGAACCTTCCCTAAATAGTTCTGAATCGTATGAATTGAAAGAAAGCAAGCCCACAGCTAAATCTTCCAATGTAGCAGAAAACATTAAAATTGCCCAAGACAAAGAACAATTATTAGATTATTCCAAGAAAACTGATTCAATTATTATTCCCGAAGAACAGGATCAAAATAAATTTGAAGATAAACCGGTGGACCAATCGTATAAAACTGAAAGCAGTAAAGACAAATCGAAAGTAGACGAATCCATTGGTCAGAAGAATGACCTGGTCAAACAGAAATCGGAGTCGGCTAACACTGTTTCTGAAAGTAAGGAATTTGTTGTGGAAATTCCTGCTAATATTCCGGAAAAATCTTTGGAGCAAGTTGTTGTTCAAGTAAAACCAGAGCCTATTAGTGTAGATCCAGAAATAAGTAAGGAACCAGTTGTTGAAATTCCTGCAAAGATTCAGGAAAAATCTTTTGAACAAGGCGTTGTAAAACCAGAGCCTGTCAGTGTAGCTCCAGAGGAAAGTGTTGCAAATGCTGCTACCAGTAAGGTTGGTGAATTAAAGACGAAAGAAAAAGGTGATATGGTCGTCATTGGATCAGATAGAGAATCGCCCACATCAGAATCCAGTGGAAATAAAGGTATTAAATATAAGTTTTTAGTCTAAATTTTTTAACAATGTCTATAGTATACTAACCTGGGCTCAAGATAAACTTTCCATCCTACATAAGGGGCCATCCATAAAGTACATACGCTCAAATTGGGAAAAATTCAGACCCCCCCTCCCCCCCTGTACGCTCTTGTACGTACGTTTTGCCATTTAATTTAAGCACCTGTACGTTCTTGGCGTGACCCCCCCTCCCCCCTTCAAGCGTACATAATTAATGGATGACCCCTAATATCTACACATAAATGATAATACATACCTGATCTTATGTCATATACCAAAACCATAAGAAATACAAACAAGTAGTTAAAAAGATTTTTAGTTCACCTGTTTGTATCCATCAGTTGAAGAGACTATAGCGCGAGGGTTGTACTGTAACCATTTTTTCATTACATGCTCTATCGTGTGATACATATACAATAATATACATGTACTTCTAATAATCAAAGCACACAAGTTCACTTCTTGCATTTACGATTACAATCTGTCTCATGATAGCTTGTCT
The DNA here is from genome assembly GCA_917208275.1 of Patella pellucida. Lineage (NCBI taxonomy): Eukaryota > Metazoa > Mollusca > Gastropoda > Patellidae > Patella > Patella pellucida. The sequence goes on from OU795037.1 coordinate 7,050,101, forward strand.
CGCATTTAAATGCCTATGTACATGTATTACAATGAATGTCTAATTGATGAATAATCGGATTTAGATGCTATCATACTGTAGTACATGTATGATCAAGTGTGAGCTTTTGAATTCCAGCTTTGAATTCATTTCTTTGATATAAGGGCAATATTTTTTGGTTTTATTTTATAAATTATATAATTAGTATTTATTAACATTTAGATCATTGTAATTAACAGTTAGATCATAGTGCTTTTACTAATTTAGATCATACATGTAGTGCTTTTACTAATTTAGATCATAGTGCTTTTACTACTTTAGATCAGTGCTTTTACTAATTTAGATCATAGTGCTTTATTAATGTTTAGAATCTAAACTTTAGATTATAGTGCTTTATTAACATTTACATCACAGTACTTTACTAAGATCTGAGAATGGATTTATTTTCTACATCTTTCTTCTTACGTATAGTCCTAGTCCTATATATATGTTAGTTGTTCTGTTGTTTGTGCGTGAACTAATGAATGAGCTATTAACAAACTTACTACTCTGCTTTATTTCTTCTATCGTATTAGTGGTGCATGTAGGCCTACTGTATTTATTTAATTAGATTACCTACGATTGGTTCCAGATCTGAGTAACGAGGAAGACTGGGATAAAGATTTTGATTTAGATGTCACTGAGGAAGACTTAAAAGCCGCGGAAGAACTGGCTAAAAAGATGGGAGATAACCTGGACTTGGAGGTAATAAAATAAAACAAATATTTAATTTTACATGTGAGAACTTCTCAAAAATGAATTGATGGGTGTGTTGACAAGACATTCGGGACTCAAAGAGTTTACATGTGATAGAATTTATGCAACAGATTCCAAATATAATTGTGCCATTTCTGCCAACTGTTCATCCATCTTTCAGGGTTTCTTTTCCATGTATGCAATTGATTGCATAGGTACATGTACATGTAGACCCACATTTTTCTTCCTACCCACACAACTAATTGCTTTTTTCCTGTAAATTTGATCCAGTGCCATACTCAGAGCCACCGTGACTCCTTGTGAAGTGATATCAGTTTGAGATCGACTGGTCATAAGGGGCCGGTTGCTCAAAGCTCTGTTATCTTTTAATGATCCGTTTACTTTAACGGAGAGAAAGATTGTTGCTGAAAATAAAGGTCCAGGACATTCTGTGGTGCAAATCTTTCCTATAAAGTATTCTATAGTGTTTTCTGTAGTAACGGAAAGTTAACAAACAACACATTACCAAGATATGTCCGTTAGAGTTTAACGGATCGTTAAAATAACTCAGTTTTGAGCAACCGAACCCCAGAAGAACTGATTGCCACAAGATCAGAAAATAGAAAAGGCAATCAGTTCATTAAAGTTTTCATCAATTTGATGTATGCTTTATAAATAATTAGCAAATATTTATATGTTAAAATTACGGTTGGAATGTGTTGAACTATTTCTAACATATACTGTCAATCTCCCAAACAGAGTTGTCTTCCCTTGCAGTCCACACTAATCTCTGCTAACGGCTCAATTGACTACGCCACCAAGATTCTTAGTGAAGATAGACCATGATAAACAATACGATTTAAAACAAATAAATGATAATATATTTAATACTTTTACCATATTGAAATAGGGTCTCAATAATTGGAAAGTAACAATGTATATACAGATATGACAGGGAACTCTTTTGCGTAAAACTACGGGTAAAATGGTCAGAATACCGAACTGCGCATGTCGCCGTGCTAATTTTAGAATATAATACACGTGGGTTTGTTTATCAGTACTACGAGATCGACAGGCCCGACATTTAATTTACAAATGTCTAGTTAATCAAAATCAAATACTTCTTGATATATGTTTGAAATATGATAGAAAAATCACTTTGCGGGATAAACATTTTGAATTCACTAAAAAAACATAAAATTTATATAAAGTGTTTATAACGCCAAGAACATTTCGCTGACAGGCGCCATTTTTGACCAAGTTGTAAATCATGTGATCTATGACCTCTGGGTCAAACCTTCATAGAACGCGAGCCGACTGCTGGATAGCGAGACTTGCGTGTAGAATGATATACTGTATGTAAAATCAATGGATGCTATTATTCCAGTTCATATTAAATCAAAGTATAATTGTATTTTTTATTTCAGGATGATGATTGGGAGAATTGGGAATAAAAATGGTTTAAATACTATGTAATAATAGCTGACTTAAGTAGTCCGCATCAATTGTAAATTTACATGTAAATAATATGTATAGATTAAATATATATTCTGCTTATGTCTTTCATTGTTTATATGTATGACTTATTGTATTTATTTCTGGGATTGGTTCTTAATTTAAGTCATCTAAGATTTTTTTAAATTTTACTAGAAATTTTCTTGTAAGAATATAGAACTCTTTATTTTTTTATCATTAACATGTCAAGGTAGGTTGAATTTGGTTCGAGTTAAACATTTTTTGGTTTTAATTACTCCAAGCTCTTGAAGAAAATACTAGTATTTAGACATGGTATGGTGTTGCTTAAAAGCCAATTCTTTATTTTCATACTAGCACATATTTTCTTATAATATTGTTTGTAAAATGTATAATGACATGTATATGTGTATATGAAATCTTACCTTCTATGTTTTGGATGTAATATATCTGAATTAAAAACAAAGGGTTCATGTGAACAAATCATTGTTCTTTTTGCTAATTAATGAAAGTATACAGGCACCTGGGGCTAGGGTATAGCCTTATAGTAGGGGAGGATACAGATAGAGATAGGAATAAACAAATATACTTATAACATATATTATGCAAGAGCTAAATCTGCCTATTGGAGTATTGCAGGTCTTTCTTTAGGCCTGAAATGTTTTGTTAACTATTACTTAGACATTAAATTAATATATCGAGACCATAATAGTAGCTGAATCCGAATCTGGTGAAATTATTGTTCTGTGACGTCATTTTGAGCTGGTTCCGTGGACATTTTCAAAATGACTTTTTTCAGTTAATACCCTCATATCAATAAAGGATGTTATCAAATCATAAATGGGAGTGCAATTTTAGAATCCACGCCCATGAAAACATATATTCTGACATATTCGACAACTAGTTCCAATATTGTCTCGCTTTTATGAGAAAAAAGTCATTTTTTCGGCCGCCATTTTGAAGGCCACAGAACCAGCTCAAAATGACGTCACAGAACAAAAATTTCTCTAGATTCGGATTCAGCAGCCAAAATCACCTTAGAAAACACACGTTCCCAAAATTCGACCTCCATTTGCCCACCCCTAATAATAGATGTCAACGCTAGCCTGCGATATTTGTTGGATTTTGATCCGATTTGCTGCATAACTTTCCTTCACGATTTAACAATTAAATGAATAATCAAGACTGATTTTTGTTGTACCGACTTAAGTAATGATGATGATAGATAAATGCTGTGCAGAACTTTCGATCGCTTATTTCTCGGTTCCCTTTCCATTATCTACTTTTTAACCATTATATAGTGAGAGCTGCCCACTCGTTATCTCCCATTGTCTCCAGATAGGTTTTCTTCAAAGACGGACATCCAATGACTTGTGGTTATAGTCTGCTTTTGCATGATAAGTCACATATTCCTGAAGCAATGGCCCGAGAAATCCCTCTCTGGCCATTGCTGGAATGGCGTCTGTTTCTTGAACTTACGCGGGAAGGTGTCTATTCTTTCCATTTAATGAAAGCTATCACTTAAGTACAGCAACATGACAGCCCTTTGTTTATTCTGGGTATTTCCTAAAACTTTGGACAATGATTTAAGGTATTAAAAACCGTGAAAGTATGTTCGTTTCCAAACAGTATTGTTTACATTTTATTCGTCTTGATAGCCTCGTTTGTCACGCAATTAGTTTTACTGCAGTATTCTTCTATGCACTGGTTAATTAGTCATAATAAAATCGTGAGCCATGACGTAACGTTATGTAAACATATTTGATCCAATACTGGCACTCGTTTTAAATGTAAAGCTTTTGTAGGGCAGCTAGTGATTGGCCAGTAGACGGACTACTGACCAATCAAAATTTAAAACAACAATATCCACTCAAAATAGCAGTGTGTAGTGGGATCACCTCTAATCAAACGAAACGCTGCGAGGAGTATGAATTGTTGGGGATAATTGTAAGGGAAAAAGAGACATAAAAGTTGGTGGTAATTGTGACCATTCTAGACTCTGAAATTCTCAGAAGTTGGGGATTATGGGGTAAAAGAGACATAGGGGCCATCCATAAAGTACGTACGCTTGAAGGGGGGAGGGGGGGTCAAGCCAAAAACGTACAGGTGCGTATATTCATTGGCAAAAAGTACGTATAGGAGCGTACAGGCGGGGAGTCTGAATTTTACCCATTTTAAGCGTACATACTTTATGGATGGCCCCATAATTGATAGTTTGATATATTTTAAACAATAGAATGAGTTGGTTAAAGCTAATTATAGTTCCAGGGGGGTGTATAACGATTGGTTTGTCCATCTATCACAAACTGTTTTCTGCGACATAATATTAACCATGTACTGGCTACAGATTTTTTAATAACTTGTTGGGGGGAAAGGGAGAGAGAGAGAATGAATGAAATGGGGTTTAACGTCCTACGCTTAAGCACCTAACCTGGGCTAATTGAAGACGGGCATACGCCACAGTGTGCAATGAGGGAAATTTTGCCCGGGCAGCGGCGCTACGGCCTACTCTTATATCGAATTCCAACTGCCAAGGGATCTTTTACGTGCACTCCAAATTTGAACACGGGACCTCGGTTTTTCGTCCCATCCGAACGACTAGGCAGCTGTCCTTGTCAGGCCCTCCTTCTGCATCACTGACAAGGGGCAATCACGCCGGAAAATCGAGATGAACTTTCTCGGCCAATGCAGGGATCGAACACTCAACCTCCAGGCTAGCGAACCAGCGCCTTATCCACTTAGCCACCGTGATCCCCGTAGAGAGAGAGAAATGGGGTTTAACGTCCACTCTACACAACTAGGTCATTTTGGGACTAACATATGGTTTTTCATTTTATTTCAATAATTCGCTGGCGTAGGGGTCTTTAGCAGTGGGAGGAAACCCACAAGATTGAGAAGGCCCCCCTTTCTGCATGCCAGATACGCTCACACCAGGGCTCGAAATGGGGGAAGGGGCATTTCTGGGGAACCTAATAAGAGACAATTTTACAAAACTTTGTACACAAGTCAAGTAAATACAGAAGGAATGTCGTTTGCTACTTAGGAATCCTAGCAACATATGTATACCTGTATTTCAATGAAAGGGTGGTTAAATGGTTTGTGTGCTCGCTGTATCATAAAGCCTGTCATTGAGTCAACTGGCGTGATTTTGAATCCCTGGTTGTACGTGGCAAGGAGTAGGGTCGCCTGTCCAACCTTGTTGGTTTTCTCCGGGTAGCTCCCACTGCTAAAGACCCCTACACGCAAGCAAATTATTGAAATAAAATTGAACCATGTTAGTCCCGAAATGACCTAGTCTATGTTTAGTGGATGTTAAATCCCATTTCTCTCTCTCTCTTTTTCAATGAAGGGTATTTGACTCCTTTAATCTAAACTAGGATGTCAAATCTTTGAATTGCCTCTACACAACTGTGATTGATATAGGCAGAAGTGGTAAATTACAACTAAAATGTCTAATAATTTGTGTTCCTCTACAGTTTTATTTTCTTTTTTAAATCTAATATTGAGACTAGGTAACTACATTTTCTATAAAACCTACAAACATTGTAGCAAGCAAGCAAGCACATTCTCTGTATATGTGCAATAAATAAAATTGGCAGGATTCTAAAAGTGAAAATAAATCAAACAAATTATAAAACTTTATAAAAATGAGATCAGCAAAAAAAAAACCCCCAACCAAACCCAACATTTTTTTTTAGAACATTCTGAAAATTGAATTTGTGAACAACCTTTGTTTATGAAAATGACTTAAATGGGACGTAGGCAAAATAAGCCAAGCTTGTATACAATACTCTTTGTGATAAACTTTCATTGTCACACAAGAATTTCTCTCATTACAACTACATTGCAGTGTCAGAAGAAAACTACCCATGGTGGACAGTGTGCAGTTATGGTTTCACAATTTATAAATGTTCGTTCATACAGGTAATAACAATGATACCAGAGTAAGGTATACAATAAAAAAAAATGTAACAAAAAGAAACTATATTAAAAAGTCTACTAACAAGACCTCATAATGCATTCACATAGCTAATAAAATCATAATATTTGTAACAGTAGTCAGTACATTTACAAATTTCTAATACATGGAATGACTACATGACACAACCTTCAACATAAAAATACATTTTCAAAATGACTAGCACAGTAAAACAGTATTACTTCAAGATAAATTAGTTAAGGCTCCTACTTCGAAATTTTTTTCATTGTTTGAAAATTTTATATATACTTGGTTTGTAAGACATCTTTTTGTCAAGAATATGTTAAATCTTTTCTTGTTATCTTAATTTAGAAATTGAGTACATGTGTCCAGATATAAAAGCTGTACATTTATGTGTTAAGGGTTAAATTCTTTATGGCAAGTGACAGGTAAATTATTCGGCCAGCTAATTTCACTGCAGAATAGATAGAAAAAACAAGAGCCCTATAATAAATGAAAACAAACTATTAAACAATTGTAAATAATAAATTATTATAAATGCACAGTCATTTGGGACCAATTTTTCTAAAATTGCAATATTCATTATTTTGGTTTACAATTTTTGTGATGACAGTGATGTTTCAACAAAAATGACGGATATGATATAAAACAAATAGAAAACATGCACTAAAAATTGAAAAAAAAATATTTACAATTTGATATCGAATAAATGACAATGAAATTAGTTGATGAATGATATGATATAAAATACCTACAAGTTAATGAAATACATTAAAACTCTCAAATACAACAAATTTTGAAAGGTACTCAATAATGACATCATAAAATTAAAATAATATGTTAAAAGTGTCAAATACAGTAAAGTACTCCACAATCTTTTTTAATATATATGATAAATAAACAGATAAAATTCTGGAAATAAAAATGATAAAGATTATTCCATATAAAATGAATTGATTAATAAAAAAAACCTTGTTTAATACAAATGTTCCATGGAGCGATGTTTAGACAACAGATTTTGTGATGCATTTGTTGCATGTGCATATGAAGATTTTCGACGGGAATTCTTTGATTTTCCATCTGGTGTTAATGTATTCAAATTGGCATGTGCCCATTTTTGGATTGGTTTATCATGCACAATGTAATCTGATATAACATTTAGACTACTTGTTTTCTTCGGAGTAACATTAAACCTGGAAATTGGAGTTTTATGTATTGGCCCTCTTAAATCTGTGGGGGAAAATCCGGGGCTATTTTCTAACGATTTAAATGGCTGTCTGATGGAACGTCGAATATCTGGATTAGAATCAATGTACACATTATTTACATTCTCATTGTTGCCTTTATTGCCGCTGTGCTTGCGTTGGCGAAGTGGTTGACCATTTTGAAGGTCTTTTGCGGTCTTGCTATATTGAACGTAATCACTATGCCTCTTAATACCTGAAAATTTGGATCCTGCAGGTTGTGCCTTAACATAATGCCCACGGTTTTCATCATTTTTTCGCTGGCTGTTTCGACGAGAAATTGACCGCTTCCTTGCTAAAGAAGAATGTAAAGAGCTGGACTTCAGGGGTGGAGAGAGTCCTTTAGGATCAACATAGTTATTTTCCTTACTTTCTCCGTCTGACGTATCCAAATGATTATGGGACGAGGGTGATTCTTTGAGCACTGTTATCTTGAAATCGTCAACTCTGGGTTTTCTGGAACGAGTTTGTTGAGAAGACTGAACAAAGTCATCAGAAGCCCAGTCTCCTTTTTTAAATAGATCGATATTTCGACCAAATTTACATGATGGAGATTCCTCAAAATTTTGTAACTTGAGCGGAGTGGAACCAGGATCTGAGACATTAAGTTTGCTGGGGTATTTTGTTTGTTGTTTCTGCATCATGGTACCTTGTGGAGTCTGAGAATTCAAACTGAGAGATGGCGATGGTTCGATATTCAGATAATCCAATCTCCAGGCAAAATCTGTTGGTCTTGAAGATGAAATGGGTAAGCTTGATGCATCCAATCCTTTATTGAGCATTACAGGTACAGTATTTGGTTCTTGCCAACTGCTTTCACTGCTTGATGAAAGTGTTTTACTTCTTTGACAAGCAATAGCATATGGTGGAGGAGGTCTTTTATGGATTCCTGAATCCTGTCCATCATTCCTTCTTATCAAATTATTGTGCTCGTGATTATTTTCAGAATAATCATGGTATTGGTTCATTTCACTCTGTTTTTCATTCTTCTCAGTGCCGATTTGGAAGGTTTCAGCCACTTCATTGTCAGCTAGTTGAGTGACCGCTGACATATAACAGGTCTTAGGGTTACAGGGTGGTTTGATGGAGGAAGAGGTGCTACCAGCTTCAGAACAACTCTCATCAATAAACGGAAAGTTAGGACTACAACATGAATTACCAGACAAAACACTACTGTTGACATACGCAGGTTCCTCTAAACTGTTTGAACTTGAAATATTGGACACAGGACTGTTTGGATGAGGACTTAATGGACTTCTACTAGTCCCATTGCTGGAGCCAGATGGACTTGTAAGCCTTGATTCATAGCTACTTCTGCTTTTCAGAACTGAAGGCTGGACATTTCGTACTGGATAATCGAACCTTGAATATTCAGGCGCTACTTCTAGGTTATTTGAAAAAGAAACATGTTTTCGATTAATGGATTCGTATAAATGTTCATCCAAATTTTTTTGTGAATTGGGATTCCATGCCGATTCAGGAACAGAATAAATGGAGCCATGAGTATATTTACCTTGTGGAAGATATTCTGGATGATTGTTTCTAATTTCAGTGGAATTGTTCTGCGGTTTCAGAAGTTTTAACACCGATCCTGTGGGTATGGAAATTGAGGTATCTGGTACATGTCTAGAAAGATCAGACTCTATGACAACTGGAGAAGATCTGCAATGATATAAAGCTGGTTCGTCTTGAGGAGGCATGGCTTCTCGCACAGTTATATTATTATCATCAAAAAATTTTGAGGACGTTGTGGAGGAACTACTACTCCTGCTCATCCTTCGGATTGCGTCAGGATTCTCAAAAAGAGATTTGTTGATGGTGGAGGTTGATGAAGGACTTGAAAGGGGCGAATCCAACATTCTTCGCTTGGACTCTTCCCACAATTTATGAGCATCTAATGGAGATAACGACCCTGCCTTTGAGTTCAGTACAGAAAGACTTGTGACAGAATACGGGCTACAATCCCCCTCCCGTAAATCCTTTTGAGACCGGATTCGGAACATCAAGCCATCAGTGCCTTCATTAAAAACAATACTATAATCTCCATCTTTATACTGGGAAGTTGGTTTTTGATAAATAATATCATCCGTGGCACATGATGTTTTTGACTGTGTTCTTATCATCTGGTTACCATCAACATTACCATCACAAACTTGAACTGAACGGGAGCTTGATTCCCAAATAGCCATCAAATTACGGTCTGTAGCATTTTGAGGACAGGGTGTGTTGGCTGCAGAATGAACAAATGGGCCTCTAGCATCTGGAGGAGAGTTTCGACTGAGATCGATGACGGTGTTACATGATTGATTGTAGTCCAAAATAGAATCAGAAGTGTTGAATATTTCTCTTCTTTCTCGTTTCTATAAAATAAAAATAGATTCATATTAGTCTTCTGGAAAAAGGGGTTGAATCCTGAAAAAAATCATAAGGCAAATTGCCCATTACGTTGTCAAAATCCTGAGTCAACACTGACTGGTAGTCGTTTGACAAGATACACTTGATTTCACTGTTCTTTTATCAGTGATGATAACATTTCTTTATGCCTTGTGAGTTTGTGTTATGCTTTGTGAGTTAGTGTATGCTTTTTCAGTATTTTTATTGTTATTTCCTGGGAAAGTTCCCTCTTGCAATTACTGAAGTTTTTTTCTTTTGTTGCTAAATAAAAATAGTCATAAACTCAACTTACTGGAGTTGTTGATGGCATGATAGTAGGTTCATAGACTGTAGGTTTAGCATAAAACAGATGAACTTCACCAGATGGATGGAGAAATCGATAATATATCATTAAAAATATTAATCCTGTAAAAAAAAAGTAGAAATAAAGTTTCATTCTTGAAAAACTAGTAGTAGTATGTTACATGTAGATTTTTTCGTAAAATGAATGAAATGGGGTTTAACGTTGTACAGTGTGCTACATGTATGAGGGAAACTTTTGCCTGGGCAGCGGCGCTACGGCCTACTCTTATATCGAATTCCAACTGCCAAGGGATCTTTTACGTGCACTCCAATGAGTACACGGGACTCGGTTTTTCGTCCCATCCGAATGACTAGGCAGCTGTCCTTGTCAGGCCCTCCTTCTTCATCACTGACAAGGGGAAATCACGGCAGAAAATCGAGATGAACTTTCTCGGCCTATGCAGGGATCGAACACTCAACCTCCAGGCTAGCGAACCAGCGCCTTATCCACTTAGCCACCGTGATCCCCCTTTTGTAAAATGTGAATTATTAGAAGGAAGTTACCAATGTAAAATCTGACACACCATGATGATACACGTGTAATGTCAGAATTTAAAGATATCTGCTATACACCATAAATTTGTCTGGACTATTTTGTGTCCTTATTCAATTTAAAAGAAGCTATATACATGTAGTTGTTTGAATTTTTCCGTAACTAGTAGAGGTTTGTTTATACTATTTTTTGCATCTAGAACAATAATTAGGCTTATAATATTTGTTGTTCAGCTAAAAATGACAAGCATATGTAGGCCAAGAGGTGAACTCACCTAAAATAAAAGCACCAAAAACAATACAAGCCGTAACAGTAACTAACTGTGGTGAATCGGTATAAATAAACCATAATGTCCACAGAGCAGCATTCTCAAGTAATATGAGAAAGTAAAATGCTGTGATCCTACGCCTGGTACGGCCATCTTTAACATTTAAAAAACAAAATATGTGGATAAAACCAGCTACTAGTCGAAACATGGAAGTCTCAAAACATCCATCACCAAAATCTGTGCCTTGCACCGAAATAATAATTGTCATCACCAACCAATGTGTACCTGAAAAATTAAACAAGGGTGGTATTAATGGCTAAATCAAAAACAAAAATAAAAGTGGTTGGAGTGAGCCGACAATAGTAACCATGGAAATAGTATAAATAAAATCGCCCAACACGTGAGTCCAACCAGTCTGAAGAGTTCAATACGAACGAAACTAGTCACTGACATTCGGGATAACCAGGTCTCCAAAGCCACTTTATCTCTTATATAAATCAAAAACAACTTAGACTGTAAATATACCCCAATCTCAACCCAGGACATGTTCAGTTCAACTTTTGTACTTTATGCTAAAATCACACTGCCACATGAATACCCTTTTACAAATTTGAATTTCCTGATTATTCATTATATAAATATGTGAAAGAATACAGTATATTTTTATGATTTACATTTTTGATAATGTACTAGTATACAAAATGGTATAATCTGCATATGAATCCAAAAGGAATCAGACAGTCCTAAACTGTGCCAATGCTAACACTTACCAGCCACTAAAAAAATCCATCCTTTAAATACAACCGAAAATAAAACAAGGGCCATTATTCTAGCTGAAGTCATACAGGTATGCCATACCGAGTGAATAATTAGTCCAAACCATCTTCTAGAATATCCCGTCTGATAAGCCAGTCGAAGAGCATCAGTATATGCAGTTACAGCCCAGGACAGAGAAATCAGAGAACTAGCAATTGAAACACCTTTTTGAAAAAAAAGCAATTTAAATATCACATTATTAATGTACATGTATACAATATTGAGAAAACAAAAAAAATTCACATTGTGTTACGACTGTTACCACTATATTAAGTTGCTTCGTTCGTTTGTTCATTTCTGGAGTTTAAAGGGACATTAACAATCTTGCTGGCTTGACAGGTCCAGAAAAAAAAAATAGCCTTATTCTAACTACTAGATGTTTAAGTGTCCTACCTGTTGTGTAAATTATCCATTTACAACCTATCTTACCTGTCCAGAGGGTTTGAAAATATGTTTAAATCCAAGTTGCATTTGAAAGTGCTTACGTAAGGCTTTTCAAACCATGTTACAGCATATAGTTGAAATTTTCCAATTTTTAAAATTATGTGGGTTAGGATGAAATTTGTATCATTTATTAATTGGAATATTGTAAAATAGTACAATTTGTTGACCAGAATAAAGATTGGGACAAATTATTCATTTGAAACAAGAGTGGTATTGGGGCTTTAATGTCTACTTCCACCAGGGTGATATCGAGACAAAAGTTGCTTCCATTTGGTGTTGCATTTACCACATTTAGTGTGTGAAATAGCTTTATTTAACGTCTGCTTCCACCTAAGTGATATCGCAGACAATTACATGTTATATATATATATACAGAGTGAGAATATTTACAATGTGATTAGTGAAATAATAAGGATAATTAGATTTTTGTAGATTTATATGTACAAACAAAAAGATTGATAATGACTCTATTGTTATAAGAAATAACTCTACCAGTACTTGGGGGGGTTGGGATGGCCTAGTGGTCTAGAGTGCCGCGCTTCGACCTCTAGCTGGCCGCCCACCTCTGGCTTGCGGCTGTGGTTTCGAGGCCTGGTGTGAGCGTATGTGGCATGGAGATAGGGCCGCCTTCTCAACCTCGTGGGTTTCCTCCGTGCACTCCGGTTTTCCTCCCACTGCTAAAGACCCCTACGCGCATTGAAATAAAATATGTTAGTCCCGAAATGACCTTGTTGTGTTGAGTGGACGTTAAACCCTGTTTCTCTCTCTCTCTATCTACCAGTACTTACCAGTTAGCCAATCAATATGCAAAGTAGTAAGAACAATGTAAAGCTGAAGTCCGAGCTGTGGTGCCGATTCCATAAAGGCTTCAATCAGTCTCAGTATACTGATGTCATTTTGTTGTGAAAAGGCTATAGAGGTGTCTCTACAAACATCACCAGCTTTCTGTCTTGCTCTTAATCCAACTTTAATAACACCCAAATACCTGGAAAAATCATCAAAATCTCTGATTAATAATCTTAAAATTCCACCCAAATGAGAATAGGAGACAATACTGATCTTTCCCAATAGTGTGTAAATTTTGTATCCGACAAAAAAACTACCAAACATAAGCCTTTTGTGTATCGTCAGATGAAGTACCTCAAAAGACTATTGACGGTTACAGATATGTGTTCCAAATCTAATCAAAATCAGACTAGTCTGATTAGGTTTTTTTTTTATATAAGCTACATTATACAACAAATACATTTTATTTGTGCTTGAAAACAATAAAATATACTTGCCGAAACGCTGTGCTATTTATAGGTGTATAAACTAGTGATTGTTTTACATATGAATTGTGTTTTATAATGTGCTCCATCGCTAAATCGGAATTTGAGATACAGATCTTTTTCATATTGGAATGAGAAATATTTACCTGAAAACTGGTCCAATTAGTAATAAATGAGGTAAAAATGTACAAATGGTCAGTTTTCCATCATTGTGATACCACTTAATACTAAAAAACTGCATAACAATAGCTGGCAAACAGATGAATACAACCGATAAACTTCCCCATACTATATGACCGCCCTCGTAAAACTCTACAACTACCAAGACATCTGAAAATAACAACAAAAAACATTTGCTTCTGCCCTAATATATAAATGTATTACAATTAACACTTTTAACTTTTATTTAATAGCATTATATAATTTATAAATAAATGCCTTACAATCATTTTACAGTAAAACTAAATAGGAAATATTTGTTCCATACTGTTTATATTTAAAGGAGCTAAATCGCTAACATTTGGGATCCAGAAATTGACAAAAGTGGGTCGAAACTCATATAATACTGTAATATGAATGTATATAAACTGATTTACATTAAATGCTTTCCGTTTTACTCCAATTCCAAATCAATTATGTTCGGCGAAACAAGCCATTCAGTCTCAACCCAGTGCATTTTTTTTAGCGCCTGGTTATTCCAGTCCACATATGCAGTGTGATACAGTGCAATGTGTCTAGCCTCGTCCCTCGAGTCTCTCAATAAAACTAGGACCAGAGCGCAATATGGTACACGATTCGTGTACCAATGTTAGAAAAATTATTTAATCTTAAATATAGGATATCAGAAGCTCATCTTTTCCTGGTAAGTTTACATCATCAATGTTGATTTAAATTGACCAATAATTCGTGTTTTCGATGTCGAAGATTTTGGAGGATTTTGAGTTACGGACTTAGGTCCTTTAAAGTGACATTTAATAACTGTATTTTCAACTGGTAAATTCTTGCACAGAGTTGTTGATATTTTCTTAAAGGGACAATACCACTCTTGCTGGCTTGACAGGTCCAGAAAAAAAAATTAGCCTTATCTAACTACTAGATGTTTAAGTGTCCTACCTGTTGTGTAAATTATCCATTACAACCTATCTTACTTGTCCAGAGGGTTTCGAAAATATGTTTAAATCCAAGTTGCATTTGAAAATGCTTGCGTAAGGCTTTTCAAACCATGTTACGGCATGTACATGTAAGTTGAATTTTTCCAATTTTTAAAATTAGGTGTGTTAAGATGAAATTTGTATCATTTTTTAATTGAAATATTGTAAAATAGTACAAATTGTTGACCAGAATAAAGATTGGAACATATTATTCAGTTACAACAAGAGTGGTATTGGGGCTTTAATAATTTTATTAAGAGGGATTAAAAGCTCATTAACACTGAACACTAGTGAACAAGAGTTCTTGATTGACTAGGCCTACTAATAAACAGACTATAGTTTGAAGGAAGATCAATTAAAGGATTAACAGTCTGCGACATAGTGGGAACACACCATTAGAAATTAACCAGCCTACAATTAACCTTATTGTACACCCTGTAGACACAGACTAATTAAAGGTTTTACACAATATTGTGATAATAATCAGTGAAGCGAAACCATTGTTATTAAATCTAAGACTAAGACTATTATCTTTTGCAATAATAACAATTAAAGAAATGAAGTCACAGACAGGGTTCATTTAAATTAAATCCAGCTCTAGACCTACATGTACATTGAATAAATGCAGTTCAAGTAGGCCTACTATACCTAATTAAGTTTAAACTGTTAGAAATTAGATTATAATAGGCCTACATGTACAGCTGATAATTTATATTATATAGCTTCACAATCACATGATCAATAAAATAAAGTATTTCCAGTTCCAGTAATTTAACACATCACGTCACTAGCTACGTACGTACATTTAAATGTTGACTACACTCATGTCAATTTAATTGTCTACAACAAACGAGTTTTACAAAGAAAAGACAATATTTATTGCTTTTTTTAAAAAAAAAAACCAAAAAACTGCAAGCCTATAGTCCTATGTACAATATTTATTGCTTTTTTTAAAAAAAACCCCCAAAACTGCAAGCCTTTATAATATATAGCCCAAAGTCATTAGAATTACAATCTGTCCAAATACTAAAATTAAATCACCAATTGAACTTGGTTTAAGAAAATAACACATTTTAAACAGGGAGGTTATGAGCAGGTAGCATATAAATAAGCAAAAAATGTACTTAATATTTCTCCAAATTTAATTTAATTTTAGAATATATTATGCATACATGAAAATAGTCTTTCACGACAGGCTGATAAACCGTCTTGTAAACAAAAGAAGTTTCACTAAATAAATAGTGAGAATAAATACTAGGGCCTACTACTAGTACTAGTACTACACTGTCTACTAGTAGGGGTTTCAGATCAAAGTTTCAAATAAGAGAAAAAACAAATTTAAGAATATTTTGTGAAAATATACATAAAATTCTACCCAATTTTTTTTATTTCATCAAAATATTCTAATTAGACCCAAAGTTATGGAATTTTAAAATCCGACTACACTACTACTAGTAAAACGAAACCTCACCTGTGCCGATGTCCAATAAAAATGTAATCAACGAAATAAGGTTTACGAAAAGATCGTAGCAAGTAAATTTCTTTGGCTTCATGGCGATCTGATCTTTATGTACATCTATTATTAGGGATACATTTTATTATTCCGTCTGTTAGTTTGAAATTGGCGGAGTTGATTTCATTCGTCTTCTTCCATTTTGAATTAGATGTCGTCCAGATTATCCAGTCTTTTGTACCATTCGGTTAAAGCGTAAGTCTGGACAATCTACAACGCAGCACCTGTAGTAGGTGGCGCTGTCGTAATGTAAACAAATCACGGTCACCGTGACCTGACGTTAAAGGTGTGCAAATTAACACCGATTGACTGCCGCAGGCGGCATGATTTACAAAAAACAATTTTAAAAAATTCAGCTAAAAATCACGTTACTTTATCAAAAAAATGTACCCCAAAACTTGAGTTGACGCCATTTGTTGAATATGACAATATTTGTCCCCAACCCCATTTCTAACCCACATTCATGTAAATGTAATATTTTTTTACAAGCATTTTTAAAGATTCTTGGTAAAAATGAAATTTGAGCAGATGCAGTCTGTGAAACTAGACAGCTGAATTAACATTTTGAAAAAAATACCTAATCAAGGCAAAAACATATGTTTCAAACTCACAACCACTAAATATTATATAGCCTAACCTACTAAAACTGACCTAAACTCATGAAGTGCGCGAGGATCTTATATTATTATCAGAAATAATTAAAAGTATAATTTGCTGACATTAATTATAATTATACAAACAGATATTATAGGCCTACTGCATATAATCATAGACCGTGTATAATTTTTAAATCAGTCATTTGATCTTTAGCTTGTAGATCGTAGGCCTATTCAATGGTATTCTTTGTTTTATGAAACTTTTTGAATAGTTAATTTATTATTAGTATAATTTTTTGTGAATAGCATATGGATTAATAAGTCAGCTGCTTGGTACAATGTCAAGAATTGTTAGAATCGCACATGTATTAAAGGCATCAACAAATAAAAATAAAAACATTGTATATTGTTGATCCAACTTTATTTATATAATTATTATACAAATACATTACACAGTTTGGTTCATTCATGGACCATCATTAGTTTACCAACATGGGGTATGAGTATGGTATTGCTGTAGAGTTTATTGTTGTAAGTGAGAGGGATTTTCGGTCTCCCGTCCGATCAGGCAGGTTTCCTCCGAGTTCTTCGGTTTCTTCCTGCAGTAATAATCGAAATCATTTGCACGATCTGTGCCAAGGGCCAAATTGGAAAAAGGCCTCAGGCCTAATTTGCTACCCTTGTAAAATGACGCGATTATTATTATTTATTATTATGAGAGAAAACTTTCAATATAAAGTATAACAGTTGCTTGTCACTATATTATATAATCAATAATGTATGTATATGACTTGGGATTACCCTTAGAATGTTGAATATTGATTCAACTGTGAACTTTTTTTTATTGCCAACAACATTGTCATTTTAAAGGGTCAATCCCGATAATGTTTTTGAGAATAAAACTCTTTTTTGTGTTAAAATCCATTAAGATCCCCTACCTTAGGGCCGAGCAACTAACTCAATATATGTGATACGTTTTCAAAAACATTAAACCCACAGTCTTCATCTTGAAATGGAGTCCGGTGTCCCAAACTGTATTATGCGGTGATTTGATAAAACCAGACTTTTATTTTATAAAAATAATGTGTCGGTAAAATGTACCTTTTGTTATCAAGTACAGCACATGGACCATTCACCGTGTAGACCTCTAAAGGAACAGGATTGGATTATTGGGTCACACAACGAAAGAATTGACCCGAAATCTTAAAAGGGTTACGTGTCCGGATAAGCTGTTTTAACGCTCACGTCCAAACGACTCAATATTTTTAGCTGGAATTTTGAGTCAGGTTATATTTACCGTTCCTCTATATTTTGGCGTTTAAATTTCATACAGACTCAGACTTTTATTATTGAGGCTTTGTTCTATTCGGGACAGTCCCTTTAAGAATGTTTTTGTAATATAAAAGCTACTGCTATTCTTTGCTGACTACATTGTATTTGTATATATAATGTCCATTGTTTGCTTTAAATATACAATATATTCTTTGTTAGAATGTCATAAAAATCATCTATCACTTTTGTCTATTCACCAGATAAACGTTCACACTTTTCACTGGCTTTTTCTTTATTATTTTCCAGTTTGGCTATTCGTGAACCAAACTGTATAGCTCTCTTAGGAAAACAGCTAGTCTTCAATAATCCGATACTGTAGGCGGATAATCGTAATAATAGTTTCTCCCCTAATCCTCTTGGTAAATCAAGTTGAGCCTAGAGAGATATTGAAAGTAAAAATCATATTAAACTAATTCTATGTGCATTATCTGAATGTATTTTTAATGGGGGCCATCCATAAAGTATGTACGCTTGAAGGGGGGAGGGGGGTCATGCCAAAAGCGTACAGGTGCGTTAATTCAATGGCAAAACGTACGTACAGGAGCGTACAGGGGGGGAGGGGGGGTCTGAATTTGACCAATTTTGAGCGTACGTACTTTATGGATGGCCCCATGTATTAAGAACATTTTTAAGTTTAAAAAGAACAAGAAAATTGTATCAATGATCTGTCAGCACGAACTAGTCTGATATTTTTGAGATCTACCAATACAAAACTAACTTGCTAATCACAGTCTGAATTAGCTTGTTTAACTTTATAGTTAAGATTGGCATATAAATTAGGGACTTTATTGTCCTCCCTTTTCATCATTGCACTGGTACTACAAACAATGTACATGAAAGGGGACCATTCAGCAAACCTCGACAGATTCCGGTACCCTTCGTAACCTACATCTAGACTCGGATGTATGATAGTAAGTGATATGTACCTACGACCATACATTTGCAATGCGGCTAGTCAACTGCCGATTTACTTTAACAGGAAAACGTGCCGCCTTTACAAAAAAAAGTCCCAAAATGGCGTCTTTTCTAGATACAATCTCTATGGGGGCAGCCATTTTTTTAGTTTGTTGATATAATCTCTATGGGGGCAACCATTGTTTTATCCGGGTCCTTTAAAATAGTTCCAAATGGCGGAATTCATCATACAGCTGAGTCTAGATGTAGGGTACCGGAATCTGGCGAGATTTGCCGAGTGGTAAGGGGACAGGCTTATATCCACTTCCACATAGAGTAATATTTCTAATAATGCCCTGTTGCTTTTACACCCCCATTTAAACTGTTTGTACTGGACTATGAACCAATACAGTCAGTCTATTTCTAATAATGCCCTGTTGCTTTTACACCCCCCATTTAAACTGTGTGTAATGGACTATGAACCAATACAGTCAGCCTATTCTACATCTGCTAATACCGCAATGTAAAAAAGTTCAATATTTCAATAACACATTACGCATACTTTGAGAGAGAGAGAGGGGTTTCAGTCCACGCAACACCTGAACCAGATCATTTCGGGACCAACACATGGTTCAATTTCACTTCAACTAAAACCCACACACGTCACACATACCTTGATTTGAATAGGTAAACCACTGAGATGCTTGACAACTTGCTCATCTAAGAAAGGAAACCTGGCCTCTTTACCATGATCCCCTATTATTCTGAGAAAAAAAGATTTAAAGATAAAAGAGTCAGTCTATGACAAGTGGACCAAATTCTCAATAAGTTGTTTGGTGACACCTTCAGAATATCATGAAAAAATATATGTTATAGTACATACAAACTTGTGTAAAACTGTAATGGGGCCATCCATAAAGTATGTACGCTTGAAGGGGGGGTCACGCCAAAAACATACAGGTGCGTAAATTCATTGGCAAAACGTACGTGTAGGAGCGTACAGGGGGGGAGGGGGGTCTGAATTTTACCCATTTTGAGCATACATACTTTATGGATGGCCCCAATGTTATATGACTCAAGCACTATTATTGAATGAAATATGGCCTTTTGAATTGGGATACCCATTCGCAAGTTTTGAAATTAAAATTACTATTCTATGTGCCACAATTTCGTTGTACTGGTTTTATATCTTTTAGTTAGAAAGTATTCTTCAAACATAAAATTTATTATCCCCCATTGGCAACGTCAGATTTTCTGAACAAATATAGCATGCATAAAAGTGCCAAATATCATTACTTGTGATAAAAAATCAATATTTTGAAATAATGTAGGAATTTTCATTACTACAATATATATATGAGGATGTCAGTTGGCACATGTATTGCGTATCTGTTTCTAGAACAGACATATTGGAAGCCGAATCTTTTTGGTTTCTTGGAAAATTAGCAGTGGGATCGGCCTACATTGCAAAGTAGCTAAAACCTGTATTTCAAATGGTTACCAAGCATAGAAGCCTTCCTCCATGACAATTTGGGGGTAATGTTGTCTGTACAAGAATCTATCAATGGTGAAAGGTTCCTGTTTGATAGTTTGCTCTTTCATATTTTAACTTAAATTTGAACAGTAAATTATGATTTTTTTTCATTTTTTACCGATTTAAATGGATTTATTTACTTTTAATTGCCTGATCATAATGAAACAATACCTTCTAAAATGATTTTTTAGCACTTAACAATTTTGCATCAATATCGGACCAAGGGTGGTACCATTAATTCATCATTCACAATCAAAAACACAGAAAATTCAGGATTTGTAACATATTTATACAAATGTATATACAGTGGACTCTGTCACATCCGACATCGTACGGGATCGTTACAATATGTCCGATTGTACAGAGTGTCGGAATACTGAGTTTTCTCTAAAACGGGAAATACTGTAACTTCGAAAACCGGAAGTATTTTTTATATTGTAGCTTCGAATCACCAGAATGCTTTTCCCTTTAAAAAATTATAAACCTTTCTGTTCTGACAGAACTGAATTCCACATCACTCGGGTCGAGTGACCAAACTTCTAGGTCATTCAGGGTTAATCGGCATGCGCAACGAATGATTCTAACATGTGCTAGGTTGGAATATTTTTACGAGTGTGAAATTCGGGAGAAAATTCGTGGAAATTCTTGAGTATTTGTCATAACTGCCGTATAAGATTAAGAGATTAAACTTATCAAAGTAATCAACACAGCCCGGCAGTATAGCAAGTTTTAATCTCATAGATAATTGATTGGTGATTGGTTGTTTACTTCTTAATCTTTTGTGGCTTCACACCCATTGAATTTTAATCTCACCGATAATTGGGTGCTTCACACCCACCGTTTGAAGGACAGATTATACGGTGTCGATTTTACGGAAATTATAATGACGGGACGGCTAATTGTTGTAGAAATCCGGAACTGACAGAATCCGGACTTATCAGATTTTTTTTGGGCTGAAGTAATAAGGAAATAAATCCGGACATGAAAATAATGTCGGATGTCACAGAAATCCGGAGTGATCAGACATCGGATGTGACAGAGTCCACCGTATATACACTTTTTTCCATTTGATGGAACTCGCTTCAAATACTCTGATCATCATCAAAAGTTAAGTCATGGCTACGCATTACTTCTATAAACAGTATTTTAATAATTTTCTAGTAATAATGGGGCAATACTATATACCGGAAGACACTGGAAAACACCTTTTTATACTGAATACTGGAAAACACTTAAATACCAGAAAGCACACAAAATATCGGAAAACACCCTGGTCTTCTTGAAAACACTGGAAACCTAACCCTAACCCCAGTCCATCGCGGGTCCTCTAAAAAACACCAGAAAAACCTAAACCTAACCCTAAACCCCCGGGTTAACTATTTAGGATGTTTTCCGGTATTTAGTGTTTTTCCAGTGTTCTTCGGTATTCAGTATAAAATGATGTTTTCCAGTTGTTTTCCGGTTGTTTTTCGATGTTTTTCGATGTTTTCCGGTATATGGTATTGGCGGTATTGCTGTAATAATGCCACAATTATCTTTACTCCCCAATTATTCAGGGGAGATAACATAGTATCTTCTGTATGTGGGATCTCGTAATTTTTAACTTACCTATCATCACGTCCTAAATTTCTAGCCGATATTCTTTGAATTTCCATTTTAATCTCTTGTAAAAGTCCTTCCCATTTTCCTTCACTGAAAGTATAACACACAATATACCTAATATTAACAGTTTGATTACTATATTCCTTGTGAAAAGAAATTGACGACATGAAACCAGGCCCGTAGCCAGGAAGTTGTTTTTAGGGGGGGGGGGGCAAAGATGTTTTCGGGAGGGCCAACTAGCATGGGCATCTGCATGAATTTTGCGGTAAAGGCCAATTTTCTCGTGATATTGGGAGGGCAAGACTCAGTATTGGGAGGGCAGTTGCTCCCCCCCCCCCCCCCCCCCCCCCCCCCCCCCCCGTGCCCCCTCCTGGCTACTGGCCTGCATGAAACTCGGAGTTCATTTTAGCCCATCTGATTACATCGTCAAAACGATGTAGTTAATTTCAGGATCTTTCTACTCTACCTGAACCCAATCCACCAGATTTGTGACTTTTTCATGTCTATTACAATTACATACAGATGAAGGAAATTCAATATTTAAATGTATGATTTAACATTCATAATCCTGATCAATAGTATTAATGAGAGGGCATAAAGGTTGGGACCCCAGATTTACATGTATCCTCTTCTTAAAGGAATGAATGAATGAAATGGGGTTTAACGTCCTACACTTAAGCACCGTACCTGGGCTAACTGAAGACAGGCTTATGCCATACAGTGTACTATGAGGGGAAATTTTGCCCAGGCAGCGGCACTACAGCCTACTCTTATATCGAATTCCAACTGCCAAGGGATCTTTTACGAGCACTCTAATGTGTACACAGGACCTCGGTTTTTCGTCTCATCTGAACGACTAGGCAGCTGCCCTTGTCAGGCCCTCCTTCTGCATCACTGACAAGGGGAAATCACGCCGGAAAATCGAGATGAACTTTCTCTGCCATTGCAGGGATTGGA
Source organism: Patella pellucida (assembly GCA_917208275.1). Lineage (NCBI taxonomy): Eukaryota > Metazoa > Mollusca > Gastropoda > Patellidae > Patella > Patella pellucida. Next base: position 7,073,079 of record OU795037.1, read on the forward strand.
CACTTGACCTCCAGGCTAGCGAACCAGCGCCTTATCCACTTAGCCACCGTGATCCCCTCTTCTTAAAGGAGCTAAATCTCTATTCTCTAGCTCGATCCTTGCATTAGCAGAAAAAGCCCATCAGGATTTTCCAAGTTGGTATCCCCTTGTCATTGGTGCAGGACAGAGGGCCTGACAAGCACAGCTGTCTAGTAAATCGGATGGGACTATACATTGTGATTTCTAATGAGTTATGTTCAGCTAAATACCTGAAGAGAGCGAACTGAATGGTAGTCTTTGGCATCTGGTTATTCCAGTCTACAGCGTTATTATTTTCCTACGGGATATGTTTAGCCTCATTCTTGAGTCGCTTCATTACAAGTGCGTTCGAAAGCATTCTGGCACGCGATTTGTGAGCCAATTTTAAAATGTTCATTTTGTCTGAAATATTGGATATCAGAAGCCCATCTTTTCACGGCAAGATCACAATTGATCAATAAGTCGCGATTGGATGATATTGTGATAAATTGTTACTAAGTTACATTATATTTAAACCATTTATTGCCAAGTAATAGTTCGGGAGTAGATGCTGACATTTAGATGTTAATTAATCAGTCTAACCTGTATCTACTTCTATGTCTAGAATATCCAGCTAGTTGTTCATCAGCTCCCATACCACACAGTATAACTCTAGCTGTACTGGAAAATCTTTCTCCCTTATTATTGCCGTTGCCCATAATACCCTGTCCACGTGCTGCAAACCAAATGGCACATCCTATACTATCATCTAATACAGTGCATGATGGGTAGACAAGATGACGAACACGTTTTGATCTGAAATAAAAATGAATATGAGTAAAAGATATTTTAACAAAATATTAAACAACTTTGATTCCTATTAAATCTTACTTCAAAGAAAAGTCGACAATAGTTGAAAATACACACAAAGAATGCTTCTTGAAAGGGTATTTTTTTCTGGATTACCACTAGAAAATCTATATGAATCACTCTTTTTTATCTGAGATCTCTTATATCTCTCATACAATCTATAAAAAACTTATGGTACTTTCATTCCTATGCGGGGGTGAGAGGATGGCCGAATGGTTAGCATGTGCATGCTGTATCATATGATCTGTAATTGAGTCAACTGGCGTGGTTTCTATTCCCCTGTAGTATGTGACAAGGAGTAAGATCGCCTGTTCAACCTTGTGGGGTTCTCCAGTTTCTACCCACTGCTAAAGACCCCTACGTACATGAGAATTATTGAAATAAAATTGAACCATATGTTAGTCCCGAAATGACCTAAGTTGTGTCAAGTGGACATTAAACCCCATTTCGCTCTCTCTCAGTCATTCCTATGCTTTTGTGTGTAATCGGAAATGTTTATTTTTAAAATTAAAACAGTATAATATAATTATAGTAAATCAAACAGACCTACCTTACATCTTTTAATTCTTCTTGTGTAACATTTATCTAGAATAAATAAAAACAAACATGCTACAAGAAACTAAAGACATATTTCTCAAACATAATATAACTAAATTAGCATACTCCTCGCAGCGTATGTTTGATTAGAGGTAATCCAACTACACGCTGCTATTTTGAGTGGATATTGTTGTTTTAAATTTTGATTGGTCAAAAGTCTGTTTACTGGCCAATCACTAGCTGCCCTACAAAAGCTTTACATTTAAAACGAGTGCCAGTATTGGATCAAATATGTTTACATAACGTTACGTCATGGCTCACGATTTTATTATGACTAATTAACCAGTGCATAGATGAAAACTGCAGTAAAACTAATTGCGTGACAAACGAGGCTATCAAGACGAATAAAATGTAAACAATACTGTTTGGAAATGAACATACTTTCATGGTTTTTAATACCTTAAATCATTGTCCAAAGTTTTAGGAAAGACCCAGAATAAACAAAGGGCTGTCATGTTGCTGTTCTTAAGTGATAGCTTTCATTGAATGGAAAGAATAGACACATTCCCGCGTAAGTTCAAGAAACAGACGCCATTCCAGCAATGGCCAGAGAGGGATTTCTTGGGCCATTGCTTCAGGAATATGCTAAATTAGATGAGTTATGGAACTATTCACTGACAGATATTTGCTCTTCACCAAATGTATCAAAATCTAGTCTGCAACTGAGATGAAAGCAAACAAACAGTTATTGAGTCATTATTGTACAACAATGTGTACCGGTATCCACAAAAATCTGTCTTGTTTTCAGGATAATTTTCTTCATTAAAGATTTTACCTCGACAAAGTTCCAACACCTATTGGGGTTTAACTCTGCTAAGGCTGTATAACCAGTTAATCTATCAGGAACACTAAATTTATCTTTCACTTCAGCTCTGGAAAAAAATACATTTTTATTAATGTAACAAACTCATGATTGTGTGCAAAAATAGTGAACAATAAATTTCCATCCACCATGTTTTATATTATAGACAACTTCCATACCACGTGACAGATCGGCTGCAGTTTCTCATCTCAAACAACAAGACACTTTCCTTGCCAGATACTTGCCACACCATAGACAAATGAATGTCAGACCAGCAAATCACGGGGAACTCTCTCAGCTTATACAAGGATAGAACCTAGAACCTCCTGGGAAATGACCCAGTGTCATACTTTGGCTCATGAGAAAACTTTTACTGTACTTGTAGTGTTAATAACGATATGTCCGAGGTCTTTTTTAAGACATACATGTGCGAACTAAATCTATCCAGCAATATGAACACATGCATTAACAATAATATCCATTTTCTAAATATCTTTAGTTTTGAATTTTTTACAGCTTTCATAACTTTTTACTCACTGTATACTTTGTTTTCCCTTTTTGACGGTATTTGGTTGAGCTTTCGGTAGTTGTTCAAAAGCCACATTTAATAAATCAATTGGTTCATCAACAGGTACACATCTATGGAAAAAATAGAAAAAAGTGAATGAGTTCAACACAGCATAAATAAAGGTATTCAAAGTTATCAAATTTCACAGATTTTTCAGACTAGTTTTTTTGTAAGATCCAGCAGCAACACTATGAGAAAATTTGCCCTGACAGCAGCTCTACGACTTACTCTTATTGATTTAAGACAGTAAGCTGGCACTGCCAGGCAGGATACGCCCACATTTTCAAGAGATGGATAGAGAACAAACAATATTAAAAGTGATTTTTCCAACGATCAAAGGCCATAATTCATTAAGTTACAATTTGATTTGGCAAATATCGAAAAGAATCAAGATCTTTGGGTTATAAACATGCATGCCAAGTTCCATCAAAATCGTTTCAAAATTGTGACCTCTATAGGGTCCACAACCTAAAAACGCGATTTTTCGTACAATCAAGGGGCCATAATCCATGAAGTTACGGTCCGATACATGCCAATATTGAAAGGAACCAAGATCTTGGGGAGAGATAAAGCTTTATTTCAAGTTTCGTTGAAATCGGATAAAAATTGTGACCTGTAGAAGGTCCACAAACAAATTGTGGATGTACCTCCGGACAGACTAACAGGGGCGACGACATAATACGTCCACATGAAAATGTGGCCGCATAAAAATGTCAGGGGATCTTTAATTTTTCGTCACATCCCAAGACTATACACTGTCCCTTGCCAGGCCCTCAGTCCTGCATCACTGATCAGGAGAAACCACGCAGAAAAATTACAATTAACTTTCTTGACCAAACAGGGGACCTCCAGGTTAAGGAGTCAACATACCACCTATTGATATAATGAAACATTGTGGCTAATTTATCCCAGCAAATGTTTAGAAACTGTATATCTTTCGCGATGTTCCAGCAAATGCTACTCTTTCATTGCAGACATTTATAATTTTATGTATACCGGTAATGAAATGGGGTTTAACATCTCACTGTTCAGCACCAACAGTTAATAATAATAATAATAATAAATGCGTCAGGGTAGCAAATTAGGCCTAAGGCTTTTTCCAATTTGGCCCTTGGCACAGATCGTGCGAATGATTTCGATCATAACTGCAGGAAGAAACAGAAGAACTCGGGGGAAACCTGCCTGATCGGACAGTTATATGCAGATAGTGTGCTATGAGATATTATTCAATATCTACTGGCACTCTTTAACATGCTGCCAATAGTACTCTGTTTTTCTGATAGTGGCGACACTACACTTTTTTTTAGAGCTACCTGCACTATATGATGGTGAAGCAGCCTTTAAAGAGCACATAAGATAATAATTTTTAATATGATGGATTTTGTAATTGTTTAAGTCAGTGTACATGTATGAATTTATTGGCACTTGAAAACAGGTATAAACTACAAGTCCGATGAAAACAGACATTTTTAAATCACTTGAATGTTGTAAACATTTCAAAATTTTTTAACACACAATTTACCTGTCAGCCAAAGCTGTAATTATGGCAGAATCAATGCCACCAGAAAACAAAATAGCAACTTTTGCTTTGCCATACTCTAGTATACTGGTATCTTTGTTTATAGGTACATTCTCTTTTAAATCACTACATGGATTTTGAGCAGGAAAAGACACTGATTCACGAGGTAGATTGAAAATTCGTTTTTTGACAGCTTTTTCCAAAATATCTACAAATTGTTCGGCAGACTTCTTCATCAGTTCATTATTTTGTAAAAGACTTTGTAAATACTCTTCAGATGTCATGCTATTCAAGTCTATGGATTTAAAATCATCAGACGGAACTTCCATATTAAGACTGGGTATCCATGAATTTATTTTAGTAGTTTTATCAATGGAGATCTGTATGTTGGAATAGTCAACAGGATAAATGTTCGATTGGAGAATATTTTCGTTGTCTACACAATCATTAGTTCCAGGCCACTTGGCATCTTTCCATGGAAACAATTCCAGATTCAAATTTGAATCTTTTGGGTCATTTTCACTTAAGTCAAGACAAAAAATACCAACGGATGGAAGTTCATAAAATTCCTGAAAGTAGAAAAATAAATTTATAATGTTATCTGTAATTTTTTTATCAAGTACCAGTTGTTTGGTTAGTATTAAAAACTGATGTCTCATTTTAAAGGGACCATTTTCTTTTGATTAATTGATATATGAAAATATATTCTGAGACTAAAATATTGTTCTATTCCTGCCTACAGCTATGTGTATTATGTAATGGATGGAAGAATTTTGCAGAAGTATAACAACAAAATTTCAGCTGGTGGTCCTGACATTCCAGTTCACTAATAATTAACAAGAACTTCATCAAGAGACCACATTTAATATTTAGCAGATTTTTAGGGCCACAGTCCAAGTATAAACAGTATCTACACTTTTAGATAAAACTACAGCTTTATAATACTTAAAGGGATGAGTTAAAGGGACAATCCCGAATTATACAGAGGCTCAAAAATAAAAGTCTGAGAATGTATGAAAATAAAACGCCAAAATATAGTGGAATGGTGTATATACCTTGTCTCAAAATTTCAACTCAAAATATTGAGTCGTTTGAACGCCAAAACTGCTTATCCGGACACGTAACCCTTTTAAGATTTTGGGACAATTGTTTCGTTGGATGACCTTATAACCGATTATGGTTATTTGAGAGGGTTATGCAGTGAATAACCCATGTGCCGTACTTGATAAAGAAAGGCAAATTTCAACTACACATTATTTTTATAAAAAAAAATGTTTGATTTTATCCAGATACCACAAAATACACCTTAGGGCACCGGTCTCAAATTCCAGATAAAGACTGACGGATTTAAGTCGTTTGAAAACGTATTATAAATACTGAAGTAGTTGCTCGGCCCTTGACTCGAATATTTTATGGGATTTTAACACAAAATTAAGCATTTTTATTCCTAAAACAAATATCGGGATTAGCCCTTTCAACTACAGCTTTATAATACTTTTAAGTAGAACTTATGAATGTAATGACTTACATGTGACAGAATGGTTACAGATGTCAACATAAAAGCATCAGTTGTAGTTGCAGGTAAATGCCATAATAAACTCCTTCTACCAAATCGATCTCTTCCAAACCATAACTTTTTCTTCTTGCTCTACAACAAGTAAGAAACAATTGCCCTAAATTCTTGCATGGCTATTGTTGGAGGGGGGGGGGGGCAAATGGTTAACATGTTCACGTTGGATAACAGGGTCTGTCATTGAGTCAAATAACGTGGTTTCGATTCCCTGCTTCTACGTGAGTAGGGTTGCCTGTCCAATCGTGTGGGTTCTCTCAGAGTCCTCCGGTTTCTTCCCACTTCTAAAGATCCCTACACGCAAGTGAATTATTGAAAAAAAATTGAACCCAGTATAACTTAGTTTGTGTCAAGTCGATGGTAAACCACATTTGTCTCTCTCTCTCTCTATACTACTGTCATATACTCCTGTCATATATGATTCATATTATTATTAAGGATTAGTGGTCTGAAGCCTTCTTGAGTTCATTATGTAAATAGAGTTACTTCCCTTTATTAATAAAAGGCTTTGATCCTAGATGGGATTCTGGGATGGAGTGAAATGAAAGATGGCTGTTATTATTTAGATCTTGAGATTGTCATACACAATCCAATACACCCCAATACCACACTACATTTTGCAAGAATCTTTTATTTCTGAAACAATTCATTGTTAAACATTAAAATATTTTACAAATATTTACCTGCCAGTATATAAAAGCCCATGGTCCCTCAATTTGTTCTACTATATGTAGTAATTGTGTATTGGTCACAGAATCTGTCAGTCTAGAAAACAGAACTTGTGTATCATTCTCTTCTTCCTTTACCTAAAACAAAATTAAAATATGATGAGTTTTGCCTATCAACAGCAAGCGTACATCAGACACACTATTCTACACATTTTTTTGTTTTTTATAGTTCAACATTTTTTTTTAACTTGTCTTCACAACACTAGGATCTGGAAGAGTTGTTGCATAACCCAGGTTCTGGTTGATGTGAGAAAGTAGGAAATAAAATGGTCTGTTACAGTGAGTTCTTGGTGTGCAGTGAAACATCAGCGACCATTGATTAATCAATGTCAAGGGGTCAAAAGCCACTCTATTACAACAAGTCAGATCTTCATGCAGTGAATCATCATTGAAAGTACTGTAGGCCTATACAAACACAAAACGAAATACAGATCTGTTTTTTTAATCAGATTCTATAATTGAATTATCTTTATAAACTTTCTAGGGGATCACGGTGGCTAAGTGGATAAGGCGCTGGTTCGCTAGCCTGGAGGTCGAGTATTTGATCCCTGCATTGGCCGAGAAAGTTCATCTCGATTTGTCAGTGATGCAGAAGGAGGGCCTGACAAGGACAGCTGCCTAGTTGTTCGGATGGGACGAAAAACTGAGGTCCCGTGTAGAAATTGGAGTGCACGTAAAAGATCCCTTGGCAGTTGGAATTTGATATAAGAGTAGGCCGTAGCGCCACTGCCCGTCTTCAATTTGCCCAGGTGCGTTGCTTAAGCGTAGGACGTTAAACCCCATTTCATTCATTTATAAACTTTCTAACCTCTATTCCTCCAAATATTTCTCCATTCCATAATAAACTATCCCCATCTTTATTTGTCAATGGTTGTGGAGTAGGCTGACCTCTAAGATGTAAGACATAACCAGCAAGTTGCAAACGAAAGTCATTGGTTAATTCTATTGTTCTATTAGTTTGTAGATCTGGACCTCTCGCATCAAGAAAACATAATCCCGATGATCCCTCCTGTTAATAAAATGTTAGAAATTTTAAGGTAAGGATGCTGCCCCATTCATGAAATTGGGCAGTGATTGGTGATAAATCATGGAACTGAATTTTAACAAGAATGTTTGAGATTTTCAAGCCCATTCTTCAGTTGTCAAGATATGTGCCTGCTGGGCTAACAAAGAAGGTGTGGTTAGTAGTTTACAAGGCAATACAAATCTGCTGACATCAAACAGTGACCACATTGAAAGAAAAAAAATCAAAGAAAATTTGTTGGAAGCGTATAGGCCTACATATTAGCCTAACGATTAACACAGAAATAAAAACTAAGAAACATAATTGTCCCAATATGATTAAAGTATTTTGTTCATGAGATATTAAACCCCATTCCATTCAGTTCATGGATCACTTTGAAGAAAAGTAAGCACAAAATATCAGCAGTACTACATATAAATTTACATTCCTGCTACGTATGCTCCCACTCCTGGAGTCTTTAAAATGCAGTCTAGTTTACATTAACCTAGCTATTGTCTTGCATATTGTACCTACTGGTACGTGTAGAAGAGTGCTTTGCTTTTAAAAGAATTGTCTGACAAGTGAAAATTCCCACACCTGAGGCTGAAAAGACCCCCAGCACCTCCTACGTAGACATTGGGTGCCAAATGTGTGATAACTTAAAAGATATTACATTTGGAAATCAAACCCACGACCCTGCATGGATCCTGGATAGAAATTACACCCCCTGACATGAGAAAGAAGGCTGCTCCAGGTTTATCAATTTCCATACCTAATCTAACTATAATATCTGATCATGAGTATCATCATGGGATTACTAAGTGGGTAAGGAAAGGCGTTGGCTCATTAGCCTGGAGGTCGGGTGTTCAATCCCTGCATTGGCCATACAAGAACGGAGGGCCTGGCATGGCAAGGACAGCTGCCTAGTCATTCGGATGGTACGGAAAACCGAGGTCCTGTGTACACATTGGCATGCACGTAAAACATCCCTTGGCAGTTGGAATTCGATACAAGAGTAAGCCATAGCAAAGCTGCCTGACAAAGTTTCCCTTATAGCACACTGTATGGCGTATACCCATCATCAATTAGCCCAGGTTAGTCCCGTGCAGAAGTATAGGGTAGGTAGGACGTTAAACCCCCATTTCATTTGGCAGTGGCTAAATACCACGGCCCAAAATACCACGCTCGTCCCTATTGCTTCTATAGTAATGTAACGTGGTACGAGATTTTGTACCACGTTCTTTTTTATTATGGTGATTTTACCTGAATAAAAGCTAATTTTAAAATGAAAATAATTATTTAATCAGTTTGGATGTGTTTAGACTATTTATAGACCATATTCACTCTTAATATTTAATATATAACACAATTCAGACAGTCGATTAGTCGGTTATTATGATCGCCATTTACATACGGTGTAATAGTTATTATAGCCCATTTAAAAAGACCCTACGTGGTATATTTAAACAATGGATAGAAATGGAATGAAATGAAATGGTGTTTAACGTCCTACTGTTATGCTCCTAAACTGGGCTAACGAAGACGGCCATACGCCATACACTATGCTAGGAGGAAATTTTGCCCGGGCAGCGGCGCTACGGCCTACTTTTATATCGAATTCCAACTGCCAAAATACCTTAATAGAATTAGAGACTGAGATAATCGTACCACGTTCGTCTTACTGGTTCTATACAAACGGAACGTGGTACGCGACTTCGGTTCAAAAGCGTGGTGTAATAGAATCAGAGATTGAGATATTCGTACCACGCTCGGAACGTGGTATAATAGAATCAGAGACTTAGATAATTGTACCACGCTTGTCCTCCTGGTTCTATTATATACAAACGGAACGTGATACGCGACTTCGGTTCAAGATTGTGGCATAATAGAATCCGAGACTAAGATAATCGTGCCACGCTCGAAACGTGGTATAATATAATCCGAGACTGAGATAATCGTGCCACGCTCGCCTCACTGGTTCTAAACAAACGGAAAGGCGTGAGTGGTACGATTATCTCAGTCTCTGGTTCTATTATAACACGTTTTTGAACCGGAGTCGCGTACAACGTTCCGTTTGTATAGAACCAGTAAGAAGAACGTGGCACGATCATCTCAGTCACTGGTTCTATTATACCACGTGTTTGAACCGAAATCAGAGACTTAGATAATTGTACCACGCTTGTCCTCCTGGTTCCAACAAACGGAAGGTGATACGCGACTTCGGTTCAAGATTGTTGCATAATAGAATCCGAGACTAAGATAATCGTGCCACGCTCGAAACGTGGTATAATATAATCCGAGACTGAGATAATCGTGCCACGCTCGCCTCACTGGTTCTATACAAACGGATAGGCGAGCGTGGTACGATTATCTCAGTCTCTGGTTCTATTATAACACGTTTTTGAACCGGAGTCGCGTACAACGTTCCGTTTGTATAGAACCAGTAAGAAGAACGTGGCACGATCATCTCAGTCACTGGTTCTATTATACCACGTTCCGTTTGTATAGAACCAGTAAGGCGAGCGTGGTACGATTATCTCAGTCTCTGAATCTATTATACCACGTTTTTTAACCGCAGTCGAGTACCACGTTCCGTTTGTATAGAACCAGTAAGGCGAATGGGGTACGATTATCCCAGTCTCTGATTCTATTATACCACGTTCCGAAGGTGGTACGATTATCTCAGTCTCTATTCTATTATACACCGTTTTTGAACCGAAGTCGCGTACCACGTTCCGGGTCGTGGTACGCGACTTCGGTTCAAAACATGTTTTATAACAGGACCTGTGACTGAGATAATTGTACCACACTCGGAACGTAGTACGCGACTCCGGTTCAAATGTTTTATAATAGAATCCGAGACTGAGATAATCGTACCACGCTCGAAACGTGGTACGCGACTTCTGTTCAAAAAACGTGGTATAATATAACCAGAGGTAATCGTACCACGCTCGGAACGTGGTATGCGACTCCGGTTCAAATGTTTTATAATAGAACTCGGGACTGAGATAATCGTACCACACACCTTCAGTTCAAAAACGTGGTATAATAGATTCAGAGACTAAGAAAATCGTACCACGTTCGCCTTACTGGTTCTATAGAAACAGAACGTGTTACGCGACTTCGGTTCCGAGATAATCGTGCCACGCTCGGAACGAGGTATGCGATTCAAAAATGTGCTTTAATCGTACCACGTTCGCCTTACTGGTTCTATACAAACGGGACGTGGTACGCGAATTCGGTTCAAAACGTGGCGCGATTTCGGTTCCGAAACGTGGTATAATATAACCAGAGACTGGGATAATCGTACCACGCTCGGAACGTGGTACGCGACTCCGGTTCAAATGTTTTATAATAGAACTCGAGACTGAGATAATCGTACCACACACCTTCAGCTCAAAACGTGGTATAATAGAATCAGAGATTACATGTAATAAAATTGTACCACGTTCGCCTTACTGGTTATATACAAATAGAACGTGTTACGCGACTTCGGTTCCGAGATAATCGTGCCACGCTCGGAACGAGGTATGCGACTTCAAAAACGTGGTATAATATAACCAGAGATAAACGTACCCCCCTCGGAACGTGGTACGCGACTCCGTTTCAAAAAACGTGGTATAATAGAATCAGAGACTGAGAAAATCGTACCACATTCGCCTTACTGGTTTTATACAAACGGAACGTGGTACACGACTTCGGTTCGAAAAACGTGGTATAATAGATTCAGAGACTGAGATAATCGTACCACGCTCGCCTTACTGGTTCTACACAAACGACAATTTCGGTTCAAAAACGTGGTATAATAGAACCAGAGACTGGGATAATCGTACCACGCTCAGAACGTGGTATGCGACTTCGGTTTAAAAACGTGGTATAATAGATTTAGAGACTGAGTTAATCGTACCACGTTCGCCTTACTGGGTCTTTACAAACGGAATGTGGTACGCGACTTCGGTTAAAAAAAACACGGTATAATAGATTCAGAGACTGAGATAATCGTACCACTTTCGCCTTAGTTGTCCTATCAAAACGCAACGTGGTGCGCGATTTCGGTTCAGAAACGTGGTAGAATATAACCAGAGACTGAGAAAATCGTACCCCGCTCGGAACGTGGTACGCGACTCCGGTTCAAATGTTTTATAATAGAACTCGAGACTGAGATAATCGTACCACACACCTTCAGCTCAAAAACGTGGTATAATAGAATCAGAGACTACATGTAAGAAAATCGTACCACGTTCGCCTTACTGGTTATATACAAATAGAACGTGTTACGCGACTTTCCGAGATAATCGTGCCACGCTCGGAACGAGGTATGCGACTTCGACTCAAAAACGTGGCATAATCGTACCACGTCCGCCTTACTGGTTCTATACAAACTGGACGTGGTACGCGAATTTGGTTCAAAAACGTGGTATAATAGAACCAGAGACTGAGATAATCGTACCACGCTCGGAACGTGGTACGCGACTCCGGTTAAAAAATGTGGTATAATAGAATCAGAGACTGAGATATTCGTACCACGCTCGAACCGTGGTACACGACGTCTGTTGAAAAACGTGGTATAATAGATTCAGAGACTGAGATAATCGTGCCACGCTCGTCTTATTGGTTTTATACAAAGGGGACGTGGAACGCGACTTCGGTTAAAAAAATGTTGTAAAAATAGGACCCGAGAGTGAGATAATCGCACGACGCTCGGAACGTGGTACGCGACTTCGGTTCAAAAACGTGGTATAATATAACCAGAGATAATCGTTTCAGGCTCGGAACGTGGTACGATTATCTCTGGTTATATTATACCACGTGGTTCAAAAACGTGGTATAGAACCGTTTGTATAGAACCAGAGACTGAGATAATCGTATCACGCTCGGAACGTGGTACGCGACTCCGGTTAAAAAAGTGGTATAATAGAATCAGAGACTGAGATAATCGTACCACGCTCGAAACGTGGTACGCGACGTCTGTTCGAAAACGTGGTATAATAGATTCAGAGACTGGGGTAATCGTGCCACACTCGTCTTACTGGTTATATACAAACGGGACGTGGTACGCGACTTCGGTTCAAAAAATGTTGTAAAAATAGGACCCGAGAGTGAGGTAATCGCACCACGCTCGCAACGTGGTACGCGACTTCGGTTCAAAAACGTGGTATAATATAACCAGAGATAATCGTACCACGCTCGGAACGTGGTACGCGACTCCGGTTCAAAAACGTGGTATAATATAACCAGAGATAATCGTATCACGCTCGGAACGTGGTACGCGACTCCGGTTCAAAAACGTGGTATGATAGAATAAGAGACGGAGAAAATCGTACCACGTTCGCCTTACTGGTTCTATACAAACGGAACGTGATACACGGCCTCGGTTACAAAAATGTGGTATAATAAATTCAGAGGTTGAGATAATCGTACCACACTCGCCTTACTGGTTCTATACAAACGACACCTGGTACGAAACTTCGGTTCAAAAACATGGTATAATAGAACCAGAGACTAAGATAATCGTACCACGATCGGAACGTGGTACGCGACTCCGGTTAAAAATGTGGTATAATAGAATTAGAGACTGAGATAATTGTACCACGCTCGAACCGTGGTACACGACGTCTGTTGAAAAACGTGGTATAATAGATTCAGAGACTGAGATAATCGTGCCACGCTCGTCTTATTGGTTTTATACAAAGGGGACGTGGAACGCGACTTCGGTTAAAAAAATGTTGTAAAAATAGGACCCGAGAGTGAGATAATCGCACGACGCTCGGAACGTGGTACGCGACTTCGGTTCAAAAACGTGGTATAATATAACCAGAGATAATCGTTTCAGGCTCGGAACGTGGTACGATTATCTCTGGTTATATTATACCACGTGGTTCAAAAACGTGGTATAGAACCGTTTGTATAGAACCAGAGACTGAGATAATCGTATCACGCTCGGAACGTGGTACGCGACTCCGGTTAAAAAAGTGGTATAATAGAATCAGAGACTGAGATAATCGTACCACGCTCGAAACGTGGTACGCGACGTCTGTTCGAAAACGTGGTATAATAGATTCAGAGACTGGGGTAATCGTGCCACACTCGTCTTACTGGTTATATACAAACGGGACGTGGTACGCGACTTCGGTTCAAAAAATGTTGTAAAAATAGGACCCGAGAGTGAGGTAATCGCACCACGCTCGCAACGTGGTACGCGACTTCGGTTCAAAAACGTGGTATAATATAACCAGAGATAATCGTACCACGCTCGGAACGTGGTACGCGACTCCGGTTCAAAAACGTGGTATAATATAACCAGAGATAATCGTATCACGCTCGGAACGTGGTACGCGACTCCGGTTCAAAAACGTGGTATGATAGAATAAGAGACGGAGAAAATCGTACCACGTTCGCCTTACTGGTTCTATACAAACGGAACGTGATACACGGCCTCGGTTACAAAAATGTGGTATAATAGATTCAGAGGTTGAGATAATCGTACCACACTCGCCTTACTGGTTCTATACAAATGACACCTGGTACGAAACTTCGGTTCAAAAACATGGTATAATAGAACCAGAGACTAAGATAATCGTACCACGATCGGAACGTGGTACGCGACTCCGGTTAAAAATGTGGTATAATAGAATTAGAGACTGAGATAATTGTACCACGCTCGAAACGTGGTACGCAACGTCTGTTCTAAAACGTGGTATAATAGATTCAGAGACTGGGGTAATCGTGCGACGCTCGTCTTAATGGTTCTATACAAACGGGTAGTGGTACGCGACTTCGGTTCAAAAAATGTTGTAAAAATAGGACCCGAGAGTGAGATAATCGCACAACGCTCGCAACGTGGTACGCGACTTCGGTTCAAAAACGTGGTACGCGACTTCGGTTCAAAAACGTGGTATAATATAACCAGAGATAATCGTACCACGCTCGGAACGTGGTACGCGACTCCGGTTCAAAAACGTGGTATAATAGAATCAGAGACTAAGATAATCGTACCACGCTCATCTTACTGGTTCTATACAAACGACACGTGGTGCGCAACTTCGGTTCAAATACGTGGTATAATAGAACCAGAGACTGAGATAATCGTGCCACGCTCAGAACGTGGTATGCGACTTCGGTTCAAAAACGTGGTATAATAGATTCAGAGGCTGAGTTAATCGTACCACGTTCGCCTTACTTGGTCTATACAAACGGAATGTGGTACGCGACTTCGGTTTAAAAACGTGGTATAATAGATTCAGAGGCTGAGTTAATCGTACCACGTTCGCCTTACGTGGTCTATACAAACGGAATGTGGTACGCGACTTCGGTTAAAAAAAACACGGTATAATAGATTCAGAGACTGAGATAATCGTACCACGTTCGCCTTAATTGTCCTATCAAAACGCAACGTGGTGCGCGATTTCGGTTCAGAAACGTGGTAGAATATAACCAGAGACTGAGAAAATCGTACCCCGCTCGGAACGTGGTACGCGACTCCGGTTCTAATGTTTTATAATAGAACTCGAGATTGAGATAATCGTACCACACACATTCAGCTCAAAAACGTGGTATAATAGAATCAGAGACTAAGAAAATCGTACCACGTTCGCCTTACTGGTTATATACAAATAGAACGTGTTACGCGACTTCGGTTCCGAGATAATCGTGCCATGCTCGGAACGAGGTATGCGACTTCGATTCAAAAACGTGGTATAATCGTACCACGTTCGCCTTACTGGTTCTATACAAACTGGACGTGGTACGCGACGTTGGTTCAAAAACGTGGTATAATAGAACCAGAGACTGAGATAATCGTATCACGATCGGAACGTGGTATGCGACTCCGGTTAAAATGTGGTATAATAGAATTAGAGACTGAGATAATTGTACCACGCTCATACGTGGTACGCGACGTCTGTTCGAAAACGTGGTATAATAGATTCAGAGACTGGGGTAATCGTGCCACGCTTGTATTACTGGTTCTATACATACGGCGAGCGTGGTCCGATTATCTCAGTCTCTGAATCTATTATACCACGTTTTTTTTAAACCGAAGGCGCGTATCACGTTCCGTTTGTATAGAACCAGTAAGGCGGGCGTGGTACGATTAACTCAATTTTTGAATCTATTATAAAACATTTTTTGTATCAAGGTCGCGTACCACGGTCTGTTTGTACAGAACCAGTAAGGCGAACGTGGTACGATTATCTCAGTATTTGATTCTATTATACCACCTTTTTGAATCTTATGTCGCGTACCACGTTCCGAGCGTGGCACGATTATCTCTGTCTCTGTTTCTATTATACCACGCTTTTGAACCGAAGTCGCGTATCACGTTCCGTTTGTATAGAACCCGTCAGGCGAACGTGGTACGATTTTCTAGGTGCCTCATTCTATTATACCACATATTTGAAACGGAGTCGCTTTCCACGTTCTGAACGTGGTACGATAATCTCTGGTTATATGATACCACGTTTTTGAACCGAAATCGCGCACCACGTTCCGTTTGTATAGAACCAGTAAGACGAGTGTGGCACGGTTATCTCAGTCGCGCACCACCGTTTGTATAGAACCAGAAAGGCGAACGTGGTACGATTATCTTAGTCTCTGATTCTATTAGACCACATTTTTGAACGGAAGCCGTGTACCACGTTCCGAGCGCGACACGATTATCTCAGTCTCTGATTCTATTATACCACATTGTATAACTGGAGTCGCGTACCACGTTCTGGGCGTGGTACGATTATATCAGTGTCTGGTTCTATTATACCACGTTTTTGAACCAAAGTCGCGTACCACTTCCCGTTTGTATAGAACCAGTAAAAAGGCGAACGTGGTACGATTATCCCAGTCTCTGGTTCTGTTATTGGTTCTGTTATACCACGTTTTGAAACGGAGTCGCGTATCCCGTTCCGATCGTGGTACAATTATCTCAGTCTCTGGTTCTATTAACCACGTTTTTGAACCGAAGTTGTGTACCACGCTCGCAAAATTTACTACAAATAATGAATGTAAAGTCCCTATAAATAAAAAGGAAGTGGTACCGAAGTCGCGTACCACGTCCCGCGGCCGTCTGTATAGAACAAGCACGGTGAGCGTGGTGCGGTTATCTGATCTCAAGGGGATCACGGTGGCTAAGTGGATAAGGCGCTGGTTCGCTAGCCTGGAGGTCGAGTGTTCGATCCCTGCATTGGCCGAGAAAGTTCATCTCGATTTTCCGGCGTGATTTCCACTTGTCAGTGATGCAGAAGGAGGGCCTGACAAGGACAGCTGCCTAGTCGTTCGGATGGGACGAAAAACCTAGGTCCCGTGTACAAATTGGAGTGCACGTAAAAGATCCCTTGGCAGTTGGAATTCGATATAAGAGTAGGCCGTAGTGCCGCTGCACGGGCAAAATTTCCCTCATAGCACACATTTGGCGTATGCCCGTCTTCAATTGGCCCAGGTTAGGTGCTTAAGCGTAGGACGTTAAACCCCATTTCATTCATTCATTCATTATCTGATCTCAACCCCAGAATAACACTTTTTTTTACTTTCAACTTATCGTCCTTTTATATCGCCCTTATGTAGGATTATACCACGTTAGTTTTTACTTTCAGTGTTTTGTTTCATATCTACGCAGTACGCATAGTCGCATAATATTCCAATATACCACGTAGGGTCTTTTTGAATGGGGTGTAATAATGGTTACACCGTTATATAAACCGTATAGTATAGGTACAGCTCGATGCATTAACCGACCGATCGGCTATCTGTATTGTAATTTATTTTAAGATATAAAGTGTAAATATGACCTATAAAATAATCAAAATTGATAAAAAGATCGACATAATTTGCAAAATTAGCTTTATATTATGTAAAATCCCTATAATTAAATAGAAAGTGGTACGGAAAAACGTACCACGTTTCGTGTGTATAGAAGCAGTAAGGCGAGCGTGGTATTTTGAAGCGTGGTATTTAGCCGCTGCCATTTCATTTCATCATCATCATCAGGCAAAAAAGAACTGAGCACTAGAACAGGTTATAATTAGCTGTACTGTGGACCTAATGTTTTGCTTACCACACATTTTGGATTATTTTCATTTTTACCAGAATATAGAATACAACAAATGCCACACATATTCTGCTAAATAAAAAAAATATCACTTTTAATAAATACAATTTTACAGCAGTCGAATTTTTTGGGCATATTTACGGTAGTTACCTGCCCTTGGTTTCCAAAAATTGTTGATTTGTAGATAAACTGCACCGAATTTAATTTAATTTAAACTTATCTTTTTACTGTTTTTGGTACGAAGTCTGCATTCAAATAGTTAATTTTATGGGGTTTTCTGTTGTATAATAATGAAGAAACTCCACTAAATATAATTAATTAACCGGAGTTGTCTCCCATTAACCATTGAAAATTAGTTTGTGTTTCATTTTGAGATATCATGTGACATAAACAAACAAAATGTCTGATGGCAGAGGTTCAAGATTATTTACAGATTTAAACAACATTTTTAGGAAAGATCTCTCCATGTTAGCAGTTTTCTTCCAGTTTTTTTTTGTTGATTTATCATTACAATTAAGATATAATATCAGAAATAAGGCTAACCAAAATTAACAGTTGAGTTTGGTAACAGAAATTGTCACACAAATACAACTACAAGTGAAAATATATGTACCTAATAATCCTAATGAATGTCAAATAGCATAACCTTTATTATTTTCCTAGCATATGCAATAGTTCAAATACATTCGTCAATCAAATTGACGTTTTACAGTCGGTTAGCCTGTAGGCATCGATACAGCCTAGGGTACCGTAGGCCCTATATAATTACTACTTTAAATTTAAAAGTGAATCTGATATACCGCCACCAGTAACTTTATTTCATTTGACAAATCATTGCAACAACATGCATGATTCAAAGAAATAAAATATCAATTTAATAAAAGTGTTATTTAAGCGATATTTATGTAATATTATTAATATAAATGTTAATTGGTAAATGAGCATAGGTAATTTCAACTACTGACTACTGTCTGAACTATGAATGAATGAATGAAATGGGGTTTAACGTCCTACGCTTAAGCACCGTACCTGGGCTAATTGAAGACGGGCATACGCCACAGTGTGCAATGAGGGAAATTTTGCCCGGGCAGCGGCGCTACGGCCTACTCTTATATCGAATTCCAACTGCCAAGGGATCTTTTACGTGCACTCCAATTTGTACACGGGACCTCGGTTTTTCGTCCCATCCGAACGACTAGGCAGCTGTCCTTGTCAGGCCCTCCTTCTGCATCACTGACAAGGGGAAATCACGCCGGAAGTCTGAACTATGCTATTTAATAAACAGATTTCTTCGATTATGAACAAACTATTTAACTTCGGTTATCATAAACTTACCTGTGCGTTTGAAATCAACTCCAGTTGAATAAAATCCATTGCACAATTAAATACCACAACTAATTTACTAGGTTCTCTCGTGAAAATTGAACTCAAACAAACTTTTGACAGGGGGAAATACCAAAATGGAGACTGATTACGTCACTCTTTGGGAAAATTCATTTCGTATAAAGGGTGGGGGCAGCTTATTTACGACAATTGGTAGTATTAGTGTTAAGTTCAGGTGTGAGTTTTTTCCACTTTCTAAATTCTTCCATGAAACCTTGTTTGTACATATTAAAGATGCATTATTCAAGAGCTAAATCTGCCTAGTGCAGGTCTTTTTTTTGGGCATGAAATGTTTTCTAAAGTATTAATTTAGTCATTAATTAACTGATCCAGGCCTTAATCAACTTTGGATGGTATCAGATTGCTCTGATATTAAACAGATTAAAACGTTTCAGTGATAAATCAAATATGGCGCGCCCAGGCGCTTCGAGTCTTGATCAACAAGGACCGTGGTTGAAATTATTGAACAGGTCGGCCAAATCTTCAAATGCCAATATCTTCGCTTGCAATAGAGTAATTTGAATGAAATTTTCAAATTATTCATTTTACATCATCTACTTTCGAACTATTATATCTATCTATATCTTGAATAATGTAACTTTAATTACTATCTGCTGACGTGATCTATTGGTCATCAAATAATTGATAATTTTATACTCCCAGACTTAGCTACCATTGATTGCAGTTAAGTGATATTAAATTTGCTTTTCTCCTATTTTTACAGTGATGAATATGATGTGATACCTGTGACTGAACCTGTTCACAATAAGAGTCCCCTAGTTGTTATAGATCATAAATTAGGTGTAGAATTATGGTGTATTCCTATATTATATCAATATGCCTATGATAAACTTCTCTCGTGGCGTGCGAGAGATGGCACAGAAAAATTCCTAGGTAGGTATTGAAAGGATAGGTATATCTTAGAAAAAATGAAAATGTCTTATTTTATTTCCTCAATTATTAATAAATTCACATAGACCTGATCCAATCCAATTAAAATCTAACTAAATTAACACCAATTAAATTAACACAGAAACCTAAATGAAAGTATCACAATGGGAAGTATCATGTCCATAGAACCAATACCAGCAACAAATTCCCAATCCCCCCCCCCCCCCAGGATACCTCGAACAAATACAAATGTAAAGTTGATGCACTCAAGATTATACTAATAGGGATTGTTATATAATTACGATTTTCTCTTTTTTTCAGAGCCATTAGAAGTATGTAATTTGTGTCGAGCTGTTTTATTGGTTAATCCAGAATGTTACACAGTCTGGAATATTAGGTTAGTTATTATCTAGATATATTTGGATTTCTGCAACAACTTAACACAAACTATGTCATTTTGGGACTAACATAGTTCAATTTTATTTCAATAATTCACATTTGCATAGGGTTTTTTAGTAGTGGGAGGAAACCAGAGGGTTTGGAGAAAACCCATGAGGCTGGACAGCGACCCTTATGATACAACGCCCAAGCGCTAACCATTAGGCCCTCAAACCCCAGGCGCGGATCCAGCCCCAGCGAGACTGGTGTATTTGCTTTTTAATTGATGATATAAACTGATTTTCGCAATGCGACCAAGGCTCTTGGGACTACAACAAACCACTAATACATGCGGCACTCTAATGATTACCATTTATTACAATGTATGGGCCCCCCCCTGGAAAAAATCCTGGATCCGGGCCTGAACCCCCCATGTTGAATAAAACATGTGTATATTTATTTACAGGAAAGAGTGTGTAGAGAATGGCGATCTAACTGTAGATGAAGATTTGAAATTAGGAGAATTAATACTCACTAAACATCCTAAAAGTCCTGAAACATTTATACATAGGTTGGTTTTAAAGATGCCAATTAAAGAAAATAACAAGCCTTTTATATATGCTCAATAATTTTTATTTTGTTTAAATAGCAAATGAATCATAATTAAATAGATAGAAATTTATTGTTTTGACTTTCATATGATGGATATGGATGTTGAATTGAAGTTTGATTACCAAGAAACCAAATCTAGTGTCGGTTGTCAGTCTTTTCATTGGCAGACAGCTTCAGCCATTAGTGTTCAACGCATGTCAGGCATTGTCTAACCACCATAATAATAATAATAATAATCGCGTCATTTTACAAGGGTAGCAAATTAGGCCTGAGACCTTTTTCCAATTTGGCCATTGGCACAGATCGTGCGAATCATTTCGATCATTACTGCAGGAAGAAACCGAAGAACTCGGGGGAAACCTGCCTGATCGGACAGGAGACCAAATATCCCTCTCACTTACAACGATAAAGTTCTTGCCCTAAGCTGGGATTGAACCCTCGATGCATTTGTGAGAAGCCGCCTCTCTATCGCCATGGCTATCCGACCATATACTGTCAAATCTAGACTCTACCCCATTCAATATCTAAGAGAGTTGATTATGAGCTTGTCTCAAAAATAATTTGTATAACATTTGAACAAGAAACATACTAGGCAAAAATCAGGCTATTAATGGACCTGTTTTCTTTACAGGCGATGGCTGCTACAAAGATTACTCAACAAAGGTCTGCTTTCTAGTAATGATAGTAACCATAGTAACAGCAGTGTTGAAAGTTCCGAACTTTTAGTTGGTGTTGATGGTATCTCAGTAAACTTTTTACCAACCAATCAAAATACTTGTAGCAATAATCATATACTGCCAAAACAAATTGATAGAAACTTACATCGAACTGTGCATCATGAATTTGATATATGTTTGCGAGCTGCTGAACACTATGCATGTAATTATAACGCGTGGAGCCACAGGATCTGGTTAATTCAGGCTGCTTTTAACTCGGCTGTAAAGGTAAATATACATTCATGGCCTGTACGCCATACTTTTGATGCTCAGGAATCCACTACATCAGACCAGCCTTTTGACCAGACCAGATTCCCCTCATCACTAGGCTATGGTGAGAAAAATGCCTTTAAATTTGAAAGATGATGATTACAATTTGATTGTCTCATAAATCCAGATTTCCTTTTTTCAGAAAAGGGCCTTCCTAATTGTCAAGAAAATTGTCTATTCTAACTAGGCTAATGAAGACGAGCTATTTGCTATTGGGAAAATACTGCTTGAACAGTGACTCTATGGCCTACTCTTATTTGACTGTCAATGGTTTTATGGACATGCCAATGTGTACATAGGGCATTATTTGTTTGTCCCATCCAAACAACTAGAAACTGTTCCTTGCCAGGTCTGCACCACAGACAAAGGGAAATGCCACTGTGGCTCTGACCATACAGAGAAGATCAAAAACTGTATGCTGTAAATGATCATATGAATTTTAGAATTCAACATGAGGTCTGATAAAATACAAAGTATTTTGCTGAATAAAGTTAAAACATCATTTAATTTTAAACCACGAAAAAAATCATTTTTTGTTTTATATACTTGGTCTGCTTGTTATAATAAGAAATTCTCAATTGTTTACAGGCCATGCTTAAAGTGATTAAATTGTTGATATCTTATAATTTCAGGTATTATTATCGGAATTTCACACAACTGTTACTTGGTTTACTCAGCATGTATCAGATCATTGTGGTTTTCATTATCGACAGTTTTTACTCAAATCATTAACCAACCAATCACAAGCAGTTTCTTGTAAATTTCATGTAGATGTGAACGACCTTTTGAACCAGGAATTTGATAAAACGACAGATTTGATTGGTACTTATCCAGGCCATGAAGCTTTATGGTACCACAGGTGAGTTTTAATACAGAAATGAAATGAAATTGGGTTTAGCGTTGTATGGACCAGAAAATATGGGCGTGACAGAAGTTTTAGTGTAGTTGCACCTAAATTGTGGAATAATTTACCACTGAATATCCGAAACAGTGAACCTTTGATTACCGGTACTTTCAAATCAAAGCTGAAGACTCATTTGTTTAGAGAATACTACGAGAATTAAACTTTCTATTCACTGTTTATATAAATATTGACTTATTGCGCTTTGAGCATGCTTTTGGATGGATTTGGCGCTCTATAAATGTACATTATTATTATTATTATTACATGTACAATAATGATAGATATGCTATTTATTGACCACTCAAATCGATTTGAATGCCAGTAACATGATATAATCATGAAATTGATAATTGTGACTATGTTTTTTATCGTACTGACTTTAGTAATTATGTTTAAGGCTAGGATGAAAATCAATCGCTAATTCTCAGTACAGAGTGGATCGATTTGAATGAAATTTTCAGCAAATTCCCTTTCCATTATCGGGTTATCTATTATAGTGAGAAATGCCAGCTCTTTATCTAACCTCCCATATAATCTATCTTTAAATGAGCAATGCCAGCTCTTTATCTAACCTCCCATATAATCTATCTTTAAATGAGCAATGCCAACTCTTTATCTAACCTCCCATATAATCTATCTTTAAATGGGTCATTCCCGAAAAATATAAATATTCAGAGCAAAAAATGTCAGCTTTGCGTCTTGTAATACTTTTATTTGTTTTATAGAAAATTTGTACTGCATCAGATCATTGATGAAATAAAAACAAAAACAGACCAACTCAGGGAAACACTGTCCAAGGATAATGGTATTGATCTGAAAAGAAGTCGCGTCGAAAGTGAACGTCAACAGTTATTAGAAAAAGAAATTGATCTTGTTTCAAATAAAGAACTACTTAGTTGTAATAAAAGAGAACGTGAATTAGCTAACAGATATATTGTGTGGATAAAAAGAATGCTCAGTTTGTAGGAAACTTTTCTTTTAAATAAAATTTTTACTGCATTTATTACTTTCAAAACAGCTTTCATTTATTTATTAAAAATATATTTAAAGAAGATTGTAACATGCTTACGAGTGAACCTTGCGTTTTGATTGGTCAATTAGACACTGTCTATTGGACAATAACACCCCTCTGTTTTAGTAATTTCTTTTAAAATCGTAAATAGCATGTTACAATGTCGATAAACTCTTCCTTTTTGGCATTTAGAGGGGTGTTATTGTCCAATAGACATGTCCTGAGATTTTACATTAGAACCCGCGTAGCGTCGCAGGTTCTTATGTAAAAACTCAGGACATGTCTATTGGACAATAACACCCCTCTAAATGCCAAACAGGAAGTGTTTATCTCCTGAATGAAAGGTTGGCCTATCATAAAAAAATAAATTCTAGAGAACTAAACGCCTGTTGTGGTCAAGGCTTTCCTGGAAGAGGACCGACAAAGATATTTGGGGCGATGCAGATGGTCTGACCAGTTGTTTATGGCATAAATTTCATAAATAATTGCAGATAATATTTTGCTTCCCATCCAAACATAAAATCTTCAGTATGCCAATGAAATGCACAATCTTTGGTAATTTACGTGCAATACAAGGAGGATAATTTGATTTTAAATGACCTCATTGAAATGTGGTTGTATATTGTCATTTACCTTATCTGTTGGTCTGGCGTCCACCCTTGAGAGGCTAAAGTTAATTACAGAATGTTTAAGGGCATAAAATGAAAAGACCTATTTATTTTTAGTAATTTCTGATAATTACTGCCAGAATTATGGCCCTTTATTACTTTGAAATATCTTGTGGATGCTTCAAAGGCAAAAGATAAAGGGACTATCCCGATTTGAACAGAGTCGAGAAAAATTAAAAGTCTGTGTACATATGAAATTTAAGCACCAAAATATAGAGGATGGTGTATTTACCTTGTCTCCAAATTTTAGCTCAAAATTTTTACTCGTTTAAATGTGAACGTCGAAACTGCTTATCTTAAGGTGGAGGATTAAGGGTTTTTAACAAAAAATTGAGCAGTTTTATTAACCAAATTACCCTTAAAAATCTGATGGTCTTTATATTTATACACAGTCTTTAAGATCATTAGACGAAGAGGCCTATTGATTTTCATAATTACTGCCAAAGTTATAGACCTTGATATTAAACGTTTTGTATATTAAACGTTATCATAGGGCAGAACTAGAAGTCAAATGAGTCGTTACTCAGAATTGAGTGTGTTGTAAATGTTTTCATTACTGGCGAAAGAAAAGATAGGTTGCCAGGCAACGAAACATACGCCCACAGCAGCTCAATCGTCCCGGCAGTCAACAAGAGCTGTCGCATATTTTACTTTTTCGATAATGAAACATTTATAATACACTAAAATCTGTTTAAAAGTAACAACTCATTATGTAATTATCCGAAAATCATTCGAATTTGTTTAGCTTTGATAAAGTTCTCCTTTATGGTGTTCAAGTTATCAAAATTCATTGAAACTCAATATTCTTGTTGTCCCATGACCTTCAACACTGTGTATAAATTTAAAGTCAATCGGATATTAACTTTAGTCTCTAGGGCATCAACAAGATTTTTTTAAGTGTTCGAGGGCCATAACCCTTACAGTAATTATGGGAAATCGCTGAAAATCAATAGGCTTCTTTATCTCATGACCTTAAAGACTGTGTATAAATTTAAAGTCAATCGGATATTAACTTTAGTCTCTAGGGCATCAACAAGATTTTTTTAAGTGTTCGAGGGCCATAACCCTTACAGTAATTATGGGAAATCGCTGAAAATCAATAGGCTTCTTTATCTCATGACCTTAAAGACTGTGTATAAATTTAAAGCCAATCGGATATTAACTTTGGCCTCTAGAGCATCCACAACTTGACCACAAACACTGTGTATAAATTTAAAGTCAATCTGTTATTAACTCTTCTTATGCCCTTAAACACTGTGTATAAATTTAAAGTCAATCAGTTATTAACTTTAGCCTCTAGAGCCTCCACAAGATATTTTGAAGTGATCAAGGGCCATAACTCTGACAGCAATAATCAGAAATCGCTGAAAATCGATAGGCTTCTTTGTCTCATGACCTTAAACACTGTAAATAAATTTAAAGTCAATTAAATATTAACTTTAGCCTCAAGACCGATGGATGGGGGTGACGGCAATATACGACCACATTTCAATATGTGGGCGTATAAAAAGTATGTGACAACCTTTGTTGACTGCTCGGACACTTTAGCTGCTCTAGCAACCTATTTTTTTATTTTCAATACCAATTTGTACATGGCACCTCAGTTTGTTCGATCTGAATGACTAGACACACATTTCTTGTCAGCATTGATGAAGCATCACCTTGAGATTGTGTCTTAAAATTGCCTTCAAGTTTTGTAACCTGATATTGGAATTGGAACCAGGTTAATTCTGTATGTGAGACCACTGTTCTAACAATAATAAATGTCAACCACTACATAAAATAGACTCTTTATTGCAGATAGTAACAAATATACACACTGCAAACAACAACACATTATATAGTTTCTAAAACAACAAAAATGCATTGGAATTGATGTATTAGGAAAAAAGGTATTAATTATGCATATTCTGTGTGAATTCGAGTGATCCAGTAGTGTAGGCAAAATTTATATATTTATAATCTAAATACATTAATGTACATGTAACAGAGCTCTATATATATAAAATACATAGCCCGTGTATAAATTGTTACACTGTGAAATCTGACAACATCTATTCTAGCTCTGTCTATATTGAGAAAGAAAAGTAGTATTTTGCGTCTATAAATAAGACATAAGTCACAAAAAAGACACATCCAATCAGGGGCACCGGAAAGACGCGAGGGCCAGGGTACCAAAACATAGGGAATCTCCCCCCCCCCCATCCCGACCTCTAGAAAATTTTGAAATTTGTCAATTCCGAGAATGCTGTTTAGAGTGCCTCTAGCATTCCAAATTCCAACCTAAAACCCTTTAAAATACATGATAATGAAAGAGACAAATACCTGATTATTCACAATTTTCGTATCATGAGTAAGAGAGCCAGTTCGCGACCGACCAGAGAACAATAATTACATATCTATCATTTAAAAATGAATAGACTAGTAAAAAGGTTGAATACGTTCATCGTTCGGGCATGGATATACATGTATACCCGAGAAAAGGGGCAGGGTACCATTTGTATACCCTGGTACCCGGGTTCCGGCGCCCCTGCATCCAATATCATTCACCTTTGTCAATGACTCTTCAACAAGAACAGCTCCAATGAGGTAAGGCCCCACCCTGTTACAATGGGAAATATGGTACTGGAAATTATCTTTGTAATTTTAAAGTATGAATAAATTAAATAATAATTATTATCCAATTTATTTTGAATGTTTTTGATCTTGCAATAATCACACATTGACGAAAGATGTGTTCAGATTTTACTATCATATCTATCATAGATCATGGCATCCTTATAGAAAAACAAGTGTACATGTATGTCACAAAAAATATGTCTTACTGACCTCAACAATTCAGGCAAAGAGCAAATAAAATAAATGTTTGTTTAGAAATATTTAAAAAAAACAATTGTTTATAGTTACGTAGTCCAAAAACAGACATTTCCTGATAGCTGTCACTTCCCAATTATAAATAATAAACATACAAAAATCAAATTACAAAAGTAATTGCAATGCCTTTTAGATAAGATGACATTAAAAGAATAAAAAGGAATGATTAAAAGGCAACTTTATAAAAAAGAAGGATTTAATTAAATGTCAATCATTATAGACACAGCTTGTATTACATGTAGCCTAGATTAGTGGCATACATTTTTCCTATTCGCCGACTAAATGGTACAAATTTTACCTGATTGAAGCAAGTCTTGCAAGGATGAAACTTAACAATAGCATATATTTCCCTTATTAAAGGGCCAATCCCGATAACTTTTTGGGGAATAAAACTGCTTAATTTTGTGTTAAAATCATTTAAAACCCATTATCAAAGGCCGATCAACTAACCCGATATTTGTGATACGCTTGTAAATAACTTTAACCTGACTGTCTGCATCTGGAAATGGAGACCTTTATATCATACAGTATCTGGATAAAACCAGACTTTTTTCTATAAAAATAACATGTAGGTGAAATTTACTTTTTGTTATCAAGTACAGTAGCCTACATGGGTCATTCACTGTATAGACCTCTCAAGAAACGTAAATCGATTATCAGGTAACCCAATGAAAAAAATGACCCGAAATCTTAAAAGGGTTACGTGTCCTGATAAGCAGTGTTAACATTCACGTCCAAACAACTCAATATTTTCAGCTGAAATTTTCAGACAATGTAAATATACCATGCTTTTATATTTTGGTCCATAAATTTCACAAATACTTTAATTTTTGAGACTCTGTTTTTATCGGGATTGTCCCTTTAATATTTCAGAAAAAATATCTGACATGTTTTTGGTCAGTATTTACTATCGGTGGAAGGCTGCTTAAAACTTTAGTGGATTAATCAGTGGATTAATCAGTGGATTAAATAACAAACAAATAAATAAACAATCAAACAAACAGCAGATTAAAAGCTACCTGATTTCTTAAATTGTCAACACGACCCAATATAAACTGAATACATTTATATGCCAGATATAATTATTAAGGCAATGATCTTTTCTACGGTTGATCTGTAACAAACAAGTTATACCGGCAGTTACATATTGAGTAACAGGTTGGGCTATTAAAATCAAATAAATTATTAAAAAAAGTAACTATACTGTGGATTACCCCATAGATTACAAAACACAATTTGACTAGTTGTGCTCTGTATTCATTTCCAATCCGACATAAACTGGATGTTATTTTCGCCTTTTCTTGGGTTGTGGCGATTGGTTCTTGGTGAGGGTATTTATTTTACATTTCAAATTCAGAAAACTTTTAAGAGCTGACAAGTTGACTGTTTACTTTACTCAATAACAATATATTTGCTCTCCATTATTTATATCACATCTGAAAATTATGTGTCGACGTTACAGATCAACCATAGCAACTAGGTCAAAATTTAATTTGGAATATGTTTAATCTATTCTATCCACATATATGTAAAATTGGTGGATGGCAACATTATTCTATAAGAACTAATATTCAAAACCCCTTACTGATCTAAATTGAAACCAAGCATTGGGATTTTCAAGATAAACGATGAATTAGAGAGAGAGATACATGTATATGGTAAGCATACCATGACACAAAATAAATCATTTTGGGACTAACATATGGTCCGAGGCCCAGAGAAAACCCACAAGATTGGGCAGACAACACTACTCCTTGTCATATGCAAGCGAGGAATTGAAACCATGCTACTCGACTCAATGACAGATCCAACCCGCATGCATTTACCCACCCTCCCTATGGCTTAGTACAGCTAGTGAAGTGTGGGATGGGATAAATCAATATTAAATAAAATACTGTAAGGCCGGGGTAAGAATGAATTGAGTCCAGATATAAGACAGTTTAATTACAGTATAGATGATTAAAAATTAAAACAAAGAATAAAATATATCCAAATTCAAATCGATCACAATATTCTAATTGTAATAAAATAAAATATATAGGTTGTCGTGAGGCAGTAAAATATATGTAATTATGTGACTGAATAATAAAACAATAAGCTCTAAGGTGTATCTTGAGGGAACGGCACATTTTTATTTAGAAGTATTCTGAACAAAAAACATGTACATCTAACATAGGGGCCATCCATAAAGTACGTACGCTCAAAATGGGTTAAATTCAGACCCCCCCTCCCCCCCTGTACGCTCCTATACGTACTTTTTGCCAATGAATTTACGCACCTGTACGTTTTTTGCGTGACCCCCCTTCTCCCCTTCAAGCGTACGTACTTTATGGATGGCCCCCTAAATCAACTCCATAGAACATTCATCTACAAACAGAAAGATACTCGAGTGCTGGAGTGATCTGAGATCGGATGCGACAGAGTGCTGGAGTAATCTGAGATCGGATGCGACAGAGTGCACTGTACATGTAACTCTATATTTTTGCTATTGAAAATTATTTAATTTTGATAGCTTTCTTTCTGTGTTTGAGAATGCAATTTGTATCAATATGAATTCCACATTAAATATTAATTATTGTAAAAAATAAAAACCAAAATTAGCAGTATTCAAAAAAAGTTTCATTTTCTTTAAAATTTACGTTTGGTCCTTTGAAAAAATA
This sequence comes from Patella pellucida, assembly GCA_917208275.1. Taxonomy (NCBI): domain Eukaryota; kingdom Metazoa; phylum Mollusca; class Gastropoda; family Patellidae; genus Patella; species Patella pellucida. Next base: position 7,103,140 of record OU795037.1, read on the forward strand.
ACGGGATGTATTAAAAATAGCAAAATTTACTTTTGTTATTTGAGAGTTGCTGATTTACGAAGATGGAGAAGCCAAGAATGCACGTTTCATCAATATTTTTATGCAACCAAAAGCACAAGCGCCAGGATAAAGTTTATCAGGCATAATTTCTATTTGACCATTATTTAAGTTCATAATAATCAAATCATCATATGTTCCAGTATCCGAGGGGTATCTTGTCTCACCTCCCAGAATAATTAAAGAATTTTGATGAGAAGAAACACCAAAATTATAACGATCAAAATTAGGAATGGTGGCAACAGGACACACAGCTCCATCCTCTAATACTTTTAGAACACTCCCATTGGTTAAAACAACTAAACTGTCATCATTAATACTTAATGCACGACTCTCTGTAACAGGGGAGCTAAATGCAGAAATAATACTTGATGTTCTAAGATTGACGTCAATCATTTGGATTTCATGACACATACGGCTTGATTGACCACGCCCACCAAATATGAAAATTTGATCTTTAAGAACTGTGGATGAAATAGAATAGACGCCCAATTGAAGGTCACCAAAATCTGACCATGTGTGATCAATAGTGTTGTATGTGTCAATAGATTCCAGGGCACCATTGTTGCGATTACAGCCACCTATAACATAGAGGTTGTCCTTGATTGACACCATTGCATGATAACTTCTACGTTTCACCATATCTGGACATGACCGCCAGATGTTTGCATCACTCATATACTGAAGCAGGTAGCTTTTTCTTCCAGATCCTCCTGATATAAACACATCATTGTTACATGTACACACAGCAAATCCAACACCTGGATCCAAGGGAAGTGACTCTAATGCAAACCATGTCTTTTGTTGAAAACTGTAGCCATTTACCCTCGGTAGAACACAAGAGGAAACTTTAACACCTATGGTTATCAAAATCTCTTCAAAATTTCTCGGTGATGGACCAGTACCATCTCCAAAATGAAACTTTGATCGTTGTTCAATACTATTGCAAATTAACGGAATGCATTCATTTAATTCAGGGTGTGCTTCACAGAAAATCTTAGTCATTTTCAGAAATTCATTAGAAACAAATTTCAAACGAACAGAACCAAACAAGATTTTTGCATAGCTATATCTGTCTTCACTGTGACCCAGCCATCTTGTAACCGATTCACAGACGACATCTTCATTCTGTATCCTTAAATCATCACTGATCAAAAGGTCAGAGAGGTCATCAAAATCTGATGCTAAGAATTCAGCTTCCTTACTAACACTTTCATAATTACTTGTAATGAATTCTCTTGTTTTTTTGTACAGCATTTGACTGTTCAGGCATTTTGCTAATTTTAGGATTTCCCAAGCATTTTCTGAAGTAAGTTGAGCAAGATAAAAGTCTTCACATTTTTCAATAAGACAATTCATTTGTAAAATTGAAGCTGCTCGTAAAAGATCCTCAGCATTTTCAGCAGTGACAACAGAATCTTTTCCATTATAATAAAAAGATAAAATATCACGAAATAGCGAGCCACTTATAAGCTTATCATCTATAGACACACGGCCATCCAGACTTTCTCTCATACCAGACAAAAACATGGCACGAAAGTAATCTGATATAGCACAAAGAAATACTTTATGGCAGTGAAAAACTTCCCCTTCAACATGGATCTGAGTGTCTGTAAAGGTTCCTGACGAAAAATATTTTCCAAAACCATCAAGTACTGATACTGCTATTCTTCCCTCCCAGTCCCTACTCATCAATGTAGCTGCCATATTGTCTGAGTTCTATAGTCTTGACTTATATATTAAAAGTATCATCTGAAATGAATCAAAAGAAATTTAACTAAATCCATATTGTTAACGCAGGCACATGGTCTATGTTCTGTGCTTGTTCTGTAAAACTTCTGAAGATTCCCAGATAGGCCCTATAATGATCTGCATTGGATCAAATCAAATCAAATTAGGACATTTAGTGAACACTTTGTGACATTTAGAGATGCAGTATCAAAGTTTTCGGAAAGCATTGTCATAGATCTGCATGTATAAGTGTGTACTTTAATTTAATTACGTACTGATACTGTATGTTTGGCGTTTTAGTTGCATCATTCAATAAAACAATGACTGATTGTCATTCATTCAATTTCCTCAAAACCAAACTACAATGTTAATTATACTCATAACTAATACTAATACTGTAATAATTTGACACAAGCTCCACTGATATAAATCAAAGCACAAAGAAGTCACAAAATGGACATGGCTACTCCAAAAGCTGTTGTCAGTGTTGAGCGTAAATATTCTTGCTAGGTGGATATGTTTAATTAGCGATATTATCCGAGGCGGATCCAGGAAATCCAGTTAGGGGGGGCCCCTGAGAAATTTTTTGAAAAAACCGGGGTGTCAGTGGTAATTTTGTGGCACATATCTATTTTTTATACGTTTTTTTTAGGGATTTAGGGCCCCCCCCCCCTGAATCCGCCTCTGGATATTATTATGCATAATTTTAATGTCAATGATGAGTTCAATGTCTGTCAATGACATATTGTCTATTGAAGAATAAGATTGAATAAGTTTAGGCCCTATTGATATATTTGTCCTCCTTTTTCTTCAGACGATGGAGGCATTAATACATGGAATAAATCGAAGAGACACAATAATAACGAAGAACAAACCCATGAGATTCATATAAACGTTTCTCGTAGCTACGATATCATGATTGTCAGATTGAGTTGTTGTAGACGAGACGTGAAGAAACATTCTCAATTGACATAATTTCCGATTGAGGAAGTACCTTTCAGTCCGCTAGCAAACCACACAAACGACAAAAATTATGAAAAAATATTACAAGAATAAGTCCGTACCTTATGTTTTTCACAAGCGACTGATATAAGAGTTAATTACTACAAAAAAAATCATTGTAACAATCGAAATTCCTTCTCTCAAACATCGTAGTTTTGTTTACTACCGGAAGTTTACAAGATTTTATTACAGGCAGTTGTCTCCCTTGGTCAGTACAAATTGAACATAAAAATTCCGACCTGGAAAACGAATTAATATAATTTTAGCTCAAATTATCATAAATCAAATGATCATAAATTTATCTGTGGGTTTATAAATACAAAATACAGGATAGTGAGTCCATTGTTCTATAAAAACAGATGGAAATATTGACCCTTTTACATAATATATAACTTTTACTATTATTTTTTTATTCTGTCAATCACGTGACAACTATATTTTGTCATGTGACTTTAGCCTTTCCGTGCGTGAATGTGATCCAGCAGACGTCAAAGTAGAAACATATTTTACAGCACAGTAGCTGGTTTCTGGCAACATTAATCAAAAAGAGTAATCTTATAAAATTAAATCAACTTGTCTGTCAGGCATTTTGTTTTAAGAATTTTCTAGTGAGTATAAAAGTCTAAAAAGACGGGAAAATAGTCTAGGCCCTAGGCATAGGGCGCGAAGACTAACTAAGTCAAGGACTAAGATTAAGAATAATAATAATAATAATATAAATAATCGCGTCATTTTACAAGGGTAGCAAATTAGGCCTGAGGCCTTTTTCCAATTTGGCCCTTGGCACAGATCGTGCGAATGATTTCGATCATTACTGCAGGAAGAAACCGAAGAACTCGGGGGAAACCATATTCCTGAAGCAACGGCCCGAGAAATCCCTCTCTGGCCATTGCTGGATTCGCTTCGAATTCTTGACATTTAAGTAAATGTGTCTATTCTTCTCGTTCAATCAAATCTACTACTTACGTACAGTAACATGACATTCCGTCGTTTAATCTTGGGTCTTCCTTAATATTTTGGACAAAGATTTAAGTTATTAAAAACGTTAAAAGTCTGTTCGTTACCATACCGTAGTGTTTACTTTACGTCAATACCGATAGCCTCGTTTGTCACGCAATTAGTTTTGCTGCAATATCCTGCTATGCGCTGGTTAATATAGCATAAAAAAACCGTGCAGCCATGACGTAACGTTACGTAAACACAGTTGTCCTAATTAAACGTCTTGTTTTAAAGGTAATACCTTTGTAACGAATTCAGTGATTGGTCAGTAATAGGACCACTGGCCAGTCATAATTAGTGACAATAATACCCACTCAGTCCAGCAGGGAGTAGTCAGATTAGCTCTAATCAAACGGAACACTGCGAGGAGGATGGGGGGAAACCTGCCTGATCGGACGGGAGACCGAATATCCCTCTCACTTACTAAGAGTGACTTACAACGATCTAAGTCTCACTCAGTCCTAACTAGGTCTAGGCCCAGCAGGGGCGTGGATTTGTCATAACTTTAGTGGGCGGGGGGAACGAACCGTGGAACCTTTCATTACCAAACCAAAGTCATAATAACGAACAGTTTACTTGTGTTTGGGCATAGCCTGGCATAAGCGTACGGGTTCGATTACTGAGTTAGAGGGGTAGCTAGAACCCGGAATGCCCGAAAATATTTCGGGTTTACACACAAACAGCGGCGTCGTCTTACTCGAGAGGCGAAGAAGCGGAGCTTACCTTGTATGGAACCCCCTTCCTCCCCCCCCCCCCCCCCCGCCCAAGAAAATTTTGAAATATTTGACGGCTACAAACGCGTTTTCCTGCTATTTCAGCACACGAACAAAAGCAAGTGGTGTAGGCCTAATATATCCTATTTTTAAGGTGGCTGACTCGAATTCCAATCAATCGTTTATAGTCCAAGAAGACAGGACCGTTGGGTGTAAATTTGGAGGGGAATATTTAACCACCGTGCGTTCTCTTCTATTCTAGCCCGTGTAGGCTAAGCAACTCAAATGGTTTTGTAACCGAAATCCCATTATAAATTCCAACCATCCAATCAGACTGGTGCAGCTGCATTCACAAATAATAATGGATACCCGAAATATATCGCACAAAATAGAGTGGCTCCATACAAAATATTTAAATCCTTGGTCAACTCAGTACAAATTCGTGGTATTCAATTAAAAGAAAGGTAAAATTAGTGTTTTATTAGGGTCCGATGACAGTTACGGAAGTTAAACTAGAAATGCTCGAAAAAAAAGTCAAGTTTACAGACAGCGGTGTCGGTTTTCTTTGAGAGGAGAGGCGAAACAGAGGAGCTGACGTTGTATGGAACCCGCAAGAAAATTTTGGAATATTTGACGGCCGCAAACGTGTTTACTGCTATTCCAGCCCGTAAAATTGGTGTTTTATTACATTTCGGGCACTTTATTTTGCCAAGTAGATTAAATAAACATTTGTCCTGGCGATCAAAATTATGGGAGGACAGAGACATAATCGCCCCCCCTTCCAATTCTAATGGGGGACCTGTCAACCGCCCCCCCCCCCCTAAATCCACGCCCGTGACTAGGCCTTTCCAGTAATTTAAGTTCTAGTAGTAGTAGATTCGATAGTTTGTCCAATGTCTATTTAGGATGACCAGATTTAATTAATGCCTCTGTGTTAAGGCTATGTATTGGCGTCATTAGGAATAGTGTTTAGGCTATGTTGTGGCGTCCTTTGGAATATTCACACTGGCACAGGCCCACAACCTTTGAACCTGGTTAAATGAGATTCGATCCAATTTAGTGTGTACGAAACGGACCACCGTACTTATTAATTTGTACCTGAGATAGCTCTAGCAAGTTTGCAAAATGAATGTAACTACTAGCTAGAAAATTCGGCAGTAGATCATAGTTGAAATGCAAACTAAATACTAATCGCACCACATTAGGCCAAATTGGAGGGTCTAGAGCACAAGTGATCTAACTAGTCTATTTAAACTATTACATGGCCATATTCTTTGACTCATAGTCATAATAGTCTAACATTAAATTTAGTTCAAAATGGCAATATGATGATTCATTGACACCAATATATAAACATTAATACAAGTTTGTAAATCAACTAAACCCCGGTACGTGTATTTTAATTATATTAGTTAATAAATCTGCCATTTCTTTGCATTCTTTACTACATCCTTGTACGCATCCACTGATCACCACGACCCCCCCCCCCCACCACTTAAAATCCCGACAACCCTATGTTACGTATTATCACTTCACCTTTCCCAATTCCCACCCCCTCCACTCACACTGGTTCCCATTTAATTCCCTCTAACACTTTACACTGTCCATTATAACCGCCTAGCGGCGCCTAGCCCTGCCCATCTTACCACTTCTCTGTCCATTAAAAATCTGCACCGCTACCACTTTTCTAAACTTCAGCATGAGCAACACTTGAGTTGATCTAAAGAAACTCGATCTGAGACATGAAACATGAAAATATTTATCTGTTGATTACCGTATCTCCTCTAATAAGCGCCGGGTCTCCAATAAGCGCCGGGGGGGTCAAGGGTAGTTGAGAAAATAAGCGCCGAGCCTCCAATAAGCGCCGTGTCTCTAATAGACATTAGATTGCTTTTGATCAAATGCCGTAATTCAAAAGATTCTCCGGCCCAATGTCCATGGTAAATGACGGCTTAACCCTAAATTCAATTTGCTATTAAAGAAATAAGCGCCGGGGGGTCAAGGGTGCTGAAAAAATAAGCGCCCAGGCTCTTATTAGAGGAAATACGGTATCTCTGTTTATAAATGTGACCCACGCCGCGATGGATGCTTTATGACATAATACGGTGACAAATACCTGGTAGATAATAAAATGGACTTGTCACAATTGATATGATGATATCTAAGTTTGATAAAAAAAAAATGCATGTGTTCAAGTGATCTATCTTAATTGATAAAACCTGTACCGGTAGCTTTTTATTTATATGAACGTCTGATTGAAGTGGGCACATGAACAGAGATAGCCCAGTGGTGGTGTGAAATGCACATTTAAGACTTTGACATTAATTTTCTATATAAAAAAAAAAAATAAACGAATTATTTTTTTTAATTTTCGTGAAGCATTGTAGTCATATAAGAGGACAAATCCCAATATTGATATTCTAATTGAGCGTTCGGCGACCTTCCTTACCTGAGAAATATCCCTGAGCTCTTATGTCTAAAACTGTGTGTATGCGATACGGGGAACAATTCCGATAAATATTCAGCATTCTGCGACTTTCAGTTCCATATTTATCCCCTTATAATTTATAAAGACGTTATTTTAAAGATGCAAACATCTGGCGTGGAAAAATCCCTGAAACCAATACATACAAAATTAAATTTTACCCCATAATTATAATAGATATCCTGCCATGGGGTTACGGGGGCTTGACACCTGGGGCCGGTGGCTCAAAGCTCCGTTATCTTTTCTTTAGCGGAGAGAAAGATTGTTTCTGGAAATAAAGGCCCCGAACATTCTGTGGTGCACATTTTTCCTACAGATTTTTACTATCATAAAAAAACAAGGTATTCTATAGTGTTACAGAAAGTTAACAAACAACACGTTACCAAGATATGTCCGTTAAAGTTTAACGGATCGTTAAAATAACTTAGTTTTGAGCAACCGACCCCAGGGCAATTTTCAACTAAGTGGAGGGGGGGGGGTCATTCTTGTTTGATTGGGTTTTCCCCTTGTCAGTGATACAGAAGGGGGGCCTGACAAGGACAGCTGCCTAGTCGTTCGGATGGGACGAAAAACCGAGGCCCCGTGTACACATTGGAGTGCACGTAAAAAGATCCCTTGGCAGTTGGAATTCGATATAAGAGTAGGCCGTAGCGCCGCTGTCCGGGCAAAATTTCCCTCATAGCACACTGTATGGCGTATGCCCGTCTTCAATTAGCTCAGGTTAAGTGCATAACAGTAGGACGTTAAACCCCATTTCATTCATTCATTCATTTGTTTGATTGGGTTTCTATAAACACTCACCTTGATTTTATCAGCTAATCTTACCCTTACCGTTTCTTGATTATTTCAGTTGTTCATAATCCGATTGATAATAACGATACTAACACGTTACAGTATGAAGCAGGAATTTTATGACCTTTACAGAAAACGCGTGACCCCGAAACCACCAAAGTTGTCAAAATCTGCAAGGGTGAAGAAAGACCCAACGCCGTACCAAAAATGGAGTAAATCTCTGAAGAAGGCTACAAAAAGTGCATTAGGTAATGTGACCACCCGTAATTATGGAAATGAAGTATTCCGACAACCACTAGTACTCACGGATGTCGATAACTTTGAGAAAGCACGTCACCCATTCACCAGTGAAGTTAATACTATCAGACACAAGACGCGTTTTAATATCAACCATAATGTAGCGGATACCTCAATGAAAACTTGTGATGTTAAACCCAAATTCATACTTCAAGCTGTTCAAATGGCTTCACCCACTTCGAGTAGGTCGAGGTTTTCCTGTAAGGAGAACAAACCCACGACCACAGCAAGTACAGTTCCTGCCATCGTTCCAGTCGTAGAGATTAAAGAGATTGTGAAAGTTGACAAATCTATATCAAAAAGTTTACACCCATGCGAACCAAATGTACCGGTACCACAAGCTGTTCCATACGTAGCTGACCAAGAAACTCAACCATTTTGTTCTGAAAATTTCACACCCGGCGTTAGTTCGTTTACAGGCCTAGTTGTAGAAAACAGCGGAAAAATCTATGCGGAATCTTCGGATGTGACAAGAGGACAAGGCTTTTTGAGTTTTCTTTTGAGCAACGATGCTGAAATAGACCCCGAATATTCTCGCGAACACGAGATACAAGTGAACGATACGGATAGGTGTTCCATCTTGGATGGTGATTTAGCTTACACTCTTAGCGAATCGAACATCGTCGTGGATATGGATCACATGACATTTTATGACATTCATCCCAGTTCGTCAGATATAGATACTGATACCAAGGAGAAAAACATTGCCGAATATTTCTTTCACCAATTTGAGAACATTCAAAATTTAATTCATAAAAATAAACAAGAAATGAAGGCTAGACGTGTACACGAACAAAAACGTGTCCGTGATAGTGAAACGGTTTACGATGGCAATGAACCGTGGCTAAATTTGTTTGATTTGAAAAATGAAGTTGATATGGTCAGCTCTCAGTCAGATTTGATATACAGGGACCCTAAAATAGATCTTATTGACGGAGATATTAAAGAAACTGTTAGTTTTATTCCGATAGCCCCTCTTAAAGAACCGTAGTCCTGAAATAACTTTTGGAGAAAAGACATCGGTACCGTAAATCATAAGTTATTGAAGGTCATTAAATCCCATGTTGATCCAGTATTATAGTCCATTAATATTTACAATAAAAAAAAAAAAACTCAATTGGAGAAAGTCACGACCCGTCCTTTAATTTATTATTTAACACGATTACAAGTGTGTTTGTAGGACCTACCTTTGAACATTTCCAACGCTTCATCACTGAATTTAGAAGGCAAAAAGTATTCTTAAAATTTTGACTTAAGTTTGAATAAAGATTTTTTTTTTCTAATTCAAATAAAGATTTCTGATAATGACAATGTGCTAATAATATTTTTAAGTTGGTTCAGTACAGTTGAATGGGTTGGGGAGGGTGGGGCGGTATTATCGTTGTTTACCTTACATCAGTATGTTGTCTTCAAAATTTAAAAGAGGGAGTTGGGATGGCTTAGTGGTCTAGAGTGCCGCGCTTCGACCTCTAGCTGACCGGCAAACTCTGGCATACGGTTGTGGTTTCGAGCCCTGGTGTGAGCGTATGTGGCATGGAGAGCGGCGCCTTTTCAACCTTGTGGGTTTCCTCCGGGCACTCCGGTTTCCTCCCACTGCTAGAGACCCCTACGCGCAAGCGAATTATTGAAATAAAATTAAAACAATATGTTAGTCCCGAAATGACCTTAGTTGTGTCGAGTGGACGTTAAACCCCATTTCTCTCTCTCTCAGACTTTAATGAATGAATGCAATGGGGTTTAACGTCCTACTATTATGCACCTAACCTGGGCTTATGGAAGACGGGCTTACGGCTTACTCTTATGTCGAGGTCCAACTGCCAAGGGATCTTTTACGTGCACTCCAATGTGTACACGGGACCTCGGTTTTTCGTCCCATCCGAACGACTAGATAGCTGTCCTTGTCAGGCCCTCCTTCTGCATCACTGACAAGAAGAAATCACGCCGGAAAATCGAGATGAACTTTCTCGGCCAATGCAGGGATCGAACAACCGACCTCCAGACTAGCGAACCAGCGCATTATCCACTTAGCCACCGTGATCCCCCTCAAACTGTAAAGGCGCGGCGGTGACCCAGTGAGTAATCACTGACTCGCTAGCCATGAGATCCACGAATCGCTCCCCATGTTGATCCAGTATTATAATCCGGATTTTCATTCGTGCTCTGCCCTCGTCCGTTTGTATGGCCGAGGGACTGGCTAGGACAGTGTCTAGTCGTTCGGATAGGACATCATTAGCTCGGTCAGGTAAGAAAAGTATAGATGTTAAATGAGTAAATCACATTTCATTTTAAACTTAAAATTCTGAACAACTTCATAAATAACTTTCTCTTTATAGCAAATAGTTTCATAGCTAGGATATTAAGATATGAGTACGAGCTAAAAAAGGGGGGGGGGCAATCTGACTTTTCGGGCAGACAAGTAAAGTAAAAAAAAAAAAAATATTTCATCTAGTTGGCAAATGCCCGAAATCTGATAAAACACTAATTTTACTTTTCTTTTAATTGAATGCCACGAATCTGTACTAAATTGACTGTTGGTTACAAAACGATTTCAGGAGTCACTCTACTTTGTGCGGCATTTTTAGGGCATCGATTATTATTTGTGTATGCAGCTGCAACACTCTGATTGGATGGTTCGAATTTAAGTCTGCATAGAGTTGGATTTCGTGTACAAAACCATTGGACAACTGTAGACTGTCAGACTAGGATAGTAGAAAAACGTATTTGCCTCCCGACGATTGATTGGTTGTTTGGGATTCAGGTCATCCACCTAAGGTCAATAGTCACCGCTTATCTATTTGTTAAGGTTAATTAATATGATGAGTACTGCTTAGATATAGTCTTTATTGTCTGCAATTATCAATCAGTTGACCATTATTTCCAGACAATTGTTTAGTATTACTTATGACACGTTCGGGATTTATCAGCAAGTTGATTGATTTATAGTATGCCGCTATGGTCAATCAAGGATAAATTCGTTTAGAACTTTAAGGATTTTTTTTCGCCAAGTCTAAAAAAGAATCGCCAGTACCTGGAAACTTTATCGCCAAGTAGAAAATTTAATCGCCACTCTCATGATTTTATCGCAAATTGCGACTTTGGCGACCGACATCGTGAGCCCTGTAAGGTAGGCTATATTGGACCACGTTGAAGTGTCTGTATTTACAGGATGGAATAGCAGACAGTTAAATTTCCACGAAGGGCCGAAACTGTTGTGAACGCGACGGAGACTATAGTTTTTGACTGGGTATTTGTGTGGAGACTTTGGGGCCATGAGAATACGAATCCTATAGTTGCTCAGTTTTTCGTACCAGAGTTACCCGCTATGCCCAAAAATAGAGGCTATAATCTTGAGTAGATATTTTTGTTAAAACAAACATATGTCTTGTCATAAATTTCAAAGATAATAGATGACGGCGTTTGATATGGTACACTTAGAGCACTGACCCTCGACAAGTGTATGAATGAATGAAATGGGGGTTAAGGTCCTACTGTTATGCACTTAACCTGAGTTCATTGAAGACGGGCATACGCCATACAGTGTGCTATGAGGGAAATTTTGCCCGGGCAGCGGCGCTACGGCCTACTCTTATATCGAATATTCCAACTGCCAGGGGATCTTTAACGTGCGCTCCAATGTGTACACGGGACCTCGGTTTTTCGTCCCATCCCGAACGACTAGGCAGCTGTCCTTGTCAGGCCCTCCTTCTGCATCACTGACAAGGGGAAATCACGTCTGAAAATCGAGATGAACTTTCACGGCCAATGCAGGGATCGAACACCCGACCTCCAGGCTAGCGAACCACCGCCTTATCAACTTAGCCACCGTGACCCCCCTCGACAAGTGTTGTATTGCCCTATAATCATTTGTTTTGTGTGCATAACAGTAGGACGTTAAACCCCATTTCATTCATTCATTCATTTGTTTTGTTATGTACTTCACCTGAATCAGGCAATCCTATTTTGTAAAATTGGTATTTAAAGTAATGCAAGTAAATAAAAAAGAGGTGGTACACGTTAAGTTTATTACTTAACAGTTAAGTATCTTGAATATAGATTGGGATAATTAGATTTGAAAACCCCTGCAAACAATCTGTACATAATATACAACGAGTAAAGATTAGAAAACTTAGCAAAACCATAATTATACTTAATGACACACTAAAGTTACTGATCCGATAATTATTAATTAGAACAAAATACGTCATCTTTTTAAACGTATGTTGGACATATTCACAAACAATAAAATGGTAACGTCTTATTGGTTATAACCATTTTAACCATTTTTACCCAAACTCTAACCGGTAATTTCCGATGTATGTAGCCAAAACGTCGGCCCAAAGTGCTAGTTTTCCCTCCTGGTAACAAACTACCAACAGCGCTCTTGTTTCTAAAAACATTTAATATAGAAAACACCATCAAAGTATTAAGGTTTTCAAGGTATGCGGTATTAAATAACTATTTATTAAATCTACTTTAATCAAATTTTAGATGTTTTATTTCCCCACGAACTATCTCAGCTTGCTACTCCATAAATATCCAAAGGGGCTCCCTTTTAATATTTCTGGTATTCACTTAGATAATTCGCCGCCCCAAGACTTTTGCCGCCCTCTCCCTTCCTATATGAGAGCCCTGCTATTACAACGGTCACGGTTACATGTAGCTTACGGTACACATCAAAATTCAATCACCCAGAAGATAATGATAAACTTCTAACTTAAAGGGCTAATCCCGATAATGTTTTGGAGAATAAAACTGCTTAATTTTGTGATAAAATCCCTTAGAGGCCTCTACCTAAGGGCCGAGCATCGAACTCAATATTTGTGATACGTTTTGAAACAAATTAGGTGAAATTTGCCTTTCATTATCAAATACAGCACATGGGTAGACCTCTTTTAAGGAACGGGAATGGATTATCAGGTCACCCAACGAAATAACTTACTGACCCGAAATCTTAAAAGGATTTCGTGTCCGGATAGAAGTTTTGATGTTCATGTCCAAAAGACTCAATATTTTGAGTTGAAATTTTGAGCAAAGGTTAATACGCCATTACTCTGTTTTTTGGCACTTAAATTTCATACGTATACTCGGACTTTTATTTTTGAGATAGTTCAAATCGGGATAGTCCCTTTAAATGTAGCGGTAAAATCTGTAAAGATACATAATTAGCCTCCGAGCAGCTGCTAAGTCATGAACTATTTGCCAGTCTTTTCACCTTCTGCATGGGCAGGGTCACATCTGTTTTTGCAGTTTTTAAAGTTGTATGCTTCTTCCGCGAAACGGTCAGAATAATCCTGCAACCTACATCCGGAGCTATACCCGTGTTTTAATTATAATTGTTGTCTTCATGGGGCATTTGGTGATTCCCACCCATTCTGAACATCTGAGACACGCTACCTGCGGAGCTAGCCATCAATTAATTTTCGTACGTTAGTTACATACGGTTCTCACTTAGTCTTCAGTTTAATCCTACACACGGAGCTTTACCCGTGTTTTAATTATACTTGTTTTCTTCATGGCAGGCCCGTAGCCAGGAAGTTGTTTTTGGGGGGGCAAAGATGTTTTCGGGTGGGCCAACTAGCATGGGCATGTGCATGAATTTTGCGGTAAAGGCCAATTTTCTTGTGATATTGGGAGGGCAAGACTCAGTATTGGGAGGGCAGTTGCCCCCCCGTGCCACCCCCTGGCTACGGGCCTGCTTCATGGGGCATTTGGTGATTCCCACCCATTCTGAACATCTGAGACACGCTACCTGCGGAGCTAGCCATCAATTAATTTTCGAACGTTAGTTGCGTACGGTTCCCACTTAGTCTTCAGTTTATTGCAGTGGAATCACTAATTCGATCATACATCTTTATGGTTAATCAACTATGTATAAGAGTAGCGGTCTTATTTCAATCAGACTGGCTGTAATCCTTGTTGCAATATAACCTGGGTCAGTATAACATTTTGTACAGTCAAACAGACCGTTATGTCAAAATGACCAAAGATAAACGTCAAATATCACACAATTAAATATTTAATTTCGAGATAATATATCCCTCCTCGTGTCATCAAGAATATTAAATATGCCAATAACTTTCACTGTAGGCTAAAACAATCCTTAAATAGAAAAGATATGTTTCGATTTTTCTCCCAATCTCAATCCATTTTTTTAAACCGCCGTCTAGCTTTTTTAAAGTTGTGGTATCCTTTTCAGTAAGGTCTCTGATTCGAACAACTTGAAACAGAAAAGCCAATAATAAATCTATTTTATTAAGGATAAAATAGTAGACAGCCGACACAAATATGAAATTGTTTCGATAAAAAGAAATGATTATCTGCAGATAGGTGATTGACTCTAACCGAACTGCAAAAAATCGAATAACGAAGTAGAAAAATGATTATGTCCATAAACGAGTTTCGACTTATACGAGGCAAAATGACTATAGGGTGATATTCGAACTATGTGATTGACTCTACCTGAACTGCGAATAACGACGTCGCAGACATCATGAAAAAAATGAAATGGGAGTTTCAGGTCTGCTGTTCTGCACTAACCGGGCTAATGAAGACGCGACATGAGAGACAGTTTGCTCGGCCACGGCGTTTTCGCCTACCCTTCATGCATTTCCAACTGTCAAGGGTTCTTTAACGTAGATGCCAACGCTTACAAGACACGGGGCCATCCATAAAGTACGTACGCTTGAAGGGGGGGGGGTCACGCCAAAAACGTAAAGGTGCTTAAATTCAATGGCAAAACGTACGTACAGGGGGGGGGGGGGTCTGAATTTTACCCAATTTGAGCGTACGTACTTTATGGATGGCCCCCACATAGATTTGTCGTCCCATTCAAATGACTAGACACCCTATTTTCTGCACTACTGACCTATGGAAATAGCGAAGGAAAATCAAAAGGATTTTTTTTAAAGCCAGCACCGGGATCAAAGCCTGGACACAAGAGAAAAACTCAGTGATCCATTGTAGGACAGCAGTTAAAGTTGCGTGCGTTCGTAACCCTTTTGGTAAGCACCGCATATCTAAAAAAAAAGAGCTAGGATGTCATAATTTTACCAAATGCTGGGATTATAAATCAAATTGAGGAGATATGGATATCCTTTTTATTGGGCATCACCATTTTGGGAGTTGCGCAGGCCCGTAGCCAGGAAGTTGGGTTGGGGTTTTTTTTTGGGGGGGGGAAGATGTTTTCGGGAGGGCCAACTAGCATCCATGGGCATCTGCATGAATTTTGCGGTAAAGGCCAATTTTCTTGTGATATTGGGGGGGGGGGGCAAGACTCAGTATTGGGAGGGCAGTTGCCCCCCCCCCCGTGTCACCCCCTGGCTACGGGCCTGGAGTTGCGTACTCCAATCGTCCGCTTCCAGGTCGCCAAGAAGACAGTTTCAAACATGCCGTATGTGTTCCTATTAAAGATGCATTATGTAAGACCAAAATCGACTTATTGTGGGTCTTCTTCTCGATTTCAAATATTATAAACAATTATTAATTAGGCCCTTTTCGCATCACAGGTCCACATTTAACTCTCTAGATCATCATCTGACCGTTTTTTGAATGGGTTCAAATACAACCGCCATTAATAACACTGTGTTTATTATTGTAACAATGGTAGGCCTATGAGACTTTATTACTATTGACGTACAATATCCCTTGGCAGTTGGAATTCGATATAAGAGTAGGCCGTAGTGCCGCTGCCCGGGCAAAATTTCCCCTCATAGCACACACTGTATGGCATATGCCCGTCTTCAGTTAGCCCAGGTACGGTGCTTAAGCGTAGGACGTTAAACCCTATTTAATTCATTCATTATTACTATTGTTAAACTTTCAAACGTTTATTATAACTTCCTTCAGAATAGGTAATTTGACTGAAATTTTCTTGAATATATTCATTTTTAAATATCTATTTTTCAGTAGCATGACAAGAACGTTCAGTTCTGTATCTAAATCTTACATAATGTATCTTTAAAAAATAAAAGATTTAGAATAGATTGAGGAAATACATGCAAGTAGGAATATAAGCCAATTATGGCTAGAAGAATCACATCGTTGAGAGAGAGAGAGAGAGAGAGAGAGAGAGAGAGAGAGAGAGAGAGAAAGATGGGGTTTAACTTCAACTCAACACAACTAGGTAATTTCGGGACTAACATATGGTTTTAAATTTTATTTCAATAATTCGCTTGCGCGTAGGGGTCTTTAGCAGTAGGAGTTGAGAAGGCGCCCCTATCTCCATGCCACATGCACTCACACCAGGGCTCGAAACCACAGCCGCAAGTCAGAGGTGGCCGGCCAGTTAGAGGTCGAAGCGCGGCACTCTAGACCAGTAGGCCATTTTCTACCCCCGAACACGATAAAAGGACATAGGTTATTGAACCAAACATCATAATGTTTCATAAAACAAAACATCCATATAAAATCAATATACAAATAAAAAAACATGGGATTGCATGCGGTACAATAATTATAATAAAATGTTATCAGATGTATAATGCACAACCAATTAGAAGTGGAATATAAACTACAAAGAGGCCATGAATGTATATTATGAACATGACCCGTCGTTCACAAATCTCCGCCTTTTTTTTTTGATGCCAGCTCTCTTCTTAATTCGAACAAAGCATTTTAAAACGGGTCCATAGGTCGACAGAGATTGTTTTTTAAGGCGAAAAACGAATACACAAATTAATTCCTTTATATCCTACCCGTTTTATTCAAACACTTTTCTGTCGTCTTGCGCATGAATATTTATAATGATTTACACAAATTTCACAACCTCATATCCAAGAAACATTCTAATGACCTGGCACTGGCAATGTAACTGTCACATGTCCTTTAGAATACTGCAGTGTCATAAAAATGTACCATTTTAAAACTCATTCCATCTTGGCAAGAATAATCCTATTAAAGCTGGATCCAGGACTAGCAACGCCCATTCTAGGTTGACCGGACAAACGTATACCTGAAACGTTTATCGTCTGTTGCTTGGTCAATTATTCGTATTTTCAAAATACCTGACGTAAGTTCAAAGCATCAGCTATCGGACCTACCAGTTTTCAAAATAACAGAACATACACACGTCATTGCTCGTAATGACATTAGACGCCCGACAAAGATGAAGTTGTATTCGTAGGCGAAAGACCGAAGAAATTTATCGTTCAAGTTCGTTGCAACAACCTCTGTGAGAGATTTTAATTTTTTAAATTACACGCCTCTTCGTACTTATTTAAAAAACATGATCTCCACACATCCAGCATGTGCCAGTATTTCATAATTATTTTTTAAAATTGTCGACTTTATTTATCAATGTTGAAGCGGCCACGAGATCAAGTTAGCCCTCGCTATCTCAACCAGGATGCTACAGTGTCGATTTTATTAGAGATGAGGAAAGGTGGGCTTCCCGCTTAGGGGGTCTATTCTAACCAGAATATTAGGGTGAACTAGACAATGCAAAGTGGTAGGCCTATATGTCTACATATGCAAAGACAAATACAGTAGGAGGAGAACCTCTGATAAAGTATAGCTTCACACACCTTGATTGATATTTGGCAATTCGATTATATATATTATAGCAAAACAACGACGGGATCTATTAGATTCTCCTTACGGTCACGTGTATGTACTGTTATTCGCTATTTACTAGATTTTCATTGGCTGAAAGCTCGCCGTCTCACTACTTTATTATTGTGAGGAAAAAAAATGCTGTCGTTTAGATTATTTGTTTAAAACGTTTCTGGCACACAAATGGGAGTGTGGTAGTTCTGTTTACAACATATTCGTGTTATTTCTCGAGAAATAAATATTAAAACTCCCCCCAGCGGTGAGTTGCAACGACTTATGAAAACTAAGCTAGTTAGAACTCCCCAGTCCTCCGCCTATCGCTCTTCAGTGTCGTTTTATAACCGTCAAAGAAATTCAGCTTTAAACGCATTAACAGAGTATTAACAGTTTAAGAATACATGCTCTCCTCTATGCTATCTCTAAATTCGTCGTAATCATCCAATAGAGTTAGACCGATGTCGTCTGTTGTACTTTCTTGAGGCACAGAGAAAGCTGTAATAATAAAAATATTAAAAATAAATAATATTTGTACATATATACAAAAAGAGAGAGATGTAACGTTAATATGATACATTGTATTCTTTGACTTTTTTTAAAAAAATTAAATAATTACAAATAAACAAGATAAAAATAATAAAGGTAATACGCATTACAGTTGTTTAAATGAGTACTCATCACGGTTGGCATGACAACGATCTGATTAACCGTTCATGGAACTTAAAGGGGCATTATGTTAGATATAGATAAGAACTAGCCATTCTTGTTATAATAGTTTAAAGTAGATGATGTAAAATAAATAATTTAAAAATTTCTTTAAATTACTCTATATCAAGCGAAGATATTGGCCTTTAAAGGTTTGACAGACGTGTGCAATAATTTAAACCGCGGTCCTGGTTGATCGAAGCTAAGTCTCGAACCGCCTGAAAACCGCCATATTGATTAGATCAAAGTATCGCTGAAACGTTTTAATTTGTTTAATATCGGAGAAATAAGATGCCATCAAGAGTTGATTAAGGCCTGGATAATTTAATTAATGTCTAATTAATACTTTAGAAAACATTTCGGGCACAAAGAAAGACCGGCTATTGGCATATTTAGCTCTTAACTAACGTATCTTTAAATCTAATTGGGGCGGGAGGGGGGGTGCTTGACGTGGAGCTCTTAAGTTGTCTGCCAAAAACTGGAACATGACGGACATTAAACATTTCAAATAATATTAGATGTAATTATGTAAATGGGACAGTTTCTCTGTTTTTTCATAATATAATACAATAACATAAGGCGTTCGTGTGTACATTGGATTGTATATAACTAATTCGAATTCACCTATTATTAGAACATATTTTTACATCAGAATCAACATACTGGAATGCAAGGATTAGTATGGTATGACATCAAAACATCTCCCGTAGGATTCGTATGCTAAAATTGATTTTATTGGTTTTTTGTAGTTTTTGTTTGATTAGGGACCAAGCCATCCAAAAATGTTGGGGTTCAAATTTTCGGACCCCTTAACCCCTCTTAGAGGGTCATTGTTTGAAATCGGGACCCCTCTCCGCCAATAATGGTTGGAGTTTCATGATCTGAAGTCTCAAGTCAAATCTCGTAGGGTTTTTTCATCATACCGACCCATCTATGACACACTTAAAGCGATTGGAAGTAGGCTAGTTTTCGTTGACTTCCGATGGGCAATGTGTCAATTTCAGGTTTCAAACTCTGATTAATTGCAGGCAATAATCTTTGGATTTTCATGATTTGAAATTAATCCGAGTTTGACACCGGAAATTGGTATTCCCCATCGAAAGTCAATGAAAACTACTTCAAATCGATTTAAGTGTATCATGATGAAAAAACTCGAAAATGAACTTCAGATCATGAAAATCCAACCCTTTTTGGCGGAGAAAGCCATTTACACGTTCACAGGGGTCCCCCATCTCCCGATTTTAAATGCCCCTCCTAAGGGGGAGGGGGAGTCAAGGAGTCAGAAAATTTGAACCACGACATTTTTGGATAGCGTGATCCCTAATCAACCCAAAACAATAAAAAAAAAAATCAATTTTAGCAAACAAATCCTACGGGATGACATATCATGGGCGTACTGACATGAAGACGAATAAAGAATTTTAACTAGAAACAACACTTCGTATTTACGTTACAGCTAGGCTACATAACAACACTTATACTACATGATAAAAGACAATACCAGAATGGAACCCTAATCTCATCTAATCTCTCATGCTCATGACACCACCCCAAACCATATAGCAGACAACATATAAAACTGCAGTTGCCTTTTGCCGTAAATCTCTGCAGTTTCTGGATATCCCAAAAATTCCCAACCTTCCGGAAGGGGAGGTAATTTATCTGTGAACAGACTGTGTAACACAGAAGAGGTTCAATTCCAAATAGTGAAAAACATTCGACTAAAGGCAATGTGAATACCGAAATTAAGCGGATATTAGCCTATATAGCAAGTTAGTAATCTACACACATCTACAGGGTCAGGCCCCGAGTTCACAAAGCATTCTCAGACTAAAGTTGAGAATTTGCTCAACTTTCAATCACTGTTTATGAGAAATATCTTTGATGCAGACACACAAAACTTTGCACATTGTTTCTTATTGATGTATTTGATACATTAAAACAACAAAAGTTTTATAAAGGGCTCTATTTTAGTTAGAATAAGGTGAACAATTTTGAGTAAATTCTCAAATTAAGTCTGAGAATTCTTTGTGAACTCGGGCCCAGATCTACACTTTTAAGACCACCATTGGATCACGAAGTGTAAACAGGGTTGGGGCACGTGATTGTTGCTGAGGATTGTGTGTTAGAGGCTAAATGTTAGAGCTAGGTCTTGGGTTAGTGTTAGGGTTAGATTGGCCCCGTCTCTTTCTGATCGCTGTTCCGTAATGACATCACCATAATACATTCAAAATTATTAGAAAGACCTGAGCACATCTTCATAATGTATTACTAATATCCAGCATGAACACAATGTTATTAACACAATGGACAATAACTACTAGCATGCACTTTCTAATTTATGTTTGAGTACGTTCCATAGCCTTGAATTCTTTTCTATATATACATTTTAGTAAACCCACCAGTTTCAAGATACATCCCAACCTCAGCCACCACGCCTTAACAGAAAGTATCATCGTGAATATCTTATAACTCACATTCTATTAAGATTAACATGAAAGTTTATGAATACAATTATATTCAAATAAATTCAAATCTAAGAGATTGTATAATTGACATATAGCGTTCTGCATGTCTGCCAGGTCCGATGTTATCCGGCATGACTCTTCTTGTCAGTGGTACAGGACAGAGGACCTGACAAAGGACAGCTGTCTAGTCATTTGGGTGGGTTGAAAACATTGGCGTGTATGTAAAAGATCCCTTGGCAGTTCGATATAAGAGTAGACCGTACCGCCGTTGTCCGGGCAAACTTTCCCAGCACACTATATTATGGCATAATATGGCCGTTTTCAATAAACCAGTTGAAGCAGAACAGTAGGAAGCTAAACTCTACTTTATCCCATTCCACCGTCAATGCGGGTCGAGTTTAAACGGGTCTGCTAGATGATCGAGGATGTTTTCTCTACATCCAGTATAACAGATGAAGAGAGAGAGAGAGAGAGAGAGAGAGAGATGTGGTTAACGTCCACTCAACACAACTAGGTCATTTCGGGACTAACACATGGTTTTAATTTATTTCAATAATTCGCTTGCGCGTAGGGGTCTTAAGCAGTGGAAGGAAACCGGAGTGCCCGGAGGAAACCCACGAGGTTGAGAAGGCGCCTCTATCTCCATGACACATACGCTCACATCAGGGCTCGAAACCACAACCGCAAGCCAGAGGTGACCGGCCAGCTAGAGGTCGAAGCGCGACACTCTAAACCACTAGGCCATCCCTACCCCTTAAAACAGATGAAGGTCTTCCTATAGTGTCGTTGATTGGGAATGTCGATTGAAACCAATGGGTACGAGAATTACCGTATAAAACCAACACCAAGAGAGGATACACAACACCTATATTATATATATATATATTATATACTATACCTTAAACCGGTCATATTTTTATGACGTCGATGTTTACGACACTTTTTATTCTTCTTAATAAATCTTATTTTATCTGTACCAATAGCATGTACAAATTAAATTCTAAATAACTATCAACCACATTTCTTTTTTACATGATTTAAACTCTAACTTGCCTCAATAAAATGTGAATCAATGTATACTGTGTTCATATTTAAGCAAATATCTTATAACATTACATAGACCTAAGGGTTGGGTATAATTTAATAAGAGAGAGAGAGAGAGAGAGGGTGGGGAGGAAGAGAGAGAGAGAGAGGGGTTGAACTCCATCGAGATAAACTAGGTCATTTCGGGACTAACATATTTTAATTTCATTTCAGTGGGAGGAAACCGGAGGACCCGGAGAAAACCAACGAGGTTGGTATGCGAGCCTACTCCTTTTCACGTACAACCGGGGATTCGAATCCACACCAGTTGACTAAATGACATGCTTTATGATACAGCGCGCACGTATTAACCATTTGGCCATCCAACCCCCTTCAATAAAAGGGATATCTAATCGAATTAGCTCATCTTTTGGGCCCTCATATCCGCTGCCCGGGCAAAAATTCCCCCATAGCACACTGTATGGCGTATGCCCGTCTTCAATTAGCTCAGGTTAAGTACATAACAGTAGGACGTTAAACCCCATTTCATTCATTCATTCAAAACTCATTATTACTTGAAAAATGTCTCAATTCGTTCAATGAACACCAGTCGCCCGATAACCACACGCCAATTGATCATTATGCACTACTAATGTCTTCTACATTTAGATTTATCGGAGATATAATGCAAGGGCGTGCGACACTAAAACTCCCTTTTTTTTAATCTGGGGGTGGGGGATGGGTCTCTCACCCGGCGTCGGGGTACAGGGTCGTCTGGATCATGCTATATGGCATAGGTTGAGCAATGCCATGTGAGATAATGACAATATTCTTGTCAAAACATTGAGAGGGGGGCGCAACACGTCTAATCTCATAACACGAAAGGCATTATTGCGTTGCCTTCACGAAGTCCCCGTCTTTACGGTACTTTAACTAGACGTTTTCAATATATGGTTAGGTAAATTACCTTTCAATGACGGCAATTTTCAATAAATTATTCTTACCATGACAAATTCCCGAATTCCTCGTTTTAATTACTGTTTTCGTTCTACACGCTTCTTGCTGCATGGTGCAATAATTTCTATACGTCACACCATCCGTACCACAAACATTTATATTTGATAATGAGGGGTAACAATGATCTCTACAACTAGCACACTGTGGAAAACCAGTGGCAGTATCGGTTAAACACGTTCCATTATTGGGACACTGCAGCGTACTGCATGTAGCATTTTCTGAAATGAAATGAGATTAATAAAGTAGGATGATGGCAATTTTCATGCCCTTCGTTTACTTGTTTTGTTGGCTTCGTCATATCGCGTGATTTAGTAGCATACGTCATCTGTCAGTCTGTCCATTATAGAACTATAATATTCTAGTTCTATGGTCTGCCAAAAGCCAAAATGGAGCCTGGAAAGTGTAAACAAAATTGGTCTTTGCCATGATAGGATTACTCTTTGTGTCCCACATCCCAACAGGGCCTAGTAATGGTCATCCGGTATGGAGCGCGGGGGCAGTAACAAATTAACTTGAATACATCGTGTTTAATACATTTTTTTTTTGTTCCTGGAACGGACGATAGAGAACGAAATCGGATAAATGCAGTGACTTTTATAAATAATGCATGGGAAGATTTTATTCACATGCAGACAATATCATTTTCAATCTGTTTCGTTTAAATCGCTTGACGATAGCATCGGTTGTTATCTAGTGGCTAACATGCCAGCAGGGTAGGCTTACTCTTCCGGACACCTGTTACCACTGTTTGTCGTGTATATTGTACACGGGGAGCAGTCCATTTGCTGATTACACTATTTTGCTTGAATATACTATTTTGCCTATAACGTTTTTTAGGACAATACTCTGTTGTAATGGGATGTAATTGAGACCCAATTAGGACCTAACCGCGAACAGTTATATCAGGCCTGTGGCTAACATCCAGTGCCTACATACGTCTTGGTTATGTTGATTATTTATTACATGCTTATTTATGTAATGCTCATTAATACAAGTCTTTGCTATTAGGGGGGATCACGGTGGCTAAGTGGATAAGGCGCTGGTTCGCTAGCCTGGAGGTCGAGTGTTCGATCCCTGCATTGGCCGAGAAAGTTCATCTTGATTTTCCGACGTGATTTCCCCTTGTCAGTGATGCAGAAGGAGGGCCTGGCAAGGACAGCTGCCTAGTCGTTCGGATGGGACGAAAAACCGAGGTCCCGTGTTAACATTGGAGTGCACGTAAAAGATCCCTTGGCAGTTGGAATTCGATATAAGAGTAGGCCGTAGCGCCGCTGTCCGGGCAAAATTTCCCTCATAGCACACTGTATGGCGTATGCCCGTCTTCAATTAGCTCAGGTTAAGTGCATAACAGTAGGACGTTAAACCCTATTTCATTCATTCATTCATTATGTTTTTATAGGGTGCATAAAGGGTAATAACGCCAACCAATACTCTGTTGTAATGGGATGTAATTCAGACCGCGAACAGTTATATGAGGCCTGTGGCTAACATCCAGTGCCTACATACGTCTTGGTTATGTTGATTATTTATTACATGCTTATTTTATGTAATGCTCATTAATACCAGGCCCGTAGCCAGGAAGTTGTTTTGGTGGGGGGGGGGCAAAGATGTTTTCGGGAGGGCCAACTAGCATGGCATCTGCATGAATTTTGCGGTAAAGGCCAATTTTCTTGTGATATTGGGGGGGGGGGGGAGACTCAGTATTGGGAGGGCAGTTAAGCCCCCCCAATCGTGCCACCCCCTGGCTCGATGGCCTGATTAATACAAGTCTTTGCTATTAGGGAGAACATTGAGGTATGGTTTATTACCGGGATTATCTTGTAATATAATATAAACAAATATTTTTTCCTACCTATACATGGTCGCCTGTACGCTACACGTATTGAACTCTGTTTTCTAAATGTGGCTAATACTATATGACACAAGCTGGGATATGTGATACCGTCTTCACCACAAACAGCTTGTTGTTCTCTAGTTCTATTACTACAAACTGAAACACTAGTTACACAGTGGGGTATTCCATTCTGGTCCTCTAAACACGACGAACCGTTATTACACGTCACGTTACGACATGACGCTGAAAACATAAAACAATATTAGGTGTCACAAACAACAGCCAAAGTGGGCGTATTTCGACCTTAAAACTTGGCTCGACTTGACCTAACGGATAACGACTGCCAACATTAGCCCATTACATCCCAAGACAGATTTTTTTTCAGTATGGGCGAATTATTGCGTCACGGATCTTAGATCCTTATCAAATATGCCCTGCACCCAAGTTTCCTTTCGGTAGAAGCTGCAGTTGAGATAAAGCTGCTGTGTGGGTGTATTCCACACTTTTGCGCGACTATTTTAATGATTTCCTACGACTTCGGGAAATTACAGCCATAGACAGTAAAAGAAGTTTATGGGAATGGGTCCGGGTTCAGTACCAGCATTGGGGCAATGGTATATCGCAGGTGGATGGATGGTTTTGAAATGTTTTTGCTAAACATTTTATCTACGGACTCCATATCTTGTTGACCGTCAATTTAAGTAATTAAATGAGATCTTACCCTTACAACGACCAGAGTAGACTGCAGATATCCTTGAATTAAACCGGCAGTTGTATCTTTGCAAACTGCAGTTGTTTCTATACGTCACACCATTGGACCCACACACCAAACCTTGTAATTTCACATTCCTGGGACAATCAGGAAAGCACACACACTTAGGAGCCCCACGCCGTACTCTGCACTCCCGGTTCTCTTGACATCTTACATTGACACAGCTAGCTAACAGAAACTTACTTCATTGATGAATTGTGGATTTATTTATAAAGCAGGATAGTTTTTATTTATGTGAAAAACATATTTCATGTCATTAGGTGTGATGTGTTCATTTATAATATAGGGTTGCAATATTACCAAACGTTGTAAATGAAAAATGACGTCCTTAATCATAGGGAGACTACCCAACTACGATTAGAGGTTGAGTGTTCGATCCCTGCATTGGCCGAGAAAGTTCATCTTGATTTTCCGGCGTGATTTCCCCTTGTCAGTGATGCAGAAGGAGGGCCTGACAAGGACAGCTGCCTAGTCGTTCGGATGGGACGAAAAACCGAGGTCCCGTGTACAAATTGGAGTGCACGTAAAAGATCCCATGGCAGTTGGAATTCGATATAAGAGTAGGCCGTAGCGCCGCTGCCCGGGCAAAATTTCCCTCATTGCACACTGTGGCGTATGCCCGTCTTCAATTAGCCCAGGTACGGTGCTTAAGCGTAGGACGTTAAACCCCATTTCATTCATTCAGGGAAAACTGTAAAGCGGCAGACACAATAGTCGAATCAGTCGACACGATTGTGGCCGAATTCATTCGATTAGATGAGTGGACACACAAGGCCTATTCTTCGCTCAATTCAGCGTCCACGTCCAATAACAACAACCATATATTCTGGACATCAGTGGTGATTGACTTATGAATTCTACAACGGGAAATTGCTTCGGTGAAGCGGACACATTTGGCGAATATGAACACGGCTATTGAAAATTCAACCCAATGACACTGGACACAATGACACAATAGCCCAATTTCACAGGCGGTTGATTCTGCCGAACGATTTTGCTGACTGATTAGGCTAGTGTATCCACTGCTTAAAGATGACCGTTAAAATGGCCGTTGAAAATGGTAATGCCACCCGACCGACCATCCCTTATAGAAGTTACGTGAAAGCGGAAATAGTTTAACCCCGAAACCGGAAGTTTTTTTGCTCTGGGACAACCTTAGTGTAGGCATCAATCCCGAACAGACAAACAAACAGGGACAAATAGTTGTGATGATGTGCTCGAAATTTGCGAGTAAATATGAGCTTTTATTTTGCTCCACAGCGTTAAATTTTAATGAATTTCACTAAACAGACACTTAGTTCAATCATTTGATAGAATCATTTTATATGGACTGAAATGATAATCTGTTCCTTTTTTTCCAAAATAAATAAATGTTCATCAAGTACATAATGATTACTTACTGTGGCAAGGAGAACAATTAGGCGCACCTCCGGACAATATGGCCCATAGAAAGAGTGTACTTCTAGAAGGATTGGGATACGGACTCCAGGACATGGTTGCTATTCCACTCGCACAACACTCCGCCCTTGTCATATTTAAGCTATAAACATTACGACACAATCCATGTCTATTGATAGTCATCCAACAGGTTCCACCTGCAGCTGAAGAACATACATAAATACAGGTAATTACATACTCAGCAGCTTGTCGCTTTATACCAGATAGTTTTGTCTTCTGAGACCGGTTGCTCAAAGATCCGTTATCTTTTAACGATCCGTTAACTTTAACGGAGAGAAAGATTGTTGCTGGAAATAAAGGCCCTGAACATTCTGTGGTGCAAATTTTTCCTACAGATTTATGCTAATATTTCTAAAGGAAAAAATAAAGTATTCTATAGTGTTTTCTGTAGTAAATTTTTATTCAAACAACATGTTACCAAGATATGTCCGTTAGAGTTAAACGGATCGTTAAAATAACTTAGTTTTGAGCAACCGACCCCAGGACTCTAAGTGCAACCCAATACTCGGTGTCAGGGTTAGAAGTAATGGATAAGCAGGTTCTCTCTCTAGAGTGTGGTTTAAAGTCTAATACGGTGATTTAAATTTATTTGGTTAAATGTACAATTGGGGAGGGAGTGGTATAATGCCAGGACTGTGGTTCGTCCACCTGCTCTAATCCGAATGGTGGACATTAGATTTTCGTCCCATTTAAAGGATTATGCACACTTCTTTCACGCTGACATTCGTGAGACCGGTGCTCTACCAATCGACTACCACGATCCCCGATCTCCTATCAGGGGATCACGGTGGCTAAGTGGATAAGGCGCTGGTTCGCTAGTCGAGTGTTCGATCCCTGCATTGGCTGAGAAAGTTCATCTCGATTTTCCGACGTGTTTTCCACTTGTCAGTGATACAGAAGGAGGGCCTGACAAGGACAGCTGCCTAGTCGTTCGGATGGGACGAAAAACCGAGGCCCCGTGTACACATTGAAGTACACGTAAAAAATCCCTTGGCAGTTGAAATTCGATATAAGAGTAGGTCGTAGCGCCGCTGCCCGGGCAAAATTTACCTCATAGCACCCTGTATGGCGTATGCCCGTCTTCAATTAGCTCAGGTTAAGTGCATAACAGTAAGACGTTAAACCCCATTTCATTCATTCATTTCATTCATTCAGTCTCCACCATTGCAAAAGGCTTGGTTTAACATATTTTATTACTATTATGTTAACTTTTGTGAACTTACACTCCCATTGGATACGCCATTCGAAATTTTCGTAAATCTGAAAACACCTATTAACGACATAGTTACAGTCAAAGAGAAATTAAGTTTCCCATGGAAATTAAAAATCACTGAATGTTTTGTCACACTGTGATTAATCAATCATATCATATCATTGAATTTGAATTGGACAGACTGAACGACATGCATAACGACTGTAATTTAACCATTCTTCTATGCGCTTATTGATTTGGTAATTGTAATGGTTATAAAAATATTAAACACTAATTATACTTCATAAATATTATACTGAATAACCCAGTATTAGGGTTGGATGTTATCAATACATAATTTAAAACATATCAAGTTATACGGGCTGTGTGAACTTTACGGTGACTCAACGTAATATAAGTTTCAAAATTTAAAGGGACATTTGTATTCAGGTCCCAAGTTCACAAAGCATTCTTAGACTTAAGTTGAGAATTTACTCAACTTTCAATCACTCTTTATGAGAAATATTTTTGATCCAGAAACACAAAACTTTGCACATAGCATCTTACTGGTGTATATAATAGATTAAAACAACAAACGTTTAATAAAGAGCTATAGTTTTGTTAAAATAAGGCGAACAATTTTGAGTAAATTCTCAACTTAAGTCTGAGAATGCTTTGTGAACTCGGGGCCAGATGTTCACTCTTGTCAGTGTTGCAGTAAAGGAGCCTGACAATGACAACGTACAGTCGATCGGGACTAAAAGCCGAGGGCTCGTGTACACTTCAGCAGACCCAAATATCAAAAATTATACCCCCCCCCCACCATAAATGCTGATTTTGTTTAATTGTTCACGAAAATTGCGTTATCGTTAAATAAAAAAAAAATCGCCGATGTCGGCAATTTACATATTTCTATTTTTTCGACGAAGAGAGGTCTTTCCTAAGTTTATGAATTACTAGTAATGTATTATGTTAAAAAAAACCACATGATTTGAAAGGCATATTATCAAGTCAGATTCTTCCGATAACATAGCCTTTGTACCATTTTATAGTTTTAACATGCCTGCATACTCAATGGCAGATAGACAAAATGAAATAAAATGAAATGGGGTTTAACGTCCCAGTGTTCTGCTCCTACACCAGGCTAATGAAGACGGGCATACGCCATGCAGTGTGCTATGAGGGAAATTTTGTCCGGGCAGCGGTGCTACGGCCTACTCTTTTATCGAATTCCAACTGCCAAGGGATCTTTTACGTGCACTCCAATGTGAACACATGACCTCGGTTTTTCGTCCCATCCGAACGACCAGACAGATGTCCTTGTCAGGTCGTCCGGACAGATAGACAGGCGGCGATGTAATATTAATATAAGCCATCGTAAACTTTAAAGACGCATTACGTAAGAGCTGAAAGAATGAATGAAATTGGGTTTAACGTCCTACTGTTATGTATTAACCTGAGCTAATTGAAGACGGGCATACGCCATTCAGTGTGCTATGAGGGAAATTTTGCCCGGGTAGCGGCGCTACGGCCTACTCTTATATCGAATTCCAACTGCCTTATGTAAGAGCTAAGACCACTATCACATAGATTATCACCCCCGTGAGATTTAAATATTTAACAATAATATGGATAACCGAGGCTTAGTCTCGATTGTCAAGAACCGTTTCTACGATAATACAGGATGTACACTATATCTTTAAACAGGCATAACTTTGCCCAGAATAAAGTAATTTATTTTCCATTAAATTTACTACAGAAAACACTATAAAATACATTATTTTTTATACTAGCATAAATTTGTAGAAAAATTTGCACCACAGAATGTTCGTGGCCTTTATTTCCAGCAACAATCTTTCTCATCGTTAAAGTTAACGGATCGTTAAAAGGTAACGGAGCTTTGAGCAACCGGCCCTGCTCTTTATCTAAATTTTACACAATGCAGCTTTATATGCCCATAACTATTGATTCAACTATACAATATATTAAGCAGTAAGTGTATTCTGTAGAATTGTGTTTATGGCCAGTTAAATTCTTAAATGCCATTTAATCAATTTAACTTTTGATTCTGTACGATCTTAAAATTGGAGATATAACTTTTATTCTGAGTCTTAATTTCCGTTTTAAAATAAGAAAGCATTGGGTCGGCCATAACTAATCAGCACCCAGTTTGTAGATGTTCATATTTGGAAGTCAAATTTGATTATCTTTATCGTCCTGGATATTTTAACTATTAAATTAACTACCCGGTAAAAGTACTAGAAACCGATTGTTTATATTTAGAAAGGCCAGGTCAGGGCAGTAGTTAATGGGGACAGCATCCGTGTCTCTCATTAGTCTACTGGTTTTAATAGGCTACTGTGTCATATATATGTATGTAATGAACACACAGCACATTTATAAATGGATTATTGTAAATCTCATCTAACTGTCACGCAATATACATGCGACCTTCTGAACAAATTGAATGGTTTACAAAAATACTGAACAATCCAGAGTCTTGTCAACATTAACATTTCAGACAACCCCTTATTGCATTTGTATATTTGAGAAATTTGTTGGGGCTGCGATTTGTCTATTTATGCCTAGCTCCCTCGCACACGAAAATATAGTGGCAATGGTTTACTTCGGATCGGATCTTCCAATTTGGTGGAATTGTCATGGGTACCAAAATATGTTCTGTTCATACATTTCTTTATTCTTCAAACATACCCACCTTTCCCAGTTTATTGTTCTCAATTGATTTCCTGTCATTAAAATGAATGCCTAACTATATTTCAGTGGCCGATAAAAAAAAAACAGTATATACGTCTGACGTAACGTCTGAATATCGCTTTATTTTAAAAATAGCACAGTCGAAATGTCTGCAAGGGTTACGTACTCATTAAAACAAAAATCTAGACATTTGGCATTTGATAGAAGTCTGTTCAAAAGCATAACATAATAACATATCGATTTGTAGTAAATTATTGTAAACGTATTTTAATAGTGAATGGATCTATTAAGACTCTTTTATGAGTGATGTAATTGGTTTATTTCTAGGGAGGGATTTTAAAGCTGCGTGTTTTTTTTGATGGATAATAAATCTGTTTATGGACACAGAACTTGACAATCTGAACGACGGACTCACCCTTCCTGCAACAAAGTGACTCTGACACAGTGAACAGCCATGATATGCACATGACGTTATCTAAACGTCACAATTCGCGAGGTAAACGCACAGAAGTCAGTTTGTAAACAAACCAACGAAAGTACAAAGACTTCGACTTCTAGAAAACCTGCGTTGTATCAGGGTTGTCTGTGCAATAACACGGACGCCACTCGAGATTGGCATTGTGATCTTTGTTGACATTTTGGCGTAGAAACGAAGAAAATGGTTTGAATATACATTTTCTTTCAGGCTTTGGCGAATTTTCATGATTTTGAGGCGGGAGGTTACGAGGGTCAAGAGGCCGGTAAGGTTGACATGATTGTATGCTACTTCAAATTTGTGTATCTCAAATTCTCCAAAGTGAAGCCCAGACCTGCTGTTGAGCAAGAGGTTGCCACATCTGTGTCAGAAAGCGTTCAGTCCCGCGAAAACTTTGTGAGAAGGTAAACATGATCTATACGAGACGAGAATTAACATGAGAATATTGGTGATCTGTAGCCATAATGTCAGGCCCAGAATATTTCTGTCTGCGTCGGAAAAAAATCGCTGGTTAGCTATCTCGCATTTTCGCCGGGAGAGAGTTTTAGTACGACATATCCTCTCAAATTCGGCCGAGAGATACTTAATGTCGGTTGGAAACTCTTAATTTTCCGACACATTCGCCCCCTGCATGTCATAGAGGTCTAAATTCACCCTCCCGGCTTCTAATTTTCGTGCTCTCCGCTCCTCCTGCTTACGACAGTCGGCGATAACCTTCGTTCATTGATTTTTTGTCGTCGGAAATTTATCTAGCTCGCCCCCCTTTGTCGGCTAAATTTTGGTTTCTGGCTTCGGGCCTGCATAATGTATGCAAACTGCTGACAATTGTATTGCCTAAATAGAAACCGCAACCAACTTTCAAGCATAATATGTTTCAGTTTTCAAACCATTTGAACGACAGTACATATTGTGCTCTCGTCTCCAACAATAGGTTTTTAACTGCGGGGATTGTCATGTCTTCCACTACGACACATGTTAGTGATGTATTTCTACAACAAATTATGACACGATAACCTTGTGGTATGCCAGCAGGGTAAGCTTTTTGCCTATAACCGTTTTTTAGGACTTCGAATTTTGTCTGATGGTTTGGATTGTTCGTACTTGGTTTTATTTTATTTAATCCTTAAGTGGCATTTAACGATTGAGCACAATTTCTATGGACAATAATCAATGGTTTATTCTAATATATAGGCCTACATATACAATGCTTGTCGAAATGACGTGTTATATGTGAATAAACCAGCGATTGTTTTCCATATAGATTAGCTTGAGTTGTGTTTCCTTTTTTACCTATTATGACATTAAACATTTTATTTCACATTAAGAATTATTTATATGTAACACCCGGGAGCTACAATGGCTCAGAGCAGGGAGACGCATTTTTAGACCACTTCTGAGCCTGAATTCAGGTCTGATCATTACAATTAAATTAGGCGAATTTTCACTATTTTATGATAAATATTGTCTTAGTGCCCTCAGAGGGGCCCGCTTATACGGGTGAGAGGAGTTATCAAACAGGGGCCCGTGAGGATACCGTCCTGATAACCTCACCACCAGCACGCCCCTGGCTCAGAGAGTTAGACACTCGGCTTACTAAACAAGAGTTCCCCGGAATTTTGCCCTCCAAATCCTTGACAGTTTGAATTCAGTTGTAGCCCGGGCAAAATGTCTTTCGTGGCATCCTCCATGACCCCGTTTGGAGCAGAAAGGTGGGCCGTTTTACTGCCCATTGTCTTACCTTTGCACTAGTTTGACGTCTGTCTACAAGAAAATATTGATATTAGTTTCTAATATTTCTTTACCCGAAGAGCTACTAACAAGCTATCGAAATTAGACGATTGTCATGATTTAGACTACATGATAAAAATAGCTCTACAGAAGTACAACAAATATTTGCTATGTAAACGTCTGTTATGTGAAAAGTGTGGTAGATTCTTCGGCTCTAGACCGGAACACTTAATATTAGAATGCGATTTAGTCTCATAATAAGGTTTGGTGCTGATCCTAGTAACCTCCTTAGAGATCTGTTAAGTTTAACAGTGGATCAATCACGTGCTACCACTATCAGTAGTACAACTACACATGTCTATCAGAAAGCTGCAATAGTGTTTATATTTTTTCCTTTACGTCACTGTGATCTTCAAGTCCTTACTTCAATTTCGTTTGTTATTGTATGTATATTTCTGTATTTTATTATCTGCATTGTATGTATCTTATATGCTGTATTGTTTGTACTCTTCATAATTGGAGGAAATAAAGAATATAATAAATGGCGTATGCTCGTCGGGATTATCCCCGTTGATGCACACAAATAGAACAGAAAGCTAAACCCCACACCCTTTCACTTCAATTAAATCTTCCTATTGTAAGTCTTTCTTGTTGCCTTAAATAAAATATTAATCAGATATTAATTAATTAACCAAGACTATAATAGCATCTCGATGCCATAAGCTACTCTAGATTTTTAATAGATTTAAATACGATTTAAATGGCAATAACACTCTTGCTGGCTTGACAGGTCCAGAATTTTTTTTTAGCCTTATTTTAACTACTAGATGTTTAAGTGTCCTACCTGTTGTGTAAATTATCTATTACAATATATCTTACTTGTCCAGAGGGTTCGAAAATATGTTTGAATCCAAGTTGCATTTGAAAGTGTTTACGTAAAGCTTTTCAAACCATATTACAGCATATAGTTGAATTTTTCCATTTTTTAAAATTAGATGAAATTTGTATCATTTATTAATTGGAATATTGTAAAATAATACAATTTGTTGACCAGAATAAAGATTGGAACATATTATTCAGTTACCAGAAGAGTGGTATTGGGGCTTTAACGACGGTAGCAATAACAGTCGAGGTTAAACTGTAATTATATCAGCGCTTACTGGGCTTAGAAATATTCTATACGTTCCCTTTGCATTACCTATTTTAACTACTATAGCGAGAATTATCAGCTTTTTATCTATTCAAATGGTTTGAAATTAGATATTCGAAGCTACTGAATGAATTTTTGAGATAAACAAACAATCAAAAAACTGGCGAAATTGAAGTTTTATGACCAATTTCTTATCCTCTCGTTAACGAGAATTTGGTTTCATTGACTAAAATTTTCAGTCGGTCGCATTTTGGCTAATCACCCCCACTCCCAAACATCGTTACGTACGCCCCTGTTGATTAATGTAAACACTTACTCACGCTATATATATTCAAAACGTGATAGAAGTGTATTTGGACTATCAGAGAGCTTGTTGCGGGGGTGGGGTGGTAGTAGGGTGATAGCCTTTACAATGAAGTGGGGTGGGTGACATATTAATTGTGTAAACACGACACAATCGATAACAGACGATTTCAAGCAAACTTATATTTAGTCGACTGTCTTCTTTGGGAAACATAATATTTCTTAGAGGTATTCTCTCAATTGTTTAAAGACTTTATTATGGCTGCTTAAAACACACAAGTTTACAAAATGATGTCTCGAGTAGGTAACATTATACATATAACCGCCGTGTATAAATACTTCGGATTTTTTTTTTAGAAGACATAAAACGAATTATGATAATCATATTCGATCAACTGCTGAATTCTGACGCATGTTCAAATAATTTCTTACATGTCAAGATAGATAATCAATTTTTTAAAAGAATAAAGGGGGTCTAGTGTATCGCTTTATGTGAAATTTAATATTCGACAGTTACGAATAGAATGTGCTACCTTTGACCAATCCCACATTCTTATCGTGCGTCAAAAAACACAATATAAATTTTTCGGATGATGTTATCAATTATATGGGATGTTGTCCAAAATTACAGGTGCAAATGGTTGCTGATCCCGTCTAGCAATCTAAAGAGAGCAACAAGTGCAAACACCGAAAAAAATCTTTATTGAACAATGGTGGCTGTATTGTAAGCCTATATTACTATAGGGTATAATTACTCATACCTCTCGCAGTGTTTCGTGTGGTTATAGAGCAAATCCCGCTTCTCACTGCTGCAAAGAAAGCAAATTATGTTCCAAAGCTTTAGGGAAGAATACCAGATTAAACGGAGGGCTGTCATGTTGCTGTATTTGGAATAGATTTGATTGAACGGGAAGAATAGACACACTCCCTCAAAATGGCAAAGCTTATCCAGCAATGGACAGAGAGGGATTTCTCGGGCCAGAGCCAGAGGGGATCTCTCGGGCCATAGCCAGAGAGGGATTTCTCGAGCCATTCCTTCAGGAATATGATAATTACTATGGATAATGAAGACTGATTGAGACATGATTATCATGATAATATAGTTTAGGGCTACTTTCATCTTTTCATCACAATTAAGTGATGAATTATTTTAGTGTGCGTATTATTGATTTGTTTTTTTTTCGATGTTCAAACTAACTGATGCTTTTGTTGTTTGAGTTTGTAAATACACACCAGTATGTACCGGATATGACTATTCAAATCTGTTCCATATAAGGATGGTGTTTGAAAAGGCGCCAGTTTATATAAGATACAGACATCAGGATTTCTGCTTAGTTTAACCAAATAATACAAGTGTATCGAGAGTCTTGCAATGTCGCCTAAATCATTATTAGCCATAATCCCTTAAATTTGGAAGTGACCCCTCAAAATGCTGCTGATGGGTAAATATTCGTTGAATGGTTGGCAACGATTCGCAGTTAGGTACATGTCCTACACAGGACCCTGTTTCTCGAAATATTAACTAAAATTAATCTAAAATTTGTAGAACCTTCAATTTTGATTGGCTAAGCACTAAAATCAATCTAACATTATCCAATCAAATTACTAAAATTTGGATTTTATCTAAATTAAAATTTCGTGAAACAGGTCCCTGGTGTCTAAATTTTAAAAAACAGATTCGTTCAATTTTACTTACACAGTAATATTACAATTAATTATCTTATAAATATTCTGTTGACGAGAAATGATCTAACCAACAACTTGGCATGGTACTTGGAATTTGCGTCTCAAATTGGACCCAAACTGGTAAATAAGTAAACGTAAGATATGGTATAACCTTTCCCACGGGATTTATAGTCAATTACTAAATTTAAAGGTAGATTTTGTTTAATTATCTATGATTAAATTATTTTAATGGCTACCAATTAGGGACGATTGGTTTCGCACAATACTAATTAATTACTAATTTCTTTCGATAGCGGTGACTTAGATCATTTAAGGTCGAACATTGTCAAATTCATCTGTGAAAATGTAAGCTGTTTTAACTTGTAGTTTAGACAGCATTATTTTCGTGAGATTGTAGAGAGAGTCACGGTAGCTAAGTGAGTAAAGCGCTGGCTCGCTAGCCTGGAGACCAAAGGAAAGTTTATCACGATTTTCCGGTGTGGTTTACCCTTGTCAGTGGTACAGGACAGGGGGCCTTGCGAGGAAAGCTGTCTTTTCGTTTGGATGGGACGAAAAACTGAAGTCCCTGGTACACATGGTCTTGGCAGTTGGAATTCGATATAGGAGTAGGCCGTACAGTCGCTGTCCGGGCAAAGTTTCCCTCATAGCAAACTAGTGTTCGGATATTCGAACACTTATACTATTCGAATATTTGATATTCGAATATTTTCAATATATTGAAAGTGGTTTATTTTCAATTTCTAATCAATTATTAAATACGTGAAATCTCTGTTGACTCGCGAACAACGAAGAAAAAATATTTTTTGAAATTGCCAGTTGATCTTTTACGTGAACTGTCAATTTGTACACAAGAACTCGGCCTTCCCCGACATCAAAGCAAGAATTTCCATCACCAATGTATAGGAATTCTTTCGCGCTTCTCGTTTATTCATGGGTCTAGCACTGCAGCATTTCACGGAAATCATTGTCGTCTAGTCGCTTTTCTATACAGGCAGAAAACAGTCTCTTCATGTTGGTGATGAATGTGGGTTCACCCAGCTGTTTCTTCATGAAGAATCCACGCAAATTCATCACAATGTCATACAGATGACGTCGTATAGTGAGTTTCGCTACACATGTGTTCAGATATAATGTAAAGTTTTTCAAGGATGTCACACACTAAAAATTAGCTTTCACCCAGAATCAGAATTCAGTATTGGGGTCCCTGGCTAGTCACCGAATAACTGTCTCTGAAGTGGTAGCACCCTTACAAGAAAAGAGAGAGAGAGATGGGTTTAACGTCCACTCGACACAAACCAGGTCATTTAGGGACTAACATATGGTTCAATTTTATTTCAAAAATTGGCTTGCGCATAGGGTCTATAGCAGTGGGATTAAACCAGATGACCCGGAGAAAACCCACGAGGTTGGACAGACGATTCTACTGCTTGTCACGTGCAACCGGCGAATCGAAACAACGAGAGTTGAAGCAATGACACATCTTATGATACATCGCGCACACTCCAACTGCAGTTAGGTAATCCATAGAAATATAAACTGTGGGTAATATCAAAATAAGCTTTAAATGTAAATGTGGCAAGGAAAGTCGCCTTTAATAATATTTGAACGCAAATAGAATAAATAATGTAGATATTCGAAATTATTCGAATATGGTGATTGCTATTCGAATATTATATTCGACGAGCGAATATTCGAATATTCGTGCCGAACACTATCAAACTGCATGGCGTAAGCCCGTCTTCATTAGCCCAGTCGGAGCAGAACAGTAGGGTGAGATTGCGGAGAGGCTCTTCACCAAAACACACTCATCTTCATTAGCCCAGCCGGGACACAACTGTACGGGGTTAAAGCACATTTTATTCTATTTCATTTCACCAAAACAAGCCTATATGGGATTCATCTAATCGTATGCGAAGGACATAAAACTTATACAATTTGAAAATCACTAAAAACTGGGAAAATTTTAACAGAGATGGTGGCTAAAGTAGTATTCGATGAATTGACTTTCAACACAACACCTTCAATTAATTTCTACGCACAGGTGTGCCATAGCCCAGA
This sequence comes from Patella pellucida, assembly GCA_917208275.1. Taxonomy (NCBI): domain Eukaryota; kingdom Metazoa; phylum Mollusca; class Gastropoda; family Patellidae; genus Patella; species Patella pellucida. The sequence goes on from OU795037.1 coordinate 7,141,346, forward strand.
ACTCGGTTATCTCAATACGCACACATGCTTATCTATTTCTGTAAACATGCGATTAAAATCTTTTTGATCTAATTACAGACATGCATGTAAACAGAATTAAACAGATTGACAGGCGTGTTTAACAGAGTTTTATTTAAAAATAGATTAACAAAATAAACCAATTATAATTCATTTTATATCCCCCCCCCCTTGAGCTTTGCGGTTTCCGGATACGTGTTTTTGTTATTTGGTGATGATTTTAGCTTTTCCAGTGTCAAGGAGAAAACCTTCATTTATTGTGTTATAGACTTCACTTAAAGCCCCAATACCACTCTTGTTGTAACTGAATAATATGTTCCAATTTTTATTCTGGTCAACAATTTGTACTATTTTACAATATTTCAATTTAAAAATGATACAAATTTCATATCAACACACCTAATTTTAAAAATTGGAAAAATTCAACTACATGCCTTAACAATTAACATGGTTTGAAAAGCCTTACGTCAGCACTTTCAAATGCAACTTGGATTTAAACATATTTTCGAACCCTCTGGACAAGTAAGATAGGTTGTAATGGATAATTTACACAACAGGTAGGATACTTAAACATCTTGTAGTGAGAATAAGGCTAATTTTTTTTTTTTGAGCTGTTAAGCCAGCAAGAGTGTTATTGTCCCTTTAAAAGGACACCAATCACGTATGTACTGGTAGGCTATTATTGAAAAGAATAGTTTGCCCTGTACGAGATAGCACAATTATTATTACTTTAGTAACCCCAGGCACAGAAATATGGTGATGGGGTATGAAATCATTAGAAGCTAATTAGAACTTGGAAAATGGGCCCGTGCCATGTTAGAACTATTCGATGAAAATACTGTTCGGACAAATACTTTATTAGTAAAAATTATTGGAACTACAAATATGATATACGACTTTACAATTGAGTTATATCATATTGTGTGCTTTGGGAGAGAGAGAGAGAGAGAGAGAGAGAGAGAGAGATTGTAACCCTTGTCACGTCTACGATCCTGGAATCGAAACTGCATTGACTGACTCAATGACAGATCTTATGATCTGTAAAGTCCATCTATTAACCAATCTAGAGCCCCCCCCCCCGACACCACACATACATAAAACGGCGACCGTTAAAAGGGAAATCGCTACATCGCGTTATATAAAAAAACCTTAGCAATATGTAATATTACTTACCGTTTGAGGTATAAACAGTTTGTAAACATAGAAGTAACAGGTATGCTGTAACTCCTAGAAAATCCATCGAACACATCTTCTTCATTGATGGCGATAGTTCAACAAAACCATAGACAAGAGTTCAACCATACTTCTAGCGCACTCTTAATTCTTTACTTCCTATATATAACTGTTTTTATTTTTTTTTAATCTTTGCCTAGACCACTCTATTGATTATGAAGTAGTCAGTCTTTAATTTTTTCTGCTGTGTTGTAGCCCCAGGCTTCCTGCGAACACTTGAAATAATACTTTGTCTAGGTCGAAGTGATTTTTACTTCGGTAAAAGACATGTCAACCTTTTTATATAGGGCAGAAACACAAATATGTCATCCTGGGGTCTCTGTCCGGCGCGTTCCTCTAGGATGAACGATTGTCTACGCTCTTCATCATTCTGATGACAGGTCTCGTGTCCTCAACCGCAAGACTACAGCTCGTTAGATAACACTTGCAGACTTTAAAAAGTTTGTCAGTTTATTCTAATTACCATCGAATCAATCTTAAATGAGCAATATGTTTGTCTGTCTTGGTGCTCCAGGAAACGGATTGGATCCTCGTAGGGAAGGAAATATCTGGTAAATACAGCGTCAGGAATAAGGTTCATGTAGAGAAAAATAATACCAGATAAAAACAACTGATGACAGGTCTCGTGTCCTCAACCGCAAGACTACAGCTCGTTAGATAACACTTGCAGACTTTAAAAAGTTTGTCAGTTTATTCTAATTACCATCGAATCAATCTTAAATGAGCAATATGTTTGTCTGTCTTGGTGCTCCAGGAAACGGATTGGATCCTCGTAGGGAAGGAAATATCTGGTAAATACAGCGTCAGGAATAAGGTTCATGTAGAGAAAAATAATACCAGATAAAAACAACTTTACATCGATCTTCACTAATACGTTGTCCAAGACTGAATGGTACGACTGTTTTGTTGGGGCTCTTTTTGTATTTCAGAAACTTGGTCAAGAATATTATTTTTATTTAAACATTTAATAATTGAACTCGGCGATTCTGTTTTTTTATTAAAATTATTAAACAGCACACGTAGTATATAGTATAGATAGCACGGCATCAATGTTCACTTCATGTTGGTATTGTTCACACTATGTTATTCCATTGATCTGCCTTTTTAACGGTTGTTTTCCTACGCGAGTTGAATGGGTATAGTTGTTTGTAGTTTTCAAAAAAGCGATTTAAAAACCAATTATTTTTAAAAAAAATAAATTTAAAAGTCGTATTTAATTGTTCTGGTAAATTTGTGATTTTTTCTTCTTCTAAATGTTATTGAGATTTCTTATTAAATGATGTGTACGACAGCTCTCTTTAGTATTAAAAACCATTTATTTAAAAAAAAAAAAAGTCGTATTTAATTGTCCTGGTAAATTATTGCGATTTTTTCTCCTTCTAAATATTGTAGAGATTTCTATTTACCTGATGTGTACGAAAGCTCTCTTTAGTATTTCAGATTTCCAGAATTAATCCCTGTAACCGTGATAAAGCCCTTGATAGTCAATGACGTGATCTGTAACATATCCAAATTGAGGCTAAACATACAATAAAACAGTTTAACCATTACAGCATATTTCTATATTAAACATGTATTACATCATAACAAATTCAATAAATTCCTATAGTACAAAAAAAAACAAACGCTTTTGACAAATAATGTAGGCCATAAAACCAAGTTGTACGCTAAACACGTTTTCCTCGATTATAACAAGAAAATACAAGCAATAATACTTTTAAAATTGCATTGAATGCCAATAAATTTCATCAACCACTCCCCCACACGTTGAAAGTTATCGCAACAGCCTGCACCTGTAGATTATGTATATCTATATTTAGATGCTATAAATCTATTAAGAACATATTATATACTATAAACAAATTCTCGTTAAAGGGACAATAACACTCTTGCTAGCTTGACAGGTTCCGAAAAAAATAATTAGCCTAAATCTAACTACTAAAGTGTATAAATTTTCCATTATAACCTATCTTACTTGTCCAGAGGTTTCGAAAATATGTTTAAATCCATGTTGCATTTGAAAGTGCTTACGTAAGGCTTTTCAAACCATGTTACAGCAATGGGTTGAGTTTTTTCAATTTTTAAAATTAGGTGTGTTAAGATGAAATTTGTATCATTTATTAATCGGAATATTGTAAAATAGTACAATTTTATGACCAGAATAAAGATTGGGACATATTATTCAGTTACAACAAGAGTGTTATTGGGGCTTTAAAGAAACTGCTGTAGTATTCGAGTGTTTGTCGATATTATAGTAGCCTACAATCTATTGGTACACTGTACACTAACTAATATGTAGGCTATTATAAACTGCACGCGGTAACCCCCCAAACATGACATCACATATTATTTCGCGTCATTACAATATAAATAAAATAAAAACCAAGTACGAACAATGCAAACCATAAGACAGAATTCGAAGTCCTTTTATTGGGCCATAAATAGATTTGTGTTGTTTATAGATCGCGGGTTAGTCGTAGATTTTAATAATAAAGAATTGTACAGCCAAATATAGAAGAAACCCTCCATAAATGGGAGCGACACAATACTTAAGAGCATAAGACAAAATTGAACGAATGAAATCACACCCTACCTTTAATATGATAGACCATAAAGACATTTCATTAATAGGCGTAGTTAGAATATATTGAAAGCCGTTCGCTTAAATTTTCGAAATACTTGTGGTTAAAAGAATATTAACGCGATCCAGTGTGGCATTGATGTGGAATGAATACGTGGTCAAAAATTTAGACAGGGTTAGGGAAAGTCACTATATTTAGAAGCATTAACGTAAATAGTCTGATAAGAATATTTCTTTCTATTATTCGTGACTTTACCAGACGTTTACAAAGTAATGTGGGGGTGTAAAGGCACACAGTTGGTTTAAAATGCTCTGATAAAGTTGAAAACAAACCTTGAAAATTAAGTACCGCGTTGAGCTACCTGGACCCGGGTTCATTAAACGTTAGTCAAGAATGGACTTCAAATTGTTCACCTTATTATAGCTCTTTTTTAAAAAAAAAGTAAGAAAAAAGGTCGTTGTTTTGTATCAAATACATCAAAAAGAAACTATGTGCAAATTTAGGAGTTGCAAGATCAAGAATACTTCTCATATGCGGTGCTTGAATTTTGAGTAAATTCATAACTTTAGGTTGAGAATGCTTTGTAAAATTGGGGCCCCGAAGGTCTCCGATTTGAGTCCAAAACTGCTCAATTCCGTTCAATATGTATCAGACGCGGATCCAGGGTGGGGGGCAGGGGCCCGTGCCGCCCCCCCCCCTCAGCCCCAGTGACACTAGTCTGATGATTACCCTTTGCTGCAATGTATCCCCCCCCCCCTTGACAAAATCTTGGATCCAGGTTTGGATATCAATCTGAAAAGACGCAGATCAGATTTCGTTTTGTTTTTATAGTTCAAAATTTCGTATTTACTTGTCTTTACTACAATTGGATCTGGAAGTATTGTTATTAACTCGTTTTCTGCTTGAAATGAGGTTTCAGCCACTCAAATGGTCTGTCGAATCGATGGTTTAACCTTTTTTGCGCGGAAGTTTGGGTAGAGATTACCACATCTTCAAAAGAAGCCTTGATCTCGCCTTAACTACGTACAAATAATCGTTAGATGTTGTTAAACTCGCGGCCGTTGCTTTGGGAACATGACATTACCAGCGATAGAAATCAAAACAAAGCCAATCGGTTAATCGAATGACTGGCGTTACCTGGTCAAATGTCGTTTGCTTGGTACCTGACGTCATACAACGTGAACTCCCACTATAACTTGTTAGATCTACATAAAAAACGAAACGTAATATAGATCTGTATTTTAATTAGATTGTACTGCTGTGAACTGAAATTCCATCTGTTGTTCTCTAGTGTAAATTGTACACCTTACGTTTTCTATTGTCCTCTTTTGTCGCTTTTGTTTAAACTTATACACCCCACCCCATTCACTCTCATTAATAAAATCGAAAAGTTATTTAGTCTTTATTAAGTGTATGACAGATGTGAAACCGAGTAGAACCTCATTACAAAACAGTATACTAATTTTTGAATATGGCGGCCTTTTAGGGCAGAGATCTATTCTCGAAATATGAAGCAGATGATCTGTGTGCATAATGAATTGAGCCAAGCCGTGGATGATGTTTAGTGTTTAAAACAGCAGTTACGAAAGCCTTATGACAGTTTCATAAAAAATTATGCACCTTGACGTCGAGGCCCATATATTATTTTGAGGCCCAAGCCTTCGGTATATCACGTATATAGGTACATCCTATACTGGCATTCTTCACAATTGAGCTTTTAACCATTTTGCAATCTACGGTAATCATGAGGATGGCATCATTGTATTCTAATATGACAAGCCCACCACCATCTCTCTGTTTCGTCAGATCTAAATCAAATTTTAAATAATCAAGCAAATTCTCCCCGTTACATTTTGCTATAAAATCTAAACCGCATTAACACAAATTTAATTCATTTTTTGAAATGTTTTAGGACCATTTTGATATCATCATCATTCTTTTTTAATTCATGTTTTAATGATGCGTATAAAAGGTGCACCTCGATACTGCGTGTCGGGTTCATATGTCTTCAATATCTTGATAATGAATATTTTTCTTATGATTTTGAACACCTGTTGTAAAGGTTGTTAACTGGGGCGTCTGGGTTCAGCAAACACCATCGAGGTCTAATGTGCACATAGTTAAAAAATTAACCTGTCTATTTCGATTTACAAATCGTTTACGGGTATACTGTAGGTTGCATCTGATGGAGAATCATTCTGTCAATGCTCTTACTCATTGCCTAAAAATTATTTGTGATTAAACATATTAAAGTTCGGGTATCCTTATCAATGAATGGGACTCAAAACATCTTATTCTATTAATAAATACGGGATGTGCATGACTTAATTAACGGTTTTTTTTTCGACTTTTTCTTTCTATTTTTTGGTTTATGGCGCAAGGTGTTATTCAATAAACAAAACAAAGAAATATCTAATATTTCCCAGAGCATGACGTCCTAGTATGGTTGAAATTTTGACTTAAAAATTTACTAAATTGAAATTATTTCTGTCGTCTATAGGTCATCAGTGCGAGAGAGAATTCCAAGCGATAGATGGATGTCGATCGGATGGTACCACCTGAAAGACTAACCACATATTCTTTACATGAGCTTTATCTGTGACGAGAGGAAACATCCGGAACAAGAGCCTTCAGCTAGTTGCGAATCGCTCGTTTCCTTCCGGTTTTGGGGTACGTCCTGTGGAGAGAGGGCTATGGGACCAATGTTGTTATGACTGCAGTTCTTTGACGGCCTCTGACGAATGACCTTTAACGCGGTTCATTAAATGGAAGCTGAACGTGAGTAATTAAATTGAAAGACTAGTGTCCGTGTAAATGCTTTTGTAAGTGAGGTCTGTATATCTCATCCGCGCACTCTCCATGTTTCCGAATCAACGACATCCTATTATAATCTCTGGAGATCCAACCTACTTTTGAAGACGAAGATCTCTGTTGCGTTTGATTAATGTTATATTTACGAGTTTCTAATATGATCAAGTTTAGTTTGCTAATCTATCTACATCATCACCCCCCCCCCCCCCCTGCCCCTGTATACAATCGATAATACATGCTAAACGTCAGAAACAGGCTACATACGGAGAAGTATTTCATTTTCGAGCGATAGATACGTATGTCAATAATCTTGTCAACTATCAATTTTTTCGCATTTGAGACAATATGAACAATATGACATTAATCAGAATATATGAGTCCAGGGCGGGAAACACAAACCAATGTAGAATTTTTTAGAAATAGCACTTTTGTGACATCAGTGTTTCCCAGTGTAATTGAAAAACGCGGGTATATTTGCTTTGTTCAGTGTCTGCGCTTAAGTTGATTTATGATTTTAAAAAATCCAAAATACTTTATCTATTATGTTAATTTCCCCTTCAACTCCCCATTTGACCGAAAACCCCATAATAAATCTTGGATAAATCATAATTCTGCTACCTCTACTATTATCTGCAATAAGAATTGGTAAATTTACACAGGTTATTTGGACGACTAGGCAGCTATCCTTGTCAGGCCCTCCTTCTGCAAGGGGAAATCACGTCGGAAAATCGAGATGAACTTTCTCGGCCAATGCAGGGATCGAACACCCGACCTCCAGGCTAGCGAACCAGTGCCTTATCCACTTAGCCACCGTGATCCCTTCAAATTTATGTAACCTGTAAAGCATCCAAACAAAGTAATTCTGGTTATGAACAGGTAATATCTTTATATTTTGAGAACTCGAACCGGGAATCTAAAATAACCATACAGGTTATAGCATATCTAGATTATCTTCATACATTTCAAAAGTATAGTCTTTCAATTGAATTATCTATTGAATTAAACACCCCGGACAATAATTTTTTTATTTTTTCTTTTATGAAATATATTTTTTTGTTATTTTTTTAAATTATTTTTTATTTATTTATTTATTTAAAATTACTTATCTGCTTATTTGTACCATAACTAAAATAATGTAATTAGTTTTTGTCTATATCATATATAATTCCACATTGTACATATGTTATACACCCAAACCAGAAGGAAGCAAATTAATATGAGCCTACTTGGCTTGTTTTTGTATCCTATTATCTATGCTTTTTATTTTGTATAATTTTCTAGAAATAAATACTGTTTAAACCAATTATTCTTTGAAAAGCAACTTTTATTTTCCCCTGAAAGTAGAGTGATTTATAGCCAAGGGTGAATTACCGTCAGGTGCTACGAATTGAATGCTGGTTGGTTTATTTTTAATCTGTTATTCTTTATGAATTATGTAAGATTTAGAGAGAAAACTGATAAATTCCATTCAAATTACTTTGTTCTGAGTGATGTTATGAGTGTCTGAAGATGTAGCCTAAATAGGATTGGTCGGCTAACGGTAAACACAGGTGTTTTGGCCCAAATAATAATACATATAACAGTTGAATCCAAAATGGGAAGATTTAGCTCTTCAGGCCCGGCGGAGTAGGGGGGCTAGGGGGGGCTTTAGCCCCCCCAATAATTTGGCCGCAAGTACTCTTTTCTTCAGGCTATTGCGTCCCCTGGACCTTCGTCTATAGCGACTTACAGGGATGTAGCCACGCCGGGCGGCACTGTTTTTTGCCGCCCACACAGTTAAAAATAATAAGGAAGTTTACACCAATTCGGGTGGTAACTAGTTGCCACCTAAATATGCGTAACTCCTAGCCTTCAGTGGTGTAAACTGATAACACCCAACCAGTGTAGAAAATTACACCAATTCAGGTGGAAACTAGTTGCCACTTCCGGTAGTGTAACCTGCCTGACGCACTCAGACAGTGTAATGTTACACCCTTTGGTGAAGATTAAGCATTACACCTCAAGGATGTTTTGTAAATTAAAATTATTACACAAAAACCGGTTGTAATTTGTTTAGTTGGATATTTTAATTCAAGCCAACGACTTCTTAGTTCAGAAAACTTGAAATTGGCTAGCGGTCACTTTGATAATTAGTATAGGGCGTTTAGCCCGACCCAGATTTCATATAGACCGTTGGCTACTTCTCTTCATTTTACAACCACATTGAATTGACAGATACCCACCAGGCTGATTCAAATTCAACTGCTGTTGGGCAATTAGACAATCTGTATCAATTTATAATTAATATAAATCATGGGGAAAAATCAATACGCATATCCTTACTACTAAGCTAAATAATGTGGCTTATTCATTTGGGCACCTCAACTGAATTAAAAATAATTAATTAAGATATTGTACTTGGTAATATTTTGGAACGTTTACACGTCTTAAGGTGAATACAAACTAAAACAATCTTTACTTCACTCGTTATCAGTAAACACTCTAAAATGAGTTATAAAGTTATGTTACTAGGGCATTTAACGCTATATTTAACAAACAAAAACTTTTGTAACGCAAGATACAGTGTAAAATTGACACCTTATTCGAAGGAATGTTTCCTTAAAATAATTCCACCCTTTGGTGTAAATGCAATAAAAAGCTGGAAGAGGTGTAACTCATGGTAAACACCCTTTAGCGACCACAGTTACACCTATCCTGGTGTTCAGTACTCATGACTATCGATTACACTTTTGTAACCCAATAATCGGTGAAAAAATAACACTGTTCTATTATTTATTCCCCAATAATAGCTACACCCGTTGGTGTAAATGCAATATAATACTGGTAGTGGTGTAACTAATCCAAAACACCCCACAATTACACCTATTCAGGTGTTAAGTAGTCATGAATATCGGTTACACTTGTTAGGTGTAGTTCTTTTAGTTGGTTACCCTTGGAAAGGTATTACATTTAAAAAACGCTCGCTGTGGTGTAAAGTTTACACTTAATTAACACTGCTTATAGTTTTTAATTACACACATTTTTAACAGTGCAGCACAAAGAAAAAATCGAAGAAAGCCACCCAGTCGTATTTAAATCCCCTCGACTTCGTTCTTCTCTCACTCTGTAGTCAGACTCCGCACTCGAAATTTACCACCCCCGTCAAACGGCAAAGCCATGGTAACTATAAGCCCATGCAAACCATGTCTGACACGGCATTATTTATTTTTGTGTGCCGTAGTATACCCTATCATCCCAAATTAGTTTAAAGAAAGAAGTATTGGTATTATGTTTATTTAAATTTAGAAGTTGTGCAGGTCTATTCATTTCACGGTCACCCAGACCAATTTACTGCTCTTCAATGTTAAAGGTTTGGATGTCGTAAATGGTGTCGAACGTTCGGTTGTACGATCAATTTTTAATGTACGCATTCTACGGTTAATTCTACCGAATCTATATTAAATCCTAGCCTATCCACAATGTCAATGTTTCTTATTCTTTCTCAACTTCTGTCTGACCTGATTCTCATTCCACCGTAATAATAATATAAAATACTACAATCACCATTTTAAGAATAGGCCTATATAAATTTGAATATGATTTGCACTGAAGCAACTAAAAGACAGAAAATGCTCTGGAAATACACGTCTTTACAGGATATCTATGGAAATACACCAATAATTGAATAAGGGTTGAATTTTTATAAAAGACCACGCCCCCCTCCCAAATTTTTTTTGGCTCGCTACGCTCGACAAATTTTTTTTACAACTTCTCAACAAATCCGGCTACATCCCTGGACCTAGGATGGTAGCCCCCCCCCCAATCAAGAATTGCTTCCGCCGGCCCTGCTCTTACATTGTAGTAGGGGAGCTAGGTTCAGGTTAATTCGAAAATCGCGTACAAAATTTCTACTATGCCTAATGTGTGGGCAGCGGTATCGGATACTTTGAACCTCGATTCTTAAGTTGCGGGCCCCCTTCCCGTGGTGCTGAGGGGCCGTACAAAACGTCGAAATTTTGCGTTTTATTCGACTTTTGCGTACAACAATCAACTTTCGTACATAAGTCGACCAACCCCAGATGTCACCAAAAACATTACTTAAGAAGACCCCTGACCCTTCCTTCGTCCCTTAAGAACGCCCACTTTACCCCCCTCAGGGAAGAGTTAATTCGACTTCCGCGTACAACATTAATTTTTTCGTTAAAAGTTTCACTATTGGTCCACTAGAACGTAAAACTAACTTAAGAACGCGAAATCCCCTTCTATCTCGGATAAGAACGACAAAAAGGGGGACCCAGGGGGTGAAATGACGATTTAATTCGACTTTTGCGTACAACGATCAACTTTCGTACATAAGTCTAACAATCGCAGACGTCACCAAAAACATTACTTAAGAAGACCCCCAACCCTTCCTTCGTCCCTTAAGAACGCCCCCTTTGCCCCACTCATGAATGAGTTAATTCGACTTCCGCGTACAACATTACTCTTTTCGTTAAAAGTTTCACTATTGGTCCACTAGAACATAACACTAACTTAAGAACGCGAAATCCCCTTCTATCTCAGATAAGAACGACAAAAAGGGGGACCCAGGGCTGAAATGACGATTTAATTTGACTTTTGCGTACAACGATCAACTTTCGTACAGAAGTCGACCGACCCCAGATGTCACCAAAAACATTACTTAAAAAGACCCCCGACCCTTATTTCGTCCCTTAAGATCGCCCACTTGACCCCCCTCAGGAAGGAGTTAATTCGACTTCCGCGTACAACATCAATTTTTTTTTCGTTAAAGGCTTCACTATTGGTCCACGAAACTTAAGAACGCGAAATTCCCCTCTATCTCGGATAAGAAGGGGGACAAGGGTGTTATAAAGCTGCTCTCGGATCTTGGAGATGATTTAGCTGATGGCCCTGAAAGCTCCCGATGTCCATTCTTATTCAGACGGATCTATATGTTTAGTCTTATTTGTTCCTTTAGTTCCCACAGTTTGTATTTTTCTTTCTATATAATTATATTACACATGTATATTATTATAATTCACCACATGTCTGTCCGTCCAACTCTTCATACCGCAAAAACGGCTGCTCCGATTTCCACGAAATTCGGTGTGGGTGATTACCCAACATTTCAGGATTCAACATTGTCATGTGTTAAAGAAATATGCGCGTAACGGTCATATTCCATTAACATCTATCGGTGGCCTAAACTCTGCCCCGTGGCACGCCGAAACATTTTTACCTGTATGCATGTTTGAGAGATGGATTATGACAGTTGGAGGACTCGATACTGCCACCGGGTACTTGAGTGAGTAAATTTATTATGTTGTGAAATTATTATGTTATTAACTTTAGTGTCTTGAGTTCCTTTGTGCGGGATTCGTTTATTTAACTTATCGTTGTATTAGGTGCCTACTAATAGATGATGTGTTGAATCACTGCTGGTATCGTCGATGAATATTTGTCGATAGGTGGAATCGTTGATGCATGGTCTTGCCGATGGGTGGACAGTTTTTGTTATGAATGGTATAGTCTAATGATGGTCGCCGATAAATGGTATCGTCGATGAATAGTCTGCGATAAATGGTATCGTCGATGAATAGTCTCCGATATGGTATCGTCGATGTTTGGTCTTGCCGATGGGTGGTCAGTTTATTCAATGGTATCGTCGGTGAATGGTTGCTCATAAAATTAAATGGTATTGTCGATAAATAGTCAAAAGAAAAACCGTTTTATGACTAAAAACGCAATATCCAAATATTATTCGAAGGTCTCAAAATTACCATACGTAGGTACTTATCATAAAATTCCATAAGAGATACGTAAAATGCATTATCATCTGTATTTTTCAGGTATATAGAGCCCCCGGACTAAACTAAAAATGGCATCATCCTCATAACAAGCGGCCCCGGAACCAGAACTATCTGTGTCCGAGAATGAACTGACATGTATAGTTCATATGGATGATACGGATCAGAATGTAAACGAAGAAAGAGAATCAAAGTCCTGTGCCTTAACTCCGAAAAAGATCCCAACGGTGGGTGTTTTGCGCGCAATGGATACCTCAAAATAGGATTCATCAAAATATGCTGCCGTTGTTAATAATTTGCCCCAGAACTATGAAGCCCATCATGGATATCACGTCAAGAGCCACAAGAACTTCACCGGTATACAGGCCACTGAAAAAACTCTAAATGTTCAAAGCTTAAAATTGAGATCAGATATACAATCTAAGCCTGGTAGTAGCAGAGCACAGTCACACATTGAAGGACCAAACGGCATCATCTATTCATCTGTAATAGGTTTAAATTGTGGGTAAAAGGAACAACTGAGAGACCTCGCACACAACTGATCCTAAAGAAATGAAATTACGAAGTGCGGTAGCGGAGTTGGTGTCGCATGACAATGAAATGGAAAAACACAATCATCAAATATTTAACGAAAAGACGATGCCCTCCCACCCAAGCGATTTTTCGTCCGCCCTCCCACCCAAGCGATTTGTCATCCTTATCCGAGATAGAGGGGGATTTCGCGTTCTTAAGTTAGTGGATTGTTTTCGTTGACCAATAGTGAAACCTTTAACGAAAAGAGTAATGTTGTACGCGGAAGTCGAATTAACTCATGCATGAGTGGGGTAAAGTGGGCGTTCTTAAGGGACGAAGGAAGGGTCGGGGGTCTTCTTAAGTAATGTTTTTGATGACATCTGGGGCTGGACTACTTGTGCACCTAAGTTAATCGTTGTACGCAAAAGTCGAATTGAATCGTCATTTCACCCCTGGGTCTTCTTTTTGTCGTTGTACGCGGAAGTCGAATTAACTCATCCATGAGTGGGGCAAAGGGGCAGTTCTTAAGGGACGAAGGAAGGGTCGGGGGTCTTCTTAAGTAATGTTTTTGGTGACATCTGCGATTGTTAGACTTATGTACGAAAGTTGATCGTTGTACGCAAAAGTCGAATTAAATCGTCATTTCACCCCTGGGTCCCCCTTTTTGTCGTTCTTATCCGAGATAGAAGGGGATTTTGCGTTCTTAAGTTAGTTTTACGTTCTAGTGGACCAATAGTGAAACTTTTAACGAAAAAATTAATGTTGTACGCGGAAGTCGAATTAACTCCTCCCTGAGGGGGTAAAGTGGGCGTTCTTAAGGGACGAAGGAAGGGTCAGGGCTCTTCTTAAGTAATTTTTTTGGTGACTTCTGAGGCTAGTCGACTTATGTACGAAAATTGATCGTTGTACGCATAATTCGAATTAAATCGTCATTTCATCCCTGGGTCGCCCTTTTTGTCGTTCTTATCTGAGATAGAAGGGGATTTCGCGTTCTTAAGTTACTTTTACGTTCTAGTGGACCAATAGTGAAACTTTTAACGAAAAAATTAATGTTGTACGCGGAAGTCGAATTAACTCCTCCCTGAGGGGGGTAAAGTGGGCGTTCTTAAGGGACAAAGGAAGGGTCAGGGGTCTTCTTAAGTAATGTTTTTGGTGACATCTGGGGTTGGTCGACTTATACACGAAAGTTGGTTGTTGTACGCAAAAGTCGAATAAAACGCAAAATTTCGACGTTTTGTAGGGCCCCTCACCCCCATGGGAAGGGGACCCGCAACTTAAGAATCGAGGTTCAAAGTATCCGACACCGCTGCCCACACATCTGGCATAGTAGAAATTTTGTACGCGATTTTCGAATTAACCTGAACCTAGCTCCCCTACTAGAATAACTATGTCACTGGCCAGATTATCCGGTATTTTAATTATCGTGAACAAATTCCAAGGGAGGTAACTAGTCCTAAAAAAAAACAGAATCCAAAATGGGGAGATTTAGCTGTTACATTGTGCATCTCTAAACGATTGTAATTTAGAATGTAAATGTCAGTATGGTCTGTCTGGTGAACATGTCAATCGTGACTGAAACCTATTTTTATACGCCCACATTTTCATGTGGACGTATTATGTCGTCGCCCCTGTCCGTCCGGACGTCCGTCCGTCCGTCTGGACGTCCGTCCGTCCGTCCGTCCGTCCACAATTGTTTGTGGACTCTCTACAGGTCACAATTCTTGTCCGATTTTGACGAAACTTGAAATATAGGTTCATCCCCAAAAGATCTCGGCTGCTTTCGATATTGGCATGTATCGGATCAAAACTTCATGGATTATGGCCCCTGATTGTACGAAAAATCACGTTTTTAGCTTGTGGACCCTATAGAGGTCACAATTTTGAACCGATTTTGATGAAAGTTTACATGCATGTTTATAACCCAAAGATCTTGGTTCCTTTCGATATTTGCACCTATCGGAACGTAAATTCCTGAATTATGGCCCCTGATTGTCCGAAAATTCACCTATTTTAGCTCGTGGTACCTCTTGAGGTTACAATTATTATCCGATTTGAAAAACCGTTCGATTATGTCACCGTTACACCCTAAGGAAGGTTGAGTTCAAATTTCGGAAAAATCGGACCAAAATTACCATACAAAATGGCCGCCGTTCGTACGCAAATACTGTTAAAAAATGGTATATCAAGGTTGTGGACCCTGTAGAGATCACAATTTTAATTCGATTTTGATGAAACTTGAAATGCATGGTTATAACCCAAAGATCTTGGTTCCTTTCGATATTTGCGCATATCGGATCGTAACTTCCTGAATTATGGCCCCTGATTATACGCAAAATTGTCTTGGTTTAGCCTGTGGTCCCTCTGGAGGTTACAATAATTATCCGATTTAAAAAATCGTTTGATTATATCACCGTTACACCCTAAGGAAGGTTTAGTTTGAATTTCAGAAAAATGGGACCTAAATTGCCATACAAAATGGCCGCCATTCGTACGCAAATACTGTTAAAAATTGGTATATCAAGGTTGTGGATCCTGTAGAGGTCATAATTTTAATTCGATTTTGCTGAAACTTTAAATGCATGGTTATAACCCAAAGATCTTGGTTCCTTTCAATATTTGCACATATCGGATCGTAACTTCCTGAATTATGGCCCCTGATTATACGCAAAATTGTCTTGGTTTAGCCTGTGGTCCCTCTGGAGGTTACAATAATTATCCGATTTAAAAAATCGTTTGATTATATCACCGTTACACCCTAAGGAAGGTTTAGTTTGAATTTCAGAAAAATGGGACCAAAATTGCCATACAAAATGGCCGCCATTCGTACGCAAATACTGTTAAAAATTGGTATATCAAGGTTGTGGATCCTGTAGAGGTCATAATTTTAATTCGATTTTGATGAAACTTAAAATGCATGGTTATAACCCAAAGATCTTGGTTCCTTTCAATATTTGCACATATCGGATCGTAACTTCTAGAATTATGGCCCCTGATTATACGCAAAATCGTCTTGGTTTAGCTTGTGGTCCCTCTGGAGGTTACAATAATTAACCGATTTAAAAAATCGTTTGATCATATCACCGTTACACCCTAAGGAAGGTTGAGTTCAAATTTCGGAAAAATCGGACTCAAATTACTATACAAAATGGCCGCCGTTTGTACGCGAATACTGTTAAAAAATGGTATATCAAGGTTGTGGACCCTGTAGAGATCACAATTTTAATTCAATTTTGATGAAACTTGAAATGCACTGTTATAACCCAAAGATCTTGGTTCCTTTCGATATTTGCGCATATCGGATCGTAACTTCCTGAATTAGGGCCCCTGATTATACGCAAAATCATCTTTGTTTAGCTTGTGGTCCCTCTGGAGGTCACAATTATTATCTGATTTAAAAAATCGTTTGATTATATCACCGTTACACAATGTTGAGTTCGAATTTCGGGAAAATTCGGAACGAAATTGCCATACAAAATGGCTGCCGTTTGTTCCTTTCGTTATTTTCACATATCAGATTATAACTTCCTGAATTATGGCCCCTGATTGTCCGAAAAATCGCCTATGGTCCCTCTGGAGGTCACGATTATTATCCGATTTAAAATCTTGACTCTATCACCGTTACACCATACGGAAGGTTGAGTTTGAATTTCAGGGAAATCGGACCATAATTGCCAGACAAAATGGCCACCGTTTGTACGCTAATAGTGTTAAAATATAGTATATCAAGGTTGTGGACCCAGTATAGGTCACAATTTTAATTCGATTTTGATGAAACTTGAAATGCATGTTTATAACCTAAAGATCTTGATTCTTTTCGATATTTGCGCATATCAAATTGTAATTTAATGAATTATAGCCTTTGATTGTAGGAAAAATCACTTTCGATTTTGCTTGTTCTCTAACCATCTCTCGAAAATGTGGGTGTATCCTGCCTGGCAGTGCCAGCTTACTATCTTTTAAATTGTATTTTTCTTATTTCGTGTATTGTAATTTATTCCATTAAGAGAAATAATTTATATAAATATGTGTAATTGTACATTGACACTACTGACTTAACAGAAAGAGGGAGGACCCGGGGAAAACCCACTCCTTGTCACGTCCAATCGGGGACTCACACAAGTTGACTCAATGACAAACCTTATGCTTCAACGCTTACGTGCTAACCATTCGCACCCACCCCGACTTAATAGCACCAGGTAGGCCTACCATTCGGTTATCCGCGGTCCTTTAATTCTCTATAATTGTGAACATAAGTTTCTGGTATTATCTCGAGGACTCATAAACCCCATGAACTTAGATATATCTTTTATAAATTAAAAACAATATGGCTACTTTAAAGTGCAGCGATTTTATATTAACAGATGGAAGATGCGGTAATATTTATGGAGTACCACAAGGATCGGTCCTTTGACCCATTTTATTTACTCTTTATACTGCCCCAGTTGGTAAAATTGTTAAAAGACATGGTCTTGACTATCATATTTATGCTGATGATACCCAGCTGTATTTAAGTTTTAATCCTTTAATCCTTTAAATGTGAATGAGCATGCTTTGAGCAAATCTAATATTGAGCAGTGTATCAATGAAATTAAATTATGGATGTCTGTAAATTTTCTATGCTTAAATGGTGATAAAACTGAATTTATTTTGCTTGGATCTAATCATAACCTCAACACCATAACTGATTCCAATTCGATTAAGATTGATGGAAATGAAATTACTCCTAGTAACTCTGTTCGCAATATTGGAGCTTATTTTGATAGTAAAATGACCATGTCTAATCACGTGAACAATATTTGTAAATCCTGCTACTTTCATATCCGTAATATTGGCAAAATTCGTAAATTTCTTACCCCGGATTCAACTAAAACGCTTGTTCATGCTTTTATTACTTCAAGACTTGATACTTTTAACTCACTTTTATCCGGCTTACCCAATAAATTAATATACAAATTGCAAAAAGTTCAAAACACCGCTGCACACGACTTATTACCCTTACGAAGAGACATGATCATATTACTCCCATACTTAAACAACTTCACTGGCTTCCCATTCCATATCGTATTCAATTTAAGATCCTTTTAACTGCTTATAAATGTGTTCATGGCTTAGCCCCATCTTATTTATGTCATCTAATTGAAAAACAAACAAATGCTCGCAGTCTCCGTAGTTCAAATGACATTTATCGTCTCAAACCAAGATCTGCTAGAATGGTTACATATGGTGAAAGATCGTTTTCATTTCTAGCCCCAAACCTGTGGAATGATTTAAAACCATCTGGTTCTGATACTGATATTCGTTCTAGCCCTTCAGTACAATCTTTTAAATGTGCTCTTAAAACTTACTTATTTAAAAAGGCTTTTAATTAGATATATATTATTTTATTATATTGCATCTTTTTGTAGTCTTTTAGTTGTTTTATATATTTTCTGTTTTACTGGTATATGATTGTAAAGCGCTTCTGAACACCGTTGGTGGAATTAGCGCTATATAAATGTTTAAATAATAATAATAATAATAATAATAATAATAATAATAATAATAATAATAATAATAATATTACTTTACTAATCGTGAAGTGGACATTTGGAACAGTCTCCCAGATAATGTAGTGTCAGCAAAAACAGTGAAATAATTCGAAAATAGAGTAGATAAGTTATGGAACGAACACCCAATGAAATATGACTTTAATAGCGAATACAAGAGCTATACCGGAAAACAAAGCATTATGGTAGAAGAGGACGTAAATGAGCCGAATATAGAGGAGCAATCGACGCTCCTGCGTTTGGAAACAACTTAGGTAGGTAGTAAGTCCTTAATCGCTCGTCAAAATACGAGTTAACGACGACATTCCTCGACCGGTTAACTCACATAAGTGGATTAATAACATGTTACATTATACTATTTATCGTCTTAACTAATCTAGAAAACTACCAGGTTAATCCCTAAAGATTAACCCCTTTCATTGATGTTATATCAGTTTTAATTTTTAACGTCTTATAAGAATAAATACTCCAAATTATTTTCTTATAACATTTGTCGTCCCGATACATAAGTCATTAAATAAGTTAATCCCTGAAAATTAGCCTGTCTAGATTGTTGTTATTTCACTTTTATGTTATGATAGTGTTTTCTTAAATTACGCCTTTTGGATAAATATAGGACGATTTCATATATAGGTAATTTTGTGTAACAAAGAATAAAGCATGGATAAATCAATTCAACACAACAACAAGCCCAAGACTGGCGAATAAAAATGTATAGCGTTTTAAGAAAGGAATAATGCAGTTGTTATTGTATTTTGATACCTTTGATATGTTTTTATAGGTGTCTTTTTGTGTTTTATTGATACAGGTTTAGCGTCGAAGTCCAAAATCTATGCCACAAAATTCTATATATGGGATCCAATACAATTCGTAAATCAGGTTGTTTTTACTCGTATCACATTCCAAACCAATCTCCTGGGTACAAACATGTAGGCATTTATAGATCAAAATGGATTGTGATGATGATCAGCTTATCAGATGTAACAAATATTTTTTGTACGTTTATTGAAAAATTATCAAGCTATTACAAAATTGCACGAAATATGGATGGGTGTATAGTGGTAGTGATTTAATAAAAGAGAGAACGAGAGAGAGAGAAAGAGAGAGAGAGAGAGAGAGAGAGGGGGGAGAGAGAGAGATGGGGTTTAACGTCCACTCGACACAAACTAGGTCATTTCAGGACTATCGTATGGTCCAATTTTATTTCAATAATTCGCATGCGTGTATGGGTCTTTAGCTGTGGGAGGTAACCGGAGGACCCGGAGAAAACCCATGAGGTTGGACATTCAACCTTCCTTGTCACGTACAACCGGGGATTCGAAACCACGCCAGTTGACTCAATGACAGACTGTATGATACAGCGCGCATGTGTTAACCATTCGGACACCCCCAAGTCAATAATAAAATGAAATGGAACATTGCACCTGGTAAAAATAAAGTACAGGATATAAAACGAAGAACGAATTGGGAAATTTTATAAGATTGGGAAACATCCAAATAAAATCCGGACTTTGGGGGAAAGTGAATATATCCACCATTTTGTCTGTATCGACAGTTAATAATAGGCTAAAATAGTTTACGTATATTTTACATAATTTGACATGGTTTGTTAACGTCTGTATCTTGAAAGCTATCTTTTCCCGACGAAGCCCGGGATCTTCTACGGACTTCAGAATCGGGCGAATTAGCCTCTCCCAACGATTTGTCGGAATTAACACTTCTTTTGTCTTGGTCAGTCTCAATATCGCTTATACATATGTTGTCATTGACGACAAGTCGCAATCTGCTGTTAGATAATTTAGAACTATTCTTCTGGTATTGATCACCATCTTGACTGGGGTCTTCACCTTGCTCGTTGGGATGGACGATATTTTTTGTGAGAACCCTAGATTTCCCAAAGAAACACATACAAGAACTGCCGTCAGTGGTGACCTCTTTTGCTTTAGGTTTAGGCTTTATGAATCCAAACATACGATCTTTGGCGACGCGCTTGTGAATGGATTTCTTGGCTTCTTCCAGATCGAAACCCGGTGGGTAGCACATATGCTCGTAAATATCAGCACCTAGCAGTTCGTCTTCGATATCAACGCGTAGTCCGATAGTTAAATCCAGTAACTTTAGGTTGATGAAAGACATTATGGCAGACCATGCAATGATTGAAACCACAGCCAATAACTGCACCCCCAGTAGATAAAAATCGCCTCCCTAAAACAAATATCAAACAAACTATTTGGAATGAAGATAATATAAAGGCTCCTACTAAATGAAGACTAGATTTACACTAGGTAAAACTGAACACAGCTTTCTAAAAATCTATTACTCGGAGTAACATCTCAGGGTAAGCACGCACAGTTGCCTTTCCCCAGTGAAAACTAATTAAACCATCCCCAGACCAACTAACCCTATCATCAAAGAGAATATTACTAAGAGAGGAGGAGAGAAATGGGGTTTAACGTCCATTCGACACAAACTAGGTCATTTTGGGACTAACATATGGTTTTATTTTTTTCCATAATTCGCTTGCACGTATGGGTCTTTAGCAGTGGGGGGAAACCGGGGGACCCAGAGAAAACCCAAGAGGTTGGACCGGTGACTCTTCTCCTTGTCACGTACAACCGGGGATCAAAAACCACGCCAGTTGACTCAGTAACAGGCTTTATGACAAAGCACGCACGTGCTAACCATTGGGCCACCCAACCCCAAATATTACTAAGAACTGTCGGACCAATGAGCATCAGAATAATAAAAACCACGCATCCTACAGGCCAGAGACAAAATTTATGAACATTGAGTACATTGGTACGGTTTATTAAGTTTCGAACCCATAACCCTAAACTGGATATGGCTAAAGTTCTTGTCAATAATTTCAAACTTTGAGTATTTCAAAACATACCATGATAATTCCAGAATGAGCAGAAAATGCCTTGTTCTGTACCGTATCGACGTTAGCAAAAAATCCACAACACAACAATCCCCAGACAGAACAGAAGAAATGAACAGACGTGGCCCCTACTGGGTCATCTATCTTCAACCTTAGTAATAGAACTTCACCAGCAGCTGCAATGATCGCTCCCACACTTCCGATAATAATGGCCGCCCAACACTGTGTTACAGCACAAATACCTGAAAATAACCACTTAAATATTAAAGCAGTATGCATATTTATCCTGCTTAATAATAATAATAATAATAATCGCATCATTTTACAAGAGTAGCAAATTAGGCCTGAGGCCTTTTTCCAATTTGGCCCTTGGCACAGATCGTACGAATGATTTCGATCATTACTGCAGGAAGAAACCGAAGAACTCGGGGGGAAACCTGTCTGATCGGACGGGAGACCGAATATCCCTCTCACTTACAACGATAAAGTTCATGCCCTGAGCTGGGATTGAACCCTCGTTGCATTGGTGAGAAGCCGCCCCTCTATCGCCACGTCTATCCGACTTGATGTATACTAAAGACTATATGATACATGTGGTTTAAGTTGTCTGCGCAAAACCGAATATATTAAGACGGACAGATTTTTCTACCCTGAACTAGGAATTATTTTTTGTTGAAAGCTACAATTTCATCTTTTTAAGTTATATTTTTAAAATGTATTAAAATAAAGCCTTAAAATCGAAGGTATCTATAAACAATCCTACTTTGTTAAAGAATAATCTTATTAGTCCTATAATTCACTATTGCCAGTTGAGAAATTGGCTAAAATATAATTTTCAACTTCAAATTCAAACGTTTGAAGATAGTTATTCTATGGGGGGGGGGGGGTAAAAACAAGGGAGGTAATTGTGTTATTATTTCCCGAGTCAATAATTATCAAGTGTGGGGAATAATGCCTATGATCGTATAATAGTGAGTTGACAACATATTGAGTAAAAGACATAGAAATAATTATGTTTTGACTTTCTTCGAAAATAACAGTATTATAACTCTAATTCCAACTTAAATGGTCGATAATTAATGCTGCTTCGATTTTCCCGACCTCTAACTCTTTGGGTCGTGATTTGTATCACATATGAGCCTCACTTCTCTATTAAAGTAAAGAATTCAAATTTGTGCACAAATGGAAATTCATTATTTTAGCTAAGTATAAGGGCTATAACTCCAGAATGATGTTAGTCGACCCGAGTTCTTTGGTTTCTTCCTGCAGTGATGATCGAAATCATTCGCACGATCTGTGCCAAGGGCCAAATCGAAAACAGGCCTCAGGCCTAATTTGCTACCCTTGGAAAATGACGAGATTATCATTATTACTATTAATGGATTGAATTGAGTACGGATTTCAATTTTTTGAATTCCGAGGTGTAATTGTTCTTGATAATTTGAGAAATAGATTAAGAAATTTTGATAATGACACACCAACAGCGACATTTCGTTATGACCTCATTGCAGTCGTCTGTTAAACACCAATATGTCGTCGGATCTGGATACCATAGAGAGCATGGCCGACCCCTCATACAGATAGCTACTCTAATCTTTGCATTTCATTTAGAGATTGAAAATATTATATCGAACCGCATTTATATGGATATCAAACATTATATCATGTGATAATAGTGATTGTCGGCGATAGAACAGAATTCGGTTGTGTTAAATATTTTTTTTTTTTTTTGAGTAGAAACAAAATATACCAATACCTGTAATTGAGACCAATGAACCCAGAATACCATTGGTAATAAGCCGTACTTTTGTTATGCGTTTGTAGAAAATGAAACTGAAATGTAAACCAATATATATTAGTTTGGAAATGTTTTATCCATTTACCGTGGCATTGATTTAAAAAAAAACATGGCTGTTTTTCTGAAAGCGCCAGTGAGCGGCCTTTTGGTTGGAATTCCAGCGCTATATTCCAGTACTCTTCAGCTCTTTTGTGGAATTCAGTACCCCTTCATATAAAAACATCGACTGAAAACGCACCTGTTCATACAACGCTATGGATGAAATGGAACCAAATTGTCGAACTTTGCAAGCGCATTTGAAACTCTTAATACGAGTATTTATTGCGCTATATAAACTTGGATGTTATGTTATATAAGACGATTATTATTATTATTATTTATTATTTAGTGTCTGTGACACGGAATACTTATTTTTACGTAGCCTCTAATTTATCATGCTAAATTTGACATGTCGTCACTAAACCATAACATAGAACTTAATAACATGTACATATTCTGGTCGCTGGTTAATCTTATAAAACGAGCTGTAATATTCAAGCAGAAAGCAAAATATTCTAACCCTCTTGAACCTGTGAAGAACGCAAATGTTATATATTTAATTAAATTTATATTTGAGAGTATTGTTTCCTCCACGATTATCAGTGATGCAGAAGGAGGGCCTGACAAGGACAGCTGCCTAGTCGTTCGGATGGGACGAAAAACCGAGGTCCCGTGTACAAATTGGAGTGCACGTAAAAGATCCCCTGGCAGTTGGAATTCGATATAAGAGTAGGCCGTAGTGCCGCTGCCCGGGCAAAATTTCCCCTCATAGCACACTGTATGGCATATGCCCGTCTTCAGTTAGCCCATGTACGGTGCTTAAGCGTAGGACGTTAAACCCGATTTCATTCATTCATTCATTCCTCGACGATTAGTCTTTAGTATAATTATTTACCTTATAAAAAATGCAGTTATACCACCTCCACAGGAGGACATGATGGTCGTAGCAGCAGCTCTGTAAAATAAGCAATTCTGTCATGGGTCAAACAATTACGATACGAGTAGATGAAGTATTTGGAGAAATTTATCGCATACTTCATACGAAAGTTACGTTTTCTGTCTAAAATTAGCACCGCTTGAGATCATAAACGAACACACATTATAATTCCCAAAGCAGCGATTTTAGGCGAAAATACTAAATATACTTCGAGAATTCTGAGAAGTGTTAATTCTGATTGCTTCTATAAAACCAAAAAATGTTTATTTGGTCGGATTAGAATCACACTACAAAATCCTATACTAATTTTTGAATATGGCCGCCATTTACGTAAGAGATCTATTCTCAAAGTAGAGAGTTCTGTTTTTGCAGAATGAACTGTAGTAAAAAGTTTGTCAAAAGAAAATATAACCAAGAGGTATTGTGTTAAAGTTAAAAGTTGGCGGTGACAGTTCATTGTCAACGCTACAGGAAGGAGGAATGTTGTCAAGTCGTTCAGGTGGGACGAAAGACTGAGCCGTCGTGTACACGTTAACGTGCACACACAACAACCCGTGGCAGATGGAATTGTAGACCAAAACGCAACTGTTCAGACGGAATTGTCGTCGTAGCAAATTGCATGGCGTAGGCTCACGGTTGGGCGGTACAGAAAAGTAGGACGTTAACGCTATTTCATGTTTGAGATTACTCACCGATAAATAAAAAATGACCTAGTGTTAGACCTTTCATTAATGACACAGCTTGCTTACCAATAATTGTACAGTATAAACTTACTTTGCAGCCAGCTTCCACTTGCCTCCACTAATACCAAAAGTACTTCCGCAATTAAATCCAAGCCAACCCCACCTGTACGACCATGGAATAATTACATAAAATGATAATAAACCACGGACACTTTTTCAAAAAAATGGAATTTCTTGGTATTCACCACATACACCAAAATATGCGTTGTACATCCAAAAGAAAATAAATTTAATAAGATGATTGGGTGATATTCTACAGGACTGTGTGTGGTATTTGTTTACACTATTGGGTATCGTGCTCTTTACTTCATAGCAATTCTTCCACTAGTTAGATTTATTGTAAACCAAATTATGTTAAAATTATAAAGATATTTTATTATTGTATTGTAAGAAGATAATGGAATGGAATGAATGGAATGGGGTTTAACGTCCTACGCTTAAGCACCTAACCTGGGCCAATTGAAGACGGGCATACGCCATACAGTGTGCTATGTGGGAAATTTTGCCCGGGCAGCGGCGCTACGGCCTACTTTTATATCGAATTCCAACTGCCAAGGGACCTTTTACGTGCACTCCAATTTGTACACGGGACCTCGGTTTTTCGTCCCATCCGAACAACTAGGCAGATGTCCTTGTCAGGCCCTATTTCTGCATCACCGACAAGAGGAAATCACGCCGGAAGATCGAGATGAACTTTCTCGGCCAATGCAGGGATCGAACACTCGACCTCCAGGCTAGCGAACCAGCGCCTTATCCACTTAGCCACCGTGATCGCCGTAAGTAGATAAATAGGCTATAGTAATACAGTGGATGACAGAAAAAGATAACATAATATTCGCCCCGTGAGGATCTGAACTCACCACAGAATAAACAGGCCAAGAAGACTGTTGACGGGACTCGAACTCGTTAACTTTATTCTTCCACCAAATCTACCATAACGAGGTTTCAACATAATGGCGGCTATTAATGCCGTTACACCGCCTACTAAGTGAACTGGACCAACCCCGGCTACATCAACTACATTCAGTTGTTTTAGCCAGCCATTAGATGCCCATACCCAATGTGCCGGAAATGAATACACTAGAGTATTGGTAAGACAAAATACAATGTATGCATGCAACTTTGTTCTTTCTGCCATAGCACCTACAAATAAATGACAATGAAATAAAGTGGGGTTAAACGTCCTAATGTTTTGCCCCGACTGGGCTAATGAAGACGGACCTACAGATAACAAAATCCCCAACTGAAAATATTAGGGTATCGAATACGAAGTAGCAAACAGTAGTCTTGAAGGGGTTTAATATAGGCTATGGAGTGGGGTTTAAAGGGAGAGGGGTTTAATATAGGCTATGTCTGTTCCCCAATCACTATTCAGGTACAAATCTGAATAAAATATTGCTTATAAAAAAAAGTAGTCTCGAAGTATTCTTTAAACTGTCTATACATTGGATAAAATCTAGAACCATTTATATTTCGTATGGGTATTTTTTATGTAACCGATGTTCGTGTCACATGACAGTCTTAACTAATTAAATTATCTGTATTGATATACAGATCCGCAATTTTCAGCAAATTATGCTGAGTTGTTATTTAATTACTGCCAGATGTTGAACTGTTACTGCCAGACACGATGGTAATAGAACGATGATTAGATTATAATGCAGTGTAAAAACTAGACAAAAATTAAACGAAACGAAATTATCAACCTTATAAGATCGATGGTAGCTAGAATTATTTAAAGGACAATGCAATTTTGGTGTCAGTCATTATCACATATGTGATAGAACTGGTTAAACTTGTTCAAGAACGGGAAGTGGCGAAGGCAAAAGGAAAGCACGAGTTATCATTCAATATAACTGCCTGAAATGATGAGTGATAACAGATACACGGGCGAATTTCTGCTAACTAATAATTCCTTCCATCAAAAGTTGTTATGTGAGGGGAGAGAGGGGGGGGGGTCACGTTCACTAGGTCATTTCTGGACTAACACATTGTTAAATTGTCTCAATAATTCGCTGGCACGTAGGGTTCTTTTGCAGTGGGAGGAAACCGGCGTATCCGGAAAAAAACCACGAGGTTGGACAGGACAGGTTTTTTTTTTAAATTGTGCTCTATCCATAAGTTGTTGTATTCAATCACAGTATTATGGTGGTTGTCGTGTCTCAAGCTACTTACCGGATACTATAGTTGTTGCAGTAGTGGCAAACGATGCTTGAAATGTGAATTTGGAAAACTCTGTTCCCATGTTTTCATCATCTGAAACAAATTTGATATAAATAACTTTGACACAGTTGTCCTACGCTTGTGCACCTAACCTGGGCAAATTGAAGACGGGCATACACCATACAGTGTGTTATGGGGAAAATTTTTTCCCGGGCCGCAACGGCCAAAGGATCTTTTACGTGCACGCTAATGTGTACACGGGACCTCGGTTTTTCGTACCATGCGAACGACTAGGCTACTGTCTTTGTCAGGGTCCCCGTCTGCACCACTGACAAGGGGAAACTACGCCGGAAAATCGAGATGAACCTTCTCGGCCATTGCAGGGATCGAACACCCGACCCGCAGGCTAGCGAGCCAGCACCTTACCCACTCAGCCACTTGGTACCGTGGTGGCATAAAATACCAATGTATTTTAGTTACAAATATCATGATTCTAAATACATCCATTTTTTTTACCTGGATCAAGAAAGAAACTCCCCCAACCAGAGAAAGCATTGGATCCTGGACTGACACCAAAACTAATACCATATCCAACTGCCCAATACAACATACCACCGAATACAACATCTATAGCATTCTTCATCATTATGTTAACTTCATTTCGTCTCGTCGCCATACCACTCTCTAACAACCCAAACCCTAAAATAGCAATTATAGTGGAATTAATCACACAACAGTCCATGGGTGGGTCCTGAAATAAAATCAGATCAGTATAAATCCGAAGATGGTAGTTAATGTCCCCAATTATTGATTATCAAATTTGTTGCCTCTCACTATCAATATTAAAATAGCGGGTAAAAGTTGCTGTTTGAAGTATGATGCATACAGGTATTGGAAATATTTGGTGATCCTGTCTGACTGATACAGTAAAGTTATAGTGTTTGAAGACAATTTTCTCCATATTTGCTATATCTTCGGAGAACATAATGTTTGTGTTTTAAAACATTACAGGTATAACATTCAAGATACTCAAATTTAACATTACTGGAGAAATCTTTATGGTGAATGGTGGCGCGATGGTGTTACCTCCTGGTAAGGTGTGGTGTACGCACGCGCTATAAGGATAGCGTCGGGCCTTGAAGGTAACGCCTCTGTCCATTACAAATAGTATTATATTTTTAGACAAACATACTGCGTGGAACAGATCATTCAAATATGCATGTACTTAACATGTCCCCTTTTTAGCACACTTTTACTACAAAAAATCCTATCCTGGAAGAAGAACATTACTAATAAATGCAGGACACCAACCGACCATATAGCCAAGCAGTCTACCCAAATCATGCAAAACTAAAATTGGTGGGCCAGAATTGCATGGACTTTTCATATCCTTGGGAGAGGGGGGGGGGGTGTATGGTTCAACGCGAGAGCGTTAGATCGCAAAGTCTGTTATTGTGTCAAGTAGCTTGGTTTGATTCCCCAAGGAGTTGGGTCGCCTGTCAAACCTCGTGGGTTTCTCCGGGTCTTCGGTTTCCTCCAACTGCTAAAGACCCCTACACACAAGCGAATTTTTTAAACTATATTATTGAAATATATGTTCGTGCTGCAACGAACTAGTATATATCGCTTGGACGTTAAACCCCATTTTTCTTTTTTCGAATTATGTATGAAATACTATTCAAAAGCAGAACTGTCGCCTTTCTAACCTAACAACGTTATAAAACAATAATGCTGATTTTATTGCGAGAAGAATTTAATTCAAGTTTATCTTTAATTAATCAGAATAAAAAAACAGAAATCGTTATGGTGACCGTCGTTATCTTAATTAAAAAAAATTGCCAGATAATTCAGAATATTTGTATTTTAAAGCTAGACATGGAAGAAAGAATTTACATTTATTGTAAAATCGATAAACATGATTTGGGTGTTAAGTCACGTACAAGTTTATCGGCAACCCGCTGCATTGTTATTGTATGAATCACAACCTTCCATTAAGAACAGAGGGTCACGTTGGCTAAGTGAGTAAGACGCTGGCTCGTTAGCCAGGAGGTCGGGTGTTCGATCCCTGCATTGGTCGCGAAACTTCATACAAATTTTACGGCGTGATTCCCCCTTGCCTGTGATGCAGGGCGGAGGGCCTGACAAGAACAGCTGTCTAGTCGTTCGGATGGAAAGAAAAACCGAGGTCCGTGTATACATTGGTATGCACGTAAAAGATCCCTAGACAGCTGGAATTCGATATAAGATCCGGTCGTAGTGCCACTGTCCGGGCAAAATATCCATCATTTCACACTGTATGGCGTATGCCCGTCTTCATCAGTCCAATTCGGAGGAATGAATGAGTGAAATGGGGTTTAACGTCCTACGCTTCTGCACCTAACCTGGGCTAATTGAAGACGGGCATACGCCATACAGTGTGCTATGAGGGAAATTTTGCCCTGGCAGCAACATAATTCCAACTGCCAAGGTATATCTTACGTGCACGCCAATGTGTACACGGGGCCCTAGTTTTTCGTAAAAATCCGAACGACTAGGCAGCTGTCCTTGTCAGGCCCTACGTTTGCATCACTGACAAGGGGAAACCACGCTGGAAAATTTGGATGAACTTTCGCGGCCATGCAGGGATCTAACAACCGACCCACTTAGCCACGTGATCCCCCGAGAGCAGTAGGATTTTAAAACCTAATTTTATTTCATTTATTAAGAACAGTAACCCAATGTAGTTCACTGTTGTTCTATGCATTATCTTTACTATGCAACACAGCCCTCGATTCAAATATCTTTACAGGGGTAAAATCATAGCAAATAACACAATATGTTGACATTCTACATTACTAATAACGCTTCCATACATTTAGCCCTAAATCCTTGAGTACATATTGCGTGGTGCATATAACCATGGCCGGAACTCAATGATATCGCGTCGCTGTACATGTCGCATGAATATAACCCCCAACTAGAACCTCCGCAATCGCAATAAATCAACAAAAAAGTCGGGTTCCGATCGGGATCCGACTACTGCTCATCAACTATTGCAAGTGCACTAAGGTCATTACGCACATATCTTGCAAATATAACGACAGAGCAACTTCGGCATATGATATAACAAGGTGGAATTTACTATTTCTATCCAATGAACTGTTGCTTCGACAATAACCTCTGCGCAGCACACCGGACATGTTGACAGACATATCCACATCACGAACACGCCCCTTAATCCTGTACAGCGTAGCACTTTTCATCATACCAAACTTAGGCTGTCTGTCTACAGTTAGCTCCGCTTGAGAACAGACACTAAGCTAGTTAACCGACATTTTGAGTATACATCGGGAATTTCGCGTATTTATTCTGTTTTCATTTAATAAAATTGAAAAAGTTTATTTAGTCTTTGTGAAACGGCGTTGAGTCGCATTTCAAAACAGTATGCTGATTTTTGGATATGGCGGTCGTTTTAGTCAGAGATCTGTCCTCGAAGAATGAAGTAGATGGATTTCTATGCATGAGCAGAGTACAATTTAAATATATTCTTTAAACTTAGAAATCTATGAGTGGCGAGTAGCCGTCCCAGATTTCTCTCAAGAAGTTACTAGTTTCGTTCATTTTGAACTCATCAGACTTGAATGAAATTGTGCGGGTGTTCCCTTTATATAGTCGTCGGGGACCGGAGTACAAAACAGATCTCGGATGGACCTGCGCAGTGCTGTATACGGAGCAACTGCTTCCGTTTAATATATTCTCTAAAAATTCACCGATGTTTCTTTTTGAAATGTTTTATAACCAGAATCATTACCAGTTAGACCCACTCAAAATACAATAAAACCCAGATGCCTTGGGTATCATGGGTAGTGAAAAGAGTGGGGTTGGGCATGGGGATAAAAGGCTCTGAATGGGTTCAGACTAAGCTACATCAACATCCGCGTGAAGTGAATCCTTGCCGTGAAAAGATTTTGACGGACATATTGGAGCAATCAATGTAATCTAGCAAACTTGTTAGACTTCGTGTATATCAAATATATGACATATTTTGTCATCATTCTGTGGAATTCGATTGCTTTAAAAAGATTACATATAAATACGAACCTGATTGCATGGTAAATATTATAAAGGCACTGGTCAGAATCCACGTGGCATCGTCCCATGGTGAATGTGGTGATGCCGTAGTTGTGATAATTGTTGAATTGGTTGTCGTAACTCCTGCTACTGTTGTCGCCATATTTGACTAATTACGACTATCTCCGTGACAACGACATAAAATGATTCTCTGTCACCCTCTAGAGGCCAATTAGATTAGCAATCAGTGGAATAACCGGATGAAACACTATAATAAAACAGAGAGAGGGATAAAGGGGGTTTAACGTCCACTCGACACAAAATAGGTCATTTCGGGACTAACATATCGTTAATATTTATTTCAATAATTCGCTTGCGCGTACGGGTCTTGCGTAGTAGGAGGAAACTCGACACAAAATAGGTCATTTCGGAACTAACATATCGTTAATATTTATTTCAATAATTCGCTTGCGCGTACGGGTCTTGCATAGTAGGAGGAAACCGGAAGCTCCGGAGAAAACCAACGAAGTGGGACATGCGACCCTACTCCTTGTCATGTACAACCGGGGAATCGAAACCTCACTAGTTAACTCAATGGCATACCATATGATACAGCGAGCAGGCACTAACCATTTTCCCCCAACCCTCTGTGAATACCAGATTTTGAGTAAAAAATAAGAATAAATACAAAATGGTGTACTCATTAATTCTAAATTCCTTTACCCAAAAAACCCACCTAAATTGTAAACGAATACCATCAACTTACAATGGAACTATTTTCCTGACAATAATAATTGTATATTCTACGACATCTTTTTAGATCCAGTAAAACCAAGTTCTATGATATATTATACAATAGAAAACAAACAACACTTCTGCTGCAAAAGCTTCTGGTACGTTGTGCCCAAATCTTATTCAATATGGCCACTAATACCGTTCTACTCATAATATAAAATATCAGAGATTACCTTCACCATCTGACGTATTCTTGATTATCTCAGAAAATTTATATAATTAAGAAATTGACGTCTCTTCTGTATCAGCCAGTCTTCAGATAAGGTCTTGATGAAGCGTATCTACGAATTCCTGCGTTTTCGCTTAACAAAACTGCTTGACAACCTCGGTTTTATTGATTATGCGAACTGCATTGTTTGAATGTAGAATATGTTATATAAAACTGTACATCTAAATACTATAGGGAATATTATATTAGTTCCACTTAACTAATTCAAAGAAAAGTATATCGGTTTTATTTATCGGTAGTCAAGGATGGGACTATAGACACGGACATGGCACTTTCTCGGTGCAATTAAACTTTAATGACGGCATTTGTGAGCATTTGAAGTATAACCGTATGTTTATTAAGATGTACAATTTGTTTAGAATTTAACGATTGAATCCTTAAATAAAATATAAGGACAGTTCTCGCAGACAATGCTTTGAAATAATCTTTGGCGGATCCATTTGATGTGGTTTCAGACGAATTCAAACCATAGGATTTCATTTAGAAACTAGCAAGAGCGCGACCCGTTGCTATGCACTTTCATTAACCACTTCAGACTATCTATATAGTTTAAATTTTTCTAACAATCATGATAAAAATAAAATAGATAAATTGATTGCGCCATTTTTCTGTGTAACCCCTCGTGCAAGAAAATGGCGTGTATCAGTTGTTGGGTGACGTTAAGGTACCACAATTACGCCTATATATAAATTAATCAGTGTTGTGAGCTGTGACGCATGCTCCACTGAAGTACTTACGTCGGATTTGGGTAGCTTTTTTTGTGGCAACTGACGGAGTAAAAACCCTTGTGCCGACACAGTGTGATAGAATGGTGATACCACGGTTGTTTCTGTGACGTCCCTTCCTTTCTTTCTTTTTTATATTGATTTTGTTTGGTTATGGAATAGTTTGAAACCTGGACAGTTTGACATGCCCCGCCCCCAACAGCCATCCCTTGTAGGCGTTTTGCATGGTGTTTGTTGTAAAAATTGGAATGTTTAAAAGGACAGCTGTCTAGTCGTTCGGGTGGGACGAAAAAAACCGAGGTCCAATGTACACATTGGCGTGCACGTAAAATATCCCTTGGCAGTTGGAATTCGATTAAAGAGTAGGCCATAGCGCCGCTGTCCAGACAAAATATCCCTCGTAGCACACTGTATGGCGTATGCCCGTCTTCATTAGCCCAGTTTAGGAGCAGAACAATAGGACGTTAAACCCCGTTTCATTTCCCAATTTACCACAGTTATGGTTCCTGATCTACAACCCATACTCTTCAATCTTTGTGGCTAAACACTCGGAGTAGAATTTTATAAAATCTGGTGGTCAGATGTTCTTCTTTTTAAAAAGAAATGAATAGTAAATTGGGGGAAACTAATTTTATGAATCGCTCTCATATTATTA
Source organism: Patella pellucida (assembly GCA_917208275.1). Taxonomy (NCBI): domain Eukaryota; kingdom Metazoa; phylum Mollusca; class Gastropoda; family Patellidae; genus Patella; species Patella pellucida. Next base: position 7,174,850 of record OU795037.1, read on the forward strand.
GGCAATCCACATATTTTTTTTATATTTAAGGTAGCATTAGTTTTATCAATTTATATAAACCAACCCCGTCCGTCTTTCGGACGGAATTAAACTATGCTATATTATGGTCATCTGTTAACCATTTACAAATATACACATACTCAAGTACAAAGTTTGAAAATTATATTTCTTAAATTGGTAGGCTATAAAAATAACATGTTGCAGCCATTAATAGTCGAGTATATCAGGGTTGAATGTTGGGGACAATGGAACGAGAAAACGAGATTGCAAAAATGCAACAACACGTTTCCATAGTTCGCAATAATTTCCTTTCAAGAAAGATAAACACAATTCCAGAAGATTGTTAAAATTCTGACGACACATTATTCTGACTTAAATCGACTTATTACCGCTTTAAATACATAGGCTACACAACAAATGTGGATTTGCAGGTATAACAACACAGTTGGCGGGATAGGGGAGCCCAGCAAAGTAATAATTTCATGAATGTAGTTCTCGCCTATTTATATCAATTGTTTTTTAGGACTTCGAATTCTGTCTTATGGTTTGGATTTTTCGTACTTGGTTTTTATTTTATTTCTAACTACCCGCCTAATTGATTAGCAATTTTTGTTATTACTTTGGTCTAGAATTGAAAAAGGGTGTTTGAATTTACATTTTCTACCAGGTAAACATAACTTATCACGGTAAAAATTAAAATCAAATTAAATCATGTGTTATAGGCTACGAAATAGAATTACATTCAGCGTTGAAGGTAATACGGTGGCGGTTTGGATTTACTGGTCTCAATCCAACAATCAGAAACAAGAGTTATGTCTCTTACATTGACGCATTAAATAAGTTTGCCTTTTTTTTTGAAGGGTGGTATTTGCATAAATAATTATTGTGTGAATAGGTGGGACTATTGTTTAATAAAACACCAGAATGTTATTGTTTCATGTTCCTGTTCAATTTATATACCTGTTCTATATTTATACTTCCGTTGTAAAAAAACTCCCTATAGGCCTATATACTATTCAAACAAAGTAGGGGATATTTGACTTTTAAGTGTTATTAATCACCTAATGAAACTGACGAAGAAACAAATGACGAATGAAATGAAGTTCACGTTCATCGATTTATTCCAAATGATCGTTAGACTAAGTAAGTCACAGACTGACCATTATAAGGATAAAATGATACCCGGGGTCAAACAGCAAAGTAACCACAGCATCACAGCCAAGTCAATAACGGATAAATCCTCCTCTGTTTGTCAAACAGGCATTGATCCGACGTGGCATACTCCTAATGAGACGTCTAAGGTCATTTTGGTCCAGATTGTCCCATTCCTGTTGCAACGCAGCAGCAAGTTCTTGGACATTGGCGGGACGTTGATGACGTTGGCGTAACCTCTGCCCAAGCATGTCCCAGACATGCTCGATGGGGGAGAGGTCGGGACTCAGTGCTGGCCAAGGTAATGTGGTGATGTTCTGTTGTTGGAGGTAACCTGTAACGATCCTGGCCCTGTGACATCTTGCGTTGTCATCCTGGAAAATGAAACGGCGGCCATGACGTCGTGCGAACAGCACAACATGGACTGCCAAGATGTTGTCCCGGTAATACTGCCCCGTAACACGCCCTGCAACAACATGTAAAGCCGTTCTTCCAGCAACAGTGATGCCTCCCCACACCATAACAGAGCCACCCCCAAATCGATCATGTCTGATGACGTAAACGTCTTGGAAGCGCTCATTTCGACGACGCCACACCCTCCTACGTCTGTCCAAAAAGTCAACAGTGAACCTTGACTCATCTGAAAACATCACATTGCTCGAGCGTCGATTATCCCAGTCTTGACGATCCCTATACACCAACGACGTCTTGCCTGAATGTGATAATCTCTCAAACAAGGGATCACGCGAGGACGTCGGACGCGAACGTGGCCCCTATGCAGTTCCGAATCGTCTGGACACTCACTCTCACACCAGTGTCTGTTTGAAGACGAGCGCTGATCTGATTTGCTGTGATGACAAGACTTCTCAAGGCCAAAGTACGGATAAATCGAGCAAAAAACAATCATCTTACTTGTCTTTTTTTTAATCTGGTGCAATATCTCTTGGTGATTTTAATATTCATTGGAATGAAATTGACAAATCGGATGTAAACGGGTTATTTCTATTGTTCAATATCGTTCATTACAACAACACGTACACCAAACCACTCACAGGTCTAGCAATATGTACTTGACTTAGACATTATACGTGAAGACTCTTGTATACTTCGTAATCTATCTGTTGAAGATAATCAGGTTTCTGATCATCGCTTGATTCTTAAAGATTGTAATTTCCTTCAGCCTGAAAGCGAACAATGAGATATTCTGCATATAAACTTAAAAAGGTATTGACGAATGGAGTGCCCCAGGGTCCCGAACTTTGTATTGTACACCGTCAGCGTTAAAAATATTTTGCAAAAGTTAAACTTTCTCTATCATTGTTACGCGGATGACACTCAAATCAAATCAAATTGGAAACGGTTGGTGCTGGTAGATTTGTTATTGCCTGGGGTAAGGCAGTTTTTCTGTTATTTTTATAGCAAAAGTACAACGTGGTTGACTTATTTCGTTTAATTGCAATGACGTGTATATGTTTGAAAAGGGAGGTTACTCTACGATCAATTTGGAGATGGCTACAAAAATAGTAGTCTCGGTCAACACAGAACCCCCTAGTCTTCAACGTACGGAGGGTCTGGGTCCGTTGTCAATTATTGACGAAACTTACTGGATAATAATTGGCAATGGAACCTTTTGGCTAAAGTCTCGGTAAGTGATATATATTGCGAAGCCGGGCCGATTTTGCTAGATTCTATTGGCTAAAGCCTCGGTAAGTGATAGATAATACGAAGCCGGGCCGATTTTGCTAGGTTCTGTAGAGCGAGACAGAAATATATCCTACAATTCACTTGGCACATCTATTATTAGAAACAAAATAGAGACGACAAAATAGCATGAATCGCGATGAAGAAGTAAGAAGATTGTGAGAAGCCGTAGTCTCATTCATGACGAGAGAAAATTACCATTTCAATTAAAAAACCTTTACAAACAAAATTTTAGAGAGTGTCATTGTTGACAAGTAAGATGTTTTGATAGATTCAGTACGTGGTAACTTAAAAGACTGGATAATCCAGACAATGACCGACTTTCCGTCAAATTTTGAGGACCCATCCAGACTAATATTCGTAGAATATTTGTTTGGATGATAGAGACTACAAAAATCGTAAGTGTATTAAATGTAGGTTCGAAATAAATTGCATATCATATTTGTTAAGTATCCAAACACTCCTTTGACCGTGTAGATATATTGGTACATACATACATACATACATACATACATATCCTTTCGGCTCTATTCTTAGGCAGTTGCCTGTAAGCTGTTCGTTGCCGTTTCAGTTTCTAGTAGTTGATATATATTTTTTGCGTGTGGAAGTTGGGATGGTAGATTGATCTTGTGGACATGGTCAGACCATAATCTGTCAATTCTTGACTTGAATGCATTCATGGAAGGGGCACGAACTACATCTTCAGGTAGGCTATTCCATGCATTTACTACACGGAAGGTGAAAAAGTTGCTTCGTGTTGAGGTCTTGCAGTGTCTTTTCTTTAGTTTGTAACTGTGCTCACGTCTGGTGTTGTCCGTGTCGAGCTCAAGGATCTGGTCAGTTTTGTAAAGTCCGTGTGTGTATTTGTATGCCTCGATGACGTCCCCTCTGGCTCTACGGTAGGTCATACTGGGTATATTTAGCTTCTCTAGACATTCTTCGTAGCTTAGGTCCTTCAGACCCGGAATGAGCTTGGTACCTCTTCTTAGCACTCCTTCTATTAACTTCTTGTCCTTTTCAAGGCGAGGTGCCCAAGCTACATTATAGTATTCTAGGCGAGGACGTACTAATGCGGTGAACAGTCGTCTAAAAGAATCGCCGTCGAGATGCTCGTATGATCTTCTTATTAGACCCATGATTTTGTTGGCCTTATTTACTTGACCTTCGATGTGACTTGAGAAATTTAAACTGGGATCCAAGTTTACTCCTTAGTCTTTTTCCAGGTCAGTGCTTTCTAGTGATAGTTCGTGGCCGTTTTGGTCTTCCATTCTGTAAGTGTGGTGGGGATTTCTGTTTCCAAGATGGAGAGTTTTACACTTTGACGCGTTAAACCGTAGTTGCCATTTATTAACCCAATCTGTTAGAGAGTGGATATCAGTTTGGATCGTTTGGTGGCTGCTTACGTCATGAATCGGAAGGAAGATTTGAGTGTCATCTGCGAACATTTCTAGTAGGGACTCCACTATTTCCGGCAGATCATTAATGAAGATCACAAATAGTACGGGACCGCTGGTCACACGTTTCCAGTCACTCGGTTCTCCATTTATTCGCACTTGTTGGTGTCTTCCATGTAGAAATTGTCTAATCCATGATAGTACTTCACCTTTGATTCCGTAGCCTTCTAGCTTGATTAGTAGTATTTCGTGTGGTACGGAGTCGAAAGCTTTGGCAAAATCTAGGTAGATGGTATCTACTGGTGTTGACGAATCAAGAGCCTTCGTCCATTCGTCTATCACAGCTAGTAGATTTGTTGAAGTTGAACGATCAGACACGGATCCGTGTTGGTGCTTGCTTAGGAGTTGTTTTTTTGTCACGTGGTCAATTACTTTATCACGTACTAGGGACTGAAAGTTTGCAAAGTATACTGGTTAGACTGACTGGTCTGTAGTTTCCCGGCTTGTTTCGCTTTCCCTTCTTGAAAATTAGTGTAACTGTGGCGTCTTTCCAGGTCTTTGGGAGTTTTCCCTCTTTAAGTGTTTGATTCATAAGGGTAGTAAGTGGGTAAGCCAATTCTTCCGCTGCCTCTTTTAATACTCTGGGATGGAATCCGTCCGGTCCTGGTGACTTATCCACTTTCAGTGCCATTAATTTCTTCAACACTTCTGTCGTTCTTTCTGGGAATTTAGGGATGTTGTCCAGGCTCTCTTCTGTAAACACGCTGCAGAAGAATTTATTGAGGAGTGATGCCTTTTCCGAGTCGTAAGAGACAGTATTTCCTTCTTCATCTTTCAGATCTGCAATTGCCTCTCTAGTTTTCGTTTTGGTTCTCACGTATGCAAAAAGATTTTCGGATTACTTTTTGCTTCCATGGCTATTTGTTTCTCCAGGTTATATGTGGCATTCCGACATTCTTGTTTTGCTTGGTTTCTAGCTCTAGCATAGATTAAGTAGTCCTTGCCTTCTCTCGTCTTGGTGTAAAATTTGTATGCAGCTCTTTTCTCTTTTAATTTTGATCAAGGCCTTCTCATTCGTCCATAGAGAACGTTTGCCTTTTTCTTTTTTTGTTGAGCATCTCGTTTTTGGGATATTGGCGCTAATTGCTGTATTCAGTGTTGTCTGTAAAAACTCCCATTGACTCTCAGTATCCTTTGTTTCCATACATTCCCAACTGCTATTTTTCAGATGGTTTCTTAGCTCGTTGTAGTCCCCTTTGTTGAATTTGAACTTTGACACCTTCTTCTCCTGCTGGGAGTAGCACTGGTATTTAAAGTTAAGAGGAGCTCTATGCGCAATCTTGCTGATCATTCCCTCTTCATTCGTCAAGACTAAATCCAGAAGATTTGAATTTTGATTACTTCTGTAGTGTGTCGGCTCTTTCACATGCTGCACTAAAAAGCTATCTCTGACTGCTTCCATGAATTGAGTGGCTTTGTGACGTACATTTTTATTTTATCTGGTGGGGTTGATTCATCAGCCCAGTTGATTTCAGGGTAATTGAAATCTCCCATAATTAGCATGTGTGATTTGCTTGTTAGGTTCGAAATCGCCTCATTTAGCTTCTTGTTGTTCTCTTCATTGCTGTTTGGGGACCTGTATATTCCTCCGATGTACAGTCTATCTGAGTTTTGTAGCAGGATTTCGCACCAACAACTTCCCTCGAACTCAAGCGTCTCTTTCAGTCTACTTGGTACTGCTCCTAGGGATTTATGTGTAAAAATCGCTACTCCTATTTTACAGTCTTAGTCTTTAGTTTGTAATTCAGATTCACTTACGGAAAACTTTGTGCGTTTTGGCAGAATTTCAACTAAACTATAATAATTGATGTATAGCGTGCGCATGCGGTTGCTATGCTTGTTTGAAAACTTGTCACTATGAGTATGACAATTAGTGTCTGTCCTATTTATATCAGTATCACCATGTCTTGTTTATTTTTAAAAAATATATCACCATCAGTTATTTACGGTCCATAAGGAGTTCAAAAAGTTGTTGTATTTTTATTAACTTGTTGAAAATCTTCGATTTTGACTAGTCTGATTATGACAGAATGACCATGGCAACCATTATTGTCAGACCAACCTTGAAATGAAATTTACTTATTATCGTTCAAATACACCACTAGCTTTGGTTTTTTTGTGTGTGTGTTCAGGTGTGTGTTTATTCCTAGAATGAAGTTTTGAGGTGTAGAATTTTTGGCCACTGCAAACAGAGAGTCTACTTCCAAGAAAATTTTCATTCGGAGTGAGTTGCCAAGGAAATTTAGAAGAATGTTATACTCATTCGACGCCACTTTTCGATCAATCAGAATCCACGAAATTTCCATTTTTGGCTACAATAAATTATATTTTCAAAACGTATATAAACGTTATATAGTATAATCTGTCGCTGTATATGCGTGCACTGTAAAAACAATTGTCTGCTTAAAGCCCCAAAATAGCACTCTTGTTGTAACTGAATAATATGTCCCAATCTTTAATCTGGTCAACAAATTGTACTATTCTACAATATTTCAATTAATAAATGATACTACAAATTTCATCTTAACACACCTAATTTTAAAAATTAGAAAAATTCAGCCACATGCCGTAACATGGTTTGAAAGGCTTTACGTAAACACTTTCAAATGCAACTTGGATTTAAACATATTTTCGAACCCTCTGGACAAGTAAGATGGGTTGTAATGGATAATTTACACTACAGGTAGGACACTTAAACATCTAGTAGTTAGGATAATTCTATATATTTTTTCTGGACCTGTCAAGCCAGCAAGAGTGTTATTGTCCCTTTAAATAATTGTTACACGCGTTATGTCTATTATTCAAACTGTGTAAATTAATATTATGTCACCATGCACTTTAAGCGTTTGTTGAAAAAAAACAATATGTTCGAAACTTCACATTAGTGATGGTGGCGTGAAAGTCGCGTGGTCTTGAATTTTGATAAGAAATTATTAATTATCAAAATAATATACCGGTAGTTTATCAAAACAAAATGTTCTAAACGTTCGCATTCAAAGGTTTTCTAAAAGTTAAGTAAAAATATTTAATTTTCCCACTTGATCAAGTGTCTTACCGTACATCGGTATTTAAATGCTCTATTTTACATATATTTGGCTATGTGAAAACTTAAAGGACAATATTAGTGTCAGTCATTATTACATATGTGATAGAATTGGTAAAATACATTCCAAATATAATTTTAGGCAGATTCTAATTGTAGGCCGGTTGGGGAGGTTCGCGTCTTTCCGGAGTTCAAAATGGCCGCTTTATATAAACGAGAATTTTGGGGAATACTAAAACTAATCTTAACCCTAACCCTTTTTAGTAGACTGAACATGGATCTAATTTACCTTTTACACCTCTAAAAAGGGTTAGGGTTCGGGTTAGTTTTTCCCAAAATACTCATTTATATAAAGTGGCCATTTTGGACTCCGGAAATTTCCGAACCTCCCCAACCGGCCTACAATGAGCATCTCCCATAATTTTAACACCGAGATCATGGCTACGGGAGATGTGCAACAAGCACGTGAAGAAACGGGAAGTGACGACAAACACGACTCACTCGAGTTGTCCTTCTATACAACTGACAGAAGCAACGATGGTAACAGACACTGATAATTCCGGTAAATTATGGAAAACTCACATTCGCCAAATGGCCACTCGGTAAATCTCGACAGATTCCGGTACCCTACATTTAGACTCGGATGTATGACGAATTCCGCCATTTTTGAACTATTTTAAAGGACCCGGATAAAAAATGGCTGCCCCCATGGAGATTATATCAACAAACTAAAAAATGGCTGCCATTTTGGGACTTTTTTTGTTGTAAATGCGGCACGTTTTCCTGTTAAGTAAATCGGTAGTCGACTAGCCGCATCGCAATTGTATGGTCGTCCGAGTCTAGATGAAATGTTACGGAGGGTATCGGAATCTGTCGGGGTTTGCCGAATGACCAAATAGCGTTAATTTCAATTTATGAAATACCACCCACTGTCAAAAATCACGAATTATGCCCCCTATACTCTATTAAATTCTTAGTTTACATTCCTAGAAAAATGTATGTCGAAATATTATATTGTAACGCATGGAAATAGTTTGATTATAATTTGGGATAAATTATGCTAGTGTGCACCCTTTGCTGGAATGGCTGTTTTCATAGACTTGTTTTGTCTAAAACTCCATTTCAATACATTACAATAAATAGTGGTAGTATAATGATGGATATAGTAAACTTTAATTTGTTAACAGTGTATCACGAACGATTACAAAACGTTAGCAATATACAATGACCTTCTACGTTACACTGGACAAATCATACAGTGTATTTGTTTTAAAATCTATCATTTGAGACATTCATTATAGATTTTCAAGGGTGGCATTGAGGGTTCATTGTGTGTACGAAAGATGCATGTTGCATTATATTTAACCTGAATCCATACTACCGATTACGTATATATGGGAATGAGTTGTAAAAAATAAATCATGCCTTGCTTCTAGCGGTAGTATAAATAATTTCTAAAACTCTATAACGCCATGTCATCACAAATGAATCGTCGAAACATGATCAGGCATGTACACGGACATGGATGATGATCGGGAAAAGATATCCTTAACTATCTCTGTGGTAATACTATTTACTCTATTATGACATCACAACATCAAAGCTGCGGACGAAAAGGGAAATTTGAGGCCAGGTACGCTCGGCGACATTATATTTGTTTCAATCTGAATCGCCTAACATTTAAAATCGCCACTACGGGACTGTTACTACAGCGTCATTATAAGCTCTTTTAATTTTAAAGACCCCGTAATATCAACAAACTAAATTTCATTTACGTATAGCCAGCCCATGGTTATTATATCAACTTTACGTCAAGGTCACACCAATCTGAATAATATTAAGTCGGCTGTTAACGTTTAAGTATCCGACACGCCAAAACGCTTTTCAATTTTTCAATTACGACCTTAATCCGGTTGATTGGCCGGTGACGTCACAGACACTACACATAGGATAGACATCAGATTTTATATTAAATGTTGTTTAAACGCCAATCAACTAAAATAATATGAGGCTTTTTGATTACAAAAACACCGATGAACAATAATTATTGGGTAAATAATAATATTAAACAACTGATGAGTAAAACCTAATTATGTTATACATGTGCACGATTTGATTGTGGTGGATTTGATTGTGAATTTAGATGATAGAATGGGGCATATTGAGCAAACACTAGATAAAATTGATGATATGTGCACAATTATCTCAAATATATCTGGAAAATTAAATTCTCTGGAAAGGATTAATAACAATGAAACTGAAATGAAATCAGAACTGGAGAAACTATCAGTGGCAAATAGTAATCTTCTGAAAATAGCATCTGAGGATAAAATTCAAATAGAAAATTTGTCAAAATGTGTGAACAAAGTACTGGGAAAAGATAAAAAAAAAGTATCAGATGCCCTATCAGAGATTAGAGAACAGCAAGCCCAGCTACAAAATACTTTATAAAATATAATTTAATATTTAATGGTCTGAAGGAGTATAGTGATGAGAAAACGGAAGAGATGCTGAGATGTTTTCAGTATTGAGAATTGCAAATTGAGCACAAAATTGAGTTCGGAAATATACACAGATTCGGAAAGTTTAAAGAAAACAGTAAGTTTTTGTATAACGGAGATGTGGACTTAGTAAAGAGTCGTGCCAATATATTGGGGGGGGGGGAACCTTATGGAATAAACGAACAATAATTCCCCCTACTTATTGTTGAACAAGGAATAAAGAAAGTGTATCCTGTAATTAAGCACTTGCGAATAAGTGACCAGAAAGTAAAATTGATAAGAGATAAACTATTTCGTCGGTGGGCGATCATAACCTCGTATATCGATTTTGGCGCCAAAAACGTTTTTTACATGGTTAGAATCGTATATTAGAGGCGCGTCGAATGGTGTATTCGTAGTCGTTATAATCCAGTTAGAACTTAAGTTATAGGCATGTGACTAAACATCGTATTCTGATTCGTGAAATTTTCTACAAACCATAATGTCGTATCTTATATATCCGCCAATTTGTCATAAACATCTTTCAAAATCCCGTGGTCTTTAAGAACCAAAACGTCGTATCTCCAAATTGACGTCGACACAGGCTACAGACGAACAAGGTAAGTTGTGTATAACACAGCCTGTCGATGGGTATTGTTTATTTTGACATAATAGTGGTTATTCGAATCTGTCTCTGTCGAGGGGGGAAATTTATGCTTCCGATCTCCCTAAATTCGAATACATCGAAAGCTAAGACCCGGGAAGTACATGTGTCACCTACTTATAAACTGTTTAAAAACGAGAAAGTTTCCAGACAAATTTAAAATATTCCAGTGGTGAAGATAACGACGATTCAAGTATAGATCTAATCTCTTTTATATTCCGATAAAAAAAACCCCTTAAATTAAGACACAATTTTTATATTAAATTGACACTAACACTCTTGCTGGCTTGACAGGTCCAGAAAAAAATTACCCCTATTCTAACTACAAGATGTTTAAGTTTCCTACCTGTTGTATAAAGTATCCATTACATTCTCTTTTACTTTTCCAGAGTTCGAAAATATTTTAAATTCTAAGATAAATTTGAAAAGGTTTCCGTAAAGCTTTTCAAACCATGAAGTTCAATTTTTCCATTTTTTTAAAATTCGTTGTGTCAAGGTGAAATTTGTAACATCAATTAATTGGAATATTGTAAAAATAATTTGTTGACCAGAATAATGATTGGGACATATTATTCAGTTACAAGAGTGTTATTGAGCCTGTAATCAAGGCCGACTGAATGATATAGTTATACCGGCATTGAAATATAAAGCTATATACCCGAAAGTCTGTCTAAATATCCTATCGGTCTCCTGTAAGTCGATTCCATCTGGCGCATCTAGTCAAGCACCTAGTCGGAGATTTACTATAAAAAATGGAAGGTATCACGCCATTTTAAAACACTCTACAGACCCCTTAGTAATATGTAGCTGTGATCATGAGTCAGATTGGCCGTGTTCTTATCTGGTCCCAGCACCACGTGCAGTTACTAACACGTACCTTGCTCCAACACCTGGTGCAATAACTACTTGCCTCGTTTAAACATCACTGCCAGGCCCATGTCCTTACCAGGCCTCTTGACACCAGTACTTACCTCATCGAGCACCACCCAAAATAACCAATAATTAACTCGCTCCAGAACCACCATCACTAATCAGTATTCACCCCGCTCCTGCACCGACTCAAGTTAATGGTACTTACATACTTTTAGCAGGCCCCGAAACCAGTAGTTACATTCCTTTACCACCTCTAATACCAGTTCTCATATTCCTTTAGCTTAACCTCTGGTAACCAGCACTTACCTCGCTCAAGCAACACCTCTTGTAACCGGTACTTGCATCTCTTCACCATCACCTTCGGTAACTAGTTATTACCTCATTCAGACACAGAGTCTAGTAACCGGTACTTACAACCCTCCAGGGAAATTTATGCTTCCGATCTCCCTAAATTCGAATACATCGAAAGCTAAGACCCGGGAAGTACATGTGTCACCTACTTATAAACTGTTTAAAAACGAGAAAGTTTCCAGACAAATTTAAAATATTCCAGTGGTGAAGATAACGACGATTCAAGTATAGATCTAATCTCTTTTATATTCCGATAAAAAAAACCCCTTAAATTAAGACACAATTTTTATATTAAATTGACACTAACACTCTTGCTGGCTTGACAGGTCCAGAAAAAAATTACCCTTATTCTAACTACAAGATGTTTAAGTTTCCTACCTGTTGTATAAAGTATCCATTACATTCTCTTTTACTTTTCCAGAGTTCGAAAATATTTTAAATTCTAAGATAAATTTGAAAAGGTTTCCGTAAAGCTTTTCAAACCATGAAGTTCAATTTTTCCATTTTTTTAAAATTCGTTGTGTCAAGGTGAAATTTGTAACATCAATTAATTGGAATATTGTAAAAATAATTTGTTGACCAGAATAATGATTGGGACATATTATTCAGTTACAAGAGTGTTATTGAGCCTGTAATCAAGGCCGACTGAATGATATAGTTATACTGGCATTGAAATATAAAGCTATATACCCGAAAGTCTGTCTAAATATCCTATCGGTCTCCTGTAAGTCGATTCCATCTGGCGCATCTAGTCAAGCACCTAGTCGGAGATTTACTATAAAAAATGGAAGGTATCACGCCATTTTAAAACACTCTACAGACCCCTTAGTAATATGTAGCTGTGATCATGAGTCAGATTGGCCGTGTTCTTATCTGGTCCCAGCACCACGTGCAGTTACTAACACGTACCTTGCTCCAACACCTGGTGCAATAACTACTTGCCTCGTTTAAACATCACTGCCAGGCCCATGTCCTTACCAGGCCTCTTGACACCAGTACTTACCTCATCGAGCACCACCCAAAATAACCAATAATTAACTCGCTCCAGAACCACCATCACTAATCAGTATTCACCCCGCTCCTGCACCGACTCAAGTTAATGGTACTTACATACTTTTAGCAGGCCCCGAAACCAGTAGTTACATTCCTTTACCACCTCTAATACCAGTTCTCATATTCCTTTAGCTTAACCTCTGGTAACCAGCACTTACCTCGCTCAAGCAACACCTCTTGTAACCGGTACTTGCATCTCTTCACCATCACCTTCGGTAACTAGTTATTACCTCATTCAGACACAGAGTCTAGTATACGGTACTTACAACCCTCCAGCATCACCCTCGGTAACTAGTACTTACCTGGCTGAAGCACTATGATATAACCAAAAAAATTGCTACACAGTTTGACCAAAGGCCTTCAATCAGATATGATAACTAACAAGTACGAAAACCTCTACAAGCCACACTTACTCATAATCCGTAAGACCTTCAGTTCAATTTCGGAAACAACTCCAATGTGGGCATAGGTAATCTCGGAGGGTGGACTTCCTATATTAGCTTGGAATGTAGGCAAAATACTGAGAACAAACTCATGGAACCAGCTTTCATCAACATTGTTTGTGAACATGATATATTGTGTTTGTTTGAAGCCTGTGTTAGTGAGGATGGTGTGTACAAATATGCTCGAGAAAAAGGGAGTGGTGAACTGTTATATTCATTAGAAATAAAATTATATCTGCATGTGAAATCCTTATGAATATATTAGACTGCATTGTATATAGAAATGTAGCCCCCCCCCCCAAGTCCAGTTGACAACCCCCTATCTATACTTGCAGGTTATTTCCCCCCTCCAACAGTATTTTCTATGAGTGAATTGACATTAAGTTGTTTTCTTGCCTAGAAGAAGAGATAGTAAAGTTTCTAAATCGCATACTATTATTACTGTTGGTGATCTTAATAGCCCTACACCTTTTGAATATGATTTTGTAGCCCATGATAAACTCAACGAAACAGCGGATGATCTATTAACTAATGTAATTCTTTATAACCCTGATAATTATATTATGCTTTGAAATTAAGAAACAACATGGATAAAACTATAAATAGCTTTGGAAGGGGAAGATTTTAATATTTTGTAAGGCATCTGGTTAAGAATAATAAGATATGTGTCGGACAAGAACGGTTCTTATACATTTAATAGTGTTAAAGGGTCAAGTGTAATCGATTATTCATTGATGCACTATGATCGATTTGTTTTAAATGTGGTCAGTTTTATACGTTTTCAGATCACTCGCCAGGTTGGGCAGGTTGATTGAATTAAATTATTTAGTCCGGTATGGGGGGGGGGGGTCATTGCCACCCGAGCTGTGAATTTATGAGACCAAGTTTTTCTAGACCAGTTTTTCGCGCAGATTCCGAATCTGGGTGGTGAGGGGTCGTTTTCGAGATAAGGGGGGGGGGGGTCTTATGTCTATGTATGGGCGTGTGAAGGGGGGTGGGATGGGGCTGTCATTATGTGGACTTGATATATATTATTAAAACAAAAAATTCTAGGATTGCAAATCTATAAATAAGTGTTTATGATGCCCCTGGACAACTGTTTGATGTGTGGGGTGGGGTAGCAGGTGCGCATGTGTGGAGGGGGGAGGGGGTAAAATTGGAGGGAAATGATTTCACGTTGATTTAAATGACTCAAAATTGACCTGAAAAGTGTTTTCTCTAGCTTTTCGTTCAGTACCTATATCGCCATTCAAAATATTAAATTATAATGTATCGCAGAAAAGACTACTCAGGCAAGATGGTAATAAGGAAAAAAAGTTTTGTTATTTCTCATCACAATTAAAATTCCTCCAGAAGGTCTTTTTTTCTAGTGTCTTCTTAACCAGTAATTACGTCATCCCAGCTCTTGTTAGAAAGTTGGGATTTTCTTGAAAAAGAAAGACAGATAGGCATTACCGCAATTTGGATAAAAAAAATATATCAAGAATAGTATTGAAGTGTTTGCATTTCTCTGGATGAAATCGCAAGAGCCAGGTATTACTCCAGTCCGTGAGCCTCTGCAAGTCACTTTGAAGTATTTCTTTGTCCTCTCTTTCCTGTATGACGTGGAATATCTTTGTGTCATCAGCAAAAAGGTACACAGGTGAGTCTACTATGTCTGGTAAGTCGTAATAAAGATGACAAACATGACCGGTCCTAGTACCGATCCCTGGGGTATGCCGGATGTGACATCATGCCATTTCGACCTTTCTCCATTGACTGACACACGTTGTTTTCTGCCACTTAGGTAGTTATCCATTCTATCAACTCTTTCCCAACTCTATATGCTTCTATTTTCTTTAGTAGTCTAATATGAGGTACAGTATCAAAGGCCTTTTCATAGTCCATGTATACGCAGTCTACATCGTTATTACTGTCTATGACATCTGTCTATTCATCCAGTACACGAAGTAGTTGTAGAGTTGTTGACCTTCCCCCGATAAATCCACATTGTTTTGGTGTGAACAGGTTGTTTTTGTCAAAGTACTAGATAATATGGTCCCTAACCAGCCTTTCCATCATTTTTCCGACTATCGATGTAGTGACTTTTGTCCTTTTTTGAATATAACGCTGATACGTGCTGTCTTCCATTCATCTGGTACCTTCATATTCTCTAGTGATTTTCTGAAAATTATTGGCAACGGGACTGCCAATTCATTCCTGACTTCTCTGAGTAGCCTTGGATTTAAATCACCATTCCTGGTGACTTATCTATCTGGTTTCAGTTCATTTAGTGCTATGATTATATCTCCTTCCAGTATTTCTATCTTTGTCCACTCTACATTGATTAGTCTTTTTTTAAATTCTGGGATGCTGTTTTTAGGTTCCTTGGTAAACACATTGCTAAAGAAGTTTCCTAAAATATTAGCTTTCTCTTCGTCGTTATCCGTTTTCTTTTTTTTCACCAACACCTTGTCTTGCTCTTTAGGATAATATATTTCCATATACAACTGGCGGTAGTTTTCTCTTTGATGTGTATAGCAGTTATATCTCATAACAACCTTTTATGACGTCATTATAGGTTGATATTATGTTCATATCAACCGCTGATGACGTCGTGACAGGTAGATATTTCATATCAACCGCTAATGACGTCATCTCAGGTCGATGTATTCGACTCGTATCAACCGCTGATGATCGAAATAATACAAAAAACACAGAAATAGATTTTTATTCTTTTGACAATTAAAAACTATTATGGTACAATTTGTAACATTCAAAACCGAAATAGACGGCGTACTTATCGGCATATTTAAATCGGTTATCCATACTCGACCATGTCTAAGATATCTTTCAGAAGCTTCTTTCCGTCCACACACTCCTAGACTTGAAAGTATTTATCGCACAAGATTTCCATTATAACGTATTTTAAGGTACAGTCCATGCACTTAAAAAAGTCGGTCAAATCCTTCTCTAAACTTAGTGAAAACCTTCAATTATTGTTCACTTACTGTCAAAATTATCGGAAATGAACGCTTTTTGATCCAAATTTTCTTTAAGTTTGAATAGATCCTCATCGAAAGTTGCATCCACATCAATCCCATCGTCAATTTGTTGGCTAAAGGGGTTGATTATTCGTCTGACTTCGTATTCCTATCCATTTTGTTTGTGCGTTTGCTATTCAATTCTTTAAAAATGGCGCCGTATAAACAACAACAACTACGTAGTTACACGTGATTGATTCGGTAATTTTCGTTATTTGACGGAAACTACCGAGTTGGTAGCCAATCGTTGTTGGCCTTTAATGGAAGAGTCCATTTAATTTAAGCGTGGGCGTTGTATATGTCAGATATAAACCCATTATCCCTCAGTTGATATATTATATCACCCTTGGGCTGCGCCCGCGGGTTATATAACATAGCAACCTCGGATAGGTTAATATCAGATACAAATCTGTTTTGGATTCCTCTTTGCTTCTTTTGCTAGGCTATGTTCAAAGTTTTCCCTTGTTCTCCTCACTAGCTTCACCACTTTATTTCTGGTCCTGTTGTCATTCTGTCTAATGATTGGATCCTTTGTTCTCACAAACTTTTTAGACGGGGCATTTTTTTCTTTGGTTCTTTGATTAATGACACTGTTTCTTTATCTAGTGGGTATTCTGACTTTTTGCCCGACTTTGACCTGGCCATCGGAACATATTCCTCTTCGATTTCCTCCATTTTGTTTCTAAAACCTCTCAATATTTTGTTTATATCATAGTTTGGTTCATTAATTTCAATTTCACTATCCCAGTCCAAATTTTTAATTACCCTCTTTATGTCTGTATAATTTGCTTTTTTTTTAGTTTCTCCTCCTTTTTTCTTGGCTACGTAGTATCAGATTGCAGACATAATTGAAGCATATAACACAATGGTCACTTTTCCCCAATGGACTTAGGTATTCCATATCTTCTACAGCATTCTCGTCCTTTGTAATAACCAGGATATTCGGCATGTTTGAACCTCTTCATCTAGTTGGTTTATCGACATTTTGGAACATGAATCTTTGCTCATCGGAGTTATCATTCTTAGCACATTGTAATTCCAAAGTGCAGGAATTTCATGTTGGAGACCTCTGTCAACAGGTCCCGCAGCTTCGCATTCTTTCCCTCCGAATTTTCTGACGGTAATCGGTAAATTAAACCAACTAATAAACAGTCTTTGTTATTAACTTTAATTTTAACAAATAAATTCCCTTCAAATGCAACTGATAATTTTACTTACATCCCACTTCTACCTCGTTGCCATTGGCAACCTTTGATAAAACTGGCCTGTTTATTTCCAATACAGACTTAAAAGTATCCGTGTATCAGAAATGAACAGTACACTTTTTAAAAATAGTACTGTTCATTCCCGACAAACGAACACTTCTACACTGTTTAAGATACCATTCAAGCAATAAGTAGCGGACGTTTAGTCTGGCCCAGATCGCAATGATAGCTATGGCTCTATACAATGCAGCCGGACAAATTACATGAAACAACTAGTCAAAATCACAGTAACAAAACAACCCGGATTGAACAAACTGGCAGTTCAAAAATATATACAATGACATTAAATTAACAAAACAATATATTACACAAATCAATTATTATACATGTCAATTGGCACCTATTCCATAATTTGGTTTGATTTATATATTAATATATAAATGAGAACACTGAATAATTATTTCAATTGTGATGATAAAAGGCGCAGTTCTCTTACTGGACACTTCACAAACATTTAAAATAAGCAGGATAAAAACAAAAACGCCTAGAAAGACATACATTTTATCACAAAAAATTCGTCGATGCATACTTTCACCAGGAATGACCCATGTTTCGCATTTCCTTCACACTACATTTAATAATAATATTATTAATATTGCAGTCCTTTGTGATGTGGTCTAAACAAACACGTTTTACGCCCAGGGTATAGCTAGGCGCACGTGTAAATACTACTCAACTCGACTCTCCACTGCGAAATCATTCTACCATGAAATGTAACGTGGGGCTCAGAAAGGGATAAATGAAATAACATTTGTCACTTTTCGGTTGAAACGACTCGATAATAAATACTATTTTTTACATATCGCTTCAAAATACTCGATAGAAATGTGATGTAAGTGACTTATTAGCACCTTTCCTCGGTGTATCGGTGAATATCAGGACAGTTTTGGCCCGGGACCGCCTCGGCTGATCCCCCGACCAAAACTGTCCTGATATTCACCGATACACCTCCGAAAGGGTGCTAATAACTACTACTTCTTCTGCTTGCAACGATCTATGTAAATGTAAAAGCAATCCCCTTCCTATGCAATTGTCAATGTTTACCTGAAACATATTATATTCATTTGTCCAGTCCATTGTGTATTCGGCAGGGCTCGGAATATTGGCAGTATTTTTTGCTTTTACCTCTGATATGCCAATCACTCTAGGTTTAACGTCCCTGACTCCTACTTGAAACTCATTAAACTTGGTCTGCATTTGTATAGAAGATTGACAGCTTATTTATAGTCTGAACATGATCACTTTGTATAATATTTACAACTTTTACAGTTATTACTCGTGACTGTTGCTTTTCTTGCCCACGGGGGTTCTCTTACTCGGTACCCGAATTCCCCCAACCCATTCGCTTTCTCCCTCTCTTTCTGCGAGTGTTGGGTCGCTTGCTAGGCGTACATCCTTGAATCTCTGCAGACTCTCTCAGTTTAGATCCCCCTTTAAAGAACTCTATCTTCTTTTCATTTTCTGATAAGGCGACTATTTTTGGTTCGATGATGTTTTCCCAGGAGGCCTACCTCTCCTTTTCAGTTTGTTTTCCGAATCATTTTTGATTCCGCCATCTTTGATTTGTTTGCTTGCCATTCTACTTCAAATGACTGTAATAAATTGTTTTTGGCAGATTGTCCTCTCAAAGAATTCCGAATTGTGTTAAATACCTTTTTTGTTTAACAACTGTATATTGTTTAGATAATAAGCGCAGACATTTCATTTTCATAAAATATAGCACATACAAACCAAACACGCGCGTTGTGTACAAACCGGAAGTCCCTAATTAATGTGAACCAGATTGGCGTGATCTTGACCTTAAGGGGACATAGTAACTACTGGCTACCCGTATTGTAAAGTTTTTTTGTCCATCTTATGTGCACTTTAAGGTACCTCCCAAAGGTCACTTAAAGTTAAGTAGATATTTCTCACTTAAACTGGCCTTATATGTATGTAAATCACATGATTTTAGTAATTAGTTGAATGAAACTATATGTGTGTTGAGATTGTGCACTTAGCTGGAATAGGTATGGTCGGTTTCTATCAGGTATTGATGTATTTGTTTTAGCTCACATACAAAATCGTCGTTTAATGAGCTTAGGTCAAAAGGTTGAGCATCTGTTTTAGAGTATTGTAATTGTTTTAAAGAGATACATTAAGGTTTATTAATAATTAATTGAAGATTTAATTTTAGTTTAAATAAGATTAAGTGTTATATGATGGAATAATAGTTCATGCTTGGTCTGATGGCAATGGCATGTTTTGATTTGACGGATGAAATGTCCACCCAACCAATCATCACAGAAGAGTAAAGAAAGTTTTTGGAAGTCAGAAGACTTGTGACTAACGAGATAATCTTTGCTTCAAGAAAAGAAAAGATTCGTTGTCGAGAATTGTGATAGCTGAAACAGACCAATGTAAATCCAAGATGATGAATTGTAGATTTTAAAGTGAAAATTAAATTTTATAAATACCATAGGACACTTCAAAAGAATCAAGGAACATTTTAAATATGTTTTTCTACTATTTGTAAAAGTACTTTTTTATAGGACTTTGGCAATACGGTGATGAACTTTTGTAAAGCTTTTGAATGCGATTTTCGATTTTTGAATATTGGTGTTTTTTTTACTATGACAGCTTTGTTTTATGATTTTATTGGATGGTAATCGAATAGTAATAGTATATATTTGCAGGTTACATGAATAATTACATAATTATATGGCTATTAGATCAGGAAATGGGAAGTTTGCAAGGAGTCTCCTAACTAATAAGTAGCACAAATCCTAAAGCAGGGGAGGTAATGTAGTAATGTTGATGGCAGGGATTTGTGTTCAAGAACAAAATGTAAAATGTTATGGTATAATAAGTTTATTCTGAAACACAAATTAATTGTTTACGAATAGAATAAAAACCAAGTACGGAAAATCCAAACCATAAGACAGAATTCGAAGTCCCAACAGGTCATGGGGGTCTAAGGAGAAAGAATTAATAAATATGGTGGCTTAATCAACATTGTTGTCTTTCGTATTATTGATTCTTAGTTCATATCTAAAAATATAAAAAATATATGCTGGTTAATTTGATCATTAACTAAGCTATATATTAATGATCACGTTGGTCGTTTACATTTTTCTTTCTTGAAAATGATATATAATTACAAACAGACTTCATATTTATGGACTAAATTTGGTGACAATCCCTGGCGTTTGCAGGTTTGGGGTACATGCCCATTCCATGTATAGAATTCGCATAGGCGTACGGGGCGGGGGGGGGGGGGGGCTGAAGCTGTCCCCCCCCCCCCCCAAATATTTTCATGAAATAAAATTAGAAATCTAAAAAGAGCTCAGAATTGTGAGATCGGTCATTATTCGAGGAGTTTTTGAAAATGAGGTGGGGTCGGGGTATGGCCTTGTCGGAAATGGCTATGGTCTTGTCGGGAATGAATGCTCAGTTTGTCGGGAAGCGTCGAGTCGTCTGTCGGGTTTTGAATATTTTTAA
This sequence comes from Patella pellucida, assembly GCA_917208275.1. Taxonomy (NCBI): domain Eukaryota; kingdom Metazoa; phylum Mollusca; class Gastropoda; family Patellidae; genus Patella; species Patella pellucida. The sequence continues at coordinate 7,195,832 of OU795037.1, forward strand.
TAATATGGAAGCGTAAAGAAAGCAGGCTAGTCAATGAAGAACACGTACGCCATCTGAATAAAACTAGCACGTACACATGACCTTTCTCAGTTCTCGAGTACTGTGTTCCAGTATATTGGATGACAAACTTAAAAAAAAGTGTCGTCGATTGATTAATGGATCCGGTTACAGTACAAGATAATTGTAAATTTTGCCCATCGTTTTATAGTAACTCAATAATCTCCTTTTCAATTTTCTATGACTTTGTTAAACTAATCAATTTCTATGAATAAAGTTCTCGCGCGTTTTTTACCAAGTTAGTTGTGTGCGGTACCGTGTTTATACAATCAAGGGACACTTGGTGAGAAAACTGTCTGAATTTGTAAAAAACTGTTTGTTGTCAAAACTGTTGGGATTGAATCGAAGTAAAGACCATATTTAATTTGTTGTCAGGGCGGACACACCGCTTATATAACTCCAATGATATGCGTGTACACTTTCTATTGCTGATATTTAATATCAATTCGATAAAAAAAAAATCAAAACTATTTTCAGTACTGATTTAAATACTGCTAGCATATAGAAGATAACTTATGCTTTAGCAGTACTAAAATCAGTATTGAAGATTTGAAAACTTTCTGCAGTACTGAAGGAAACGTATCTACTATGGCGTCACAGTCAAATAACCGAAAGAAAGATCATGGCGGCAAAATACAATGTACGTCCTGCCAACAACAGATAATGGACAAAGGACACTTTAAATTGCATTCTAAAGATGATTTTTCATTAGTTTTTATGTCGCAACTGACATAATTTACTAGTTTTTAATCCTGACAAGAAACATTGGCGAATGTAGTATATCCGATCATTATTAACGCTGACCTATAATTTAATAACAAGTTGAAATAGAAGGCATATTAGTATCATTACAAATGAAGGGGTCATTAGTTATATTGCAGCGCCATTATAAATAATTGAATAAAACTGGTAATTACACGCATTTAATGAGCACTTATAGTATATCTGTTAATGGATGGTCGATTTCGGTTAATATGAAATACAGAGGGAATCATTTTTATTGTTCTGATTAGTCCAGTTAGGCTACCTGACTTTAACCCCCCCCCCCCCTAAACAAAAAGTGTTATATGTATATATAGGTGTGTGTAATATAAACATCATCTGCGAGGAATCAACAAATTTAGGACCTCGGGAAGGATAATGAATGGTGCAAACCCATGAGGAATATTGGAAAGGATTTATATGTTGAAGACATAATACATCCATATGGACGAGATGTCCATCAGTGATGCAGAGATTTGGTTTTAATTGCCTGTTGTTGGAATCCTGGCCAATGACCTTTAATGCTTGGACGCTTTAATTCCATTATAGTATCATAGAATGGTCAATAATAATTAATTACGACACGCAGTGTACCGTGGCATATTAATTATAATCAAGCAATGCTTTATTCGTCTCATCAGCTCTGAATAATACAGATTAATAAAACTAGTCTCTATTTGTTTCCAGGAGGGTACTTGATAATTTCAAGATACAATATTAAGTGGTCAATTGCTATATACGCGTTAGATGTGTTATTCCGAAAATTTTCGTCATGTTATGTGAAGCTTTATTCATGACAATATCAATTAATTTTAAGAAAATATGAATGAAGCAAAATTCAAATCGGCTTAGTGAGACTTGAATATTTGTGTGATTAGTTAAATAAAACAAAATCTACAGTCTGCTATCTATCGCGATATTAACAAGGTAAAATGTCTCGTATTGTTGCGGTTGATTTGATTTTACCCCTCAAAAGACAATTTTTGCAGAATTAATATTACCAACGCGCTTTGTTGTATGTCGCTATTTGTCAACATATTCTATTGATGGTTATGTGCTATATCGGCATATACTTCAGCGAAATGGAATATGTTGACAATGCTTCAGAATAGCAATATATCAACATAAACGTGCGCTTTTATAATGAATAACCACTCACAACATGGAACGTTGATCCAATTAACTCAGAAAAACTGTGTTTTTTTTAAGGGTTTCCTCATAGGGCGAAAAACAGAGGTCTCGTGTACACTTTGGTGGGAGCGTACAAGTACGTTTAACAGTTGGAATTCGAAAAAAAGAGTATACCGTAGCAAAATTGCCCTCGTAGCCCACTGCATGGCGCATGCTAATCTGCAGAATACTAGGACGTTAAACCTCATGTCAATATTTTTTACATCACTTACTGTACACTACGGAAGCCTTTTGCGACATTATTGCAATTTCGATTTTTCGCTTCACCGCCCTTGGTCTTCTCGATCTTTCGTTTTCTCGCGTTGAAAATTCTCGATTTCTTGACTTTTTGCCTCTTTCCCTATCGATCGCTAACGTCATCTCAAGTCAAGATTATAAAATGGACACAAGAGGTTTCCACTTTACGACAGTAAACAAATGTTATTTCGGTACCCTATCAGTTTTATAACGTATTTTAACAAAGGTGTGATTTGTTTTTATAAAATAGTAACAATAGTGCTATTTTAATTGTTGGGACTGTCAATATTTCTGGCACGTGTCGGGTTTATATAACAGTTGAAATAACAATTTATCGTACAGATTACAATTCGAGGCACTCTCTTAGTGTATCAGTTATATCTATACCAATAATTATGATACCTTTTATTCGCCCGGTCGTATTTATATACGTTATTTAGACTACTGATTATTACGTATCTAGTTTGATTATTTAGCACCGGAAGTTGGAATATCTGGAAAAAAAGATTTATTGTAAAACAATTTGGATGGAAATACCTTTAATAATAAAACTATAAAATTTATACCAGTAGAGCATATTGTTGGTGAACACGTAATAAGGAAATTAAAAAACAATGTTTTTGTATCTGCGTTACTAAAGAATTGACATCGATTTACCTTAGAGACTAAAAGGACTTATCATGTTGCTTTATGTATGGAAACAATGCGGATATCTATAATACCTAAAAGTTATTATGATATCAAAATCGGATATATAAGATTAAATTATTGGTTACAATTAGGTAAATGGGAATGAATTTCTATTGAAGGTCGCTCTTGTCCGATTGTCTCAACAGTGACATCAATGAATAGTTGTGTAGAAAATTATAAATATTATCTTTTCGTATGGATTGTATTGTGTACGATTCACATACTTTACTGTTGGGAAATCTTATCTCGAACTTTAAATAAACAGCGTATGTATTCATCGTGCAGAAACGGTAAAAGGTAAACGCCATGGGGTTTCCATTGATATATTGTACAGTCCAATATAAAGAGTGGGGGACAGACGAGCGTATTGTTTCGACCGATCGCGGCGATTTTTCAAAATCGCTCGAAAGAAACGCCCGTTCAGGGCGACGACGATTCTGCTCGGCGAACCATTCGCCCGATCTATCGCTCGTATCTAGCGATTAAATTTGCTCGTTTGCCTGTGTTCAGCGTATTATTGTCGGACGATTCATTTTTGTAAGACAATCATCGACATCATTGATATCACATGATCTCAAAATGGCTGCCATTTTGTATAAGTCACGTGATCGCCATAATTACTCACAGAGATGTGTACGCTCTCGAGAGGGTCGCTACATATGCCCGTTCGTTCTCGGCCGTATAAAAGCGCTTGCGAATTTCAATCGCCGCGATCGGGCGGCAAAATACGCTCGTCTGACCATAGCATGGAAACAATCTTTATCTGTATTACAGCGCAGGTATTTATAGTCCAATCCAATAAATCTGCCTGGAATGTTATCTATTATTAATTAGATATTAATTAACTTATGCAGACCATAATCAACTCCCGGTGTCTTCTCTAGCCTGGTGTGATTGTTGGTTTAACGTCAAAATTAATAATCGAGACGTGTTGTTTTTATTGTACCGACTTCAGTAATAATGATACATGATAGACCTAAAATTCAATGGCTAATATCTCGGTTCAGAATAGAGCAATTTGACTGACATTTTCAGCATACTCTCTTTACGTTATGTATATTAAACTATTATAGCGAGAACTATAACGTCCCTTTAAGTTAGCTCTGTATGTTAACCAGATTGATAGACTCAGGAAAAACAAAATGAATTATTTGTTTAGTGCAACCAGAAAAGCAGATTGATTTATTTTTATCCTTTAATTCAGATATGAATGTTTATTTATAATCTGTAAATCGGCCATATATAAATGGAACGCCAATCAATAAAACCTTTTAATAATATGATTTTAAGGAGTAGTTAAATTTACATTTGATCGGATGACATGCAGCTATAACAACAACGCGTGTGGAAATAACATTCTTTATTTGAAACAAGTTGATTCTTTAGCATTGATCTGAAAATGTGCATTTAAAGCGAGAATTTCAAATTTTCTAACAAAGTCAAAACATAATAATTTATATTGCTCAATAGGTTATAATCTCACTATTATACGACCATGGGCATTATTCCCCGCCCCTAAAAATCATAGTTACGGGAAATAACAACACAATTACATCCCTTGTTTTCCTATATTGACAACATGGACGGCCATTTTCAAACGTTGGAATTTGAAGTTAAAAATGATATTTTTGCCAATTTCTAAGCTGGCAATAGTGAATTACAGGATTAATAGGATTATTCTTTAACAAGGTAGGACTGTTTATGCGGATACCATCTATTTTAAGAATGCATTTTAATAATTTTTAAAAATATAGCTTTGAAATTTCCGCTTTTCAGTTAAATATAATCTCCAAGCTTGCATAGGAAGAACCGTCAGAAGAACAAATTTTCACTATTTCCTTCGTCTTGTCTCAAAGAGCTTGACACCATACACATCCAGGGACTTAGAATCGGTTTGGGAGCATTTCGAACATCTCCAGTGCAGGGTTTATACGTCGAGGCACACGACGGACGTGATGAACTTGCACTGCAGTATGCTACAAAAATTGCATCTCTGCCTCATCACATTTCATTTAACACCATATTTAGACCCTATCATGAACATCTGTACTTGGTGAAAACTAACGTTGTTCCACCATTTGGCGTTCGCATTCAACCCCTTTTGTCTCAGACTAGTATCCGTCAAGACAGTATTGCGAATACCCCTTTCTTCGAGACACCACCGTGGTCTATGACTCCTCCCAAGATCGATCTCGATCTTACAAAAAACAAAAAGAAATATACTAGTTCCACAGTGTTTCAGTCTCTCTTCAGAGAGTTAAGGTCTAAATGTGGTGATTATGCTCCTATATACACAGATGGTTCGAAAGATGGCGATCGGGTAGCTGCGGCTACTGTCACGCCATCGGACACCATTTCTGTTCGTCTTCCTCCTGCTGCTTCCGTTTTTACTGCTGAACTCCAGGCAATCTTTCAGGCTTTGGAGTGTATCAAATCCTCTTCATCCTTAAAACACATAATATTTACTGATTCTTTGTCCTCTTTACATGCAATTAACAATAAGCAGCTTATACACCCTTTAGTAGCAGCCATTTATCGTCTGCTACTATCACAAGAGTTTGACGGCAAGGACACCGTCCTTTGCTGACTCCCCAGTCATGTTGATATTAAAGGGAATGATCAAGCAGACTTAGCTGCCAAGTCTGCTTTAGATCTTCCCATACCACAATTTTTATTACCATTTTCAGATTTTAAATCTCCAATAATTTTTTTTATTTATGGCCGCTGGCAACGGTCTTGGGATCTAGCAGGCACAAACAAACTTCACCATATTAAGCCTCTCTTAGGAGACTGGCCCAACTCCTATAGATCTAACAGGAGAGATGAAGTTGTTTTGTGTCGCTCTCGCATAGGTCATACTTTTTTAACATATATTTTCATTTTGAAGCGAGAGCCTCAACCAGAATGTGTTCACTGTCATGTTCCTTTGACAGTAAAACACATCTTGATTGAGTGCAATCATCTCAAGAATATTAGATCTAAATATTACCGTTGCCAGTCAGCACGTCAGCTATTTGCTCAACCGGAGCTTTATGCTAAATTGTTAGCTTTATAAAAGAGACAAACTTTTATTTTAAATTTCAATTGTATATATTTATCATATATTGCGTTTTAAATGTTAATATATGTAAAGGAATTGATATTTATTTTAATTTATATTTTCTGTGATATTTGTTTTTATTTACATATATGAATACACCCCTGTGATATTGTTCTAATTTGTCTCGTTTATTTCATCATGTTTGGCGCAATATGGCCCGGTTGGAGCTGACGTGTCTTTAAACAACATTTCATTTCATTTCTACTATCGAATAGTTTGAAATAAACTTGTATAGTGCCATTTTAGTAGATGGCAATATTTCAGTCATGAGTCGTTTATTTTCTAAATTATAATCGCATATACTTAAATATAAAATGAAATGAAATGGTGGTGTTTACGCCCCGCTGTTCTGCTCCGACTGGGCTAGTGACGACAGGCATGCGCCATACAGTATGCTCGTACAGCGGCGCCACGACTTACTCTTATATCGAAGTTTAACTGCCAAGAGATGTTTTACGTACACGCCAATGTGTACACGGGACCTCAGCTTTTCATCCCATCCCAACACCGGGGTCGAACCTGCTACCTCAAGTTTAGTGTATCAGCATCTTACTCACTTAGCCATGTGGCTCCTACTTAAATATAAATTTAATAGATAGATAGACAAATGAATACAGTATAAATTATACTATAATGAGGTTTAATTTGTTGTTTTTTTCCTGTGACCTAAAGTTCAGAAAACGGACTGTTATACTAGAGGAGCACTTATCTAGTCAGGACTTTCACGTTGTGTACTTTTTAAAAAAAATTATGAATTAACTCTGACTTTAACATTGTGTTTAAACCCAGTAAATGACCAAGTAACTTCGGAACACTGTGTATTTATAACTTTGTTTATATTATGTAAAAAACAGGAAACTACAACCTATGATAGTACGTTATGGGTTTTATGATATCTACAGTCTGAGTTTTACAGCCCTGGAACTCAGACCTAACGACTGAAACTCTAAATGTTGTCTCTGTCCCGACTCTGAGCCCTGGGGGCTGTGAGAACTTCCTTCTACGAACTCTGCATGATGTCATCACCCTAGCCTGTAAGCCGAAGAGGCTTTGGTTCGTTCGTTCGTACCTAGCGTTTTACGTCCACTTCCACCCAAGGGTGATATCGTTAGGTTAGACAAAAGACAGTGGGTCAAACGTTCCCCTATGAACTGTGACTGATGTCGGTTGTCCGGCTTCTAGGCCATGCCTCCCTCTAGGAACGCCCTATGATGCCTCTCTTCGAATTCCAAAAATGATGTCTGAAAATATATTTTGTGTCCTGAAGGTGGCAAGAGTCTCGCACTTCTTGATAGTTCTACATGAATTCCCTGCCGTTCTGAAAGCCCGGGCGAGAAACTCTGAAACTGTTTGTCGCACTAGGAAGTCCACTGAAGGGAAATCAACCCGCTCTTTCTTATATAGAAAGCACGATAGGTCTATGCATCAGTTATTAGGGCGGGGCAATTACCATTTTGGGCGAAATCAAATGTTTCGTATGGGCACCGTTTTACGTCAGCACTGTTCTATTCAATTGGACTATTCTGATATGACTGGACGATAGATAGAATGAATGAAATGGGGTTTAACGTCCTACTATTATGCACCTAACCAAGGCTAATGGAAGACGGGCATACGTCATACAGTGTGCTATGAGGGAAATTTTACCCAGGCAGCGGCACTACGGCCTACTCTTATATCGAATTCCAACTGCCAAGGGATTTTTTACGTGCACTCCAATGTGTACACGGGACCTCGGTGTTTCGTCTCATCCGAACGACTAGGCAGCTGTCCTCGTCTGGCCATCCTTCTGCATTACTGACAAGGGGAAATCACGCCGGAAAATCGAGATGAACTTTCTCGGCCAATGCATGGATCGAACACTCGACCTCCAGGCTAGCGAACCAGCGCCTTATCCACTTAGCCACCGTGATCCCCGACTAGACGAAAGTACCTTACTTTCAGCAATTGTCGATGACAGGAACTGAGTAAGTCTAATAACTTCGAATCTTGCAAAATACCTAGTTGGCCCATTTTTCATTGTCACCCATTTGTTTAATGGGATTTGGAATGATAGGGCGCTCTAAACAGCGTTCGCGAACTTAAATTTTATTCTAAAAGCCGGATGGACAGCCCCCCCCCCCTTGCAGGCCGGAGGGTTTGACAATGAATAGTCATTCGCGTAAGATGAAAAATTGAGTGAGGTGCCACATATTGGCATATACGTACAGTACGTATAATGTATAAACGAGAACACTTGAAAGTAGTTCAGATTCAAAATAGGAATAGAGGGTAGTGCCGCTCTCCATGGAGTAAGCACATCTTCTATTTGCCCGGACGGAGCATACTAACAAGACGTTAACACCCATGCCCATTTCATTAATCTCAGATTAATGTTTCCTTACTTCTCTGTCTCCCACATAGACAAATTACGAACATTATCTACCAATCATTAACAATATCCACAACAAAGCCCCAATACCACTCTTGTTGTAACTGAATAATATGTTCCAATCTTTATTCTGGTCAACAATTTGTACTATTTTACAATATTTCAATTTAAAAATGATACAAATTTCATCTTAACACACCTAATTTTAAAAATTGGAAAAATTCAACTACATGCCGTAACATGGTTTGAAAAGCCTTACGTAAGCACTTTCAGGTGCAACTTGGATTTAAACATATTTTCGAACCCTCTGGACAAATAAGATAGGTTGTAATTGATAATTTACACAACAATGTAGGACACTTAAACATCTTGTAGTTAGAATAAGGCTAATTTTATTTCTGGACCTGTCAAGACAGCAAGAGTGTTACTGTCCCTTTAATATATCTACTTAAACAAATCATTAAAATGTATTTTCCTATTTTGAGGTAATATATTTCAAAACATTAACACCTAGCTGTGATTAAAACGACCAGATACTATAAAAAAATGATTTTTAAAAAAAGGAAAAATTCAACTACATGCCGTAACATGGTTTGAAAAGCCTAGCTGTGATTAAAACGACCAGATATAGAAACTTGTTAAAGACTCATATGCGATCAATGCTTGCAACAATCATGTACACGTGTTGATCACGACAGAGACCGAGTATAGGATATACTATATCTTTATCAATATATCAACATATACAGTGAGAAATAACGATGGAATAATCATAGATTTGTAACACACAATATATACGGACGTGTCTGAAATTACAGAAATATTAACTCTTTACAATCACTACCTCTCGATATGGTCATTTGTAACAGTTCGCATATCGCACTAGGAAATAGGCAATTTGACGAATGTTCCACAGATGATCCCTCGGCAGATTCAATATGGATTCTTACAAGTACTTTCATCATTTTTACCATGCAGTCCGGTAAGGATGATACTTTTGTTATATTTTTACTGTCTGTCCCCGGCTTGAAAATTGATTGTCATTTCTTTATTTTTTAATTAAAATAACTAAAACTTTGTGATATACCAGGAATTTTCATCCCTTTGATTTCTCCCCTTTGTATAAATGACTAGAAATCCGATAAATTTCACATATATCGACATTGTCACTTTCTTAGAATGGAACACTTGGATATCGCATTAGTGTAGACAGGTACTTTACAAATTGTGTGCATTCGGTTAGAAATTTCTAGTCAACGAGAATTCGTCCGTTTGTTTCGCGACAATAAAACTTATAAGGCGTTCACACTGTGCAGCTTGCGTGAAACAATATTGTTTTTGTTCGGATTAATATGTTTTTTTTATTCTGGTTAACAGTTTCGGAAACAAACGTGTACGTATGGAATTTAAGCGAGAGGTATATAAGAGGATGACCCACGTACTGTACATGATAACGAAAGGTACATTTCACCAACACGTTATTTTATAAAGTAAAGTCTGGTTTTATCCAGACACCGTATAAAACAGCCAGGGGCGGATTTGGGCCGAGAAGCGAGCCGGATCTCCCGTGCCGGAACGGCCTTGTTTACTGACCGCGGAAAATTTGAAAAATGAACCTCAAATATACGATTTTGTGGCATATCTGATTATAATCTCTGTCAAATAATATATCTCATAAATCGATTAATTTAGGCCAAAACCCCGACCTGCAAGTAATTTAAAACCATCAACCTGATTTTCATCTCTGAAAATAACGAGTTAATAAAAATGGAATGTTTAACACCAGCCTCAGGAAATCGTCTCGCACTCATATTCAGCCAGCGGACCAGCTATCATCAAATTTTGCTGAGGCCTTAAAAGTTACGAACCATCGGCAGACGTTTCTGGCGTATCCCCACAAACAGGGTGCAGCTCGTTGACTTAATAATTACATGTAGTAAATTTGCGGGTGTGAAGTGTCTGGTGAATCCGGTAAAATTTTCGAATGAAATTCGGAATCCCCATTGCAGCATTCCGAATTCCTGCCAACGCCCAGCACACCCGGCCCAGAAAGTCTATTATACCAGCCCATTCCAGACTCCAGTGATGGCGTGGCGTCCGGTTAAAGCCACCGGTACATGCAACATGATCATCCTCGCCCCCACCCCCTTTTAATGTTCAGCAGAAAATACAGCTCGGGACGCCGGGCACCATTTCCAGATAAAGACTGGCGTTTTTTTTTAAGTTGTTTAAAAACGTATTACGAATATTGAGTAAGTTGCTCGACCCAAGGACTTTCACACAAAATTAAGCAGTTTTATTCCCTAAAATATAGTTGCTCTTCCTTACGGTAGAGTTTTAAGAGGTTTTAACAAAGTTTTAGTATCCAAAATATAGAGGCCGGTCACCTAGGAGATGAAAATATGTAATTTTCATGTTTAATCAAGTTGATCGCATCGTTCCGCTTGGCATGTCATTATATAAATATAAAATGTGCAATTTTTATATATATACTATTCAAAACAATTAGGGGATATTTGATTTTTAAGTGTTATTAAAGTCGCCTAATGGAACTGACGAAGAAACAAATGACAAAATGAAATGATGTTCACATTCATCGATTTATTCCAAATGATCGTTAGACGAAGTAAGGCACAGACTGGCCATTATAAGGGTAAAATGATACCCGGGGTCAAACAGCAAAGTGACCACGGCATCACAACAAAGTCAGTAACGGGTGAATCCTCCTCTGTTTGCCAAACGAGCATTGATCCGACGTGGCATACCCCTAATGAGACGTCTAAGGTCATTTTTGTCCAGATTATCCCATTCCTGTTGCAACGCAGCAGCAAGTTATTGGACATTGGCAGGACGTTGTTGACGTTGACGTAACCTCTGTCCAAGCATGTCCCAGACATTTTCGATGGGGGAGAGGTCGGGACTCAGTGCTGGCCAAGGTAATGTGGTGATGTTCTGTTGTTGGAGGTAACCTGTAACGATCCTGGCCCCGTGACATCTTGCGTTGTCATTCTGGAAACTAAAACAATTAAACTGATGTTTCCACCCTTGAATTCAATGCCACAATGACTGTAACATTCAAAGTCAGAGTCGTGCAAATCTTGGGTTCGACCCCAATGATGATCCCAAGCATCACCTGCATTCCATGCGGTAGCTATTGGTGCGTTTGGGCGTCACATGTAACTGGAAATGTTTCTTCTGTTAGGTTCTATCGTGACTTCTTTCGTAGTCATTTGCATATTTTAGTATTATGCACCTAAAATCAAATATCCTCTACCTTTTTTGAATAGTATACAACTGAATGTCAATTACATAAAATTTCATGAGCTATATTAATATATGTAATACCGTTTATTATATGAAAACGCGAACATTAATATATTTGTAATTATCAAGCTTCAAAGACCTAAAATACAATGAAGCTGAAATAAAGAATGTAACAAACTTTTTTAATGCAACGAATGTCATTTCTAGTCGATTTCGCCTTGTGTATTCTTCTCTCATCGTCGTTTGAAAGCGTCACCAAATATGCTGTTCTAAATACGCTCGAGGAGACTTTGTTTTGGCTGACCCCACTCCATTCCATCCCTTTTGAAAAGACATCTATCCACCATTTGAACAGGTCTACAGTCAAAGTTGAAGGGGGGGGGGGATAAACACAAACAAGGATGGCCGAGGCTTGACCTCGGTACACCATGTCAAGGTTGGATGACTTAGTCAAAAATTGAGTACAAGTTAACGATCCAGAATATCACATGTTTGAGTATGTCCTGCGTCCCCCTACCAGAATTCCATCACGTTTCGGCACAATAGCAAGTTAGAATTTGAATGTAGCTTATATCTATATCAGAAAGTAACATCTCTCGGACGGGGGGCACTTAATATTCAAGTTAGTGAGACAAACAACCGTGGGCACTGTTATATTCTACTGGACCGAAACAACCATTTACGCATCCAAGTAGAGCGAAACAGCCAAACGTGGCTGTTTTCAGTAAGAAGATGTCAACAAACCACAAATGAATTTTCAAGGGAGAAAAGCTATATAGCTTGACCTGAACTTAGTTCCCGCAAGACATACATCTATGGGACGACCATACCAGGTACTTCACAAAGTATTAACCATTTTAAATAAAAATCGCAAAATTGGCAAGCAATTTTCGAGTCGTAGCATCACCTGGAACGGGCAGTGATTATATGCCCCCCCCCCCCCCAAAAAAAAATAAATAATATATTTTCATAAAAAAAATTAGAAATCGAAAAAGAGCTCAGAATTGTGAGATCGGTCATTATTCGAGGAGTTTTTGAAAATGAGGTGGGGTAGGGGTATGGCCTTGTCGGGGAAGGCTATGGTCTTGTCGGGAATGAATGCTCAGTTTGTCGGGAAGCGTCGCGCCGTCTGTCGGGTTTTGAATATTTTTAATAATATGGAAGCGTAAAGAAAGCAGGCTAGTCAATGAAGAACACGTACGCCATCTGAATAAAACTAGCACGTACACATGACCTTTCTCAGTTCTCGAGTACTGTGTTCCAGTATATTGGATGACAAACTTAAGTGTCGTCGATAAATTAATGGATTCGGTTACAGTACAAGATAACTGTAAATTTTGCCCATCGTCTTATAGTAACTCATTGATCTCATTTTGAATTTTCTATGACTTTGTTAAACAAATCAATTTCTATGAATAAGGTTCTCGCGCGTTTTTTACACAATATAAGGGTGCATGTTTATGGTCAAAACATGTAACATCTGCATACTCAGCCATCGATTATTTATTACATAAAGGAAGTGAAAATAAATGAAATGACTTAGGGTCCTACGGTTCTGCCCCGATTGTGCTAATGAGCAGAGATTGCCTAAAGGAGAAAAAGGCGTCCAATATATTATGTATATTAATAATATATATATTAAAATTTCGAGATGTTTTAGCAAAACTTATTTTATCGTAAATATACTCATTTGAAACACCTGAATTTTTCCAATTTTTGTAAATAAGGTGTGTTTTGATGAATTTGGGTCAGTAACAACAAGAGTGTTATTGAGCATTTTAAAGACGATCTGAAGACGGCCATGGAACCCCGGTTAGTCATTGTTAACGAATGGTTCTTCCTTTCCATTAGCTTCACGTTGCTTGTTAATGCGGATCGGTCCGTTGATGGTCGGATCTCTGAAACTCTCAAATCCGGTCTATAGAACAACGATCTTGAAGACTCATTCAATTAATATTATCGTTTAATCATATGACAATGGTGACCAATCTAGTTAATTTCATTATCAACCATATAGGCCATTGGTAGATTCTGTATTTTCTTTCAATCTTGCAAGATCTAACAAGCCGGACTAAAATTTGAAAAAGATATATTTATGTTATTACGACATCAGAAAATACATGTATGCGCAAATAAATGAAGAAACTATAGGTTATCTTTTTTAATAAATGTATAAATTACAGTGATTCGAATTATCACTTGACATTTAATCGATGATGGTAACGAATGCGTGTCTAAACTGGCTATGTGCGCACCAGGATGAATTTCAATTTCCAGTTCATGTAGAAACTACTGACTCTTCAGGTTTTCCATGATCTGTCGAAACCCGTTACACGAAAAGTAGTGATTTTTACAGAACATCCGATAATGAAATGGGCGTTAATTGCCCCACAGCGTTGTTGCGACCATCAACAATTATAATGGAAACGTGAAATGAGTTAGCCTACCTGCTTAAGCATGGCCATCTTTTTTTTATAACGAACTACTAAGGCGTATTTCATATTTTGAATATTTGGAATTTTGGGGTAAATATAAATGAAGACATTACAAAGAAATGTTGAGAAACAAGGATAATATAGTCCTGACATTTGACAGTCACGTTAACTAACTGTAGTGATCAATAATCACGTGCAATCAATATTGTTACGAATTAAAGTTAGGGATCTAGGTTCATTAATTGACAAAAGTTTTATACTGTAATCAAATAACTAAAATAGGAATAAACCCACGGGAAATTGACCAAATTACACCTTCCAACTTTAGTGTCAATAGATTAATAATCTTTATTCAGTATAGAAGGTCACAGACCCATAGTACAATACATAACATGATTGAACACAATTTTAGTAGTTGTACATACAATAGCTATCTGAATTAAGATGCCCGTGGAGGAGCTAATATATTTTTCCTTATTAATAAAGCATGGTTTATGAACGAGGAGATGGACATTAGCAGTGTTTTATCACTTGATGTACGTAAATCAATCATATTTCTGATATCATAATACCTTACATATATTTTTGGAATAAACTTTGTTCTAACTTCATTAAGGCATTTACAGACAAATAAAAAATGATATGAGTCTTCATGTCCCACTTCACATAATGGACAACGTGGTGAGTTACTTTTACCCAAGTTGTGCGACCAACTTCGTCTAGTTTTTTCAGCATTAGGTAGGTTTGTTTAGGGTACCTTGTTAATGGCATGTTAATAAGATTGCACCAATATTTTACACACGATGACATATAGTAAACATTAAGGTTGAATCTACCGCATTCCCACTAAAGCACCAGCATTGGATGCAGATTTGTGAATTCCCAATATAAATTTACAATAATTGGTGTGTACTTTTTCTATGTCAGTCCTATACTGAAAACCACAAACTTGGGAACCATACAGTAAAATTGGTTTTATAATACAATCAAACATTTTAAACGAAGTGCTTAATGATGGATGACCAATTTTTGTCATTAGTGATTTTATAGGGATTTAGTAAGCTATAACCCCTTTTTAACCGTGCGGGAGCTGACAGTTCCCATGTACATGTATATAGGCTCATATTAGAAGTATTATTTTTTGTATACCGATTACCAGATCCAGATAAGCCAAGAACCGTCGGATATATAATTCAGATTTAATATATATCGATAAGATAATCGACGATAAGGACCAATCCTGCCCCCCCCCCCCCCCGATAATATGGTGCTCTGGCGTAATAGACCTTTTCAAAATCTCTTCACGATATATTGCCTTGCCTAAATGTTACATGAATCTTGGAACCTAGATATAACTGGATCCTCAATCTGTCAAATTATTTTTGTTGAAAATTACTGACCTAATAAAAAAATTAGAAAAATCGACAGTTTTAACGATATCTCAAGAATTAATGATTCAGTTGCTGATGCCTTGACGATACCCGAAATCAGCAATAGGCCTATTGTACATGCGAAACGAAAATCGAAAAGAAACTGGCAATCCTTAGTTGAGATTTGACGTATACACACAGAAAATGTTTTGTTCAATATGTGAAAATTCGTAAGTCAGCAATAGTTTTACATCTATCAAATTTGATGTTCATCACTCTAATTAAAAGCAAATTAGGATTTTGTAAATTGTAAATATATTGTTGTTTAAGAATGTACAAGAAATAAAACTGTTTTATATTATTACAATATGTGTTGTTTTTATCATATATTTTTGGCGGATAAAATAATCAAGTTGGCGGGGAAAAAATCTAATCATTGTTTTACATAAAAATTAGAATCCATAGTGGACGTTGTTTGGTATATTAAGTGCTCATATAATTTGTCACGTGTCGATATATACATTAACAAAAAAAACCAATATAACATTTCTTCAACACCAGAATCAACAAAAACAATCATTCCCTCTGCTTATCGGGACATTTTGCAGTGTCATTTTTCATTAATTAATTTACTTAGACCGAAAAACCTACAAATAAAGATGCCGATCGAAGAGTTGAAACGCACTAAAGTCTTACTATTGTGTAACAGGTTTATTCATTGCGCTGAATAAATAAACATTTTGAACAAGTCTATCAACAACAATATGTGACACTATGGGTGTGACATTATCGTCTCGGACTTGGTTCTGGTAATTCACGTTGTTGGATCAATTACTTCAATATTCAATTAACTGAATCTGGAACATTGTTTGCGTTGTTACTATGATTATATAACGATTCCAGCAAACTACAAAGGTGACATACAGCAAACTACAATATCTTGATGGTTACTTTAGGAATGAATGAATGAAATGGGGTTTAACGTCCTACTTTTATGCAACTAACCTGGGCTAGTTACTTTAGTAGTTTTGTTTTTTTTAAAAATATCCATTGTCTGGGTTCGATATCTTCACTAAGTCAGACCTAACGGCTTAAACGTTGCAGGAGCCACATACATCTTGATAGTTCTACATAACGTTCGCGTTAGGATAATGTGACTACCCGCCTCTAGGCAGAGGAGGCTAT
The DNA here is from genome assembly GCA_917208275.1 of Patella pellucida. Taxonomy (NCBI): domain Eukaryota; kingdom Metazoa; phylum Mollusca; class Gastropoda; family Patellidae; genus Patella; species Patella pellucida. The sequence continues at coordinate 7,212,494 of OU795037.1, forward strand.
AGGTCATGTGATCCCCTTGAGCTCCGAATGATTGTCCACCTCCCAGTGTCTAGAAGTATAATGTACCCGCTATTTGGGCGGAACAATTACCATTTTGGGGTAAGTGTTGCGTAAAGCCACCGCTTTACATCAACACTATCTTAGTTAATCGTACTAATCTGTGCACAAGATGGCTGGGCGATAGTACCCTACTTTCTAGAAATTGATACTGACATAACTGGGGGTGAGTTAGTCTAAGTCTAGACTATAAGGTAGTATTATGATAATGCAAGCTACTTCTTGGTCCTAGTTTTCGTCACACATCATATAAGTAAAGAGATCGATACTGAGCAGAACACGTTTCTGAGACATGAATGTAAAGCTGAATACTAGAATAGATGGCACGCCATCATCTTTCAAACAAATGTTCGAGAATCTCGGATGGTCATAGGTTCGTCGCGGAGTCAGTGTATCTATCATCGAGTTTTAATTGGGATAATGGAACATCTGTAATTGATAGTTTAGTCGGTAGAGGGAACCATAATGTTAACCCTAACCCTTCTATAATACATGTAAATATGTAAAGCGCACAGTCCATCGTATACCTAGCTGATCTGGGGCCTGTTTTACGAAATTTTAACTAAGATAAAATCTGATTTTAATAATTCGATTGGATAGTATTAGATTGGTTTTAGCGCTTAGTCAATCAGATTTAAGTATGTACTAAAATTTGGATTTTATCTTAAGTTAAAATTTCGTGAAACAGGCCCCAGCAGCGCTGGTCTTACAATCACCCATTATCTAAGAACAATTTAAGAATCAAATGTACAGAAATAATTTTAAATATCATTAATCATGTAATTATAAGCATACGGGCACTGTAAATTGCAAACAGTGTTGGTGGTATCTAGCCAAAGAGACAGAACCGGCGTTTCGGTAAATTTGAATAGCTGTCATCTGATGTAGCGAGAAAACGCTGGTGGTTGTATATTTTGTTGCCTGGCGATAAAAGACAAGTTTTTTTAAGATAGCAAATTGTTGGTGTTATTAAGGCACAAACCAGACAACCCTACATAGTAACGCTCGCGGTCATTGTTTTGAAGATGCCATCTATAAATATACATAAATTAATCTTTTAAGTGATTTGTATATATTTTTGTCTATTGTTAACTATTGAAGTGTGTTATTTAATGCATCAGTCTATATCTTTTGTAATATATTTTCTATGAAGTGCAGGGTTTTAGAAAGGTTATTTTAGTCTAATCTTCATCCCTTCTCAAAAAAAAGTCATTATTCTTATTATTATTAGGGTTTCACAATGCGAAGCTTGTATGAAACACTGTTGTTTTTGTTAAGATTATTCTTCTTATTAATATTTTTCCTTTTCCAATTTAATTGTATCTCAGAAAATGCATGTCGGATCGATACGATTTTTTCGGTTTTATTGGGAAAATGTGTGTGCCTTAGAGATTAAAGCTATTTTGCCATTCTGTGACAATGCATATTTTTATATGGCATTTTACCAAAGGTTACAGAGTTATCCGTAATTTTTCATGGACGCCATTGAACAATTCAGTTTTTCAGTCCTAGATTAATTATTTATTTTTCGATTTGAACAAAATAAAGTTTATATGCCACCGGCAAAGTTTCCTGTTGGCACCGGAAGTGCGTAAAATCAGCAAAAACTACAATTTTGACAGATTTTGACAGTTCGGTACAACGTCTGATTTAACTGAAAGGATGTGCCCTGTTAAGGCGAACAAATCATCGGGCTCAGTTTTTTTTAAATTTCGTTTTCGGGTCATCTCGATTTAAAGGTGAAAAAATGAGCTATTAACAACCTATTAAGGCTTTTCACATTTTAAAATATTTCTTCATAACTTCCATAGCTTCTAGCATTAATCCATACGAAGAGAATATGAACAGTTGCCGGGAAATGGTCAATTTTGCATGAGTCACTCTTTACGCTATTTGTGCATGTGAGAGAGTCAATTGGATTATCATAAAAGTGACACGATGTGATGCATAACGTCCATTTTGACTAGTTAGAACCAATTTAAAATTTCCCATGTCACCGGAAATGACGAAATGTGGGCAAAACTTGTAATTATTCAAATGAGTCGTATTAAAATTTTGATATTTAATTCCAATAAACTAATATAATGAAACCATGCGATCATATATATATAACAAAACGGTGTCTAACTTGTTCAGTTGCGGAGAAATATGCAATTTTCAACAGGCCACTTTTCAGGGGTTTTTGTCCATAAAAGTGCCAATTATTATGTGATACCTACTGCCATTTCCGATTTCATACAGGTAATTTAAGATTCCCATTATCACCGGAAGTAACGTTATTTTGGCAAAACTGTATTTTTAACCTCTTAAACAAATACTTGTTTGAAGCAAGCGATATTCAATATTCGTTTAAAATTATGATACGGTCATATTGATATCATAATATCGTTTCTTACACGACTCTTTGCCGAGAAATAACCAATTTTGTCAGGATCATTTTTTAAAGTTTTTTTCCATTTTAATTGCAGTTTATGGGCCTTATGTTGATTATTTCTTGCTTTATTTGTGTAAACGAAAAGCCCATGCTCCGATAAAGGTTTCTGTCGGCACCGACATTGTTTACCAATCTAATAGATCAAGATGAGGAAGTTTGTTTAAGGCTAGGAACTTGATATTTTATGTACTAAACAAAGATACTAATTGTTATAGGAGGAAATATTACACAAGTATATTTACACAAACCCCATTAAAACAAAGAACATATTAAAAACATTAACTAAAGTAATCGTTGAGATAAATTTTGGCGTCCGGTTGAAAACTATGAAAATTGTATATGAAAGTCTGAACTCTTGTTATCAGTACATCTAAATGATTACTGATCATGATGGAATTCCCCAAGGGTATTTCGATTTTAAGTGTATGTAACAAAAAATAACTATTTCTTTCTAGAACTTTTATTTCAAATATACAGCTAAGGGTGTAGGACCGGAGAATATAAATCATTACAAGTATGCTGATGATATTGTGTGCAATGACAGAGGCGGATCCAGGGGGGGGGGGCTAGGTGCCAGGGCCCCCCTAAATCCCTAAAAAAAACAGTATAAAAAAATAGATATGTGCCACAAATTACCACTGACACCCCGATTCTTTCAAAAATGTTCTCAGGGGACCCCCCTAACTGGATTTCCTGGATCCGCCTCTGTGCAATGATACAGCTTACAAATACGCTATTTTTAATTAAACAGTTACACGGTTCGTAAGTCTAACTGAGAAAGGTCCTTTGGTTTTATCAATCAAGGAGGCGTTCGGGTGGTAAGAAAACCAGAAGTCCTTATACACGTAAAATAACTCTTGACAGGTGGAATTCGAAATAAGATTAGGCAAAATTAGGACGTATGAAATATAAGCGCCAAAATACAGAAGAATGGTGTATTTACCTTGCCTCACATTTTCATCTCAAAATATTGAGACGTTTGGACGTGAACATCAAATCTGCTTATCCAGAGACGTAACCCTTTTCGATTTCCGGTCAATTATTTCGTTAGGTGACCTGATAATCGATTCCTGTTCCTTGGGGTCTACCCATTTGCTGTTCTTGATAACGAAAGGTAACCACACAGAATGCAGACTGATGGGTTTAAGTTGTTTGAAAATGTATCACGAATATTGAGTTAGCTGCTCGACCCTTGGGTAGAGGCTTTTAGCCGATTTTTACACAAAATTACGCAATTTTATTCTCAAAAAAAGGATTGGGAATGTCCCTTTAATTAACCGATTTCATCCAATTAGCTAAAAGTTATGATCCTTATCCATTTTCATCTGTTTCGTGAGTTATTGACATATCGTATGTTGATAAGCAAATATATTTAGTAACATTCAGTATTGGGCAAAATATTGAACCTGTTTATGTTCAAGCTTCTTACATTGTTGGGTGTATTATCGTGATTACCAGTTCCAGTACAAAAGAGAGAGAGAGAGAGAGAGAGAGAGAGAGAGATGGGGTTTAACATCCACTCGACACAAACTAGGTCATTTCGGACTAATCATGATATGGTTTAATTTCATTTCAATAACTCGCTTGCGCGTAGGGGTCTTTAGCAGTGCGAGGAAACCGTAGGACCCGGAGAAAACCCACGACGCTGGACAGGTGACCATACTCCTTGTCACGTACAACCAGGAATTCGATACCACGGCAGTTGACTCAATGACAGGCTTTATGCTACAGCACGCTAACCATTTGGCCATCCAATCCCCCTCAAAACTGGAAAACTTGAGGGAGTGGCGAATCTGAGAATGAAGAGTATTATTACATCACTGACACCACGGAGCTGCTGGTTGGTGTTTACATGATGACTTTGCTGGCAAATATAACCATTTGGCCATCCAATCCCCCTCAAAACTGGAAAACCGGAGGGAGTGGCGAATCTGAGAATGAAGAGTACTATTACCTCGCTGACACCACGGAGCTGCTGGTGGGTGTTTACATGATGACTTTGCTGGCAAATATATATGGTAAATCTGAATAGCACGGACATAACTGAGTTACTTGTGGGCGTTTATATTATTACTTTACCTGTTAAGCTACGTTAACTTCCTTTGACTTTACCAACTGTCCTTCGAAGTTGTGGTCAACTGGTAACCTCAAACGCTCGTTTGTTTTTTTCAAATATTTTTGTTCCAGGATTTGGTTTATTAGAAAGCGGTTCCGTATCACAGAAGAATGAAGTGAATATAATGGTTAAGAATGCAGTGGACGTTATATTTGGTGGTCTAACTTATTGGATGTTTGGGTATGGGCTAAGTTTCGGTGACGAGGAACCCTATTCGAATCCGTTTAACGGTTGGGGCAGTTTTTTCGTTAAAGCAAGTGAAGAAGATCTTGGATGGGTTTATTCAAAGTTTTTCTTTCAAGCTTCGTTTGCCACAACAGCTACAACTATTGTCTCAGGTTGGTTTAATATTTTTTGTATCTGCACTGTAAACAAAAGACTTCGAATTTTGTCTAATGGTTTGGTTTGTTCGTACTTGGTTTTTTTTTATTTAAATCAACACAATGTTTGATTTATGTTAGCAATTTAAGATACTTTAAACATTTTAAAAGAGTGGCATATTTACATTCAGGAATCCTTAAAAAGCAAAGTGTCCTCAAGATAAGAAAGAGTCTTCATAATCATGAATCGTAAACAAAAAGACTGGATCATTTAACCTAGATTTCTAAAACCGGAAATATTCGAGACTCGAGACGTTATAATGTCAACATTGCATTAATGGACATTATAATCGTATTTAAAGGACAATACTTGTGTCAGTCATTGTCACATATATATGTGACTGGTTAAACACGTTCCAGATATCATTGTAACACAGAGATCATTACTTCTATAGGTGCGTATAAAAAGGTTTCATCAATCGGAAGTAACGAACGCAAAAACAGGAGTTATCCTTCTATATAACTGACTGAAGTTACGAGTGATAACAATTACATGGGCGAATTTATGCTCCCTAATAATTCCTTTAAAGACCAATAATTCCCTTTAACGTAAAGAATACAACTTGTGTCGATCTCATAAGACCTAGAAAAATGCTTAGTATCTATGTGTTAATCGAAGATCGATGTATCGAATCACTGGCCGCCAAACCAGAAGGTGTGGAAAAATGCGTGGCACACCGAGAAGCGTGCCAGTAATAGTTAGTGCATGGGGACTGCGCCACATATGATTTACATTAAGGACAAATATAACGACAAGACATCATACTCCGAAACAGCAAACAAAACAATCAAAAGAACAATTCAAAAAAGAGTGATTGGATCCGGGGGCTAGCCGTAAGCGTCCACTGCGCTGTACAGTCCCGGGCCTGTTGTGGTACAGGCTTCACTAAAATGATTTACAAAGAACGTAACAAAAAAATGCGACCGATCTTGTCAGTGGTCGTCTCTTCAATGGCGATAGTCAGCCAGTTGACGTCAGGTGTTAGAACGTCAAATAATTTTAAGTGGTCTCCTTACCGTGACGTCATTGTACTGAGAATAAAGCAGAAAATAATATACCATATATTTTGAAACATATAAACTAATCCTTATTGTCTGATTCCATTCCATCGACTTTACGTTGGTCTTATAATTTACTTATTTAGCTAATGGAAAATGTATCGTTTATTACGAAACTGCCCATTTTAAGGAACATTAACCCAATGAAAGCCAAGGGCGTTAAAGATACCTTCCCGCGTACAAACTGGGTGATTGGATGATAAATATTTAGAATAAAATCATATTCAAACTAATTTAATCTAAACAATAAATAATCATTTTAACGGCATTGGGCATAACTATAATTGTAGTCATCACGAAATCATTGCCAATAGGTAAAAACATAATTAAATATTATATAATGTCGCTATAAGAAAAAATACCCTTCGTCCAAATATTGATATAACAATCTAGTGTCAGATACATACAAATACTGTACACAATTAACACTAGCCCAGGGAGTAATCCAAGACAATAGTCCACAAAAATCTCAAAACTAAAGTCAAAATCAACTATATTATAGCGCCCTCTACATTTTCTGGCGTGGTTCACCGTTGTCAATGTTGTAGAATGGATGGATGGTCTGGTAAGGACAGCTCTACTTCTTCTGATAATGAGACGTTAAACCCCGTGCTATTTATTCGTTCCTAAATAGAATAAAGATCAATGAGGAATGTCTGCGACACAATTTTTGGTCCAAGACACATTATACTATATCTCAGCAGCATCAATTTGGTAACTATAAAATTGATGGATACTGATCATCGGTTTTCTTATAAAATATTTATTTTGAACAGGTATATTTTTGTTTTAGGTGCGATGGCGGAAAGAACCAAATTGGAATCTTACATCATATTTTCAATGCTAAATACATTCGTCTACTGTTTCCCAGCACACTGGGTTTGGGGTTCCCATGGATGGCTCCAAAATATGGGTGTGGTTGATATAGCAGGGGCGGGGCCAGTTCATGTGGTAGGTGGTGTCTCGGGATTTGTGGCGACCATTGTGTTAAAGCCACGTCATAATAGATACACATCTAAGACGAAACGAATGCCACAGATGGGTTCGCCTACCAATGCCTTATTAGGGATGTTTATGTTATGGTAGGTATTTACATTAAACCATTTAAATTGTATCTTTCCTCACAATGAATCAAATTCGTCGATGGGTGGGGACAGGCGAATCGGTAGAGTGAAAATAGCAATTTCACAACAGTCTGCAAACAGGAATAATAATATGAGTATAAGGTCATACAACCTCATCACACAATCCATTAATCATCAATTTGATTCATTCTAATATAAAATCTTAATGCTTGACATTTACACTGAAAATTGAAAATAAACTAATACGTGTATAATGTCTCAATCTGTGCCTAGGGCCTAATTGGAAAAAGGCCTCAGGCCTAATTTGCTACCCTTGTAAAATGACGCGATTATTATTATTATTATTATTATTATTATTATTATTATTATTATTATTATTATTATTATTATCCAACCAGACTCCAGAGTAAATATTTGGACACATATATATTTCATCAATAGGTAAAATTAACCTGTTTCTTACCCAGCTAATGTTAAAATTACTTGTATACTGTCCAGACCTAATCCAAACAATGATAGTAATGACAGTGAAACAGAGATTTGTTTTCAGACAATAGGTTTTTTTTAACGTGAGGCATAGAAGCTTTAGAGTATTATTTCTAAACATTATGTCCATACCATATCATTTAATGCTCTTTTTTAAAAATGCACAAGTCTCGGTTTTCAGAAATGTAACATTTTAACATATTATTATGTTCGCGCATGAGTATATTGTTTTGATATGTTATGCCTTCTGAAAGCTAATTGGACGCACAGTGGCTTATTGACATTTCCCTTTTAAAGTTTAGTAGTTCAATGAAAACCGGATTAATTAATGGATATCATCAATATAATCAGTATATCTATCATGTAAATCACTAGACAGTCTATCTTGGCTAAACTAAGACGTAATTCTATACTATTATACGTATATATTAATTATAATTCATAAAGGTCAAAGATTCATATCTCATAATATACAAGATCTTATATTTTTCTTTTGTAGGTGGGGCTGGCTCGGATTTAATTGTGGGAGTACATTTGGTATTTCTGGATTGAAGTGGAAGTTAGCAGCAAGGTAACAAAGCAATTGGTGAAAAACATGTTATAGAAATTTCAATGTCGACCAATCATGTTTGCATAAAAATCGTTCATATCGCGTTGTTCTATGACTCATAAGGGTCGTTAACTAGAGTTCATATTGCATCTTTAACTAATTATTTGAGTTACACTTTCTATAAGGTCAGATCACACGTACTTAATGAATTGAGTAATAAAAAAACCCTAAAAATCCTTACCATTGTCAAAATATCTATCCAATACTATCTTGTTTATGGCACGTGTTAAGTAGACCAAATAAGCCTATGTTCTCCCCCGGTTTTGTGAGAAAGGGGTTATTTATTCCATATTTGGGAAGGAAATTAACGCCCAAGGTCAGTCTGTTGGTAAGTGCACATCATACTCAGAAAGCACAAACAAACAAACAATTCAAAAAAGAGTGAATGGATCCGGGGGTTAGCCGAAAGCATTCAAAAATTAGGAAGTTGAGCGAAATTCATCAGAGCGCACTCAAATATTCCGAGCAGCTGTCATCTAACCTTTATTGATAACGGTGGAAATCGAAGCCTTAAAACGAGTTTAATATTAAAGTTGTAGAAACGAACTTATTATAACCTGTAGTTTTGTTTACGACAACAAGGGAAACACTACAGGAAAGTCTGTTATTACTACGTAATAATATGTTCCCTTCTGAACGCGATGTCAAACATTAGATATTGACTTTCCTCAACCTTCCGTTCCGAAAATGTCCCGCCCACCCTTCTGATGACAATTGTGGAGGTCTTGAGATATTATTAATATTCAAGTTTCTGCTACCTTTCACCTTGGAGTTTTGCCGTCTTTTCCGAAAATCGTCCGTCACACCGTCAACGACTAGCTTGTGACCGCGACGGAGGCTGCAGTTTATACAAAATTTATTTCCAAGTATGTGTATCTCACAATTTTAGTGTTTAGCCTGATACAAACTTTGGAACAAAACATGGCCATGTTGTTCGGTATGTAGTGAAAAGCGTTCAGCCTAACAAAAATTTAGGGAAAGGTTGGAAGCCGTTTAATGGTGAAATTAATGGTGGTCTGGCACAATCGGCACCCCGGAGTTATGCCGACGTTTTCGAAACCCTTTGGAACGCGATAAAATCTGGTGTGAATCTTTGGGATCATGGGGGGACAAGCTCACAAGAAGGCGTTCTTGTTAACAAAATAGATGCTACATAGATATAAGATTTTGGGATGACATTCTTATCAAATATGAATGTTTTCCACCCCATTTATCATTGTAACGTGCTTAAGGATGAATCTTGCGTTTTGATCGGTATTGATTTGACAATGACAACCATCTGTTTTAGTAAAGCGAATAACTACGTATAAATATTAAAGTGTACTTTTTTTCATTTTGTGCTCAACTATCTTCCTCAAACTCACACCTTAATTGACAAATATTCTGCCCAAATGACCATCACACTATTTTCAAACTTCCTCCTTCACCCAAACACCTCTCTGAAATACATACAACAGTAGAAAACCAGTCATAAATTATGTAAACACCTTTTTTTTAAGTATCCATAAATTAATTAAAACCGTTTACAGGCATCATACATTATTCGTAACTAAGCAGTGTGGACAATTTATCAGTGCATTGAAGAAGGCCTCAACAGCATCCGTACGAAAAGGATTGGACCTGTACAAGATAAAATTGATAATATTATAAGAAGTTAAAATCATTCTGATCTATAATATGGAAATTTAAAATGGAATATATCTGGCAAGGCTTTTAATAGAACTTTTAATTTTGTATTCGAGTAAGCGATTAGTTATTAGTAATAGACAGGAATTTACTTGTGTTGCCGACATGAAAACTTATTAACCCTATATGATTAGCAAATGTGTGTCATTAGAGACATTGATGACTTTACTAATTTATTATTAATAGAAGTATTTGATTTATCGCCCAGTAATGGCGACATAGTCCAAATTTGATTATATCATTCGATATCATCGAAATAAAACCTTCTAGTAATCATGTCAATAAGTCCCTAGCGATTACATATGATTTTTATTTTATCTTGAATCTTTTTATATCTTCACATTAATTGTGTAAGTAGGACTATTGGTATGACGGAATTTAGATTAGTCACATTAAAGGGACACAATCGGCATTGCTCGGATTACATTGCGGTAATTTCCGGCCTATTTCCGGACAAATCACTTCGCCATCTACGCGAACTGACTACTTCAATGAGATTTTGTACTTTAGCATTTTCTTAAATTGTGTTAGAAATCAATTTTCAGTTGGGGGATAAGCTAAACGAGAAGCAAGCCAAACAATTTTCACCGAATATGTCAGACCACACGCCTTGTTTCAATAGATTATCAGTTTTATAAGTTTCTGTTATTTTATAGTGGACGTTTAACCCCATCTCTCTCTCTCTTTCTCTATCTCTCTCTATCTCTGTTATGTTATGCTAAAAATCCATAACTTTAATTGTAGATCTGCTGTATCTACCATATCTGCCTCGATGGCTGGGGGTTTTGTCGGATTATTATCAAGGTTAGTTATCATTTCAGTGATAAAATATATTCTATGACACCCTCTATAATTCCAGACAGGCCAGTTTCAATTTGACAAGTTTTACCAACGTCGGTGCGGGGCAGAAATCTTTTAAAGGGTCATTAACCCCTCGTGATAGTCTCGGATTCATGTCCGAACCAAGGACCTGTTGATTAATTGAAATACAGTTTTCTCTAGACTGTGTTTTAAACGGTTAATCAGACCAGTATTAAAGGGACAATAACACTCTTGCTGGCTTGACAGGTCCAGAAAAAAATAGCCTTATTCTAACTACAAGATGTTTAAGTGTCCTACCTGTTGTGTAAATTATCCATTACAACTTATCTTACTTGTCCAGAGGGTTCGAAAATATGTTTAAATCCAAGTTGCATTTGAAAGTGCTTACGTAAGGCTTTTCAAACCATGTTGCAACATGTAGTTGAATTTTTCCAATTTTTAAAATTAGGTGTGTTAAGATGAAATTTATATCATCAATTAATTGGAATATTGTAAAATAGTACAATTTGTTGATCACAATAAAGATTGGGACATATTATTTAGTTACAACAAGAGTGGTATTGGGGCTTTAAATGACATATTGTTAAGATTTGTAGGAGAACAGACGTCAAGCAAAAATCAGCTTGTGGGGTATATTTTCAACAACAATTAGATTTTCTCCAATCTATGTATAGATAATTAAGGCACTGGCATTCAATAGAACCTACCATTAGTGTAGAAAACTGAATTAACGATAAACAACCGGCCTAAGTTATAAATGAAGACACCTGAACTAATCACAAAGTACCTTAGAACAAAGAAATGTTGGCTTTCAATAAAACTGTTATGTGTTTCTTATATAAATAATGTCTATTAAATTGTGTGTTCTAGCTATATTGTGAAAAAAAGAACGTTTGATGTGGCCTACCTTATTAATGGTATTTTAGGTGGTCTTGTTGGTATAACAGGTAAGTTTGGATTTGTACGCCTACTTTTATACATTGATTGTCTTGGTCCGAGTCCGTCAGTTAAAGTGTAAGCACTGAGAGAGATATTCGGTCTTCCGTCCGATGAGGCAGGTTTCCCCCGAGTTCTTCGGTTTCTTCCTGCAGTAATGATCGAAATCATTCGCACGATCTGTGTCAAGGGCCAAATTGGAAAAAGGCCTCAGGCCTAATTTGCTACCCTTGTAAAATGACGCGATTATTATTATTATTATTATTATTACTCCAAAACTCGGAGACCTTGATGGGGCTCTTTTAAAAGTATTGTTCATGTCAAGTTTGAGCCGTGGTGACTTGGTGCGTAAAAATGTGGCTCGTAAACGAGGTGATACGCTTCCAGTGTTGGCCAAGAAAGTTCCTTGTCAGTGGATCAGGATAGTGAATCCGGTCCTCGCAAGGATAATGTCTTGTTGTTCGAATGGGACAAAAAACGGAGTTCCTGTTTCCCGGTACACATTGGCATGCAAAACAATTACCCCATACAGTTGGAATTAGAAATAAGAGAAGACCATAGCACCGCTGTCCGAGCAAAATGTCCCTCGTAGCCCACTGCACGGTATATGGCCAATCTTCATAAGCCCAGTCATCACGGACTTAAGATAAAAGGTATCAACTACAAATCACAAATAATTTCGAGCGTGCACCTTTCCATTTTCACTTCCAAACCATCTGATTCTGATGCATGACCGACAATTGATCGAATTATCAATGGGCGACAAACATATAGAAATTCAGAACAGTGTTATCAAAGAATTAGATGTTGTATTAGATGGAAAACGCGACACCGTTAATGTTTTTTAAATCTTGTTCAGAAATCTTGGAATAGTTTGTGACAGACATCGTTACCATAAACAGCACGACTAACAGGTCTTTGATTAAAGCGCCACATCCCGATTTGTAGAAGTCTAGGCTACTGATAGTGAACTCCAGATAGAAATAAATATATAATTGAGTAAAATGGTTACGGAAGCCATATGCTTTGGTACCTTTAAGCTGCATTTCCTTTAGTACGGATCCGGTCCGGGAGCAGACATGTCACACGGCAGGTTGTGTTTCCTTATATGCGGGTTTTCAAGCGGATTTCGATCTATCTTTTTCTGATTCCATGAACACGTGACCAAGAAAGAGCTAAAATTAGAATTTCCATACCTATTTTTAGCTTTTTGCCGTACGGGCTACCCAAACTGCGTTTCCTTATGTGCGTTACGGACACGGTTCCGCATGCGTTTCCGTACCGAACGCTACATGGTCCGTTTAAAAAAAACGTAGCGGACGCCGCATAGAAAACCGTATCCGCACCCGGACATAAGGAAACACTCTTACTAAAATTCTATGAAAGAGTTTTTTTCCGTATCCGCAACCGGACCGGATCCGTTCTAGTACTGCTCCGGTCCGGCTCCGGTCCGGCCCCGGTCCGGGCGCAGGCATGGCACACAGCAGGTTGTGTATCCTTACATGCGGTTTTTCAAGCGGATTTCGATCTTTTCTTTTTCTGATTCCATGAACACGTGTCCAAGAAAGGGCGAAAATTTCAATTTCCCTTCATATTTTTAGCTTTTTGCCGTACGGGCTACCCAAACTGTATTTCCTTATGTGCGTTACGGACACGGTTCCGCATGCGTTTCCGTACCGAACGCTACATGGTCCGTTTCGAAAAACCGTACCGGACACCGCATAGAAAACTGAATCCGCACCCGGACATAAGGAAACACTCTTACTAAAATTCTATAAAAGTGGGGTTTTTTTCGTATCCGCAACCGGACCGGAGCCGCACTAAAGGAAATGCAGCTTAACTTGAAAAGGTTAATGTTTTGAAAATCTTGTTCAGAATTAATGGAATAGTTTCTGACAGACATGGTTACCATAAACAACACAAGCAGCACGTCTTTGATTAAAGTTTCACATCCCGATTTGTTGAAGTCTAGGCTACCGATAGTGAACGCTAGATAGAAATAAATATATAATCGAGTAAAATGATTACGGCAGCGATATGCTTTGGAACCATTATGTAGCAAAAAACGCCCCCCCCCCCCGTTTAACACAATATTGTCAATTGTTACTCATCTGCCGCTTTGTAAGACACGGAACATAAGACGTGCAGTGAACAACCAATTATAATTCGAAACAGCAGCCATTCTCTCTCCTGGCAACTCCATGTGATAATTGAGAAAAAATTGCCAATAACACAATTAAAAATCTCATTTCTAAAAGGCTTAACGTTAGTGCCTCTTCGTTTGTCAGACGTATATAAACGTAAAAAGAAAGCTGTGAATATCGGTTTATTTTCTAATTTTCTTATCGTTGGCTCGGCTCAGTGAGACAAGAGACAACATATTCACGTTCCGATGGGACGCAAAACCGAGATCACGACGTGTAAAATAACTCTTTGCGGTTGGGATTCGATATAAGAGTAGACCGTAGCGCCGCTACGCGGGCAAAATTTTCCCCATAACACACTGTATGGCGTATGCCCGTCTTCCATTAGCACAGGTAAGGTGCATACTAGTTGTAGCAGAACAATAGGACGTTAAATTAAACCAGGTTTTATATAATATATGTTTCAGCCACGTGTGCTATGGTGCATCCTTATGAAGGTTTTATAATCGGAATGATAGGAAGTTTGATAACTTTGATCGGTGTGGCTACACTCGATAGATGTAAAGTTGATGATCCCGTTGGTAAGATAAGAAGTTAGGTTGCCAGCCTACTAGTTTTATATAATAATGTGTTGATGCAACTGAATGATTGAATGATTATATTATCTTATAATTGACATAAAGCATACAGTCTGTATTAGGCTTTGTAGGTGATGAAATATCATGGTAAAGCAAAACGCGTCGAAAATTATGCCTTCACTTACATATTATAAACATCTTAGCACATGTTTCACGAAGATGATCCATGGAAGTATTGGAAATCTTCCGTGTAGTACCCGTGTTTCTCAGCGCCCGTAATTTAGGTTGTAATTTTGCATTAACATTTTTGATAGGTTGTGTAGGAACGCATGCATTTGGTGGTATTTGGAGTTTGCTGGCAGCTGGATTGTTTGCTAGAAGAGACACGTTTGCATCTGAACTAGAGCTTGGTGATGTGCAGAATGGTGCATTTAACGTAAGAGTTTTTGTTTCTTAAATAAACTAAGAGAAGAATTGTTTATAGAATATTTCAACAAGAAAACCACAGGCGTTCGAGCTTGGGGGGGGGGATTTTGGGCACCAAATGCTCGGAAATTTTGGGCACATAATTGTACTTTGTAAAAGTTGTATGAAAAAATAATTGTGTTCTTGAATGTGTCCAATTTTTTAACAGCGAATTTGAATTCAGAGTGTCTATAGTTAGGCAGTAGAATAGAAATCTTAAGACTCGAGCCCTCTATTGTTTGGAGTACAGTTAGCAACGAGGTACAGTTATAAACCTCTAACGGTAAATATCTTTGATCTATGCCCGGAATAACCTGTGGTCTAAATATATAGAAAGAAATTTGGGGGTCTTATTCTGAAGGTTTCTTAAAACCTGTATCGGATTATTCTTCCAGGGTAAGTTTCGTTTCCATAAGAAATCATGATAAAGGTTTTTTCTTACTGAAATATTCCCAATTTACGTACCACACATGTAAACATAGATGGTTTATAAGTAAGATAAAGTCCCCGACTTCGGTTATGCTGGACAAGAAAGACTTTAGAAAAAAAACTCGGCCAGCCGGCTTCGGGTTTTTTTTTAATCGTGTTATTTCTTTTCTTTCCCAGCATAACCGAAGTCGAGGTCTTTATCCTGCACATAAACAACTGTTTTTAATAATATTATTATGTAACATACTAAGAACCTACATTTTTGGGGCACCAACCCCACCCCGCCCCCAGTCAAAAATTTCCCCGTACGCCTATGAAGGAGACCACATTGCTTTTCCATCAACATTAATACATTATGTGCAGCGGTAGGATTTGACGACCAGGTCCACAAAAATATGGCTGCTGGTTGAGTTTTTATTGCTAAATGAAGGCTAGCGTCTGTTACTATTACACGTCAATAAGCGAAGCGTCTGAGATATACATCGGTGCCCCTCCAACTAACCCATCCCTCTTGGCTTTTTATTACAAGTCGTAAAAAAATGGAATGGCTTTAATTGTCTACAAGCGTTCGAAAGCTTGATTAATTTAATTATAGGATATTGAATTCTGTCTTCTTATTTTGCTGTCACCCTACTTATACATTTAGTTTTGAATTATATTCCAGAACGGTGGGTTCCATCAATTAGGTGTGCAGTGTATAGCAGTATTGGCAATTGTTGGGTGGACATTAGTCACGTCTTTCATATTTTTAAAAAGTATCCACTTAGTTTTGGGACTTCGTATACCCCTTGAAGAGGAGAAGCTCGGTGCTGACCTTGTGGAACATGGGATAGGAAATTGTATTTACGATAAAGCCAATAAAAAGTTGATAGAGTTAGAAATCAGTCCCGATGAAGAAATGGAACAACATATTTACAATTCCAGAATATCGCGAAGACGATCTACTACTCATGCGTTCGGTAAACACACAGACGCGATTGCGACCTTAGCGGCCTTGACAATGGCAAATATCACCCATCGTGGGCAACCTTCAACGGTGAGTGAAAAGAAAGTGACATCGAAATTAGGACGAATGATTAGAAGAATGAAGACAAAGAAAAAAGCAACCCGAGACGTTAAAGTTCAACTTGAACGTTCCGAAATTATGCAAAACGGATTTCGATCCCCATCTCCCATTGGAAATCATAACCGTGGTTTCGAAAATGGAACAGTTCCCTATGATGTTAATGAGAGGATTCCAGATGAACGTAATGATCATAGATTTATTGCTATTAGTGAATATGAAAGTGAACTTGATGATTCACCAAATCAGGAGCAAAGATATTTCTCTCAAATGACATACATCTAAATCTTTATGCTAATGTTTTGTTTATTGTGTTGACTGGTGTGGATGAGCGATTGGGCGAATAATGTTTACCTCATTTGAAGATGTGTTCCTAATTTACAATTTAGACGCTGCTGCCGTCCAATTAAATGATAAACGCATATATACATATTTACTTATCACTAAACTTGTACATTTCGGATTGTTTGTTATAGCATGTATATCTGTGTTCAATACACCTCAATCTTGCTCAAAGAACTGAGAATGAAAAATCGACTGTATGAATTGCCTCAAACAGTATGTACAGTCGCGGGCCATAATAAAATTTTGGAGTAATTATACGCTGATTCATAAGACGAATCTCATATTTTATTAACACATTTGCTCGAATCAGCCATTCTGGAACTGGTTTGGTGCTTTGGGTCGCTTCCTTGCTCACGGTATTGGAGTGAAACGACCTATGTTATCGGGACCTATGACTTTGAGCACAACCTGCCATTGTTATTGTATCGTTATTACTTTTTAATGGAGTTTTCAGTCTGGTATTGATTTCCAGTAGTTTTTACGGACATTTTTGCATTGAGCTTCTTCATAACACAAAAGGGTTACTATAAGATTCCCCTTGATTACAAAATGTAACCTTGCGATCGGGTGATTATGACATTTATCGGCTGTGGTCAATGGGTTGGGTAGTAACTTAATTCAAGCAATTTGTTTTCAAACAAAAGACAGTAAACAATCTTACAAACTTCGTGGTAATTTATGGTAAAAATTGTATACAACAATTATTGTGCGTTCACAATCTCTTGTTGGTAATTTCAAGTAGGCTTTCTCAATGTGACACTTTCGGGATTAAGGTAGTGCAAAGATTGAATCAACCACGTACACGGGCTATATTCTATCCAAAACAGAGGAAAACAACCGGAAAACACCATTTTATACTGGATACCAGAAAACACCGGAAGACACGCTAAATACCGGAAAACACACTAAATGCCGGAAACACTCTGGTCTTCTTGAAAACACTGGAAAACCTAACCCTATCCCTAACCCCAACTCTAATCCATCGCTGGTCCTCTGGAAACCACCGGAAAAACCTAAACCTAACCCTTACCCTAAACCCCGAGACACAGTCGTTTCTGGTGTTTTTCGGTATTCAGTATAACATATTTTTTCCGGTTGTTTTCTGTGTGTTTTCCGGTGTTTTTCGCTGTTTTCCGGTATATAGTGTTGCCGGAGTAAACCACATGCTGTGGAACTTTTCTACCATTTTTATTTATGTGGTTGTTCTCATGTGCCGAAATATGTCATGAGGGGACTAGGCTACTGAGTTAAATAATCCTAATGTTAACATTTTAATGTTAAAACAATTTATTTAGTACTCTTAAAGCTCCCGTGTATTTGGACATATATAAATAATAAGTTTTGATCCCTGTTATTCCCTGGTGACTCTAGTAATATTTATACCAACGGCAATAACACGTCATGGAGACCAAATGATTCTCTGAAATGTTTAGTTTCGAACCTAGAGGGATGTGTTATGTTTATGTTTTGTTTTGTATATACCCATGAGCCAACTTTGGTGCTTTTATCATAAAATGCACAATTCATCTGATATGTCTAGCTAAGCAGCCTCACTATACAGACGTAAAATGAAAGTAATAATGTGGCTTTTACTTTTTTAGCCCAAAGGTCTATGAATGACAGTTAGCAATTACACCCCTTATAGAACACAACAGAGAGAGAGAGAGAGAGAGAGAGAGAGAGAGAGAGAGATGGGGTTTAACGTCCACTCAACACAACTAGGTCATTTCGGGACTAACATATGGTTTTAATTTTATTTCAATAATTCGCTTGCGCGTAGGGGTCTTTAGCAGTGGGAGGAAACCGGGGTGCCCTGAGGAAACCCACGAGGTTGAGAAGGCGCCCCTATCTCCATGCCACATACGCTCACACCAGGGCTTGAAACCACAGCCGCAAGCCAGGGGTGGTCGGACAGCTAGAGGTCGAAGCGCGGCACTCTAGACCACTAGGCCATCCCAACCCCCTCACAGTGTTATAAATAACAATTACTATATTAGATACACACACAACGTTTCGACAAGATTTCACTAGCCGTTATCAAACATACAAAATTATAAATGAGGAAATAATGCGAAATAATCTATATAATTGTTATAGAGAAAGAATGGGGTTTAGCGTCCACTTGAGACACACTAGGTCATTTCGGGACGTACATATAGTTAAACTTTATTTCAATAATTCGTTTGTGCGTAGGGGTCTTTAGCAGTGGGAGGAACCGGTTAACCCAGAGAAAACCCACGAGGCTGGACATGCGACCATACTCCTTGTCACGTGCAACCGAGGAATCGAAACCACGCCATTTGACATAATGACAGACCTAATGATACAGCGCACACGCGCTAACCATTTGGCCACCACTACCGAACTGTTATAGTACCTAAGGGGATCACGGTGGCTAAGTGGATAAGGTGCTAGTTCGCTAGCCTTGAGGTCGGGTGTTCGATCACGGCATTGGCCGAAAAAGTTAATCTCGATTTTCCGGCGTGATTTCCCCTTGTGAGTGATGCAGAAGAAGGGCCTGACAAGGACAGTTGCCTAGTCGTTCGGATGGGACGAACCGTGTTCACATTGGAGTGCACTTAAAAGATCCCTTGGCAGTTGGAATTCGATATAAGAGTTGACCGTAGCGCCGCTGCCCGGGCAAAATTTCCCTCATAACACACTGTATGGCGTATGCCCGTCTTCCATTAGCCCATGTAAGGTGCATAATAGTAGGACGATAAACCTCTTTTCATTTCATTCATTATAGTACCTAAAGGCGTCATATATTACGTGTAGGCAAGGTATACAGTGCAGCCCAACACAGTTGGTTGCTGGCCATACGAAACGAATTATTAAATACTCGATCCGTTGTTTACCCTGGATATGTATTGCCGATTTCAATTTAGAATCTTTTTCTTTTATAAGTACACTGTAAAAATTAATCCTGTTAATAAAGAACAAACAATTCTGTTGTAAGATTTACCAGGGGTTTTTTTCTGTAATTTTTATTCTATTTTTTAACAGACAACGTATGTGTAACTCACAATAGCCGGTTTCTCTTGAAAAACAGGTAAAATTACCGGTCAAAAATATCTGGTTACTTGTCAGCAGATTTTCTTTTCTTTAACATAATTATTTTGTTTAAACATAAAACAAAATCATCTGTAAAAAAATAATTTATTTTTTGTCTGTAAATGTGCATTGTACTATTTCAGTTTTGAATTTACAAAAATATTAAAATGAACAGAAAGTAAGGGAAAATCTTACATGGATCATATTTTTGTGTTTTCTGGAGGCTAGGATTAGCAATTTCTATGCATCTTTTTCCCTCAACTTTTATCTTGATACAAACCTGGAACAATATGATGCAACACATACAGAAACATGGAAATTAAAGATGTAAACTTCCCTGCATGTGTCATGAAGTATCCTATCGGTGACAAATTATTTTCAAGGCAGAGGGGCTTACGGTTCACTAACATTAACGGTCAATAGTACAAAGCGCTCCGGTTGTTAGTCCAAACTAAACAAATTCCAACCTGCATCATTGACAAGGAAGGGAAAGTTGTAAAACAATCATGGATAGCTTCCCTGGCTAATGGTTAATAAGCCAGTACCATATGCACTGTGACCTTACACATCGATTTAAAAATATTTCTGCAATACAACATTGCATGGCCTCTATTAGAAATGGTTCCACTACTGATGTCTTCCGCCTTACTCCAGCCGCAGTATTTGCTCACCATACAGAGTTCCTTTGCACAAGTATTTTAGTCAAATGACTACAAAAAGACTACTGCCCTATAGCTCCCTTAATTTACACATAACCTGACCCAAAACAGCACTACACTAAATAAATCAATTCCCATTGAAATAAAGGTGAAGCCTTACCGCATAATTGAAGGTGTCATTTCCATACCACACCTTTCTCAATACTTACACAATGTGACTTAGTTTTGATGTGGAAATGACCCCTTCAATTATGTATGACTTGATGAAACCCAACTGCTAGGCGAAATTTCACCTGACCGGTGTCATGGCGGCTTGCGTAATACGTCATTACAAGAAACATCGAAATGCAGATGTAGAACGCATTTCCACAAAAAAAAACTATGCGGTAACTATTTTAGAGGTCTAGTCTTCACTATTTGTCACATAATTACTTATTCCAATACCCTCTGTAATGATATGTGTTGACAATTGTGCGTTTGAACCTATTTGAACATGCGTAAAGAAGAGTCTTAGGCTGTGTCAATTGTAACGTTAAACACGCAGTATAGTAACTAGGCCTCTATATAGTGTATTCATCACAGATTCCAAAGATAAAAAGTAGCAAGCTGAACAGGCAAACGCATACGTGTACTCAGAGGGGGATCCAGGAAATCCAGTTTTTGAAAAAATCGGGGTGTCTGTGGTGATTTGTGGCGCATATCTATTTTTTCATACTGTTATTTAGGGATTTAGGGGGCCCGGGCACCTAGCCCCCCCCCCCCCCGGATCCGCTTCTGCGTGTACTAGGCTTCTATCTATGCTGTAGATTTGCTTCACATAACATAACAGTAGGAAGATCCGCCTTGGCGTCTTATTGTTGTTGATTTCCCTCTGTTCTCTTTATTGTGAATCGTCAGCGAACATCAGAACATGCGCCACCATCAATGAAGTCTGCGACACGCATGCTTTAACTGAATCCAACAGTATGGCCACATATCACCACATTCGGCAAACCTCGACAGATTCCGGTGCCCTACATCTAGACTCGGCTGTATGATGAAGTCCGCCATTTTGGAACTATTGTAAAGGACCCGAATAAACAATGGCTGCCCCCATGGCCATGGAGATTATATCAACAAACTAAAAAATGGCTGCCTCCATAGAGATTATATCTAGAAAAGACGCCATTTTGGGACTATTTTGTGAAAGCGGCACGTTTTCCTGTTGAAGTAAATCGGTAGTTGTAGGTTACGGAGACTCGGAGAGTACCGGAATCTATCGAGGTTTGTCGAATGATATCACCAATGTTTCCCCATTTACTTTAATGCTAATTCTCATCTATTGGACCGGTGTAACTTTACCCCAAATATCCGATGGTTAGAACCTCAAAAGCACAATTTTCCTGCCTTAATTTCAACCTAACCAGCCTGAAAATCATGAATATTTACCCAAATATGGCAGAAATTGTATATTCAAACCCCTTTCTTCAATTCTACACCAAAACCAAAAGACAACATAGATCGCAATGCAAAGGCGAAATAACAGAAGAGTGTCGTTAATATACAAGTTGTTCTGGAATATTACAGGTCTTTTGATTAATAAAACAATTTATATTCTTAATAAACAGTTTCTAAAAATTAATATGCTTAAAAGAAGGTTGACACAAAACAACAGATTTTGTGGTAAAATGTGTTATTTATCTCGAATCACAGATATTTCTGTGATAATAAGGATAATTTCCTTCAAATAACAAAAGTTAGGATTTAAAAAACAGATATTTCTTTACAGTCTATAAACCTCAAACATGCAATTGTCGAGGGTACATATTGTCTAGGTTTACATACGTTTATGAAACATCATTTGTAGTTAAAGCCCCAATACCACTCTTGTTATAACTGAATAATATGTTCCAATCTTTATTCTGGTCAACAATTTGTACTCTTTTTTTTACAATATTTCAATTGAAAAATGATACAAATTTCATCTTAACACACCTAATTTTAAAAATTGGAAAAATTCAACTACATGCCGTAACATGGTTTGAAAAGCCTTACGTAAGCTTTTTCAAATGCAACTTGGATTTAAACATATTTTCGAACCCTCTGGACAAGTAAGATAGGTTGTAATGGATAATTACACAACAGGTAGGACACTTAAACATCTTGTAGTTAGAATAAGGCTAAACATAATTCTGGACCTGTCAAGCCAGCAAGAGTGTTATTGTCCCTTTAAGGAAAAGAGAACCTATCATCATTTTACAACTCTAATGTCGTGTGAAGGTTTGTATGTAAATGTATTAAACAATTTTATAATATAATATTAGAACTATTTCGTAAAAGAGAGAAATCGCGAGCGGTGAACGGCTGGTAAAGCGAAATAGATACAAACAAAAAATTGAAATTTTGCCGTTTTGTGTTATGTATCTGTTTGCAGCGCAAGTTACTTTAATAGTAAGTGCAGGGGGACTGCGCCACATATGATTTACATAAAAGACAAACATAACGACAAGATATACTCTGAAACAACAAACAAACAAATAAACAATTCAAAAAAGAGTGAATGGATCCGGGGGCTAGCCGTAAGCGTCCACTGCGCTGTACAGTCCCGGGCCTGTTGTGGTACAGGCTTCACTAAAATGATTTACAAAAAAGACGTAACAAAACAATACGACAGATCTTGTCAGTGGTCGTCTCTTCAATGGCGATAGTCAGCCAGTTGACGTCAGGTGTTAGAACGTCAAATAATTTTAACAATAAGGGCGATAATCCGGACAGAAACTCGGAAAACGCTAAAAAAAATGTAGTGAGCAAACAGGAGCAAAGCCCGACCAGGGGCGCAGATCGCCAAAAAATAGTGGTGGGGACAGTCCATGGGTCGTCCAGAAAGAAGACAAAGGGAAAGGAAACGGGCAGAGTGGATATGAGTGTTCTGTTCTTTCGTTTTAAATACTTTATTCTAGAAAAAACAATCAATAAAGTGTTGAATTTTTAAAAAATTGCTCTCTGAACTATTTTGTTATTGATAAAACCTCCCCAAAATCACCGAGAATGTATATTTAGACACCATTTTGTAACAAACATTCAAAAAACTGTAAAAGGTCCACCCATCCCCAGCAATATAACATCATCGTTTGACATGATTTGTGGAATAGGTCTAGCCTCTTTCTTGGAGTCCCTTGTTACAAGTGGGGCTGAAACGCATTATGCTACACGATTCATGTACCAATGGTAAAATGTTTATTTTTGTCAGATAATGTAATACTCGTAGTTTCTTGTCAAATGATGAATGTTGCAATGGTCCACGCCCATTCCATTTGCAGCATTATATTCGACATAAAGTAGCTGACAATGTAACAAATTCTCGCTAGACAATTATGAACCAGTTCCCCACAAATGTTAAGGATATGCCCGAATGGTGGTGGGGTTCCAAAATACCCCCTGTATACGCAGAAGGGTTAAATATTTAATTGAAGAAACAAACAACACTTAAAGGGTGATGACGGTTCTATATTCTTATAACATTATACCAGTTAGAGAAAGATAGTAACAGTCAATTTACCTTTAGGGAAAAAAGTTGGTCTTGTTTGTGATTTGGGGGGTCACCTCTGGCTTGCTGCTGTGGTTTCGAGAGCCCTAGTTTGAGCGTATGTGACATGGAAATAGGGGCACCTTCTCAACCTCGTGGGTTTCCTCCGGGCACTCAGGTTTCCTCCCACTGCTAAAGGCCCCTACGCGCAAAATGACCTAGTTTGTGTCGAGTCGACGTTAAACCCCATTTCCCTCCCTTCCTGTTTGTGGTTTGGCCCGGGGGTTTGTTGGCGGGATTGTTAGCGCAAGCGCGCTATATCGTAATGTCTGTCATTGAGACAAATGGGGTGATTTCTATTCCCCGGTTGTACGTGTCCAACCTCGTTGTGTTTATCCGGGTCCTTCGGGTTTCCTCCACTGTTAAAGACCCCTACGTGCAAGCGAATTATCAAAATGAAATTGAACCATGTGTCAGTTCAGAAATGACCTAGTTTGTGTCGAGTGGACGCCATACCCCGTTGTTTTTATCTCTCTCACTGATAAACCACATATACAATTCATGTGGAAATATATGATAGATTTAATAAGTTCATTAGTATCAAGATTTGTTAAGGAACGATTCGTGCTACAATCGCAATAGTCGAGTAATCGTGGTGATCCCCACCCCATTTTAAACTTCTGCTTAAGACCAATCTTTTAAAATAGCTTTTAATTAGCTAATTAGTCTGTGATATATTTACATGCTCATTTTTATTATTTTATTTGTCATTTTATTTGTTTGTAAATTTATAGTTTAATTGGCTGTCACTTTATATTTCATTTTATATGTCATATTATCATTTTATAATTTATTCGACTTGTTGCAGTTATTGTAAAACGCTACAATATGTATGTATCCTCGCCTATCAACATAAATATCAATAAAAAAATTAAATTTAACGTAAAGAGAAAATCAATTTGACGTGATGAAAAATTAATTTGTCATGACAATAAAATTGATAAGAACATTAAAATAAAACTGAGTTTAAAATACTGTGTAATACTGATAAGAAAATGAGAGAGAGAGAGAGAGAGAGAGGGGGAGAGAGGGAGGGGTGACGCCAAGTCAACACAAACTAGAGTTTTAAAATTTTATTTCAGGAGCCAACATCCAATTCATTTTCACCAGTCGTAGATTAAGTGGGGTGTTAGCAAGGTAACGATAGAAGGTGCCAATGTTACAGGGTCCTAAACATTATAGTTCTGTTGTACCAACTAAATCCAACAATCATACGGACAGACATTAGCCAAAATATGTCCGTTTTTCACTGTTGATGCAAGGGCCCATGACCAATGCAGACTAAGCCAGTTTCCACTAGAAGACTAGACCAATCACCAAGTAGAACTTCACACAGAAGGTTGCGGGATAGCCCAGGCTCCACCCTCGCGTCGCTAGATCGATAACCATGAAACTTTCGTCTCTTTTTGACATGAACCGCGGGACCCTGGGTCTGGGCCATCCAGACCCATGCCTAAGCTGGGCACTGAGTATTCTCCTACATGGGATATGTTTAGCCTCGTTCATCGAATGGTTTCATACAAAAGCATTCTGGCCCACGAATCGGGTGCCAATTTAAAATGTTCAATTGCCTTAAATATTGAATATCGAAAGTCCATCTTTTCAGGGTAATATAGCAATTGCAATGTTGATGATTTGAATTAACCAATAAGTCGTGTTTTCAATGTCAACAACATTTAATTATGTAACACATTTAACACCATATCTCTCCACACGAATTGGCAATAAATTGTTTATTAAATAAAACAGAAACATTTTGTATACCTGTAAAATAATATACCAATTGTGTATATTAAAAGGTAAAGTCTACCGTGTAATACGGAAATTGGCAACACGTTTTAGCCCCTCAATATCCAACGTATCAGATATGCAAACCTATATGATATACATATTAATATAATCCCTACGGAATATTTTAATTATTTACTGTTATAATATAAATTATGACATATTCCCTGTTAAATGAAAATCGGCCACCAGTGCAGCTGTACAACTATATGGACCCTGGCCTCAAGTGCCTGAGACCAACACTTTCTGAAATGTCAATAAAAACCCTGGAATCATTTCAATTTAAAAAATTAAACAGTAAGCAAAACATCGGAAATAAGTGGTGGGGACACAGTATATCATGTCCCCACCACTAAAAATATTAGTGGGAACGCATCCCGGTGTCCTCACCGGGATCTGCGCCCATGATATTGACTGAAATGGACCAGTACTAACTTTTAATTCGGGTTTGTAAATTTAAATGCTAGAGAAAATATTGAGTTAGAAATTTAGGCCCTTTTAAAAAAACATCCAATCCGTTCTTTAATGAGCCACCTTTGCTTTATTTTCTTTCCCAAAGTTCCAAGTTTGAATGCGATCTGGTCATCTGTTGATGAATGCCCTTAAGTTTTCTATTTAGTCGACATCCACAAAACTTCAATCGATGTTTTATTGATATGCGTTGCGAGTGTTTGATTTTTGCAGAATTGTCCTGAATTGGAAATAGAATGGGTGTGTGGGGTTCCTTTTTTTTTCATTTTTACATTCTGTTTCTTCTTCACAATAAACTTTGAACATTTTGTAATGGAATCAAAACTCTGTATATGCCACGTTAAATAGTTGGGTACTTTTCTCCCGGGTCAAAACAAATCCATTCAAACATTTAGTAAATTCTTATTATACGTTAACACTGAAGTTATCCTTAACCTTGCGAAGATTCGGGATTGCAATCTTATTATAACACAGATCGTATTTGTTTTTTTTATAGTTCAAAATTTCGTTTTACTTTTCTTTACGACACTAGGATATGGAAGAGTTGTTATCATTGTTGGAACTGAAGTAGAGGGCAGTAATAGTTACATGGACGATTTTCTGCTCACTTATAATCCCTCGGATTTGTATTTCTGTTTTAGATACCAATTTCCTTTCTTGCATCACTTCCGTAATTGTCGAGTCGTTTTACGGGTGAACCGTAGCACATCTCCCTATGTTCAAGTTATGTTTGGAATGGGTTATATCAATTCTGTTACATGTGTATAAATTGTAAACACCAATTGAACTTCCAATGCGGGGTTGTTTTTTTTGTATGTATTTTCTATTTTAAGACAAAAGGAGAAATCGTTTAATATTGTGAATACATCTGGTCGGATAGCCGTGGCGATAGAGAGGCGGCTTCTCACCAATGCAACGAGGGTTCAATCCCAGCTCAGGGCATGAACTTTATCGTTGTAAGTGAGAGGGATATTCGGTCTCCCGTCCGATCAGGCAGGTTTCCCCCGAGTTCTTCGGTTTCTTCCTGCAGTAATGATCGAAATCATTCGCACGATCTGTGCCAAGGGCCAAATTTGAAAAAGGCCTCAGGCCTAATTTGCTACCCTTGTAAAATGACGTGATTATTATTATTATTATTATTAACATACATATTTAACAATACTTGACATCTATAAGGCAAAACATTTATGTTTATAATTGGTTGTCAAGACATTTCTAAACAAAGAAAAACTTTTCTTCAGATTTCAAACTATCAGACCAGAACGATCAATGGCCATGATTAATACATTACCAGTATACGGGACGATGATGACAAAGTAAATAAATTATAAAATACTTCAGCATGTGCATAAATATCGGCAATACTATATACCGGAAAACACCGGAAAACAATCGGAAAACACCATTTTATACTGAATACCGGAAAATACCGGAAAACCACTAAATACCGGAAAACACCTTAAAAATATGTCGTGATGTCGGGTTATCGGCCATATTCCTCCCAATACTATGAGTATATACCCTGATCCTTGGTTTGGTCAAGAAACTTCCCCTAAATTTTGCAGTGTAGATTATCTCTGTCGGTAGTACAGGACAAAGGGTATGTCAAAATACAGTGTCTGAGGTTAGGGTTAGGGTAAGGTTTAGGGTTAGGGTGGTGGAAACGGGTTAGAGTTATGGTAAGTTTTAGGGTTAGGGTGGTGAAAACGGGTTAGGGTTAGGCTCTGGGTTACATATTTAGGGTGTTTTTCGGTATTTAGGGTGTTTCCGGTATTTAGTGTTTTTCCGGTTTTTACGGTATTCAGTATGAAATGTTTTTTTCGGTTGTTTTCCGGTGTTTTCGGGTATATAGTATGGCTCATAAATATGAATATAAATGCCCAAAATTCGTCTAACGTGTACGTCCAGACTATGAAAACGTCATCTAGAAATCGTCAATAGAAATCTGATTTTAATGGGCATAGTGGCAGAACTTCCCTTTCCCACTCCGCCATGAAGAGATATGCATAACTCGGGGGTTTAGGGTTAGGGTGGTGGAAACGGGTAAGGGTTAGGCTCTGGGCTACATATTTAGGGTGTTTTCCGGTATTTAGTGTTTTTCTGATGTTTTCTGGTAGTCAGTATAAAATGGTGTTTTCGGTTGTTTTCCGGTGTTTTCCGGTATATAGTATGGCCCATAAATATGAAGCACATTAAATATCGGTAAGCTGAAGAATGTCGCGGAAGTTGTAAAAATGTAATTAAAGATAATATTGGATACTTATAATTATAAAGTAATAAAATCGCCATCGAATGGATAAAGAGTTTAAACAATACTCTTCGAAACCTTTCAGTGTACAACAATCGACTGTGAAATTAAAATACTATGAAAAAAAAGAATGAATGGGAAGTTTTACAAATGTAATCTTTTAAAATTTAAACAAAAAAAAGACTTTCATTAAAAGTTTAAACAATACGATCGAAAACTTGAAATTCTAGATCAATCTGCTGTGAAGTACTATAACGACTGAAGGGGGAGTTGTCGCTACATTAAGAACAAAATGTATGACATCAACCGGCTGTGTTTGTGGAACAGATGACCTTAAAGGAAATTAGTAATTTATTCAAATACGACGCTACTTTGTAATGCTATTATGGTCCCCGTAACTATGACGCGACTTCCATATTATACCCCAGACATTTTTAAAAAGTCTACCTATAAATACAAATCCATTCTTTGTATTTTACACCCGCGGGACAACGACTTAGTGCAACAATTATTGTTCAGTTCAGCCCTTGACGATACATTGATACAACACATAGCTATGGTAAGCATCGATCTATTATTATTCTTTGTTCTTCGTTCATTTATTTTTGAAAATCCACAAAGGTTTATTATAAAGTTGACATCATAAAAAAACTCGTTAGACTAAGAAAACATAATAGCTATTGAACTATAGCAATCGATATGTAAGATATATAATTTTTACTTTAAACACGTAAGTATGGTTCTGTTAATGTACTGTTTAGCTAAACCTTTAATAGGAGGGTAGTCTTCTTATAGATTTCTAGTTACATTAACTGATAAATGCGAACAAATAATGCTTTATATTCTTTGGAAATCAGGTAATGATAACAAACAAAATAGGCTATAATTTATTTGAATATGAAAGTTAATTAGTTTAAGAAATGTATTCAACATCTGTACTCAATCGAATTCTAATTTGGACATTTTGAATGGCATGTCATTAAAACATATATAACCAAGGACATGAAGTGGATGGAGTTCGATTGATACAGGACAAACAAAGCGATTGATATATATTTTTAAAAATCTGATTGCTGTATGTAGGCTACTGAAAAACTTTAATTTAGGCTGACATAAGTTGAATTTCTGTTTCCCAAGATCACTTTATATCCACAAAAGAAAAAAATAGCTTATTATTTCATTTCGAGTAGATAAAAAAACGGTTCGTATTTTAAAGTAGTCTACCAAGAGAGGTTTTAAGCAGTGGCCTTGGTTTATGTTTATAAAGCATTGTGTTTCTTCCGTGACTAATCGATGCTAAAATAACGCTCCTTTTATTAGCAGTTTCATTTATTCTTTTGAAGGTTTCATTTGTTGACTGCATTCAGGTACGTTAGAACATCGCC
Source organism: Patella pellucida (assembly GCA_917208275.1). NCBI lineage: Eukaryota > Metazoa > Mollusca > Gastropoda > Patellidae > Patella > Patella pellucida. The sequence goes on from OU795037.1 coordinate 7,242,359, forward strand.
ATTAGCGATACAGCTCATCAACACAGACTAGTTATAAAAGCAGAAAGACAATGGTATTAATATCGAAAGGATATATTGTCGATGGGTGTTTAATATAACTGTTTTAAGTAGATAAAAATCATTAATTAATGACTCAGCATTTGATCAAGATGAAGATTTCTTCAATCTGTGGAGCTCAAGCATAATGTAAGTATTTATTGAATATTTTAAATGGATTTTTGTAAACTTAATAGTTAGTGCAGGCGGACTGCGCCACATATGATTTACATAAAGGACAAATATAACAACAAGACATCATACTCCGAAACAGCAAACAAAACAAACAAAAAAACAATTCAAAAAAGAGTGAATGGATCCGGGGGCTAGCCGTAGGCGTCCACTGCGCTGTACAGTCCCTGGTCTGAAGCAACACAGACTTCACTTAAAATTGAAAATATTTCACTTGTACAAGAAAACGCACAAACAACCGAACACAAAGAAGCAAGGAAAATGTGGACCGTCTCAGGAGGCAGTTGTCTGCTTACTGAATGGTGTGACGTACATAATAAAATTGGAAACACTGCACCTTACAAACTTCATCTCGATACATGATTATTAAACAGTATTAAACGGAACTTCTGTAATGCATACTGTGCACTGAATTGTCTTCTGGTAACATTGGCGGGAATAAAATGAAAACAGGGCAGTATTGTACATCAAGTGAGAAATTGTGGCTCAGTGAGTGACGTGTTGGCTCACTACCCAGGGGATGGGGTTTGATCTTGAGAAACTTTTCGGAGGAAGGCCTGGAAAGAAAAGGCGTCTAGTCGTGTGCACGTTCAAGAACCCTTGACAATTCGAAGTCGTTGAAGAGTAGCTCAAAATGTCTCCAACGGCAAACTGAATGGCGCATGCTCGTCTTCATTTTCCCGGTCAAACGTTAAACCCCCTTTTCACTTAATTTATATCGTCAAAAGGGGTTCGGTGGGTATTGCGTTGGGATACTAACTTGTATCCCCTGGAATGTTCGGACATATCTACTGCGACCATGTACGTAGCCACTGTTAATATTTACTTCCTGTATTCTCCTTTCTTTCAAAAAGCATAAAACCAAATATATTTTGATAAAGGAGTAAACAAACGAACTGTCTAAATGTTCTGTGTCTATAATATTTTATATTCTAAGCCGAGTAAACATTACCAACAAAGATAATGTATCTCTCTACATAGCGCCATTGTCGACCACGGTACACTTGAATATCGAGGGTTTAGAACATAATTGTTATAAGTCAAAAATAACCAAAAAAAATTATTCTATTAAAATGAAGAGCTTGTAATTCTCTTTCTATTGGTATATAAATCAATACCGTCGCTCATTTTAAAATGTCTGAAAATATCAATAAAATATCTTAATAAATGAAATTTTGGTAGTTAATTAAAAGTTTAAATTGCAATATTCTCAAAATCAGGCATTTTGACTTATCACAATTGTGCTCTAAACCCTCGATATGTAATTCTAATTTAAAACGTGCGTTACATAAAGTACATTATATAAAACGTATTTGTGACGATAGTCGAACTTTTACGCAATCTGGATATTCTATATTCTGTTCACCACTACATAAAAAGTTCCATTTTAGAAAATTTACGGATGGACGCCAACAGAAATGAAATGGGGTTCAATGTCTTACTTTTCGGCATCGACTGGAATAGGATGGGCATAGGTCACCCGGTGTACTAGAAGGGAAATTTCGCCCGAACAGTGACGCTACACGTGACATTCGTCCAATCCGAATGACTAGACACTGTTCACCACCACACAAAAAGTTCCATTTTAGAAAATTTACGGATAGATGCCAACATAAATGAAATGGGGTTTAATGTCCTACTTTTCGGCATCGACTGGAATAGGATGGGCATAGGTCACCCAGTGTACTAGAAGGGAAAATTTCGCCCGAACAGTGACGCTACACGTGACATTCGTCCGATCCGAATGACTAGACACTGTTATTTTCCACCTCCTCTCTGTCATGTATGTAACAGAAGTCAAAACAAACTCTGCATTTCGTTCCGTTCATGTGGATACGGTGTGTTTAGTTTGGCTTAATTTAAACATAATGTATAACAGTGACAATATATATTCATTTAAAAGGAACTTAAAAACAGAACTTTTCGAACAGTCATTCTGTTAATGACTTTAACGACATTGTAATTTGCGCCAATGAGCAGCCTTTTGGTTGGAATCCCAGCGCCATATAAGATGATTATTATTATTATTATATTCAATAATATATAAATGTATTGCAATATGTTCATGGTAAAACAGACGTTTAATACACTAGATAGGGGTATATGCAATAGACACGTAGATATACTAGTAATCATCTATTTGATATATTTACATAGTTTCCGTATACAATACGCGTTAGTTAAATCATTGATATTTTAATGGAATAGCACATGTGAGAATGCACATTAATCAATTAAACAAACAGTTACTATTAAAACGTTTTGTGCTAGAAATAATATAACGTTGAACTGCGTGGGCTCCCATTTAATAAGATATTTAATAATTCGTCAAAGGGGGAATTATTAAGAAATTGATATCGGACATTAGCACATTTCTTGTAACGGGATAAAACGGACATTTTAAAGAGTAATGTTATATAATTTCAACTGAGGTTTTACAAGAACATAGCACAGTGCCACTGATGTTTGATTGGGATATATCATTTTAATGCTACTCAATGAACGACTTAGTCGGTTATGAAGAATTGTCAGTTTACGTTTTCCAGTGTTTCTATAATGTGGTGTCGGATATGTAGTTTCTTCCATTCCAAAATGTTTTTTGAAAGCAAAGATTGTTTTAAGCCTCTACAGAATTAATCGGTATAGTATCTTGATTTCATTAGCTTATATGGTATCAGAAAGAACTAAATGCTAATAAGTATGATGGAGAATTTTCTACGGTCTCATAAGTTTGGCCACCCAATTTCGAAATATAAAACTGATCTCGTGTGTAAATTGTACATTCTGTGACAGTTCTTGCTGCTTTAAGTGGAAGTTATTCTAATTTATAAATATTGAAATCCATAACTTCGAATGCATATTCTAATATTGGCCTAATAAACCATTTATAAATTGATAATATATATTTTAAAGGCTTGTTTTGACATAATATTATCAAATTGAAAATTCCAATTTGTATCACTTTGTCTATATGAACTAACTAAACTGAATTCATATGATATCAACAGATAGCAAATTATTTTATTTGTATATATAAGTAAAGATGTCTTTCGGGATTAACAGTAATCAACCATTTCATTGGCCATGTAAACAGTTAGTGCAAATAAGTAACGTATCGTCAGCAAATATATGTTATTTATATAGATAAGAAAAGGTAGCGAACCAAAGGCAGAGCCTTGTGGAACCCCGTATTGGGATAAGCAATATCGGAATTACAGTCGATTCCATAGATATGGCACACAGTGGGAAAACAGGTTTTGGTATTTTGGCAACATGCTGTTTAGCAGATCTCGGGTTTTGAAATTGACCTGTGGGGTTTGAACTTTTTGGATGTAGATGAATAACTTGTTGTTTAAGGTCGAATATGACCATAAATTCGATCCGAGTATAAATAAAAAAGCCAGTGGAGTGACAGGTGGTAAAATGCGGTCATGCTTTTTGGTTCTTGTTAATGACCTTGATTCTGGATTTTTAATTTGCCGTAATTTTATTTTTCTGAACAATCCACGCATAATGCATTGTGATAGTAAATTCTCCAAATCAATTCAATAAATTCCTGGATGAATCTTACCTTATTTACCAGGTTTAAGCAGTGTATAATTTGAAGATTGTAACGAAGATCGTATTGACCTCAAATTGAGAAAGTAAATTTTAATATATAAGCCAGTGCTCTATTAAAAGCTTACTGTGTTGACATTGCAAAAATTGAAATAAAGTCAAATGGGGTTTGACGTTCTACTTCTCTGCTCCGACTCAGCTTCCCATTATAATGAGCAATCGTATCTTCTTATCATTTTTACGTTCTACGGCACACATAGATATAACACTGCAGTCAAAAAAATGAGAATAAAAACCTAAGTTATCTCACAAACAGCCAGTGAAATTGTGAAATACAGGTTTATTGTCATGTAGGGTTAGGGTTAGGGTTAGGGTTAGGGTTTAAATAATAAATTAAAACCATTTCATTGTTTCTTCCTAAATAAATATCCGTACAGTTTCGTGAAAATGCTTTTATTGGTTAAAGTGGCATCACATGCATACCATAAATAATGTTTGGGGAAGAACCACGTGATCAAATAATCACGGGTCATGCGGTCAACGTCCTACTTTTTCTTCCGGAAACAGACTCAGTTTGTAAACAAATACACCAAAAGACATGCGTCGTTTCGTTGATCTCTGTGTAATACTTCGGTACTTAAATTCACCAATTTGATTCCTTGTAAAGGCCGCTATCTTGGAACTTTTTTGTATTTCGGCTAAAACATATCATGTCACAAAACACAGAAATTCTTAAAATTTTAAATGTGGTAATTCATCATTATTTTACTTAAATGCGTTTAAAGATATGTATTTAAAGCTTTAGGAGGTTCTTGAAACTAACCAAATTATGACTGAGATTACTGGGCCAAATGGTGTTTTGTGACTTTTGTGATGAAAATACAGCTGTCATTTACTTTTGGAGCGATAATTTTGTACGACATATTGCCGTCACCATAAATCCATAGCATTTTTAAACCAGGTCAAAAAATCTTTGCAATTTCGAAATTAAGTCCGGAACACTCTGTGTTGTACATCCCATACTAAACGTAGGGTGTCTGTCTGCAGTTAGCGCCGTCGGAGAACAGACACTAAGTTAGTCGACTGATATTTTAAGTCCTAAATCGACGACAACAATAAGTATACTTGTTAAGTATTCATTCTGCTTCCAATTAAAGCTTGTTTAAGTCTTGGTTTGTATGACAGGCGGTAAACGGAGTAGAGTCGCATTAAATATTAATTCTGCCTCTATTTAATAAAATTTAAAAAGTGTAATTAGTTTAAGTGTGTACTCGATGTATGAAATAGATCGATCTCTGTGTGCAGAATTCTGTAGAGCTAATGCAATAATCATGCGAATAAAAATGTGCGATAGAATATATCGATGCACATGACTGACTGAATTCAAACTCATAAATGTAGATCACTGACAGTACTTGAGAACATCCCCAAACTTTAATTTTCGGAATCTAAAAAATGGTTGCGTACATGATTGCAAGACGTTAAGCATGGGCAACACAGTGGACGATCACATTAATGCATGGGCTTATACAATTAAATTCCATTGTCTGAAATACATATACACATATACATTTATATATTTGTTTAGAAGTGTAGTTCCAGATAGAACTATAGGTTAATTGAATGTAGATAAAGTTCAAACGGAATCGATCAATTTGCGGCTGTGTTTAGAGATAAGAAAAACGATCAATATAAGTATTTAATATTTGATAGAAATCATATTGTCACTTATCGATTTGCTTTGCTCGACCAAATTAGAAAACCTAAATGACTCCAGCTTAATATTCTGAAACTTAGATTAGTGAACGAACTGAGATTTATTTAATCGTACATCCCCAAAATTATGGTCAATTGATTTGCATGATTTGCATTTTAATCAACATTTGTCAAAGACAACACCAATTAGTTGTTGGACACGATCCTTCGCTGAACCTGATATGGAGCAATAAGGAAAAAATCTTATTTTTTTTAGTTTTGTAGGTGCCATATCTAATATTCGGAGGCATACCACCATTAAATTTCACAATCTAGGTACACAAATTGTAGTTCGTCTATTTACAGCAATTCTTACTCCGTTTTGCGTGCCCATGTTTGTTGATTTTTTGGTCTAGAATGGAGGAAGAGGGGTTGAATTAATATTTTCTGCCAGGTTTTTGTAAGTATTCATAAGTTTGAGGCGGAAGGATAACGGGGTTATCAGGTTGCCTACGGTGATATGTACGGCAACTTGTTACATGTTTTAGTATGCTTCTTCAAGTTTGTGTATCTCAAAATTTTGATGGTCAATCTTATACAAATTTTAGTGCAAAGATATGACCATTTGTTCCTCTGTCTGTAGTGAAAAGCATTTAGCCCAACGAAAAGTTTGGGAAAAGTTGGAGGTGGGCAAAGAGGCCAGAATTAACATTGGTGGTCAAATTATTGGTGGTCTGCCTCCTGTAATCATTTTCTCTTTAAAAGTACCAACATAAGATATTGATAACCTCAAAACAATTTTCGGGTTAATAAAAATGAGTATATAGATTATGTTTAAAATGTGTAATTTAATATACTATTCAAAAAAGTAGGGGCTATTTGATTTTGGGGGCATAAAATATGCAAATGACTACGAAAAAGGTCACTATAGAACCTATGAGAAGAAACATTTCCAGTTACATGTGACGCCCAAACGCACCAATAGCTACCGCATGGAATGCAGGTGATGCTTGGGATCATCATCGGGATCCAACCCAAGATTTGCACGACTCTGACTTTGAATGTTACAGTCATTGTGGCATTGAATTCCAGGATGGAAACATCAGTTTAATTGTTTTAGTGACCAGAAAACAAATTTTGATATGCGTCGGCTTACCCAAAATGAAAGGTTACGTGCCCTTGGCATGCTACAGATCGGCAAAACACTGGCGGTTGTGGCGCGGACTATGTTTCTCAGCCTGTCATAAGCAGGCTATGGTCCAGATACCGTGATACACAATCTGTACAGGACAGACCATGCTCAGGTCGACCAAGGGCGACAACTCAAGCCCAGGATCGATTTATCCGTACCTTGGCCTTGAGAAATCGTGTCATCACAACAAATCAGATCAGCGCTCGTCTTCAAACTGACACTGGTGTGAGAGTGAGTGGCCAGACTATTCGGAATCGACTGCAAAGGGATCACCTTCGCGCCGACGTCCTTGCGTGACCTTTGTTTGAAAGATCATCACATTCAGGCAAGACGTCGTTGGTGTAGGGATCGTCAACACTGGGATAATCGACGCTGAAGCAATGTGATGTTTTCAGATGAGTCAAGGTTCACTGTTGATTTTTTGGACAGACGTAGGAGGGTGTGGCGTCGTCGAAACGAGCGCTTCCAAGACGTTAACGTCATGCAGTCCATGTTGTGCCGTTCGCACGACGTAATGGCTGCCGTTTCATCTTCCAAGATGACAACGCAAGATGTCACAGGGCCAGGATCGTTACAGGTTACCTCCAACAACAGAACATCACTACATTACCTTGGCCAGCACTGAGTCCCGACCTCTCCCCCATCGAGCATGTCATCAACGTCCCGCCAATGTCCAAGAACTTGCTGCTGCGTTGCAACAGGAATGGGACAATCTGTACCAAAATGACCTTAGACGTCTCATTAGGTGTATGCCACGTCGGATCAATGCGTGTTTGGCAAACAGAGGAGGATTTACCCGTTCTTGACTTGGTTGTGATGCTGTGGTAACTTTGCTGTTTGACCCCGGGTATCATTTTACCCTTATCATGGTCAGTCTGTGCCTTAGTTAGTCTAACAATCATTTCGAATAAATCGATGAATGTGAACTTCATTTTATTTTGTTATTTGTTTCTTCCTCAGTTTCATTAGGTGACTTTAATAACACTAAAAATCAAATATTCCCTACTTTTTTTTGAATAGTATATGTTACAACAAGCAATTAATATACATAGAATCCTATACAACAATAATTTAAACACCGACTTGATACACAATACAAGAAACAATACATCTTGCCTATGGAAAGTCTGGTATTCTTGTAGTAATGTACTATTAATCTGTTGTGTGTTGGTTTTCAATCGTGACTTTCCTTTAGTTACGGTTCTGAACGGGGGGTTTAACCAAGCAGGGACTTTGGTATACACTGGCATGCACGTAAACAATCATGATCGGTTTGGACAACAATAAATGTGGTGCTAAGAAGTTCATTTAAATGGAATGCAGTGATTATTATTTTTATATCTGTACGTTTATTTCGTGATGTTTTACAAACTTTTTTGTACAAAACAATTTTTGTATGAGGAACTGAATACTTAATAACACAGGGCACAATGATATCATAAAAATATATATCCACTTCTGTAATACGTTGGTGAGTTTCTTCTGGAAAGCGTAAATATCGATCAACCTTCCGCTTCAAATGCGCCAAATATCTCGAAGTAATTATTTTTTGGTGTACAATTAACCTATGATTATAAGGCACAATAGTATACGGGTATTTTAGGGTGAGGAAAGATTGGTTCATTCGAAGTGGTCGATTCCTTACGCCGAGCGGAACGAGGGCGAATTTAGACATACATTATACAAGAGCTAAATTTGCCTATTTTAGGTCTTTTTCTTTCGGCCTGAAATGTTATATAAATTATTAATTAGACATAAATTATCTTATCCAGACCATAATCAACTCTCAATGCCATCGCAAGCCTGTGATATTTAGCGCATTGGAATACATTTTGCGTAAAACTAGACAATCTAGGTTTTGTTTTTATTGTACCGACTTCAGAAATGATGATCGATGCTAGCCTAAAATTCAAAAGCTAATATCTCGGTTTTTATTGGTGCAATTTGACTGACTCTTTATATAATCTCCAATAATGCCCCTTTAACTAACCAAGACCATAATCAATTCCCAATGCCAAAGGACAATATTGGTGTCAGTCATTACATATGTGATAGAACTGGTTAAACACGTTCCAAATATAATTTTAACACATAGATCATTGCTACGCTAGATGTGTTATGAATAATTCAAGAAAGGAAAGCGACGAATGCAAAAGGAAAAAAAAATATATCCTTCTATAAAACTAACTGAAGTGACATGTGATGACAGATACACGGGCGAATTTCTGCCCAGAAATAGAGACTTTTGGGGGGATATCTGACAATTCAAAAAGTAATTGAAATGGGAAAACGAGAAATATAGAAATAGATGCTATAGTATTAGGCTGGTGTGATAAAAACCACATGAGATTAAATATATCGAAAATTAAAGCTATTGTTAATCACGACGCAACAAAAAAGAAAATTCCTCTCTGCTACTTTGAATATTAAATTACGTAATGAACCATTAGAAGTCGTCTCCTTGGTAAAAATATTGGGTGTTTTTCTCAATCATAATCTAGCCTGGAAAGATCATATCGAGTATATTTCTAAAATATTAAGCCAGAAACTTTTTCATCTCCGTATCTTCCAGCTCCATTCCGTATCCTTTTCTACAATGCTCACTTTCAATCACATATAGATTATTGTTCCTAAATATGGGACCGTTGTGATGCTAAATCTCTTGACCGTCTTTCTCGACAGCAAATAATGGCCTTAAAATTAATTTTAGATGTTAAACATGCCGCCAACGTTTACCCTCAACTAGACAAATTGGAAATCCTTTCAATAGTATATTATTATTATTATTTATTTATTTATTAAAGTGTCACAAATCATAAAATATATCAATATTTAAAATTCAGTACATGGTGCATTAAGATTTCCGGCCAATATTGGCCTACGAGACACTGCAGTTAAATACTATATGTTAGTGTAAAACGTCCGAACATATTAATACTTAGTAAAAACAATGTACTGTGAGTTACTCTACACTATACATAAAATATATTAAGGTCTATTATTCTACATAATAAAATACATAATATACATAATTAAAACGTCTAACAACTGGAGTATGTTGAATCGAAAAATCGCTTATTATAAAACAAAATCAAAGACAAATGTATCATAGAATATGGTAGTAAATCGACATATCTCTAATCAATGTATATCTATTTATAAAAGTATTTTAAAACAATGCCCTTATTACTAATTTGATCCCATACCTTATTATCAAACTCATTACAATTATCTGAACCACAAACTTACTACTCTCAAGCCAAATATTAATGTAGCTAAAAGTAGTTTACGCTTTAAAGGCCCCAAACTCTGGAATTCGTTGCCAGCTTCTTTAAAAACTTTAAAAAACTTGAATCTTTTCAGGAAAAAACTTCTTCTTTACCTTAAATCTACTTCATGTATCCTATCTTAAAATCTCTATATTATAAGCATGTAGCCTACATATTGTATATTTGTTAATACATGTTAAATCTATAGGCATTAGAATTTTCTGTTATATGACCAGCATATACATATACTTAATTTAATCTTTTACCTGATTGGTATATATTTCTCCTCCGCTATTGTAAATTATTGTGTTGTTGTTTTAATTTAATTTATTAGCTATATATTTTGTATTATATTTACTACGATGGGCAGGATGTTAGAAAGGCTATTATAGCCTAATCTTCAACCCTTCTCAAATAAAGTCATTATTATTATTTATTATTATTTCGTTTCGTGTTTATTGTTCACAATTTCGTTTTACTTGTCTTAACTACACAAGGATCCGGGGGAGTTGTTATCATTGATGTGTTCTGAATGGTGTGAGGTATTAGCAAATGAAACGGTCTGTTACGGCGAGCTTTGGGCATGTTTTGCACGGAACTGTGGGTAACATCAATGCTGATTGGTTAATAAAATGTCTGACGTCATATAGTCAAACGCCGATCGTATAACCTCTGACGTGACCTATAATCGAAACAACCGGTCAGATCTTTATGTAGTGTAGGCCATCAAAAATGTGGTTTAACAAAATATCCCGCATTCAATGTGTACTGTCTGGTTTTTGAAAAGCTCTCGAGCAGAGAATTACTAAAGACATTGTACAAAATATGAATCGCCTTTGTATCAATCAATTGTTCACTATTACAAACAAGATTCCTTATAAAACATAGATGTAACTCTTACTTTTCCCTTGAGTCTCATGTTCAAGAAATCGAGTCAACCGCGATACCGGAACGTAGCTGGTCGGATAGCCGTGGCGATAGAGAGGCGGCTTCTCACCAATGCAACGAGGGTTCAATCCCAGCTCAGGGCAAAGAACTTTATCGTTGTAAGTGAGAGGGATATTCGGTCTCCCGTCCGCTCAGGCAGGTTTCCCCCGAGGTCTTCGGTTTCTTCCTGCAGTAATGATCGAAATCATTGGCACGATCTGTGCCAAGGGCCAAATTGGAAAAAGGCCTCATGCCTAATTTGCTACCCTTGTAAAATGACGCGATTATTATTATTATTAACTTAAGTCATTTAAAACATACCAAATATGTATTTTATTCCGCGAAAGATTGTTAGTTTTTTTTCGAAATTAAACTCAATCCAGCTGATAGCGATTATAAATTTGCTGGTATGTCGTGGGAATATGATAAATATTACGGTTTTCGCCATAGGTAGGTGTTATACGATAGCCATTAGTACGTAATTAACGTATATGTGTACTTTCGCGATAAAAAAAAACACTAATTAATATTACTTATCTTTATAATATATATCATTTAACTAATGAAAGATTCAAATGGGTTCCTATGATTCAGCCTTTATTTCTGAAATAAAAAGTCAATGATGTGTAAAGAACATAGTATATTGTTATCTATATACAAACAATAGTAATTCCCAAATGGTTTCGGAGTACATAAGAAATAATTTACTCCTAAACAATAGTCAGCACGTACTTCATGACATCAACATGTTCGGTAGATGATTTCGCAGAGCAGCGACATGCCTGCCCTTTACTGAAATGATTTGCTATGTAATGGTGCATCATTGTCATTTCCTATTAGAGAGTACCTCTAATTACTTGTTTCTTCATAGTACAATGAAGAGAAAAACTCAAGTTTTGTAAGCGTTCGATTAGAAAAAAGGTTACTAGCTTATAATTTTGTAATTATTAATTCAGAGCCCAAGTTCACAAAGCATTCTCAGAGATAAGTTAAGAATAAACTCAAAATTGTTCGTCTTATTTTAACTAAAATATAGCCATTTATAAAAAAAATGTTCTTTTAATATATTAAATACACCAATAAGATACCATGCGCAAAGTTTGCGTTTCTGGATCAAAGATATTTTTGATTAACAGTGATTGAAAGGTGAGTAAATTCTTATAGACCAGAGGCGGAAGAGGGTATTGAGGAAAATGCTTCTAGAAAAGTCAACTCCCGCTTTTTGCCCAACTTTCGGATAATACCCCCTTCTCCCTCTGGTCTACTAGGCTAACTACATGTACTCGGCAAGAAAAATTTTAAGTTTATGTTCCTTTGCTGTTAATTGCACTCAGCTCGACCCGGTTGGGGCGGAGTCACAATCAAGAGATGTCGGCGGCGTCTTGTTTTATCGATATGGTTTTGTTGTCTATTGTGCATAGATATAAAGGCATTGAAGACTGTCTTTAATTAAAATTTTATCGTTTGTGAATCAACCATTGCTAATTACTTCCGCATTGTCTCCCGAAGTATTTATTCCCCCCCCCCCATTTAATAAAATTGGTATGGTATTCATTCAGGACAGAGATCCTTTCTCGAAGTAGGCAGGTGTCTGTGGGAAGAATGACAGATAATATAGGACGGATTATTTTAGGTCCACGCTATCGGTGTAAAATTATTTAGGTAATAAATCATTAGTTAAAGGGACATTGTGGGGGATTCGATAAAGAGCTGGCAGGCCTCGCTATAATAGTTTAGATATACTCAGTAGATAACGTAAAGAGCATAAATATGCTGAACATTTCACTTCAATTGCTCCACTATGAGCCGATACATTAACGATCGAATTTTAGGCCCAGACCCGATCATAATTACTAAAGTCAATACGATACAAACAAAGTCTCGAGAGATGATTATACTCTGGATAACTTAACTAATGTCTAATTAAACATGTATTATGCAAGAGGTAAATCTGTCTATTGCATGTCTTTCTTAAAAATAATAATAATAATAATCGCGTCATTCTACAAGGGTAGCAAATTAGGCCTGGGGCCTTTTTCCAATTTGGCCCTTGGCACAGATCGTGCGAATGATTTCGATCATTACTGCAGGAAGAAACCGAAGAACTCGGGGGAAACCTGTCTGATCGGACGAGAGACCGAATATCCCCCTCACTTACAACGATAAAGTCCATGCCCTGGGCTGGGAATGAACCGTCGTTGCATTGGTGAGAAGCAGCCTCTCTATCGTCACGGCTATCTTTAGACCTGAAAGGTTATATAAACTAGTAATTTGAAATTTATTTACACAAAACGACCATAATCAACTCTCGGTACCATCTTTTTGGCCGATTTTCATTGGTTTTGAATCCGATCTGCTGTTTAACATCCCTTGATGATTAAACGCACAAATGGATAATCGAGACATCGTTAATTATCGTGCCTGCGTTGACAATGACAATGGAGGCTAGAAAGATGTTAAAATACTGATCTTTTAGAGGCATTTAGTAACTGGATAGAGCAATAAACTAGTATTTTGAAATTTATTAACACAAAACATCATAAATAAATCAATAACATCATAAGATAAAATCTGTACATCATGGGGTTGGTCTTGTAATTTATCGCAAAAGTCTTTTGAATCTTTAATGAAGGAATCTGCTTCTTTGCCTAATGGGGACAACAGTCTTGATAAGTGTTGTGAGGTGTTGTAATAGGCTGAGTCACGAGAACAAACTAACAATCTGGCTTTGATGGGATTTTTATGTGTCTTGATGGTTGCCCTGGCATAAGGTGGTCTTGGGTGGGAAGGTTTGAGCTTGTAGAAAAGCGAAGGTGTAAGTCGGTTCTGGGTCTTCAGGTTATTACGTTGTGCTGCGTGGTTGGCATTGTGGGCCTTAGTTGGGTCTTTTCTTAACTTTCTGTAGGTCGTGTGGTCGGACAGTACATTGCCTTTGAAAATGTGTTCTTTTCACTTCTTTGATCTTGTTGTTGTCATGCATGGTTTCTTATTTGTTGTTATTGCTTGCCTATATATAATTGCTCTACACATTTGTTACTGTACTTGCTTGAAAACGTTGAGAGAATACTCTTCGAAACGTCGCCTAAATAAATCAGTAATGTGTTATAGTTTAATGTTAAAATACGTTTTTTTCGGCTTAGAGTGAAGCAGTTTGGCTGAAATTTTCAGCATATATTCCGTTCACATCATCGGGTTTTTAACTATTATAGCGCCAATGCTAGCTTTAGAGAATGAATGAATGAAATGGGGTTTAACGTCCTACGCTTAAGCACCTAACCTGGGCCAATTGAAGACGGGCATACGCCAACAGTGTGCTATGAGGGAAATTTTGCCCGGGCAGCGGCGCTACGGCCTACTCTTATATCGAATTCCAACTGCCAAGGGATCTTTTACGTGCACTCCAATTTGTACACGGGACCTCGGTTTTTCGTCCCATCCGAACGACTAGGCAGCTGTCCTTGTCAGGCCCTCCTTCTGCATCACTGACAAGGGGAAATCACGCCGGAAAATCGAGATGAACTTTCTCGGCCAATGCAGGGATCGAACACTCAACCTCCAGGCTAGCGAACCAGCGCCTTATCCACTTAGCCACCGTGATCCCCTAGCTTTAGAGACGTTTATAGATGATTTTATATGTTCAGGTAAATAGCTGGTTGGATAGCCGTGGCGATAGAGAGGCGGCTTCTCACCAATGCAACGAGGTTTCAATCCCAGCTCAGGGCAAGAACTTTATCGTTGTAAGTGAGAGGGATATTCGGTCTCCCGTCCGATCAGGCAGGTTTCCCCCGCGTTCTTCGGTTTCTTCCTGCAGTAATGATCGTTTATCACGGACAGTAGTAAGGGTGTTTAATACACTGTTATGTTAGAGGAATATCCGCCAAGAATTGTGTAATAATGTCAACTCGGGTGTGATATTCGTTAATAATTTATTTTGCTTCTTTCAGATAACATGGTTATAGTTATTAAGTTCTTCTTTATCATATGCAGTTTGTTCTATTTTATTAATTAGTAAAAATTATTGATCAATGGCATTGTGTTTGGGGGGGGGGGCACATCTGGGATTTCAATACATAGATGGTATCGCAAAGCTTTTTTATGAATTCACTTTTAAATTGATCACAGCATATTATGTGAAATCTATTAGATGGTTTTGCAAATATTACAAAAAGGGGCTCATAGATGTACATATATGTTTGTTTATTATTTGCAATGTCTATTTTCTGTCTGGTCCGCTGGTTTAGCTTGTTGGTTTTCTGTTTAGCGTGTAGTGCGGTCTTCCTGCACTTACTAAAGCTAATATTTATAGTGTTAAATATCATTTAAAATAGTGTATTTCAGTATATTTGATTTATCGCTAGAAAACTAATGTTTGGCTACTACTGTTTTTTTCTTTTATTTTATCGATTATTTCCAATAAATTTTGGTTAATGTTTTACACAACGTGTTATGCGGTTTTTGTATGAATTTGGTATAATTTCGAGTTTGATGATGACTAAAAACCTAACCAATATTTAAATTTATATTCATGTTCGTTATCCATTATTGTATATGCCGAAGGTTGTGGTTTTCTTATGCTGTATATTAGTTCTGTTTTGACCACTATTCAATAGACCAAAATACGGCGTGTTTCTTACAATGCGTTCTTATTAGAAATTTCAACGAGTTCTATTCGGGCATTAATTTGACGGTTCGCCAAACTTGATTAAATAATAAGTGTTTATTTCTGGAGTAGCCTTTTTAAAATTTTATAATAACTTATCTTGCCGCCCAGTCTTATAGAAAAGATTGTAGCTTCTGGGTCATAGTTCAAATAATAATCTACATTATCAATGTACCAGCAAGAGGTGTCACATTACTAAAGTTGTCCATTAAGTCTATGGTTTATCTCAGTGCGGCTTGCGACAAAGGGGCACCTCCACATAACTATTACAACATAATATAGTATGCATAACAGTAAATCTCCGCTACAAGGGTTGAAATATGGTGTGACGCAGGGTTCGGTCCTTTGACTCTTTTTGTTCAGAACACACAGCATAACGGACATCGAATTGAACGGTACCAACGAGATTGAACCCATAAACTGGAAGAAGCCTCTGATGCGGCTGTAAGATCTTAGATGAAATGTTACGAGTTTGCATCGCATTTGTATCAATCGTGTAGTTTCTCTCTTTTTTTGTCATCAATATGAACTGTTCATTATTATTTGTTTTGTTCCAAACTTTCCCTGTTCCCACTAACCAATATGAGTCCGAAATTAGCTTTCCTTCGTTTTCCAGAAATTCAAGATATGTCTCATTTGTTTCTTATTCATTTTTATATATTCATGACTAATCAATGATTTAATTACATACTAGTTCTTGTACCACTCCCATTATAATTTATAAGCGTATATATTCTCTTACAAAGGTTATTGAATCTGAAATGGTCTTCTAGTATAGGTTTTTTTCTATGATTTCAATTGGTTTATTTAAAAGCAGACAGTGGCTGGTTTCTCGATTTATCAAGTTTTTTTTACCTATTTCGGATCAAGTTCAAATCGCTAGTAAGTTAGCTTATATCAAGTTTTTTACCTATTTCGGATCAAGTTCAAATCGCTAGTAAGTAAGCTTATATCAAGTTTTTTTTACCTATTTCGGATCAAGTTCAAATCGCTAGTAAGTAAGCTTATTTGTGTATATATTCCGTCTTCCATTAGCCCAGGTTAGATGCATAACAGTAGGACGTTAAACTCCATTTCATTTCATTTATATATGTATCGCACATATTATAATGCGAATTTATGTTTTTGTGTATTGTCATGGAACAAACCTTTTCTTTTCTGTCCGTTGTGTATGGAGTAGACAGTGGTTTAGGTCATTTTTCCTGTAACTTCAATGCCAATAGTTATACCTTTTTATTTATAACACATGTTGCAATTTTATGGATACGCAATTATTGAGTTTAATACCAAGCGTTGTTTCGACGGGGATATTCTGGTTTTATCAAGAAATTGATACAGATATGTAGTTGTTGTGGTTTATTGCAAATTTAATTATCAACACATTAAATATGATATTATGGACAGATTGGTTTAATTAAATTATTTACACTTAAGGGGTTGAAAATTGGTAAACGCACAAAATAAAAAAGTCCTTGTATAGCAAAAATTCACCTTAAAACACACTTATACAATCTTTTTTATAAGCAATATTTTATTCAAATATGGATTAGGGAACAGGCATAGGCCATATTAAACCCAATCTCCCTAAAATCGCTGCCGTGAGAAGAGAGGGTGGATCATCTTTACCCTTTCTCATAATAAAAACAAGTTAAAACAGGAGGATCCAGCTAACCGATGTTGGGCGTCATCAGTTCGGATAAAACAAAACCGCGGGGAAAAGAAAACCATTTTCTTTGTATGGAAAAGCGAAGTGCTCGTGGTAACAACCACATAGCTGGACCCGTGGGTTATTTACATGTTAAAAACTGTTCGTCCAAAAAGTTTCATATAGATAAAAGTCCGTTAACGCTGTTCACAACTTCCGCGTTTAGAAGTTATATGCATCAAATTAGAGATTTCCTTGCATATGACTTACTCTCTCTCTCCAGATAAATGTTACAATTAATTAAAAACAATTAAAACAAATTAAAACTGAAAATCAAGATATTTGTTTGATTATAATTTTTAGCTGAATCTAATTTTTTCTATAATTGAAATTTTTGTACCTTGGGCGCTGCTACGTATAACACATTTGTGCTTACATACAAGGAAACGGAATCGGTTAGGCTTTTAGTCGCTCACTGGTCTCGAGCCATTGCGACAGGACCCTGTTATTTGGTCCCTCTCGAACGTTTCCAGGGATATACCTGTCTGCGAGATCACACCAGGTGGAAGCAGGCATTAAGACTCAAGGAAAAATAATAATAATAATAATAATCTCGTCATTTTACAAGGGTAGCAAATTAAGCCTGAGGTTTGTTTCCAATTTGGCCCTTGGCACAGATCGTGCAGATGATTTCGATCATTACTGCAGGAAGGGACAGGGTGGAGATTTAACTTTTTTTCACACGCGCTTTGGATCGGGTGGGAGGTAGGGTGTTTTTAATTCCCCACGTGTACGGTAGAACGGGTAGAGTCGTCTGTCCAACATCGTGGGTATATGTTTGTCCTAAAATGACCTAGTTTGTGTCTGTCAAAATCTTTACCGGAACCCAAGCGCATCTTGGATTACGAAACCTTTGAAAACTTTTTCTAACTAAGCCAAAGTATAGCAGTGAAATAAACATGTACATACTTAAATCTAGAGCACCAACAGATTGTAGAATATGTAATATACTGCAGGAATACTGCCAGGCCTTACTAAACTTCAGAGCGTGACTGAGATATCCAAAGAAATATTTATTATTGATTGTAAGAATTAGTTTTCTCCATACATAGTTTTGGTGGATACTGGGTGTGCTTGGATAGTTAGATACAATGCGTTACAATATAATCGAGGAAGTGCTCCACTGGGACCAATCGGGTTCTCGGGTAGAATATGTAACTCCTTATTTATGTCCCCCATTAATAATTCATCTTCTAACACTAACTCTCAAACAAACCCAACTTTGGTATTTAGAAAGTAAAAATGTATGCCGTATGTGGGCGTTGCCTAAACATGGTAGTATGTAGCTCCAAGGGCCTTGATGTCAGACGTGAGCAGAGTTTCTGGGAACCGGTCGCCACATCCTACGTACGACCCATGCATCTTTCCTTGCTACATATTTCGGTAGCTTTGTGATCGTTTAGAATTTGCCCCAAGCTGTTTTTGCTTCTACTCCACGTTGTATGCTTGCTTCTTACTGGGGTTTTTTTTTTTGCTTCCCGGTAATAACAATGTAACAGTTCGTATTTACATTTTGTATAGCATCGCCGGATACATATATACAAGCATAGTACAGATTACGCGTCATTCTCAAAACTTGTCAGCCAGTCACGATGTAGGCGAGTCTGCTGATAGAAACTGTTACATATTTTCCCTTCTAGATGGAACCTCTCTGGAATCCAGGCCCGTAGCCAGCTTGCTAGGGGGGGGGGGGGTTCTCCTCCCGGCCATATGGTCGACAACTTTTTGTCAGGGGGGGGGGGGCAAGATTAATTCTAAGGGGGCCGAGACATTCACCTATCTAATTGGTCTAATATGGTGTAAATAATTGAATAATTGGACATATTGGTTAATGGAGACAAATGACGTCGAAACCCACCCTAATATGGCTGAATGGAAATTTACTGAAGAACATTCCAATGAAATATCTGTTAACATGCTGTTACTGTATAGATCCAGTTACGTTTTGGTTCTATAACTTATTTTTATATAACAATATGTCATGTATACCCAAAGTTGATTTATGTATACACTACAAATTATGTGAATATGTTTGAAACTGCTAACTCATTAATGTATACAATATAATGACTGCATTAATCTCACGAGCAAATAATATTCTAGTAAAAATAATATCTCAATCGGTAGTTGTGTTGTTAACCCGATTAATAGTGTTCGAAATCTAGGTGTAATTTTTGATAAGAATATGAACATGAATGGTCACATCTCTTCAATCTATAAAGCTTCCAACTTCCAACTTCACAAAATTGGACGGATCCGCAATCTCCTCGATGTTAATTAACACTTTAGTGACCTCACGCCTCGACTACTGCAACTCGCCACTCCACAACTTACCAGCATATCAAATTAATAGACTACAGAAGATACAAAACAAAGCTGCATGAATCGTTACAAGAACTAAATTATACACCAATATTACCCCCGTTTTGAAAGAACTCCATTGGCTACCAATTAAGACAAGAATCGATTTTAAAATTCTCATGCTGACCTTTTGTGCTTTGTCATGTGATGACTCCCCTCTCTATATTAAAGAATTAATTCAACCCTACTACATACCAGAAATCTTCGCTCCGAAACTAAATACCTTATTAAATCAGTAACTTATTAAATCAGTAACTGCAAACTCTTCTTTCGGTAGACGCTCCTTTGCTTTTGCAGCAGCAGAATTGTGGAACTCTAAAGTTTTCCCCATAGAACTCAAGCGGTGTGCATCAATTGACAGTTTTGAACAGAATCTTAAAACCCATCTTTTTAGAAACATTTTCTTTCAATTGTTGATCGTGAACTTTTAACTAGTGTTTTTCTTTTAATTGACCATAATGTTACCAAAGAGCAGCTTCGGTTGGATTTTAGGACATTATTATTATTATTATTATTAAAAATGTTACACGTAAACATGGATTCGGAATTAATCTTATATGTGTATACGAACTTAATTGCAACTGCTATATTGCAACTGGTGTTAATCGATTTTGAACAGCCTTTAGATTGGTGTATAACAATAGTTTATAAATAATAGCAATCCCTATTGTTTAAGGATTTACAATGAGTATTTACGGAAAACCATTTGTGTCAATTAAATGAAAAACAAAATATAATGATTACTTTGTTATTACAAGATAACAATTTTAAATCGGGTCGCCCACTATGCCAGTTTTTAATCCCTTAACAGTTAATGATTATCGGATTATAATCACGTGGGCCAGTTCATGGTGTAGAGAACTGTGCTCAGCAGATTTATCATTCAGCAGAATAATCATTTAGAGCATATTATGGCATATATATTATGGCATATATGTGAACCGTGTTTATCATATTATGGCATATATATTATGGCATATTATGTGAACCGTGTTAATCATATTATGGCATATATGTGAACCGTGTTTAGCATATTATGGCATATATATTATGGCATATTATGTCAACCGTGTTTATCAGATTTATCAGGATGATGAGCTCTTTCCAGAGTATACTATATATGGAACCACTGTGACGTGTCTACGATATCACCCTAGGTGGAAGTGGACGTTAAATTCTGGATACGAACGAACGAAATTGTCAACAACACTGGTCTGACAGATATCACAAGATTTCAATCGCTCGAGGTGGCCACAATTTGGTGTATAGAGGGCATGAGTTTAAAATTCGAACGAGAAAAGGAGATAGTGTCCATTGGACATGCTGAAGACTAGTAGCCCATCAACCATCATCACCCTCAACAACTTCATCACCACATACAGAAATTGCAACAAACATCCGGCCAACAACGATACGATTGCGATGAACAAGTTCCTAGCAAACTTGAAGGATCTTGTAAAAATGTATTATAATGTGTAAAGAAATAACTATCTTGTTTTTACAAGAAGAATATGCTGTAAATACAAGAAGAATATGCTGTAAATACAAGATAACTATGTTGTAAATACAAGCTAACTATGTTGTAAATACAAGCTAACTATGTTGTAAATACAAGCTAACTATGTTGTAAATACAAGATAACTATGTTGTAAATACAAGATAAATATGTTGTAATACAAGATGACTATGTTGTAATACAAGATGACTATGTTGTAAATACAAGATAACTATGTTGTAATACAAGATAACTATATTGTAATACAAGATGACTATGTTGTAAATACAAGATAACTATGTTGTAAATACAAGATAACTATGTTGTAAATTTAAGATAACTTTCTTGTAAATTTAAGATAACTATGTTGTAAATACAAAATAACTTTCTTGTAAATTTAAGATAACTTTCTTGTAAATTTAAGATAACTTTCTTGTAAATACAAGATAACTTTCTTGTAAATACAAGATAACTTTCTTGTAAATACAAGATAACTTTCTTGTAAATACAAGATAACTTTCTTGTAAATACAAGATAACTTTCTTGTAAATACAAGATAACTTTCTTGTAAATACAAGATAACTTTCTTGTAAATACAAGATAACTTTCATGTAAATACAAGATAACTTTCTTGTAAATTTAAGATAACTTTCTTGTAAATACAAGATAACTTTCTTGTAAATACAAGATAACTTTCTTGTAAATAGCTCTCTAGAGAGCTATATACATATCATAGTAAAAATTACTTAAAGGACCTATTAAGCCCGTAACTCCAAATCCTCCAAAAACTTCGACATCGAAAACACGAATTATTGGTCAATTTAAATCAACATTGATGATTTAAACTTACCGGGAAAAGATGAGCTTCTGTTATCCGATATTTACGATAAAATATGTTTTTTAACATTGGTACACGAATCGTGTACCATAATGCGATTTAGCCCCAGTTGTAATAAGAGGCTCAATGGACGAGGCTAGACACATTGCATCAAATCAAACAGTATTATTAGACACTAATTAATGTCACCAATACTTATAGCTTCACAGCCAAGTAATTTAGTTTCCAAATCAGTGACATTATAGAATGAGAACAATAGTGGTGAGAGCGACTCGCCCTGTAATAAGCCAGAAGTACATATAAAGTAATCTGAAAATCCCCCTTAAATTTTGCATATGATTGTATTTGCAAATACATAGATTTTAACAATTTGATAAGTTTCCCGTTTAGTTTGGGATGCATAAGCAAATGGTTTTGAGTAGTCAAGAAAGCAGCTATACATCCGCTTTTTCTGTGACAAGGTCTTAAGTACATACATACAAGATACGGAGAAGCCGATAAGTAATTTATTTCAAGGTCGCCATACACTGATTTATCACCCAATAATACATTTGACAGTAGATATCGCTTGTGTGATAAATTACATAATCTACTGTGATATACACACAGTTGAGATATCGCTTTACATAAATTTGATTGGTCAATCAAAAGGGAACAACTTTCTTTTGTTTTAAAGAAACCGCTTAGTTTAAATAAAGATATACTTTTAAAAAAAAAAGAAACTGCTTTTATTTAATTGACTTTGAAGGCAAAAACTGGGTCAATATATAGGACTATATAATAGCTAAACTGCTGTCAAAACATGATGTATCACTACGCTGTAATGTAATTAGGTTCAGTAAAAGTGAAATCTATACCAAAGAATTATATTTATTTATTTGTGCATGTAAGAAAGGATTGGGTGATAAATAAAATCTCCAACTAGTGTGTTTTGATACCAAAAAATATCAACACTCGTTGACTGAGTTTTTTTTTACTTTATCAACTTGTGTTGATATTTTTTGATATCAAAAAACACTTGTAGGAGATTCTCTATTTATCGAATAGCTACTCTCATTAATATCATTTATTAATATCATGATTCGTTACTTTCATGCTCTCCTTGGGGCCAAGCTAGAAGATGGCGACGGCTTGTTTAAAAGGGATATAGATGGTACAGTGCTAAACCAAAACAATTAAAACTGTGTAAAGTTAAAACGGACTAAAACAAAAACGGCCAAAAATGTGATCTAAATTTAAGTCAGTGAATTATTATTTTAAAACACGAATAGTAACCGCTTGTTTTGATTTCATGGCCATCATGAACAATCTATGGCCGTTACTGCATTTAGTTTCTGTGTTAGATTAGTATTGGGCTTAATTATATACACTATGGTGAAATGTGGAATTTTGGATGAATTTATGAAGAACATGATTAGAATATCATAAACTGTCCATGAGAAAATAATCATTTTTTGATCCTACAAATTGGCGAATTTGGGCGAATGTGAACCGTACCATTTTATTTTTTTCTTATTAAATGGCGAATGAAACTATTATGAGCTGTAAATATCAAAGTGAAAAATAAACTGTGTAAGCTTACTCTTCCGGACACCTGTTACCACTGCTTGTCGTGTATTTTTGTACACGAGGAGCAGTCCATTTGCTGATTACACTATTTTGCTTGAATACACTATTTTGCCTATAACGTTTTTATGACTTCGAATTCTGTCTTATGATTTGGATTGTTCGTAATTGGTTTTTATTTTATGGTATTTAATGTAATCATGTACATGTATATGCATGAAATATCAAATCACAAATAAATGTAATTTTTTGATGACCACAAAGATAACAACAAATTTCAAACGCATTTTTTTTTCAAAACTGTGAATATCAATGTGAAAAATAAACCGTGTAGTTAATGCTATTTAATATACTGATGTACTTTGTCGGTACCGGAGAAAAGTGCCGATTTTTGGCTGTTTTTATTTTCGTTTGTTTTGGCTTTGCACAGTTTTTAATTTTTGCAGAATTCAGAAAATCGCTAAACACTGCAACTTCTGCAGACAAAAACAAACTATGTAAAGTTAAAACAAACGAAAACATAAACGGCCAAAAATCGAAATTGAACAAATTTACCGAAAAATGTAAATAGCGTTCCGTGGCTTTAAAAAGAGCATGAAATCATGATATCTATGAGAGTATGACGTTGGTGGGAGTACTAACTTTATGAAAATAACGAATGATATTAATGAGAGCTAGAGTGGTCTGCGATTTCCGAACGTATAGATATGTTATCTCCCTTTACGCACACACGTGGACTGTAGCGTCGAATCAGTGGTTGTGGCACAAACACACTCAAATCAAGCATTCGGCAAACCTCGACAGATTCCGGTACCCTCCGTAACCTACATCTAGACTCGGATGTATGATAGTAATTGATATGTACCTACGACCATACATTTGCAATGCGGCTTGTCGACTACCGATTTACTTTAACAGGAAAACGTTCCACTTTTACAAAAAAGTCCCAAAATGGCAGCCATGGGGACTAGTCTCGGTCACCCAGAACACCCGGATGATAGAGACTACATGGGGCAACCATTGTTTATCCGGGTCCTTTAAAGTAGTTCCAAAATGCCAGAATTCATCATACATCCGTATAGATATGTTATCTCCCTTTACGCACACACGTGGACTGTAGCGTCGAATCAGTGGTTGTGGCACAAACACACTCAAATCAAGCATAGCGACCTCCACCGGAACCTTGACATTGAACGAATCTTAAACTTTGCAACTCGATCACCACAGGTCGACATTTTAGCTGGAAAGGCTAGACTCAGTATCCGTGATGATAGGGAAATCTGATAGACTCCCCAGAAGGGTCAGTAGCCAATCGAAACTACTGCCGAAATATGCAGGTTATGACGTGAAAGGCATGATAAGATGTACGCAGAGGCGGATCCAGGGGGGGGGGGCTAGGTCCCCCCCCCCTTAATCCCTAAATAACATTATAAAAAAATAGATATGCGCCACAAATCACCACTGAAACCCTGATTTTTTCAAAAAATTTCTCAGCCCCCCCCCTCCCTAACTGGATTTCCTGGATCCGCCTCTGGATGTACGGCGTTAATGCGAGAATAAGCCTTCTATTGAAGATGAATCGTACAGTACATGAAATGAATGTGTAGATTATGTAACATAAATTAAAGTACGGCGTTGATCTAGCTATTCGGTAAATCTGTTTATGGCGACCTTAAAATAAATCATACACGGGCTTCTCTGTATCTTATAATAAAAGTATAGTTTTCTTGTAAAAGCTACCGTGTAATATAACGGGATAGTTATTGTGTAATCAAATGATAATTAGAATATTTTTTAGTGACCCTAATGGTCTTCCGTACGTAGTTGGTCTATGGCTAAGATGATTGTTTATAATTGAAAGGTATATTTCAGCTTCAGTACCTGAATAAGCCGATATACATGTGCTAATCGCTTGGTTATTAAGACATCGTTCCTGATAAAAGCTCCAATGATAATACATTTTTACCGCTCGTATTTGAGCCATTATTAACAGATAATTTCCACCCTTATCAACGACAATTGGAACAAGAAGCTGTGGTGGATGTTTTTTGTGTGTGGTTACGGGAAAGACTTGCCCGAATTTTTTACTGAAATATTTGACAGATTTGGTATAGTTGTTTTTAAAGTTTTATCTTCATTCTTTTAATTTTGCTTTTTGTATACGTGATTTACTCGAGCAAAATTGCAGACGTTGCTTATCGAAAACGTTTATCTTCAACATTCATGGTGATTTTAAAAACCACTGTCTTAATTTTCGTATTACATACCCATTTATAAAGATATCTCCAAGGCAGACGAAATAAGCTTGGTATATAAAATTACATTCTTTTTCCAAATTAGAAAAATATGTATCCGCTTGTACGGTTTTGAAATTGGTGCGAGAACTGCACCAAACTCTTATAACGGTAAAACATATATTTATCAGATCTATTTGTTAAGTTTAATGTAAATATATGTTTAACTGCTTTCACATATCGGGATCAAAGTGGATGTTTGGTGGGGGTGGGGGTGTAGAGGCTCGAATAAACTATAGATTATTATAATCAGCATCGTCATCCGAGGACAGCGATGTGATAAACGTTTTCTTCAACAAGGTGCTTGATAATATTTTTGGTGCTTGATAATATTTTGTTCTTGTGAATACTTTGTTTAGGCCATATACTTGTATTCCTCCACGTGTTATGTGCAAATGCCAAGGATAGATAGAGCAATGGGGTTTAACGTCCACTCGACACGCAGACTAAGTCATTTCGGGATAACATATGGTTTAATTTTATTTCAATAATTAGCACGGAGGGGTCTTTAGCAGTGGGAGGAAACCAGAGGATCCGGAGAAACCCCACTAGGCTGGACAGGCTTTATGATACTGTTTGAAAATAGTTAATTTGGATATGTTAAATTATTATATTAGAGGGAGGGGGTGGGGGTTGATCTCTAGCAAACAAAATCGAATTTTATACCATTTGTGATACGTAGATCATTCAAGTTTCGATCATACAAAAGAAACAGAACTGCATAAACTTCTCACTCCTACAGGACAATACCCTTGAAACACAATTAAGAACAAATTGGTTGTACAAAATACAACATAAGACACAATCTTCAATTTTGGTTAAGACTAAGGTTTGCCGAAATTCCTGGTAAGGGGTTCAGGGACGCCACACAACCCGTATGCGCAGGTGATTCAAATTCCTTAATAAATGGCTTTAACGTATAGGCCTCAACGAACTTATCTGAATCTATATACTTGTCTATTGATATAATTCACTGATAAAATACTTTATAGATATACGATGATAATAATTTGTGAAGAACAATTTGTAGAAAACGTTCATGATTAAGTATCTATCAACCATAATACAATATCAGAACTAGAACCATAATCTTTGAAGCTAGATTGAGGGGGGGGGGGAATACTGCCACTGGGACATTGAATACAATGTACAGTTGGGATCCCGAGTTAACTGAAGTTTATAACAACAATATTTGGAAAGTTTAATGAAAAATTTAACGATTTAAATCCCTGTGATGTAAATGCTGCAGCAAAATGTGTTACATAATTTATAGGAAATTATGCGGAATCAATGATACGAAAACCCACGACGGGTAATAAACCTCGCAAAAAAAAACAGGCAACCGCCATGGTTTGCCGAAGAATGCCTTGAACAAAAACGGTTGAAATACAAATTCTTCAATCAATTTAGAAAAAGCAACAATGGCAGTGATTTAAAACTATATAATAAAAGTAAGAGTGTTTTTTAAATCTTTATGTAAAAGTAAACAACATGACCATGAACAATTAATTTGTGATAAGTTTTGTTCAAACTTACAAACCCCTGATAAATTTTGGACAATAGTAAAAAGTTTCCGGCCAAAATCCCAAGTTTGTGAATTGATCAGACCAGATGAATGGGTAAATCACTTCCAATCAATTCTAAACCCAACATCACCAGATGATGACTCTAGTAGTCAGCAGCTTCCTGAACTCCGCGGTGACTCCGATGACTCTAGCTGGTCGGATAGCCGTGGCGATAGTGAGGCGGCTTCTCACCAATGCAACGAGGGTTCAATCCCAGCTCCGGGCATGAACTTTCTCGTTGTAAGTGAGAGGGATATTCGGTCTCCCGTCCGATCAGGCAGGTTTCCCCCGAGTTCTTCGGTTTCTTCCTGCAGTAATGATCGGAATCATCCGCACGATCTGTGCCAGAGCCAAATTGGAAAAAGGCCTCAGGCCTAATTTGCTACCCTTGTAAAATGACGCGAGGTTATTATTATTATTATTAAATAGACCTATTACAGAATATGAAGTCACGAATTGTATAAAGGGCATGAAATCAGGTTCATCTTCTGGGCCAGGTGGCATTGGTGTAGATTTTTATGATTCGTGTTTATATTTGTTTGTACCAATTCTAACAGTAATCTGTAACAGGATCTTTGATACCGGTTGTTATCCCGAAAGCTGGTCCAAAGTACTTATTACTCCACTACACAAAAATGGTCCTCTAAATGAATGCACTAATTACAGGGGGATCTCTTTATTAGACTCACAATAATAGCTCTATTCTTAACGAGGTGTTCTTTGGAAAAAAAGTATTATGAGGAACACGTTGGCTACAGAAGAGGTAACTCCACGATTGATCAAGTATTCACCTTGCGGGGTCTTATTTTAAAAAATATTTGTCAAAAACCAAGGGGTGTCTGTACGTTTTATACGTCGATTTTTCCAGGGCCTTCGATTCTCTGAAAAGACTTAAATTAATGTCGTTATTGTTAGAGCTGGGAGTGAGGGGTAGACGTGTCTAACCCTGAAAAATATGTATTCGTCTGTAAAATCATGTGTCAAAATAGGATCAAATTTAAAGTGTTATTTTGAATGTCTCTCTGGCGTTCGCCAAGGTAGCATCTTAAGTCCCCGCTCATTTTGATTGCACCTCGTCGACTAATCGATTACATGAACTGCGGTGACGTTAGAGGGATATTCACTTATCAAGATGCGAAAGATATTATCATGTTGTTATATGCTGATGATTTAGGTATACCATCTGATACCGTTGATGATCTTTAAATGAAAATAAATATATTACATACTTTTTGTACTGATTTTAATCTTACTGTCAACACTTCAAAAACAAAGGTCATAGTATTCAGAAATAGAGGTGTTGTACGCAAATACGAAAGATTTTACTTCAATAATAATACAATAGAATGTGTTTCATATTATAACAATCTAGGTGTACTTTTTTCGTCCAGGTAAATATTCCACGCAATTGTAAAGCCGGTTTTATATGGTGCTGAAATATGGGGATATGAATATAGAAAGGATTTTGAAATTGTGCGGTCTCAGTTTTGTAAATTCGTTCTTCAAATACATAATAGCAGTTCTTCCATAGCAGCAAAGGGGGAGTGTGGCAGGTATGACATATTGGTCTACTATATCTTGCGTAAAATACTGGCTGAGACTTACTGTAATGTCAAATCAAGTATATCCCAAACAGATGTATATGATGTTAATAATAATATTAATAATAATAATAATAATAATCGCGTCATTTTACAAGGGTAGCAAATTAGGCCTGAGGCCTTTTTCCAATTTGGCCCTTGGCACAGATCGTGCGAATGATTTCGATCATTACTGAAGGAAGCTCGACACTGCTGGTAGGGTAACCTGGGCAACTAAGATTAGGCTACTATTGAGCTCAATCGGTTTCGCATCAGGGCCGTAGCCAGAAAGTTGTTGGGGTTTTTTTTTGGGGGGGGGGGGGGCAAAGATGTTTTCGGGGGGGGGGGGGGCAACTAGCATGGGCATCTGCATGAATTTTGCGGTAAAGGCCAATTTTCTTGTGATATTGGGGAGGGGGGGCAAGACTCAGTATTGGGAGGGCAGTTGCCCCCCGTGCCACCCCCTGGCTACGGGCCTGTTTCGCATATGTTTGATTCATGGACGAAGTTGGTGATCATAAGATCTTTCTAGAAGTTTTGAAACAAAGATTAATTGATATTAACATACAGGAATGGTCAACCAGAATCAAAACAGTGAAAGTCTAATCGAGTATTGCATATATAAAGCCAATTTAAGTCAAGAATCATACTTGACAGTTAACATAAATCAAAATGTAAAAATAAATATTACAAAATTACGTCTTAGTTTATTTTCATTAGCCCATACTTTGGTAGACGTAACCAACCAAAGCAATAGTCCTATTTGCACTCTATGTAACTGTGGTATTATGACAATCGAAGACTTGTTTCATTTTATTCTTGAGTGTAACCATTATAAAAATTTACGATTAATTTATAGACCTCAGCAATATATCAGCCACCCCCAACAAAGCAAAATTCCATCAGCTATGTAAATACAGTTGCTTCGTTATCCTGTTATCTAAATAAAACTATGCATACTAGACAGTTTAGTTTTAAAGTGAAACTTTAGGCTGTGTTTGATAAATCAAATATCATCAAAATAATAAGCACGCTGTATATTATAAATAGAATAATAATAAATCATTGTTAAATATTATTATATGGTATTATATTTATACCTCCAACCCAATTTATTAAAAAGTTTATCATATTTAAAAATCTTCCATGTTATATTGTAGCACAAATGAGAAATTTCCTTGATTCTGATTGGTCGAAAAGTGTGGTCGAATGGACAATAAACCCCCTCTGAATTATCAAGGCGAATCACCTGAATTATACATTAGAACAACTCGACGCTATCGTGTTCTAATTATTCAAGCATGGTTAAATGGACAATAAACCCCCTCTAAATACGTAACAGGAAGTGTTTATCTCCTAATTGACGGAATCTCGCGTTCATAAACTTGATGATGTTTTTTTTAGCGACCCCGATAGGCACCGCGTGCTAGGGTAAGTGTTAGGGTTAGGGTTGGGTTTGGTCCAAAAATTCTAACGTCATGTGCAATTCAGAGTGATTAACCCCGTGAGGAATGTCTCCCCGAAGACCAACTCATACCGTAAGCGTGAAAGGCTGGGTTCGATTTTAAAAAGGGCGACCTGCATTCATGAGTTGTCTCCCCAATGGGTTAATATGTAGTCTACGGTATTTGTCATTGTCCTTCTGCAACCACAACCCGATGTTTCTCAACGGGAAAAAGTGTCATCATCTCTTCTTCTATGATGATATGCACTATAATAATAAAATATTTGTTATTTTCGTATTGAGACAAGAAGGGGTGATACCTACTATCACAAAGGACTTCGTAATATTTGCTAATCCATACACAGTTTCAGTAAATGTAATGTCTTTCATTTCAGCATGAGAGGTAATACAAA
This sequence comes from Patella pellucida, assembly GCA_917208275.1. NCBI lineage: Eukaryota > Metazoa > Mollusca > Gastropoda > Patellidae > Patella > Patella pellucida. The sequence goes on from OU795037.1 coordinate 7,273,149, forward strand.
GGGTGGTATTTACAATGCCTCGATTTGAATCCAACATGGCTAGTGTTAATTCTACGTCAAATGTTGCGGACGATGGAGATGTTTCCGGTCCTATAACCTGGGACGATGCCACATGGATCCTTACCAGTTCCTTCATCATTTTTACTATGCAATCAGGCAAGTCACTTGGTTAGCATTCTGCTACTCTGTACCGGATGTAGATGATGAGCTACTATTCCACATTATGAGGCCCGTCCCGTCCCAAACTACCACCCGCACGGCAAGAGGGAGATTAAAGTTTATTGTAACACAACTAAGCAAGACCGATTCTGTCAAACGACTATCTACTTATTGATACCCAAAGAGAATTTGCAAATTAACTAAAACATTTTACTGCTTTGACTGAAATGTTGTACGGTTTAGATTTTATTTTAAATTTGTTCCATGAAATTTTTAAAACGATTTATTTCTGTAAATCAAACAACACCAAGCTGTGTCCCTACAAGTCTGACAACAATGACGAATTTCTGTCAAACAATGAATGAATGAAATGGGGTTTAACGTCCTGCGCTTAAGCACCTAACCTGGGCTAATTGAAGACGGGCATACGCCAACAGTGTACTATGAGGGAAATTTTGCCCGGGCAGCGGTGCTACGGCCTACTCTTATATCGAATTCCAACTGCCAAGGGATCTTTTACGTGCACTCCAATTTGTACACGGGACCTCGGTTTTTCGTCCCATCCGAACGACTAGGCAGCTGTCCTTGTCAGGCCCTCCTTCTGCATCACTGACAAGGGGAAATCACGCCGGAAAATCGAGATAAACTTTCTCGGCCAATGCAAGGATCGAACACTCAACCTCCAGGCTAGCGAACCAGCGCCTTATCCACTTAGCCACCGTGATCCCCTTCTGTCAAACAGCAATAAAATACATTTATGTAAGCCAACAAACTCGGCGATGTATTTTATAAATCAATGAATAATCAGGGCCGTATACGTAACTAGCTCAGAGAATTGAGAAGGGCTGGAAGTGTCCTCGGGGGTCCTGTAAAATTTTCGGACAATGTTTATCTAATGTTTTTATAGTCGTCAATTTTTTCAGGGGTGGGGTGGGGGCGAAGTTTTCTTGAAACGCCCCCCCCCCCTTTTAGTTACGGGCCTGTGAGTGTTTTAACGTTATTTTTATTCCCTTGCAGGGTTCGGTCTTCTAGAAGCCGGGTGCGTTGCTGGTAAGAATGAGGTTAATATCATGATGAAGAATGTCGTTGATGTAGTGTTTGGTGGAATAACATATTGGATGTTTGGTTATGGGTTTAGTTTTGGAGAGGAAACGGGTTCAAATGCGTTTACAGGGGTTGGATCCTTTTTCGTTGACGCAGATGGCGACGATATGGGAATTATCTACTCCACCTTTGTGTTTCAGCTGTCCTTTGCGACTACAGCAACAACTGTTGTGTCTGGAGCCATGGCAGAACGAACTAAGTTTTCAGCTTATATAATATTCTCTGTGTTCAACACCGTAGTGTATTGCTTCCCTGCTCATTGGGTGTGGGGAAATAATGGATTTTTGCGCGGGTTGGGTGTAGTGGATTTTGCTGGGTCTGGCGTAGTTCACCTTGTGGGTGGCTCCTCAGCCCTTATTGCTGCTGCTTTTCTGAAGCCACGTATGGGCAGATTTGACAAAGACAGAAAAAGCTTCGCCATGAATAATCCTGCTGGTGCTGTGGTGGGAATGTTTATGTTATGGTAAGTCAGGACCTGGTTTCTGGAAAGCTTTTGTTCTTTTGGTGATTTTTTATGGATTTTGTTCTTTTAAAAAAAAAATCGGCATACAATTTGCGTATTAAAGATAAATGATATGTGTCATGCCATACAAAAAGTGTTTTTATTTTATAATTCCAAAGATTTATATCTTTTTTTTCACAAGGTGGGGGTGGTTGGCATTTAATTGTGGCAGCACATTTGGAATATCTGGTGGTAAATGGAAATTGGCCGCAAAGTAAGTATTGTATATCCATGTATAATCATATAATTTTCCATTGAATAGTCCATTGAAAAGTCTATTGAAAGATTCGTTTTCTTAGAGAACGACCAATTCAATTACATCATGGATATGCTAATGTTAAATTACTGTAAACAAATAAGCTTCAACTACACACATACAAACAGGCCCGTAGCCAGGAAGTTGTCTTTAGGGGGGCAAAGATGTTTTCGGGAGGGCCAACTAGCATGGGCATCTGCATGAATTTTGCGGTAAAGGCCAATTTTCTTGTGATATTGGGGGGGGGGTAAGACTCAGTATTGGGAGGGCAGTTTCCCCCCCCCCCCCCCCGTGCCACCCCCTGGCTACGGGCCTGCATACAAATAATTGATCAAGTTAAGTAACTTTTGGCAAAACGATTGTCCGTCTATATTAGCCCAGTCGGTGTAGAAAAGGGCAATCCCATTTCATTATCAAGAAACTATATAATGCACCGGCCTTTTTGAATTATCGCCATATTTATGAACGAATAAACGGAAGATCAGTCAACGGAAGATCAGTCAACGGAACCCATGCATAATAATGGAATTTCTCGAGCAAATGTGGAGCCAGGTTTTATTATCGTGTTACGTTTCATTAGTTTTGGGAAGTACTGGAGCTCTTCATGTATTCTGTATTGTACACCGTAATATTTTTACAGAATATGACTGCGATTGTTATGAAAAATTTATTCTGACATGATTTGCATTCTAGCGAAACTTGACTTTAAACGCGCGATCTATCCCAAATGAAATGAGATGAAATGGGGTTTAACGTCCTACTGTTCTGCTCCTACTATTCTCACCAGCCTATATAGGAGACATGTTGGATATGTGCACTAGTAATTGAAGAATACATCTTCAAGGCATTTGTTGATTAATATACCTTCTTTAAAAAGGAGAATAATGACCCCAAGAAGTTTTAGTTAGATTAAAGAACAGCTCGTCTTTATTTTTTTTCTGATGAACATAATATTTTTGTTAGGGCCATTTTTGAGCACAGGCGAGTCTAGTTTATTGTAGAAATTGAATTTTATACAGATGGTTATCCACTTTGTTCAAATATGATTTACTACTCGAAAATTCACATTCATTGATCAAATAATAATAACAATATTAATTTTGTTACGGTTTCGGATTGCGGCTTCATATTTAACCCAATTCGAGACTCGGGTAAATCTGACCAGTGGTCAAAATATAATCACTAGATAATTTAATTTTAGAGCGGCTGTGACGACATTGATTTCATCATTTGCTGGTGGAATGGTTGGTATTTTACTTAGGTAAAACATATTATTATATATTGATTTTCAAGACATTGTTTAAAACTGAAAAAAACCCAAAGGAATCATGCAGATAAGCTGCATTCTAATTCCAGAAGGTGTACTATATTTGTCTGGTTTTCTACAGTTAATAATCAAAAATTCTATGACCCCTAAGCAACCGCCTTATGACATTGTTTAGCTAAATGTTGGTTCGTGCCAATCATGAAGTATTTCATGATTATTTCTATGGGCCATCAAAGCAGGCCTGTAGCCAGGAAGTTGTTTTTATTGGGGGGGGGGGCAAAGATGTTTACGGGAGGGCCAACTAGCATGGGCATCTGCATGAATTTTGCGGTAAATGCCAATTTTCTTGATATATTGGGGGGGGGACTCAGTATTGGGAGGACAGTTCCCCCCCCCCGTGCCACCCCCTGGCTACGGGCCTGCATCAAGGGTGTAACACATGACAGTAGAAAAACGTTAGGTATGATCTTGTGCGAATGATCAGATGATCAGAAGTAAAGTAGGCCTACTATTTATGTACCTACATTATGTTTATCCATATCTGCTCATGTAGCTCGCAAATCTACAAGATGATCCATGTACACTTAACTTTTCAACCGTGGAGAAGTTCACAGCTGGGAAAAGGAATGGGTAAATGTTTCAATAGTTTATTTCGGTTTTTTCAGTGTTATTGTATACAAGAAGAAATATTCGGTAGAATACATGATCAACTCTATACTGGGGGCTCTTGTGGCTATAACAGGTAAAACGCAATATTGTATTGGGTACTGATGACAACTTTCGTTGTAAAACTGCCTTCACACATAAACCACCAATCTTGGCAGTATGGACGAGTTCCATTCAACTTCTTGCCACCCGTATGGCCATGCTTAAGCGCGTAGCGGGGTCTTCGTTTTATATGAAGTGGGTTTATGCGGATTAGAAACTTCTTCATACATTGACGACGACGCAGATCGCTGCATGAACGTAGCGAGTTCTTTGTGAACGAGATCATGGTTAGGGACATGATGAGTTTGATAAATAGGCGTATGGGTCGTAAAGCGTGTGTAAATTGTAATGTAGAACGTGGAAAGTGATAAACATTCCTATGTTGCTGTTTGTTCTGAGAACGTTAGAGCGACCTTGTTGCCTTTACGTTTGAGAAGGTAAGGTCTTTGCATTTAACCGCGATCTCGCCAAGCTCTATATAATTTTTGGCCGTAGTAAACTCCTATCGAAGGCTTCTTTATGTGTGAAGGGAGCTTATTCCCGTGCTATGACCAAACATCTGCCGAAAAGCTCGTGTAAGGCTTTTTATGTATGGCATTTACGGCCGCTTAGATAACTCTCTTAATAAATCACGTCTGCACGGGAGTCTTTAGCAGTGGGGTATATATGGGGTACGCAAGGTTAGGCCGATAGCTCTACACCTGTTGATTTTATAATTTTTCAGCAAGTTGTGCCATTGTTCGGCCATGGGAAGCACTAGTTGTCGGTGCCGTTGGTGCTATAGTGTCCTTAGGAGGAAATAAATTGGTTGAAGTGTGTAAAATTGATGATCCTGTGGGAGCTATTGGTGTCCATGGTGCCTCTGGAATATGGGTGAGTATTTCATAACCAATGATGACGCTAATGAAAAATATTATACGCCAGGCAGTGTGCTATAAGGGCATTTTTTTCTGGACAGTGGCGTCGTTTCCGCCTACTGTCGTCGCATTTCAAACTGACCATTTCCTTACAATGGAAAAACCAACAAGGGGGTCGTCAAATCTGAGACCCCAGGTCATTGGGCCAGCCCCGTACTCACCAAGATAATGTTGCACAGGATGTACAATATTTATTTTTTTAAATCCAATGGACGATTCCTACAGAAGTTGGTCGTTTTGAAACTCATGGAGGTGTGGTGTAAGTAAGGTTAAGATGTGTTCCATATACTGTGTAAACCTCTGTTTATTTTCAGGGATTATTGGCCGTTGGAATCTTTGCCGCGCCGGACCCACAGGAACAGATAACACAGGGGCGAGCTGGTCTTGTTCATGGCGGTGGATTTTATCTACTGGGTGTTCAATGTCTGTGTGCTGTTTGTGAAATAGTCTGGAGTGGATCGGTCACTATTTTTATTCTATTTGTAAGTAAGAATTTAAAAGTTATATATTTTCCTTGACGGGAAATGGTATGACACAGAAAAGATTGGGCATCAATGTACCAGACGTACAATAATCATTTTCTGCATTTAAATTTATAGATTTTGGTTAGGTGCCATTTTGGTTAGGTAGGTAGAAATAGTGGCATGTGTGGAATGGTTGGGTAGTTTAGATCGCCATGGTTTCCGTTGGGAGTAATCAATTTGAATAATTTATTGTGTATTTGTCGTTCGGTCTGGAATACTGTTGTGGTTCGGGGTCCCGGGGGGGGGGGGGTGCTCAGACTTTAATAACGAAACTGGTGAATATCGGGTGCTGGCTACCCCAACTGTAAGTATGATTGCGGGGGCTTATTCGCCGATGGCCTTTAGGAATGGCTGACTCAAGGTTGATTCACTTTGGGTTATATAATTCAGAATTCAACCCGATTGTCTGTAGGAATGGTGACAAGGACAGCTGCCTAGTCGTTCGGATGGGACGAAAAACCGAGGCCCCGTGTTCACATTGGCGTGCACGTAAAAGAACCCTTGGCAGTTGGAATTCAGTTGCTGCCCGGGCAAAATTTCCCTCATAGCACACTGTATGGCGTATGCCCGTCTTCAATTAGCCCAGGTTAGGTGCTTAAGCGTAGGACGTTAAACCCCATTTCATTCATTTATTCTGTAGGAATGGCTGATTCGAGTCACTTTAGGTTATATAAAGGGAGACAATTGACACAATTGACTTGTAATTGACTTGTTTCATAATACAAATCAAGTTGATTGGTTGAATCGATCAGGGGCCAGTTGCTCAAAGCTCCGCTATCTTTTAACGAGCCGTTAACTTTAACGGAGAGAAAGATTGTTGCTGGAAATAAAGGCCCAGAACATTCCGTTGTGCATATTTTTCCTTCAGATTAATGCTAATATAAAAAATAAAGTATTCTATCGTGTTTTCTGTAGTAAATTTAAAGGAAAGTTAACAAACAACACGTATTAAAATATGTCTGTTAAAGTTTAACGGATCGTTAAATTAACTTAGTTTTGAGCAACCGACCCCAGATCAATAGAGTATTAATTTAATAATAAACCCAACATTTTTTATCCTTTACCAGGTGATTGATAAACTAGTTGGGTTGAGAATGAGCCGAGAAGATGAGATGCTTGGCGCTGATTTAACGGAACATGAAGTGGGCTCGTGGCCGTCAGAGAGTGTGCATAATGACAAATGTGACAACAGTGACACCGTGCGACGTGGGTCGCATATCATGATAGGCGATCGTACTATTCCAGTGTCGAAACTAAGAGACAATATAAGTCCAAACATTTTCAAAAGAGACACTTTTAGAAAATCGAAAGTAGCCACAATTGATAACGATAAATCCATTAGGCAAAATGAATCCCATGTGGAAACTGAAGTAGACAACAATAACGATAACCTAAATGAAGTGTCTTTACATTTATAACATCTACGAAATCCCTCATCAAAGCGTTAATAATGAAACATTTGGCGGACATTGAAGCTGTAGCTACATAAGGCCCGAGACTCTTGCATTGTACCTATCTACCTAAATGACTTTATTTATGTGCTGTTTACTTGCGAGGCTAAACAATGTGAATTCAAATGTGACCTGTACGAAGTTTTGGTCACATGTTTTTGGAACCAAATAGATCATATCCGCGGTTATATTATTAGACTATAGAATACATCGCTTTAATAGATTTAGAGTGGTAGGCGGTTTCTGTTCGAGACAGGAGTTAAAAATGCAACACTTATCCTCACCTGATCTCTTCCGTTCAGTTCTTTGTGTTTTAACCCACAGATAACGGGGCAAATTTAACATTCGTTTTGAGCACTTAGTAGTGTACTAGTCAGGCCCGAAGCCAGAAACCAAAATTTAGCCGACATAGGGGGGCGAGGAAGATACATTTCCGACAACAAAAAATCAATGAACGAAGGTCATCGTCGACTGCCTGGTACTAGTCTATAATACGCTTAAAAACTATGTTAATATTTAACGTGCACTAGGACCTGGAAGAGTTGTTATATAACTGTGCGTTCTGGATGGTGTGAGGGATTAATCAATGAGACGGTCTGTTACGGCGAGATTTTGGCGTGAGGTCACACGAAACTTTGGGTAAACTACTAGAAACGTCAACGCTGATTGCTTTTAATCAATGTCATAAGATCAAAGGCCGCTCGTATGACACTTGACGCGACCTTCCACCACAACTGGTCAGATCTTCATGTAGTGTAGGCCATTACGAAATATAGATCTGTATCTAATAAATGCATTTGAAAATATAGGTAGGCGTTGTCCTACAAATTATTCTAATATGATATTGCTGTTAATTATGTTTCCCTGGCATACATATGTGGCAGCGTAAATTAATTTAGTATGCAATGAGGTCACAGACGTTTTTTATTTCACATTAATTGTTTGTGTAATGAAACACTGGCCCGAAGCGTGACTGGACCCAATAGTGTTTCATAATATGTTATAATTTTATAAGATTAATATCTTTGTTATTTAGTAGTCCACGAGATATGACAGCATATTGTTATGAAGAGTTTGCTGATATACAAGATGTGTGACTGGGGGGTTATCATCGTGTGGTAACCTGCCATTTCATTTTCTTGTTTTCAATTAACAGTTGATGTAGCAATGGCAATATTTTACAACCTTTTCGTTTCTTTTTAAAAATATCGGATCAGTGCCATCGGCATTTTTTAGAACTTGATTTTTCAACTCAACTTCCTATTTCCACGAATATCCCATACTTCTGTGTGTTCTTAATAATAAAATAAATCTTGTAGTTGAAACGTGTTTCTAATACTGTATTATCATTCTGCACACAAAGAATCATCTCATTTCTCTGCCCTGTAAAGGACAACGTTTTGGGTAGGGGTTTTTTTAAAAAAAAGAGAGAAAACTTGGTAAGATTGTTGAGTGGGTCCGAATACAAAACTCTGTGGAAATTCGGAATATTTCGGATATATATCGTCATGCTTTTTCGCATCTAGCTGGTGCCACAGTATACCCGTTTTTTTTATAGAAGGGCACACGCGGGTGGTACTTTTGAGCGCCGACCACCGCCGACCAAATGCTTTTTACCGCCGACTACCGCCGACCAAATGCTTTTTACCGCCGACTACCGCCGACCAAATGCTTTTTACCGTCGACCGTCCTGTAATTACCGCCGACCAAATACTTTTTACCGCCGACCGCATTGTAATGACTTGCTTAATGCTTCCTTGTTACCGCCGATTATTTTATTATTACCGCTAACTATTTTTCGGTTGATTTTTTTATAAAAAGAATACATCAAGAATGGTATTTTTTATTTGAGGTTATCACGTAGGCTACAACTGTCGAAAAACATTCATATTATATTATAAAGAATATGGAAGGCAAAACTACGAGTAATTACCGCCACCCAAATATATTGAAGGGCAAATGCATCAAGATTGTTTCAGCTACTTGTTACAACTTTTTAATACCTTCTAGTAATTACAGCCACCCAAATGCTGATATTGTTGAGCTGTATAGCTAAGGGTCAAAACTAATATTTTCTACTGGAGGAATTGGTTTAAGTAGCACGAAATGGTTTGGTAACCAGTAGCGAATTGAAGACGGAGCACCAATTGATTTTGAAAGTTCCGAATTGAATGTCAAATCTAAGATCTTATAAAATGGGTCTGAAATACCATTTACTGGGGGGGGGGGGGACAGAATGAATTGGTGCTTTTATAAAATCAGCTGCAGCCATCATCGTCCAAACCGAGGAATACGAACCAATCCTAGATGCGCCAAGACAAGCTTGTTCGTAATCGGGAGAAACTAGCAGAAAGTTTTTAGTATTTTCAAGTCTTTCGTATTTGTTATAGGCCAAACACATTTGTACACATGTCTTATACCGCAACATTACAGATAAATCCTCCGTAGCACCGTAAAATGGTGGGAGGTAACAAGGATTCATTAAGCATTTTGGTCGGCGGCAGTGCCCGATTAACCTTGTGGGGGTGGGTGCGGGACAATTTAGGCAGCTATTTCATTGGCGTTTAGAATTCGTTGAGTATTTAAAACATACTCTTTCTCTTATATTCCACTTTCCCCCTTAGATCCGGCACTGGTCGGCGGTAATTCGTTGACAATTTGAGTATTTAAAACATTCTCTTTCTCTTATGTCAAACTTAGCCCCCATAGATCCGGCACTGATCGGCGGTAATTATATTATTACGGTCGAAAGTTATTACAATGCGGTCGGCTGTAAAAAGTATTTTTTCGGCGGTAAATACAGGACGGTCGGCGGTAAAAAGCATTTGGTCGGCGGTAGTCGGCGGTAAAAAGCATTTGTTCGGCGGTGGTCGCCGGTAAAAAGTACCACCGGGCACATGCCAGACATTTTGTCCGAACAGCGGCATTACGGCCGACGAATTCCACACATCACACAATAAGTCATCTCGGACTACCTTATAATTAAATTTTATTTCAATAATTCGCTTAGGCGTTGGGTCTTTGGCATTGGCGGGGGCACAGAGAAAACCCACGAGGTTGGATAGGCGACCCTACTTATTGTCATATGCACGTGGGGAATCAAAACAAGGCCACCTGATTCAATCATGTATGTAACATGGAAAGTCTTATTCAATATCAAACTGTGACTATGCATATTATGACAGAAATTATAAAATAACTGGGCAAAAAAGACGAGTTATTCTCTACAAAAGGTCTTAAAACTTCTTGACATCGATTTTTTAGCTATACAGCTATATTGTTTCTAAAAAGAAATATCACAAAGAATCCGTTGCGCAAATTATATATACATGTACAACCCAAAGATAGTAAGCTGGCACTGCCAGGCAGGATACGCCCACATTTTCGAGAGATGGTCAGAGAACAAGCAAAACCGAAAGTGATTTTTCCTACAATCAAAGGCTATAATTCATTAAATTACAATTTGATATGCGCAAATATCGAAAAGAATCAAGATCTTTAGGTTATAAACATGCATTTCAAGTTTTATCAAAATCGAATCAAAATTGTGACCTATACTGGGTCCACAACCTTGATATACCATATTTTAACACTATTAGAGTACAAACGGCAGCCATTTTGTCTGGCAATTATGGTCCGATTTCCCTGAAATTCAAACTCAACCTTCGGTATGGTGTAACGGTGATAGAGTCAAGCTTTTTTTCAATCGGATAATAATCATAACCTCCAGAGGGACCATAGGCGATTTTTCGGGCAATCAGGGGCCATAATTCAGAAAGCTACGATATGATATGCGCAAACAACGAAAGGGACCAAGATCTTTGGGTTATAACCATGCATTTTAAGTTTTATCAAAATTGAATCAAAATTGTGACCTATACTGAGTCCACAACCTTGATATACCTTTTTATAACAGTATTCGCGTACATGCGGCGGCCATTTTGTATGGCAATTTTGTTCCGAATTTTTCCGAAATTCAAACTCAACCATCCTTAGGGAGTAACGGTGATATAATCAAACGATTTTTTAAATCGGATAATAATTGTGACCTCCAGAGGGACCACAAGCTAAACAAAGACGATTATGCGTATAATCAGGGGCCATAATTTAGGAAGTTACAATCCGATATGCCCAAATATCGAAAGGAACCAAGATCTTTGGGTTATAACCATGCATTTCAAGTTTCATCAAAATCGAATTAAAATTGTGACCTCTACAGGGTCCACAACCTTGATATACCATATTTTAACAGTATTCGCGTACGAATGGCGGCCATTTTGTATGGCAATTTTGGTCCAATTTTACCGAAATTCGAACTCAACCTTTCTTAGGGTGTAACGGTGATATAATCAAACGATTTTTTAAATCTGATAATTATTGTAACCTCCAGAGGGACCACAAGCTAATCAAAGACGATTTTGCGTATAATTAGGGGCCATAATTCAGGAAGTTACGATCTGATATGCGCAAATATTGAAAGGAACCAAGATCTTTGGGTTATAACCATGCATTTCTAGTTTCATCAAAATCAAAATAAAATTGTGATCCCTACAGGGTCCACAACCTGGATATACCATTTTTTAACAGTATTCGCGTACGAACGGCGGCCATTTTGTATGGTAATTTTGGTCCGATTTTTCCGAAATTTGAACTCAACCGTCCTTAGGGTGTAACGGTGATATAATCAAACGGTTTTTCAAATCGGATAATAATTGTGACCTCCAGAGGTACCACGAGCTAAAATAGGTGATTTTTCGGACAATCAGGGGCCATAATTCAGGAAATTACGTTCCGATAGGCGCAAATATCGAAAGGAACCAAGATCTTTGGGATATAAACATGCATGTCAAGTTTCATTAAAATCGGTTCAAAATTGTGACCTCTATAGGGTCCACAAGCTAAAAACGTGATTTTTCGTACAATCAGGGGCCATAATCCATGAAGTTTTGATCCGATACGTGCCAATATCGAAAGCAGCCGAGATCTTTGGGGGATAAACCTATATTTCAAGTTTCGTCGAAATCGGGTAAGAATTGTGACCTGTAGAGAGTCCACAAACAATTGTGGACGGACAGGGGCGACGACATAATACGTCCACATGAAAATGTGGGCGTATAAAAATTAAAATCGATTCTACATCATGTTGACAAAGGGTTAAAAAGTAATCATGGAGGTAATTGAAAAGAGCTCTTATTCACGCCCTAAATAATGAATAGGCCTAGTCCATCTATATTATAACTTTATCCTGTACTGTGTTCAATTACTTGTAAGTTCAAATGTTTAGATATCGTTCTTGTTGTTTTTGGTTTATTACAATTTAAAGTCGTTTAGATGTCGGCTTTTTCTTCTATATAGCATCCCCGACGGAATTATAATAATAAATATATATTGCCCTCTGCTCCTTTTAAAGATCCTAAACGGCATGTATTTTGAACGTGAGCGTGGGTTCACGGTGGCTACGAGGGTAACACCCTGGCTCGCTGGCCTGGAGGTTGCGTGTTCATCGGGATTTTTTGACGTGGTTTCCCATTGTCAGTGATGCAGGACGGAGGGTCTGGCAAGAACAACTGTCTAGTCGAAAAACCGAGGTCCCGTATATACATTAGCGTGCACGAAAACGATCCATTGGCAGTTGGAATTCGATATAAGAGTAAGTCATAGTGTCGCTGCTCGGGAAGGGGGGGGGGGATTTTCCCCATAGCACAATGTACGGCGTACGTCCGTCTTCATTAGCCCGGTCGGAACAGAACAGTAGGACGTTAAAAAAATGTTTTTCTTTCATTTGCATGCGAGAGATTGAGATTGAACGTGGGAATCTCAGTCCAAATTCAGTTTAGTATTACAAAGATATGGTCAACATTCGGCATTATTAATTTGCAATTAACGGGATATGGACAAAAGTACCGATTTCGGGTTTGTATTGATACAGCGATGAGATGAGGCAAACGCACTGCGGACAAATTCTCAAAATTGGATAAATCTCTTTTCTGTCAAAGATTGAAATTATACTTTGTCGATTTCTTTGTGAAAATCTCAACGGCGCCACTGGGAGCTCGGGAACAGTAGTGTGCCGTCTACGAAAGGTGGGGTGGGGGCGTGAGATTGCCTAGTGGTCTAGAGTGCCGCGCCTCGACCTCTACCTGGCCGGTCACCTCTGGCTTGCGGCTGTGGTTTCGAGCTCTGGTGTGAGCGTATGTGGCATGGAGATAGGGGCGCCTTTTCAACCTCGTGGGTTTCCTCCGGGCCCTCCGGTTTCCTCCCACTGCTAAAGACCCCTACGCGCAAGCCAACTATTGAAATAAAATTTAACCACGTTAGTCCCGAAATGACCTAGTTGTGTTGCGTGGACGTTAAACCCATTTTTCTCTCTCTCTCTCTCTCTCTCTCTCTCTCCGTCTTCGTGTCATTGCCGTTTGTGTTACAGAAGACGTCTGACGTGACGTCACATGACAGATCTATAATGCTAATTCACTTCTATTAGTTATTGCAAGGGGACTGCGCCACATATGATTTACATAAAGGACAAATATAACAAGACATGATACTACGAAACAGCAAACAAAACAAACAAAAAAACAATTCAAAAAAGAGTGAATGGATCCGGGGGCTAGCCGTAAGCGTCCACTGCGCTGTACAGTCCCTGGTCTGAAGTAACACAGACTTCACTCAAAATTGAAAATGATCAGGAAAAACAATATATGATGTCTGCATGAGTCATGGTCTGCCATATGCTACAAGCAATACGAATGTAAGCATACTGTAGTAATAAAAAAATAAAAAAAATTAACTATAAGCCTACAAGTGCCCATCGGTGAAATGTAAGATATTCAATTAAATAGATGTATAGTGACTGTATTGAAGGAACATATTTCAATTGTACAAGAAAACGCACAAACAACCGAATACAGAGAAGAAAAGAAAATGTAGACTGCCTCACGTGAACTTGGAAGCGCGGGAAGACACCTTAAGCTACAAATAAACTGTAATTGTAAGGCGCCTTGATTGTCACCAAACTTCAGGGAGGGTCCATTTTTTAGAATGTATTTTTCATTACTTACTGTTCATTCACATTGAGGCCTAAGTAAATTCTAATAGCAAGTGCAGGAGAACTGCACTTCACGCAAAACAAAAATATACAAGATAAACCTGCGGACAAGACAGAAGATAGACATTGCAAAAAATAATAAACAAATCTCAAATCAAGTGAGTGGATCCGGGGGCCAGTCGTAAGCGTCCACTGTGCTGTGCAGTCCCGAGCCTGTTGTGGTACAGACTTCACTAAAATGATTTACAAAAAAGACGTAACAAAAGCATGGGCGCAGATCCCGGTGGGGACACCGGGACGCGTCCCTACCAATTGTTTTAGTGGTAGGGACATACTATACTGTGTCCCCACCACTTATTTCCGATGTTTTGCTGACTGTTTACTTTTTAAAATAGAAATGATTCCAGAGCTTTTATTGCATTCCAGAAAGTGTTTGTCCCAGGTACAAGAGGAGAGGGTCTTTGAAGTTGAACAGTTGCACCCGGTGACCGATTTTTATTTAACAGGAAATTCGTGATAATTCATATTATAACAGTAAATAATTGAAATATTCCGTAGGGATTATAATAATATGTAAATGATGTAGGTGTGTATATCTGATACGCTGGGTTTCGAATCACCAGTTGTACGTGGAAAAGAGTAGGGTCAACTATTTTAAGTGTGGAATAAATTTCACACGCTATACCATTTGGACTTTTGTCAAATGCATAACAAATTGCAGACCCATATGGTACGGTATGTGAAATGTTAATGATATAGGTACAGTACGGTTATCTCCCACTGCTAAAGACCCCTAAGCCATTCATTGAAATAAAATTGAACCACGCTACTGCAATTACCTATATAGTCTATCGAGTCGACGTTAAACCCCTCTCTCTCTCTCCCTCTCTCTCTCACACACACACACTCTCTCTCTCCCACTAAACCACCGAGGCTCCCCCCTTTTATGAACGTATATCCAGGCCCGTAGTCAGCTTGCTGCCGGAGAGAGGGGCAGCCCGGCTGATAGGGGGGGGGGGGGCGAGGGGCTGGACTGTTCTCTCCCCCCGACCATACGGTTGACAACTTTTTGTCAGGGAGGGAAAGATTATTTCTAGGGGGGGGGGTCGCCCCCCTCCCCTTGGCTACGGGCCTGCGTATATCTACATGAATATGACTCGCTGTAAAATATATTAAATTAGGTTTTATGTTACGATTGATTACAGTTTAACAGTTTAACTATCTTCTGCTCCGAACTGGGCTAATAACGACGGGCATATAGGCCTACGCCATACAGTGCGGTATGAGAGAAATATTGCCCGGACAGTAGCACTAGTATATCGAATTCCAACTGTCAAGGGATCATTTACGTAGTCCTACACGCCGATGTGCACACGGGACCTGGTTTTTTCGTCCCCTCCGAACGACTAGACAGCTGTCATTGTCGGGTCCTCCGTCCTGCATCACTGACAAGGGAGAATCACGCCGGAAAATTTGGACTGACTTTCTCGGCCAATGCAGGGATTGAACACCAGACCCTCAGGCTATAGCCACCGTACCCCCCCCCCCCCCGACACAATGAATCTTCAAAAGTTAGGACACGACTCGGGAGTTTTACATTTATTATATTATTGTGATTTTAATATCTTTTTGTAAATATTTCTATACTGAAATTTGATTGCTAACTTTCTGTATTTTTTCGTTTTTTTAAAAGAGGCCTTGTGACCTAATTTCCAACCCCTTGAAAATAAAAGTTATGTCATTTCATTACTTGCTAAAGCATAGTTAAAGGGGGGTAACTCCATTTAGGGCCAGCGAAATTTCAGCTTCTTGTGCCGTCTGTAATTACATTGACATTATGTGACATCATGGACCTAAGGTCCATGGTGACATTAATACTAGTATTTTAATATCAGTGTATTATTAATCATAGAACAAAGTGTACCTAGTAATTTTAGAAAGGTGACGTACCTGAGCTGAAAAAGTCGCCTATCGAATTCTTACCTTTGACCCTCTGATGATACGAGGCTGGGGTCGAGGTCGAACCGAAAATTTATAAATATTTGATTGGTTGATATTTCTGATAAGATTTCTGGTTGGCTAATGTCATCCGTCTGCGCATGGTCCGATTCATTGATATCAGGGAAAGCCGATCGGGGATTCAGTAAAGGGTATTGTGCTTGCTTCGCTTATAAAATTACCAAATTAGCAAACACACCTTTTCACCCGTTTGTGGAAATTCTTAAAGGTGAGTATTTTTTGTCTTTTAACCCTGTAGTGTCGTTAACAATCATACCACCCACCCTCAAGATGATAACCATGGCATGATGGCATGGGCATGGCCGATCGTCCGACGATACATGACGTTTTGGCTTTCCAAATTCCAAGTTCATTAGCCTAGACAAACGGAATATTTTTAATTTGTGGCCAACGGAGACTTGAATTGGAATTAAAACCCGATGGCAAGTAGTTATCACATTACGAACCATTCGTTGAAATGAATTGCCCCGACGCTTCCGATTGCTTTCCACCTCCAGTGTTGGTGACAGTACAACACGTGTTGTACGTGTTGTGTGTGGCCCGAGTGGAAGTTGGCAATAAATAAATTTAATAATTATTAATCAGACGTTTATGATAAGTCTCTAATAGAGTACTAGTCGATTTATCTTCGATTTATCCATTCAATCAGGTTAGTCCATAAACTAGTGAATATCATCTATACGCCACGGGGTGTAGCCTATATTATAATAATAATAATAATCGCGTCATTTACAAGGGTGGCAAATTAGGCCTGAGGCCTGTTTCCAATTTGGCCCTTGGCACAGATCGTGCGAATGATTTCGATCATTACTGCAGGAAGAAACCGAAGAACTCGGGGGGGGAAACCTGCCTGATCGGACGGGAGACCGAATATCCCTCTCACTTACAAAGATAAATTTCATGCCCTGAGCTGGGATTGAACCCTCGTTGCATTGGTGAGAAGCCGCATCTCTATCGCCACGTCTATCCGACCAGCTAATTATGACACTATAACAGTTACAAACATGTACAAAGTCAACAGTGTCACAGTCTGACTGTCTGATAACTAAACTATGTCATTTGTTGATTAGTATGATTAGTTATATTATAGTTAAACTTAGCAATGCCAGAAAAACAAGGGTGGCATATGGGACAACGGGTTGTTTCATTTGATAGGAATAAAATCCAATTTTGTGCGTCATGATCAAGGGTTGGCAAAATCCACAATGACAATTCACCAGAGATCCACAATTATTTTAACTTGTAAAACAATAATTTATATCGATATTTACTGTTCTTTATATACACAGTGTATGCCAATTTCTGATTTACTTTTGTCAAAATGCCCCACTAAATGTGATTTCAAAACAAGCGATTTCATTCAATATATAGATAGGAGGCAGACCACCATTAAATTTCTCACTCTCGGTACCCACAAATTGTAGAACATCTATTTATAGCAATTCTCTCTCCTTCTCTTTTCTCCCCCTTTGCATGGATATTTTTGTTGATTTTTTGGTCTAGAATGGATGAAGAGGGTTCGAATTAATATTTTCTGCCAGGTTTTGGTAAATATTCATGATTTTGAGGCAGAAGGATAATAATAATAATAAGGATTCTTATATAGCGCTAAACTATAGAACAAAGTGTGCTCAAAGCGCTCACAAAATTAAGTTCATCTATATGAAGTTTTAAACAGGTATGTCTTTAAACGTGATTTAAATGTTGTTAGTGACGGGGCGGATTTGAGAGAAACGGGTAGTGAATTCCACTTAATTGCAGCTTCAACTTCCAAGTGTTATCAGGTTGGCTTCGGTGATATGTAGCCAACCGCAACTAGTTACGTGTTTTGGGTATGCTTCTTCAAGTTGGTGTATCTCAAAATTTTGGTAGTCAACCTCATACAAATTTTAGTGCAAAGACATGGTCATTTGTTCTTCTGTCTATAGTGAAAAGCCTTCAGCCCAACGAAAAGCTGGAGGTGGGCAAAGAAGCCAGAATTAACATTTGAGTCAATAGGGAAATTAATGGTGGGTCTGCCTCCACATACATGTAGTCTACATGAGTTATGTCCCTTGCTTATACCTTCCAAACTTGCTTGGAAATAACATTTTCATGACATTTTTGAAACAAAGATATTAAATAAAAATTGACAAATTGGCGTACTACAGAACAGTGCATGTATATTATCAAATATATAAATTAGTATTATATGAGTTGAAATGTGGGTGGATGAGGGTAAAACGTGGTACCAAATAAACAATTCTAAAATATGAGCTAAAATGAACTATCTATATAATACTTATAATAGCCCTGGTTGGTAACAGTAACACCCAAACAAAATAGATGATAATAATAGCCTTTTGCCCTCCCTCCCAATTTATATTAAAAGGTCACATGTAGGCTACATGTAATATTAATAATTTTCTTGGAACAGTAATTTTTAATTATGCTTGAATGTAAACAAACTTACTTGATAATATTGGAAATAAGTGTAAGAGACACCTGTTGTATCACTCATTATTTTTCATTAACTGTTCAAGGGTATCAACCTCTTCTGTTACTTTGAGATGGCAGGGATATCAGAATGCACCGGGTTTGTGTATATATGTAGACCTTTATTAATATACATGTTTATGTACAGAAATTGACCAGCAATTTAATTTATCAACTGGGCAGACTTAATTGCCATATTCTCCTACAAAATAAAGCTAGAGCAGCTGGTCTTTTTATCCAAACAGTAATGAGTCCTTCACGTTTAGGGTGAGCTATCGCTCCTGCTCCTTACGACGCACCTCGACTTTCCTTCGCGTGTACACATTGGCATGCAAGTAAAGATCCCTTGACAGTTGAAATTAAATATAAGTGTAGACTGTAGTCAGGCCTGGAAATAAAGATTTTAGATGTACCTGACAAAATGTGAGGCACTAATGAAATAGTACCTGACATTTTCAACTTAGTGCCGGACATGTATTTATATTATCATTAAAAGAAACAAACCAGTGCCTGACAATGCCTGAATCTGTGTCTGACATTGTCAGTGACAGGTGCCATATTTCCAGGGTAGACTGTAGTGCCACTGTTACCGATACATATATGTACATGTATGTACAAGTCATACATGCAGTCAGATAAAATATATCCTGGGTTATGAGAAATGAATGTCAATAAAGTCTTGCTAAGTTTTTTTTCTTTCACTGGAGCCATTCCGAACTCATTTGGCCCTGACCTGGCTGATCTATCCCATTGTGTCTATTTATTTTTAAAGAGTTCATTGATCAATGCTCAAGGTCTTTGTAGGCATTCATGTATTCTCACAAAGAGAAATCTTCACTACACACATGCTCATACATGTATGTATGGTTCGAGAGTACTGAAAAAATATATATCCCATCGACTTAGAATCTTTTGTGAATTGATAAAAAGTCAAAACTGACATTAACTATGTCAATTTTGGAAGTTGTGTATGCAATTGTGACTTTGCCAGTGGCTGTGGAAATCCTGAAAATAAAAGTAAATAGTTCATTTGTAACTTCATAATCTTCACCAAAAGTTGTCTTAGATTACATAGTTAGAGAGTCCTACTCCTATTAGAAATGTGAGGTTAAAGCATCTGAAAACCTGAAAAATATTACTGATTTATGATCTGTTTTAATATCCTAATTTTCAAATTGCCATAGCTCGGTGAATTTTCCACCTAGTGAAGTATAATTTTGGATTTGTTAGCTTAAATCCTTATTCTGTAACATATATTTTTTATAATTTTTCGGAGGGGGTCATGTTCCCACCGTTGGTCGAGTTGACATGGGATGACCCAGCAATAGCCCAGTCGGTGCAGAAAAGTAGGATGTTGGACCCCATTTCATTTCTCTTGTAACAAAACTACAGCACACGCTATGATTAATGTTTAATTGATTAAACATGCATTGTTCAAGAGCTGAAAATACCTACTGCAGTTTTTCGTGAGGCCTGAAATGTTATATAAATTATTAATTAACTTACTAAGACTATAATCATCAGTTGATGCCATCAAATGCCTGCAAAATTTATTAGATTCAAATGCGTTTTGGGGTGGATGTGGATAATGTACCATAAAAAAGGATAATCAAGACTTTGTTTATTATTTACCAAAGGTAGTAATGACAATCAAGGCTTTTCTATAAATTTAATGCCAATATCTAGGCTCAGAGTGAGGTACATTTAATTTGACTGGAATTTTCAGCATACATGTATTATCTTTTTGTTATCTATAATTAACAAGAACTGTGTTAGCTCTATAAAATCTGCTGTTGTTAAAGACCAGATTGAATTTTTATGAACAAAGAAATCAAAGATATTATTATTTTTGTCTTTATTAAAATACAGCCCCATGGAGTGTAATGTAAATGGCACCCAATGTATATTATACTATATTGATAGTGGTTGTCATGTACCTTTCATAAAGTTGATCTTTGTTTTTATATGTTGATATAAACTAATGTAGTCAACCAAAGTCAAAGCATTCATTGGTGTCTTAAGGATCACAGTGCTCAGGATATTTATGCATTTAATACATGTACAATGATATGTACACATACATGTACTTTAACTTAGTCACCAGGTACAGTTCATCCACCTATATTTTATCTACTACATGTACATAGTATGTGTAGCCACACCCACAAATGGCTGAAACACATTACAGATTAATGGTAGACAGTCCATTGAATACAGCACTTAACACAACAGACCATGGAGACACTGTAGATAATCCACGATTTAAATCGACTTCTGTACTGGTATCTTATTAATCTCAATGCCAAGATGAACACAAAACCCTTAGCTACATGTACATGTATGTGGACATGACAAAAGTATGTAGATGTAGGTCTACTTGTCATCTTACACACAAAAAAGCCTGAAATAATGCACCAGTCCGTCAAAGGCTTGAATTCAGGCTTGTATGTCTGGTGGTTTTCATTACATGTATGTCCTGCACAAATTCATCCTCGGTATCACATGGTTTCATGGTCTTGACTACAGATTCATGAGGCCTTAGGCATGTATCATGTTTGAGAATCGGGAAGTATGCACTCTTATGGCCTGTCTGTAGGCAGCTTTTTGATTGATAATTGTTTTTTTTTCTGTATTTATTTCAGATCGAGAGAGATGTTGAGCATAGTCAATGATCTGGTACTACAATACCAGCGAGAAAAGGTGGCCGCAGGTATTTAGAATTGATTCATATACCCATGTAATCAGGCTCTCCAGTCCATGGGTTCTACACCAATTTACACAGAATCAGGCCTGGAAAAAACAGTTTTAGATGTACCTGACAAAATGTCAGGCAGTAATGAAATAGTACATGACATTTTCAACTTAGTGCCGGACATATATTAATAATATCAGCAAAAAAGACAAATCAGTGCCTGACAAAATGATAGGCACCAGAGGTTTTGTGCCTGACAAAGCCTGAATCTGTGCCTGACATTGTCAGTGACAGGTGCCTTATTTCCAGGCTTGCATAGATCATGGACATGTACAGTCCTACATGTACTTTACATTCACTCTAACTTATGGAAACTCTTTGTAGTTTGTTCATTATCTTAATCTAAAATTTAAAACGATATCGATCAAATTTTAAAAATCTTGCTGGCATTGTTTGGTTAGTCATAAAAGGAAGGAACCCTATTATAATGTAGAATGATTCTTAATTTCTTTGGCCTCTCTTCAAATAGTTGCAGGGAGACATATTTTTTATTTCAAAGTTATTTAATTTCAGTCACCCATCTGTTATTTTACAGATCATTAACCTTGCTATAATTGTTTTTTTAATATATTAGCCACATGAGTACCATATTGATCATACATGTGCAGTGTATAACCAAACATAGTGTGGTTAAAACCAAATTTACTATCAAATGTCAATAAAACACAGTTTGCTGATTATAATGTACATGTATTCATGCTCATAGATTAGATAACTGTTTTATTCTAAAATTAATGATTCAAAGTCTTAATTTTAAAAGTACCTGTATCAAAAAAAAATTGTAGTACAACTACATGTAGATTAAAATTTTACAATATAACAGTCATTTTATTTATGAATACATTATATTTTTTTTTTTTAAAACAATAGTTATTCACTGAAGCCGGATTGGATAACCGGCAGAAGCCCCCTTTCCATAAAATGTAATGTTCAGTAATGTCACCGATTATAATAATTTATTGAGTAATAGAAATTTAAAAAAAAAATGTTTTGAAAGACTTTGAAAGTTTAATTGACCAGCATAGGCCTACGTAATTGTAATGGAAATAGTTATAGTTAGATTGTACATTGACTAGCAGTAACATGTACTTTCTGCACTCTTTATCTGATTAGTTTCATGCAAATTCTAAACAGACAAGTATTACTAAATTGGTAAATATTTGTATCCTGCTTTCACTGTTTAATTGACTAATCTAATTGTCTGTATGTACCGTATTTCCTCTAATAAACGCCGGTTGCTTATTGTTTCAGCACCCCTTGACCCCCCGGCGCTTATTAAAGGCCCGGAGCTCTTTGGAGGCCCGGAGCTTATTTCTTTAATAGCAAATTAAATTTAGGGTAAAGCCGTCATTTACCATGGACATTGGGCCGGAGAATCTTTAGAGACCCGGCGCTTATTTTTTCAGCACCCCTTGACCCCCCGGCGCTCATTAATTAGAGGCCCAGCGCTTATTGGAGACACAGCGCTTATTAGAGGAAATACGGTATATTTATAACACTTGTTCAAACCCCACAAACAAACATACTGTATGTTGATATGTAATAATAATAATAATAATAATCGTGTCATTTTACAAGGGTAGCAAATTAGTCCTGAGGCCTTTTTCCAATTGGGCCCTTGGCACAGATCGTGCGAATGATTTCGATCATTACTGCAGGAAGAAACCGGAGAACTCAGTTGAAACCTGTCTGATCGCAGTGATCGGACGGGAGACAGAATATCCCTCCCACTTACGATAAAGTTCTTGCCCTGAGCTATTATTGAACCCTCGTTGCATTGGTGAGAAGCCGCCTCTCTATCGCCACGGTTATCCGACCAGTACCAATTGATGGGATTGAAGAAGAATAATTCATGTAGACCATTAATGATTGCTATTTTGTAACAATGTGTATAATAATCTGTTATTCAGTAGGCTGCTACCAGCAATGGCAGCATTACTGAAACTGTCCACAAACAACCTACTTGAACATGCTGAGTGTATTAATGGTTTATTTATGTGTCTATTATAGAGTCTTGCTTGATCTATATCTCAATCTAAGCTTCTCTACATTAATAATGATTCATGAGCAACAATAAAGTCAAGATGGTATTATAAAAACAATTTTCGTAATTGAATTTCATCTTTCTAATTTGTATTTGAATTTAGTTACCAAGTACATGTTTGTAGTTATTTTGAGAATCAATTTGTTTTTGTGTAATAAATCAGTGAGAATGAGTTTCCTTCCACAGGTACATGTACCTAACATGGCAGATTAAACAAATTGATATTTAAGTGTTTATGTACATGTTCAGTACATATTGTGTAGAATGTGGAGAACAAATAAATTTATATCTTGCATAGACTTGCTTCTATTTCTTCTAGATTCTTCTTAATGTCTATACACTGCCATTTAGCCTACATATAGACCTATGTACATTATCTCCTTACAACAGCTCTATTAAGGGGGTTGGCTCCTATTCAATGAGAAAATATTCGTTTTTTAAATTGCACTGTCAACTATTAAAGCTAATGCTCTAAAATGTTCAGGACTTTATCATTATCACACAAGTTTTTGAAAAATTTGTATTTCGGAACCTGGACCACGCCCATTTCCCATAATCCAGGATGGCCACCCCATGCCGTTGAGGAAAAGCATAAAAAAAGCCTGCTTGATAAAATATAGATTGTTATAATATATCCTAGTAAAGCTAAAACACCAAGGAACATAATTATCTATATTTAAATGTCATAAGCTGTAGTAGAAACAAGTAATTAAAATAAATATCAAATTTATTTAATATTTTCTCATTGAATTGGAGCCACCCCCCTTAACTTAAGGTACAGATTTGTACATGTGTACTTCCTTTGCAGCCATATGAAGGTATAGGAACTGTCAGACAGTTCCTAATTTTGTAACTTCAATAATTTTATGCAAGCGAGACTTGATTATGCGCATATTTTGCATTTAGTAACTACATGTAGTTCAAATAAAACGCATACATGTACTTATTGAAAACAGCTACTAGTGTATTTTAAGGTGACATTTCGAAGAGTATTCTCTCTCAGAGTTATAAAGCTAACTATACCTAACTTTTGAAGTGGGTTTTTTTGTGAAAAAAAAAGTCTAAATGTAAATGAATTATTTTGTTGGGGTCTTACAGGGCCAGGAGGTTGCCTTCCACAGAAACATTGTAGTTTAAATGGTAGCAGTGATTAGACCATAACAACTTTTATGTTCAATCCACATTACTTGCTCTGAACGTAGGTCTCATTACACTTACCATGTACGTTCAGAAATCGCCCTATTTGAATCCTTGTCGAAAATAATCGCTTCCCCGTCAATTTTACTGGGCAACGTTTTACTGTTAAATGGTGGGGTGTCAATCAGTGTGAACGTCTGTACAATGTAAAGGAACATCTAGTGAGAAGATAAGACCATGCTTACCTTACAACACACTGTTAAAAATATGTCCCCTCCTATTAGTTGCCTTTTCGCCTCCATGTCACTCTATACATGTATATAGGTTGACAACATCAATATTTTTTCATTTTTTCGGCAAGAATTCTATAGGACAGTTCCTCGAAGTACAGGGTGGGTGTAATGAGACCTACATTCAGAGCTGAAGTACTTTCACATGTAGCTTTACAGTAGCAAAAAGCTGAAAGTAACAATGATTATTTTTTCAACCCAGTCCACTGGCATATCACCTTCATATCATTATAATAAAAACCTGTATAAGTAATAAAAGGGAAACTCTTTTTTTTTCATTTCATTGTTTTATTCATAATTACATGCAATTTGAATTAAAAGGAATATGTGGTCCATTAATTATGATGCTTAATCACAGATAATATATCCCAGAGCTGTGTTTGTATTCAATTATCAGTGACTCAGTACAGAAACAGCAACTATATAATGTCTATTCTCGCATCAAATTTATCATAGCTGTGCAGAGAAAAGGTTTTAATTGTCCACATCGTTAGAGGGCTTAATTGGCATTGAAATCCCAGCTTATTACACATTCTAATAGCGTGTCATTGATCCGATATGTCTGGTCGACAACAAATCAATGTTCGTGGTATTCACCAGGTTGACTAATTTGCCGAGCTGAAATATTTCCAGCGAATATTGACTGCATGCATTCAGACTACAGTAGTACACACAGGAATACTTATACGTACTTCATGAATGAAATTACCATATTCTTTTTGAATAGTTAATTTTGCTAAAATAGACAAGTCAGATAAAACTGTTTCCCTTAATCATGTCAAAAGAAGATAAAGCCTTTAGAGATGATTCTAAAGCAGAAAAAGCAGTTAATTGAATATCTCATTTGGGAAAACCTTGAATATTAAGGGCATATGGGTTTTTTTATTGGATGAAAATGAGACTTTAACTAAAAGCATATATCAAAGATACATTTTGGGAGATTAGATAACAACTTGACAGTTCTTACTTTAATAGTTAAAAACTTGATAATGTAAAAGTCAAATTGATCCATTACGAACCAAGAATTAAAAGTCAAATTGATCTACTATGAACCGAGAATTAAGCGATTGAAATTTCCGCCTAGCCTCAATATATCATGATTACTCAAGTCAGTATTCTAAAAAGAATTGTCTCGATTATCCATTTGTTGTGAAGGAAAGTTATGTAGTAAGTCAGGTCATAATCCACTAAAGATCGCAGGCTAGCAATGCCATTGAGAATTGATTATGTTATGTATAAGTTAATGAATGTCTAATTAATAATTTAGATAACATTTAAGGCCCAAAGAAAGACCTGCAATAGGCAGATAAAGGGATTTTATATTAAATTTTAAAGTTTTATTGTAATTTCTAATCAATTTTGTTCTGTGATGTGTGAAATCTAATTTGAAAGGCCTATTCCTCGTAGTGTTTCATGTGATAAGGGGCCATCCATAAAGTATGTACGCTTGAAGGGGGGGTCACGCCAAAAGCGTACAGGTGCGTTAATTCAATGGCAAAATGTTCGTACAGGGGGGGGAGGGGGGGTCTGAATTTTACCCATTTTGAGCATTCATACTTTATGGATGGGGGCCCCTAATATAGCTAATCCCACTACTCACTGCTGTAAAGAGGGCAAATTCTTAATACAAATTATGACTGGTTAATACTCCAATAACAACCAATACCTTACTGAGTAACAGAGCTCCACATCAGACCAAATATGTTTACATGTACATAATGTTAGGTCTCATGACTCGCTAATTTATTATGCCCAATTAACCAGTTCTGAGCCGAACTGTAGGACCTTAAACCCCCATTTCTTTCCTTTGATATATGTTTAATTTATTATAAAATATGTTAACCCTTGGTGAGGAACTGATTCATAACTGTCTGGCGAGATTTCTATACATTGTCAGCTACTTAATGTCGAGTATTACGCTGTAAATAGAATGGACATGAGGCAATGGCAACATTCATCACTTGACAAGAAACTCAAATATTATGTTGCCATACACAAGGGGTCTTCTGAACCCTTTCCTTTCAATTTTTTTTCTGGTTAAAATTGTCTAATTTATTCTGCGCTCGGTGCTAGCTTCGTATTTGGAATCTTTCTTACTGAAGATATTGTTTTGGTCATTCTAGTAATCTAGATTTGAGAGCAATTGTGGGTACTCTACCAATTCCATCAAAAGACAGATTCTACATAGAAATGACAAATACGTTATGTGTAGATTTGTATGGCTTCTTAAAATACCTTATAATTTATATCGTCACAGTTAATACCTCAAATATTTTTTTCACTCTCGTTGATTTTTATTCAGACTTGATATGAAACTGTAATTTGATCATATTTGAATAAAATTATGCATTTAAAAACCTATTTTTGTCTGGGGTCTTAGAATACCCCTTGTGATCGACAATGTTTTTCATGCAACGTGTCCGCACAAGGGTTAATATTGATGAAACTTTGTGAACACAATACGGAACAAGGTTCTTCGTGGGATTTTTCATTTGGGGGAAAACGGAGGTAACCTATGTATGTATATAATATTTTTGGTCAATTGGTTAATATTGATGAAACTTTGTGAACACAATACGGAACTAGGTTCTAAGTGGAATTTTTCAGTTGGGGCAAAACGGGGAAACCTATGTATGTATTTTATATCATATTTTAGGTCCATTATTTGGGTTTCTGAACTCTTTCTTATCAGATTGTTTTGATTTTATATAGATCCAAGAACTAAAGACTGGTTATTAATAGCGAACAATCCAGTACCAGTATGGATATTGACAGCCCTGTATCTGGCCTTCACGATTATGGGACCAAGATTGATGAAGAATCGGGTAGCGTTTGAACTACAATGGTTTCTTGTATTATATAACCTAGGTTTAGTTGTACTGTCTGTTTATATGTTTGTTGAGGTGAGTACTGTCATTTATATTCTAAAAAACACAAACACAATTTATGGATAACAATCACTAGCAACTTTAATAGTGCAACGTTTCAACAAGTATCCTCTTGTCGTTATCAAGCACAAGGTAAACGATCATATGATACAATAAATCTGGGAGTGAACATTTATATTCTACAAAAGTACCACCTATATTTACTTTCAGATTACCTATGTAAAACATTGACGGTGAATTTGACCAAAAATAGTTACATATACATTGTAATTAGGAATAGTCAAATCTCTTGCCTCTAATTCAAACAATTTTGGAGATCATTATTTTTGATGTAACAAATCCTTGTTTACCAGGTTTGAAAGGATATTTAATTACTCCAAACCAGTTACTTATATTTGACGTACTGGTAGATAATCTTATGTCATTACGATAATGAACAAAGTCTTGATTATTTATTCTAACACTACATTTTTCTAATCCATGTAATATCTCTACCATCCTATTACCAACAGACCCAGGGTCTCAGTGGTAATTCTCCCAAAACCCTGCTGACCCCACTCATGTTGCTCAAAGGACTCATGACTGGCTAACAGCAGGGGTAGAGCAATGTGTTTAAAATACAGATCCTTTTTTCGTAACGTTATTTATAGTTCAACATTTTGTTTTACTTGTCTTTACTACATTAGGATCTGGAAATGTTGTAATATCTGCTCGGTGCGAGGGATTAGCCAATGGAACGGTCTGTTGAGTAAGTTCTTGGCATGTGTTGCATTGCATGGAACTGTGGGTATCCCACTAAAAACATTTGACCCTGATTGGTTAATAATTGTCTGACATGTTGGGCCAAGGGCCGCTATAATGACCACGATGCAACTGTATTTAATCAATTATTGAATTGAGGGGTAGGTGGGGGGATGCTAAACTTTCCCTAGATGTTTTCAGAAGGTGTATTTTTGTAGACCTGGATAATAACAACCTAAGTTAATAACCTAATTGAGTAATTCATAAATATGGTTTTCAGATTATCCTGAGTATTTGGGACGCAGGTTATGATCTTTTCTGTGCTAAATATAATGGAAACAGTCGACACGGTGCCAAAGAATTAAGGGTAAGTGTGTAATATATGTTTTGTAATAAATAGGGATAAGCCAACCGTTATTGGATATCAGCCCATTTGCTATTCGCATATAAATATCATTGGGTAATTGATCCTTTATGCTACCAATATTAACCATATTTTGCCAGTGAGAAATATATAAGATTGAAGTATGTTACATTATTCAAGATATAGATAAGAACTAGCCATTCTTGCTATACTAGTTCGAAATTAGGTGATGTAAAATGAATAATTTGAAAATTTGATTCAAATTACTCTATTGCGAGTGAAGATATTGGCATTTAAAGATTTGGCCGACCTGTGCAATAATTTCAACCACGGTCCTGGTTGATCAAAGCCAAGACTCGAAGCGTCTAGGCGCGCCATATTTGATTTATCACTGAAACATTTTAATCTGTTTAATATCAGAGCAATCTGATGCCATCCAAAGTTAATTAATGTCTAATTTATACTTTAGAAAACATTTCATGCCCAAATAAAGACCTGCACTAGGCAGATTTAGCTCTTGAATAATGCATGTTTAATCAATATTTGTCTGTAATGCAAATTAGGTCCATATATGTGATTGTAAACATAATCAGATGAATTCCAATTCAATTCCATATTTTCTGGCGTCCTACTTGTACAATAGACAATCAATTTCAACATCTGAGTAATATAAGAAAGAGAAATATATATATGGCACAAGAATTTATGATTATTTGATTAATGTCAGATTCATTTGAAGCTTTACACAAACAGTGAAGACATATAAACGAAACATTTCGGATGAATCCTTTCTAGTTTACTTATTTAAAAATGAGATTTAATAAAGCTATATAAAACAGTGAGTATAGGTTTTTTGCTAGAGGCCATTAAAATTACATTTGACAGTATCATGATAACCGTATTATCTGTGTTAGAATATATTTCTACTTTCTACAAAATAGTATATGATATCGATATACATTGGGGGTGGTCCGAATGGATAGCATGTGCACCCTGTATCATAAGGTCTGTCGTTGGGTCAACTGCTGTGGTTTTGATTCCTTGGTTGTTTGTGACAAGGGGGAGAGGAGGGTACCTGTCCAACCTCATGAATTTTTTCTGGCTTGTCTAGTTTACTCTCACTAACCAATTATTCAAATAAATTTTAACCATATGTTAGTCCCAAAATGATCTAGTTTGCGGCCAACACCACTTGCGTCTTACTCACTTATCCACCATGGCTCCTGATATCAGTATATTCTACCTGACTCAAATCATTAGTAATAAACAAAAAAGGATCAATCTTTACAAAAGTTGCACATAAAACTGTAAATGACTTTTTAATCCATATTTTGTGAAATGAGAATGTAATGAAATTGAAAGCAAATTCAAATGAATACATGTAGTTGAAACATTGTCATTCATGGGCAAGCCTGGAAATAAGGCACCTGTCACTGACAATGTCGGGCACAGATTCAGGCTTTGTCAGGCACCAAACCTCTGGTGCCTGTCATTTTGTCAGGCACTGATTTGTCTTTTTTATTGATACTATTAATACATGTCCGGCACTAAGTTGAAAATGTCAGGTACTATTACATTAGTGTCTGACATTTTGTCAGGTACATATAAAACCGTTATTTCCAGGCCTGTTCATGGGCCAGTTTTTTAGGTTTATTGTACTATTCAAGTACTATTATTATTATATTAAACGCATAACAGCATTTTTTAGGTCAAAGATTCTTAACACTGTTACATTGTACCTTAGACCCCTTGCCAATCTACATAAAAAACAATAACATAAATTGTACCTTAGACCAAAGTAGTTTATCAGATTACAGTTTGTTCATTAGGACGATGTATGGTCAAGACAATATAAGTGCGACATAGTTACCTTTGGTAGTGTTCATTTTATCAATGTATGACAATGTAGGCTTATAATTATATAAATGTAGATTACTTATTTAGTGACCTTAAACAAGTAATACATTTGCTGGCCTAATCATTCATAAAAATAAATTATTACAAATTTGCTAAAAGGTAAATAAATTGAAGTATCAAGGAATAAATTGTCTTTTAAAAAAAAAGCATGATTATGAAGATGAAGTCCCCAAACACAAATTCTGGCACAAACTGCCATGTTTTAATGTGCAGCCCTATTTAGAGTATTAACACCTGAAGAGACAGATTTTTGTCTCCATGGCAAATTGCATTGTTAGACAAGCCTGTAATGTCTTTCAGTATCCCTTTTGAAAGTGATGATGTAATTGATGTGAACAATCATATCATTATGAATAAGCTCTCATGACTTTAATTATTTGACTTCATTAACAGTAAAACTCAAAGAGGATAACAAAACTTAGACTTGCATCCAATCAATAATGTATTTAATATAGGTTGTTGTCTCTTTGGCCAAAGACTGGACTAAGTAACATAATCGGATCATTGGCAATATATCAAAATTGATTGACTTTATTTTTATGAACCTTTTGTTAACCCTTAGGGCAATATTGTGAGAAATATAAATAAAACAAAGGGTAGAATCTTTACTACAATACATGTATGTGGAGAAATAAAACATTGTTCACCGAGGACTTTTTGTACATGGTGTTTAAGAGGGATGTTGTCGCTAGCCTAGAGGTCGGGTGGGGTGATTGATCCCTGCATTGGCCTAGATTTTCTAGTGTGGTTTCCCCTTGTCAGTGATGCAGGACTGAGGGCTGACAGGGATGGCTGTCTAGTCGTTCCGATGGGACAAAAAGCCAAGGCCCTGTGTAGGCCTACATATTGGCGTGCGTATAAAACATGCCTTGCCAGTTGGAATTCGATGCAAGAGTAGGCCATAGTGCCGCTACACGGGCAAAATTTACCTCGGCACACTGTAAAACGTACGGTCATCCACATAAGCCCAGTTTAGGAGCAGAACAGTAGGACGTTAACCCCATTTCATTTTTGGCCGCTGTCGATAAATAGAATACAGAATAAGGTTTTGCAGCCCTCCTTTCTATCCAATATGCATACATGTATGCTATAAATTACATGAACTAAAACCACTTTCATTAGTTTTTGCATTGTATTTAAATTATGCAGGTTGCCAGAGTATTATGGTGGTATTTTATATCTAAAGCCATTGAATTAATGGACACAGTTCTAATGGTTTTACGGAAAAAGTTTGATCAGATCTCCTTCCTGCACGTCTTTCACCATGCTTCCATGTTAAATATATGGTGGTGGGTCATGATGTTTATACCCGGTGGTCAATGTAAGTATAGTGGTAAAAGCCTAGTACAGGCCTGGCCAACCAACGTTCATATTGAAATTTGTGATTGTTTTTTTTAATGTGCGTGTTCGTTTTGAACACACATGCGCGTTAGATGACAATACAGCTAAGCAGAGGTCTGTGAGAGGAAGGGATGGGGCAATGTTCATGTGTACCCATGTGGCTCTTTGCGGTAACACAGTAAAAAATGTGGCTCTTAGGCTCTGACCGGTTCGTCACCCCTGGCCTAGTATAAATTTAAGATCTTATCCAGTTAAACGGCTGCATTTTTTAAATATATGTATTATACGACGGTGGGCAGTAATTAAGTAAAATCGACCCTACTCTTTTGCCATGTAGTATTGGTATTCAAATTAAAATGATTTAAGAGTTTTCGTTTATTTAGTTGAATTTACCTTTGATCAGTTTAGCACTCTTTAGTGGTATTCTATTTTGACTTTTTTATGAAACGACCCTACTCTTTTGCCACTTAGTATCGGTATTCAAATTAAAAAGATTTTTCGAGTTTTCGTTTATTATTTGAATTTAGCTTCGATCAGTTTTTTAGCACTCTTTAGTGGTATTCTATTTTGACTTTTTTCTGAAATGTTATTTGTGACAATTTTTTTTACAGCATGGTTTGGTAGTATGTTAAATTGTTTGGTACATATAGTTATGTATGCGTACTATACTCTCTCAGCTATTCCTTACTTTAAAGGCAAACTTTGGTGGAAAAAATACATCACTAAGTTCCAACTCGTAAGTAGTTCTACATATAAATGGAATTAAATTAGTTGGGTTGTAACTGACCTGATGTAAAACAGTACACAGGTAGTTTAGCTTTTGACATCTAGATCGAAACTGAACTAAAACCTCATTTAGATATAAATGAAAGGGAGAGTTCGACGTCCTGCTTTTCTGCACCCACTGGACTAATGAAGACAGGTCATTTTATGTGTTTTAACGTTAAACTGATGTATGCATGCAGTTTCTGAAACACTGAATGCTACTTCTGGTGCACTCATCATGTTAGGGGATCACGGTTGCTAAGTGGATAAGGCGCTGGTCGTAGCTTGGAGGTCGAGTGTTCGATCCCTGCATAGGCCGAGAAAGTTCATCTCGATTTTTCGGCGTGATTTCCCCTTGTCAGTGATGCAGAAGGAGGGCCTGACAAGGACAGCTGCCTAGTCGTTTGGGTGGGACGAAAAACCGAGGTCCCGTGTACACATTGGAGTGCACGTAAAAGATCCCTTGGCATTTGGAATTCGATATAAGAGTAGGCCGTAGCGCCGCTGCCCGGGCAAAAACTTCCCTCATAGCACACTGTATGGCGTATGCCCGTCTTCAATTAGCCCAGGTTAGGTGAGGAAGTTAAACCCCATTTCATCATCATCATTCATCAGGTTATATATTATGAAAATTATCGTCCAAAACTTGAGTATAATGGAGAGTAAATATTTCCAGTTCCTAAATACCTCTTGGTATAAAGAAATTAGCTACTTTTGAAACATTTAGCCAAACATATATTACACATTATTTATCCTGATGTTTTAATTGACCGGTACTTAATTATTTATATTTTTTTTTATATTTCTAGATACAGTTTGTAATTACATTTAGTCATACGTTCAACTCATTATACTTCACAACGTGTGACTTCCCTCCTTGGGGCCAGCAACTACTTGCTAGTTACATGGTTTTCATGATCATCCTGTTCGGCAATTTCTACATTCAAGCCTACATCAAACGTAAGCGATTAGGATATAAAAAAGAGGACACAAAAAAGCGAAACGGACATTCGACAAACGGCTATGTCAGTCATGCAGGCGGTGATAATAATGGACACATACATTCCAAAGGGGAATAACTTGGAAGAAATATAGGTTTACTAATATTATTATTTTGTATGAATTATAGTATGAAAAACAGATTGTATGTGTGGAATATGATATATTTATTACATGTAGCTAGATTATAATAATAGCTTGACTGATCTTCTGTATGTATGACTTAATATCTAGAGATCGATAACCCCCTTCTTGGCTAGACCTGAAACAAAAATTGAGCTATAAATAATCATTTTCCCTCTCATTGAACAAATTGCGTGAAGTGTGACTACAGAACAGTTTTCAAAATTTTGTAAATGTCGATGGATTGGAGTTTGGATCTAAATAAGTGTAGACTATGCCCACACATGCTCTTTAAGTTCAATTGAACAAATTGTGTGAAATGTGACTACAGAACAGTTTTCAAAATTTTGTAATTGTTGATGGATTGGAGTTTGGATCTAAATAAGTGTAGACTATGCCCACACATGCTCTTGAAGTTCAATGACAGACCTGTAGATTTACTGTTAAACTGTTAAACACAATATATGTCTAATAAATTAGTAAAAGCATGTTTAAACCTGTAGCCAGAATAGTTTGCCCAATTTCTAAAAGAAAGGTACCTGTTCGTTCAATGTGAGATAAGGCATCATACCTTATTAATTAGTTAAAGCATGTTACCTGTAACCAGAATAGTTTGCCCAATTTCTAAAAGAAAGGTACCTGTTCGTTCAATGTGAGATAAGGCATCATACCTTATTAATTAGTTAAAGCATGTTACCTGTAACCAGAATAGTTTGCCCAATTTCTAAAAGAAAGGTACCTGTTCGTTCAATGTGAGATAAGGCCTCATACTTAATTAGAAATCTTGCTAACCCTGTTCACATCATAGGTATTAAATATCTTCTTGATGTAGTTAATGTTTGAACTACATAAATATATTTTTATAAATACACCCAAGACCAAGCTATATGTAACACAGTTTGCTTTAGGATGAGTTTCAGTATAAGATATGTAACCAAACTCTATATAGTGGGTGTTATCTGTGGCGTCTCAACAGGAGCATTACCAATCTGATTAAAACACAGATCCAATTTCGTTTCGTTTTTTTATAGTTCAAAATTTCGTTTTACTGGTCTTTACTACACTCTAGGATCTGGAAGGATCGTTATTTAACTCGTGTTTAACTTGAAATGAGGGGTCAGCCAATCAAATTGTCTGTCGAATCTGGGGTTTGACCTCTCTTGCACGGAACTGTGGGTAGACATCAACTACGACATAAATGAAAATAAAGCAAAAGTAGATAAACAAACATAGCCACTTGCAACAACGTTGCTGATTGGTTAATCGAATTACTGACCTTAAAGGGTCAAATGTCGTTTTTTACGTCATAGAACGGGACTTCCCACTATAAGTTGTTAGATCTACATGTAGCGAGGCCATCGAAAGTATAAAAAACGAAACGAAATATAGATCTGTATTTTAATTAGATTGGAGCATTACAGTATAGCTTTAATATAATCATACACTTAATAATTTACCACTTTGCTGCTTAATAAAGCAGCCCACCAATTGTACATGTATTTTAGAAATATATTTTCTAAAATGACCGGTTAATTTGATATTGATCCCATTATCTTCATATTGATTTTAAATTCCGAGTAGTTTTGATAAAAATTGGTATTAAGAATATTTTAAGATGAGAAGAGAAAGAAAATGACTATCTTCAAAAATAAATCATGGTAAACTTACAAATTTTCGTGAAACTAGCCCAGAACCTAATAGAATTCACAGAAGCATTCAGATAATTTCACGGATAAATAATTCTTCCAAATTCTTCAAAAACAAATTGTGATTATCCTTATTTTTAGTGGCATAATTTTAATAACTTAAGATTTGTTCCCACATTTTTGTTCCCACATTTTTGTTCAAGATTTTTTTGTGTATGTGGCATAGTTTTATTTTCATGAATAATATTATCCCTTGAAAGAAATATGAATAATATCATGTATATTTTAATTGCACATTGGCACATTATTATTAGCATTGGTTTGGATAATTAAATTTCATTGTGCTTCTTTATGGATGATTAAATTTCTATGTGTTTCTTGATGGATTATACAGAATTTGCGTTGTCAGTACATGTGTGTCTGCTATCTTTTTTTCTCTTATAAACACATTAAATTACTACGACCTTTAGAAGCATAAGATTGCCAAATCCTGTGACAGACATTAATTCTTTATTGAAGCATTTAATTTTTTTGGATGTTTAGGTTTATCTATTATTGTTGAACATATCTTTAGGTTTTTTTTAATATGTTTTTTTAGTAATCTTATTTTTTTCATCATCTAAATATCTTAAGTTATATATAGTGATAAGATTGTTTGTTTTTGCCTATTTATATTTACCATGTGTGTTTGCACATGTACATTTAGAACCCCTCTTGTTCATTAAGGGTGACAGACAACACTACAGACAAACCATCTGTAATTTGGTTCTAAAGATATATGTACTTTGTAATTTTATGCACCGTAAGGTAATTATTATCAAGTCGTGCATTTGGGCTGTTAAATCTGATCATATTATACTTGACATCCTA
The DNA here is from genome assembly GCA_917208275.1 of Patella pellucida. NCBI lineage: Eukaryota > Metazoa > Mollusca > Gastropoda > Patellidae > Patella > Patella pellucida. The sequence goes on from OU795037.1 coordinate 7,309,453, forward strand.
GAAGTTGATGAATATATTTTTAAAATCAAAATTTACAGCACAAAATTTGTTGAAATTAATAAGATATTGTCAAACAAAGTTATTAATACTTAATTAAAACAAATGCCAAAATTAAATAATTCGAGAGTACTGCATATGGCTTGTTATAGATATAATTTAATATCAGTTTGTTTAAATTTGTTTTCATCTTGTATTGTTTGTTATATATATCATTTATATGTTTATTGTAATAATAGTTACTTTGTTATATTAATACATCATAGTTCTAGAATATTTCATTGCTATAAATAATATATTTCTACTTAATCAAAAAACGTAAGAATAAGTAGCCATCATAGGGCATACCAAATATATATTTTTAAAATTTTGTTACTCTTTTTATGAAAAGTAGCATTAAATTTTAGCATAACATTCTTCTGAAACTTCTCTGTATTTAATTACATGCTATCCATTCAAAAACCAGCACTAAAATTCAAGGGAATAAAAGTAAAAAATCTTCACAAATTTGTATGAAACGAACATGTTAGAGATTTGTCACCTGAACATGGAACCATTGAATATATTCCTGGAATGTGATTAGGAATGTGTTTATGCTGCAGTTTTAAAATGATCCTGAGTTTTTATGAACAATTGTAATGTGTATTTGCGCCTTAAGCAATGGTGATGATGCGTAGAATATTTCTATTATTTGAACAAATCCTCAATACCGGTTATAATATTCCATTTGTGTGATACTATGAATTCCATTGCTATAATAATATGTCTTTATTTACAATTAGATACCCAGTATATTGTATATTACAGTGTGTGGAAATATATATATGTTACTTTTGTTTTACCTTTTTTAATATTTAATTTCCCACCAATTACTTGAAATCAAAACAAATCGATTTTTCTGTGATTTGGGTAGATATGTGCCTACCTTTTAGCATATTGAACAGTCATTTGTACAAGAAATACATTTTGTTTTTATACAATAATTGCATTAAATAGAATAGGAACAAATCATGGAGAAAATAAAACATTGGAAAAAGAGTCCGAATTACATTCAGTAATAATATAGTATGATATATTGTTGAATATTATATACCACTGGTGCCAGATTAAATATTTCTATTGTAGCTATATATAACTATCTTATTACGGTTTTATAGAAAACATGCTGTATAGGAAATTAGTTTCCATTTTTGTAAGGTTAGTCATGATGCAATAATTATTAATTGTCGATTAAGAAGGTTTTTTTAAACTCTCTTTCTTTCTGAAACATGAAGTTATTCTAAACTTGCTTTTTTTCTGAAACATTTTGTGCGTGGCTGATAAATGCTATATGATTCAAGTTTGTAAAAGGAACTTTCTGCCTGTGACACCCTGGGAACATAGTATGTCAGCGCAGTACTGCACCTAATGCAATGTATGGCACCATTTAATTTCTTGTAATAAAATGGTTATTTTCAAGGGTTTTGATACGCCCACATTTTTAAGGTTGTTGGACCTGTAGAGGTCACAATTTTAATCAGTATTTGATGAAACTTGAAATGCATGTATATAACCCAAAGATCTTGGTTCCTTTAGAGATTTGTGCATATCGATTTGTAACTTCATGAATTATGGCCCTTGATTGTAGGAAAAATCACTTTCTTTTTAACTTGTTCTCTATCCATCTCGAGGGGGGCTGGATGGCTGAATGGTAAGCGTGCACACGCTGTATCATAAAGCCTGTTATTGAGTCAACTGGTGGGGTTTCGAATAACCAGTTGTACGTGGCAAGGAGTAGGGTCGCCTGTCAAACCTCGTGGGTTTTCTCTGGGTCATCCAGTGTCCTTAAACTGCTAAAGACCCCTACACGCAAGCGAATTATTGAAATAAAATTAAACCATATGTTAGTCCTGAAATGACCTGGTTTGTGTCGAGTGACGTTTAACCCCCATTTCTCTCTCTTTCCATTTTTTGTATGTGGGCATATCCTGCCTTGCAGTCACTGGTTTTAAAATTTAAACGAGTATACATGTCAATTTAACCCAATAGTTCCTAGCTTCTCTTTTATATATAGATATATATTGATTATTTTATTCTGGTGCAAGTGCATACAATGTACCTAAAACTTAAGCAATTGTGTTCACAGAAATGCCTGTTTATATTATGTACATGTAGTATTGAGAGCCTACACCTTTTGTTTTACCCTTTAATCTGTGTGCTATCAACAAACTCATATTTATATATTTTACTTAAAAGATTTATAAAATGTTATATTATTATATTAAAATTATCATAAGGATTGTTTGCTTTAATTTTCAAGAAATATATATATATAAAATTTAATTAATAAGACTTTATAAATATTAAGGCTGAGGCTATTATATATCCACTGCAACCTCAACTGCAATAGTAAAGAGTAAAACAAAGGAAACTGATTACCATATCTTATTTAAAAAATTGCTTTTTCCGGATTGATGCAGTTGCCTTGTTTGGTGGATGTTCTGCCTCCTAACCAGCATATTGGTTTATTTGCATACCTGTAGCTAATAATTGTAACAGGTTAAATGTTATATTAGATTTTTGTCGAAATAAATATTGTTTTCTAATACTTGATGGATCAGATTATATTTTTTTTTTTTTAAAATGGCTATGTTCACGTGAATTGCAGATAGCTCATAGCTAAATCAGATTATATCTAAAATGCATCAACTGTACGTGTTATTTTTGGTTTCCAACATATAAGTTTTATGAGTACATTTGAAATTTTAATGAGGCTTCTTGTTCCCATCATTTCAAAACCATGCAAAATATGCCCACATATTCCATAAGGAGGATGGAGAACAGGGAAAATTGATAAACTTCATTCTCTTATTTTGCCAATGCTTCATGTCAAACTCCCTTAAAAACTGTCACGGAAAAAAGAAATGAAATGGTGTTCAACGTCTTACTTTTCTGCTCCGACTCGCACATGCCAAACATGATGGCATCACAGAAAACTTTCCCAGCAAGAGGGATCTTTTTTTTAATTTATGTGCAATCCAATGTATACTTGGGACCTTGGGTTGTCCTCCCATCCAAACGACCAGACAGCGGTCCTCATCAGACCCCCGCTCTCATGTACCTCTGCCAAGGCAAAACCAGAATGAACTTTCTCAGACAATGCAGGGGTCGAAAATGTGACCTCTAGGCTAGCGAGCCAGTGCCAGAGCATCTTACCCATCATGGCTTCCAGAATACTGACCAACAGATAATGAGGCATATTCCTGAAGCAACGGCCGGAGAAATCCCTCTCTGGCCATTGCTGGAATGGTGTCTGTTTCTTGAACTTACGCGGGAATGTGTCTATTCTTTCGATTCCATGAAAGCTATCACTTAAGTACAACAACATGACAGTCCGTCATTCAATCTTGGATCTTCCTTAATATTTTGGACAAAGATTTAAGGTATTAAAAACGTTCAAAGTCTGTTCGTTACCATACAGTAGTGTTTACTTTACGTCAATTACGATAGCCTCGTTTGTCACGCAATTAGTTTTGCTGCAATATCCTGCTATGCGCTGGTTAATATAGCATCAAAAAAACCTGCAGCCATGACGTAACGTTATGTAAACACAGTTGCCCTAATTAAACCTCTGTTTTAAAGGTAATACCTTTGTAACGAAGTCAGTGATTAGCCAATAATAGGACCACTGACCAGTCATAATTAGTGACAATAATACCCACTCAGTCCAGCAGGGAGTAGTAGGATTAGCTCTAATCTAACGGAACACTGTGAGGATGATGATAATGAGGGTGCACAACCTTAGTGTATGTATTACAAGCTATATGCCACTATTTGCAGTAGGAAGGGCCAATTTTATGTTCATGAGTCAAAAAAGTTTTAATTTTCAAATGCATCATATCTGGGAGAACTGAGCCAAATAATGCGATAACCATCGGGACAATGTTTGAATCTTGTTATTGGCAGTGTAGCTCTTTCAGGATTTTATTAAGCCCCCTTTGATTTATCAAAAGTATGTTTTATCGCGTCATTTTACAATGGTAGCAAATTAGGCCTGAGGCCTTTTTCCAATTTGGCCCTTGGCACAGAACGATCGAACGATTTCGATCATTACTGCAGGAAGAAACCGAAGAACTCGGACGGGAGACCGAATATCCCTCTCAGTTAAGAGTCATTTAGATGAATAATGAGACAAACATAATATATATTTATTAATTCAGGTGATTTCTTGTATCATCAGTTAATTCTTAATGCCAATAGGGTGCAAGCAAAAAAAATATTGACAGACTGCAGGAATAACTGATATTTGGAAAGAATAATATATTTCCCTTTTGCCTTACATCACCAATTCATTTTGTTATTTGAATTTATTAGCATCTTGGATACATTTTAAAGATTTATATTTAAACAATTCATAAATATACAAAATATATATAACAAAAATTTAATTCTTAATATTATTATTGCACCAAAATTTCGATTTCATATAATTTCAATCGTACAAGCATGAATGCCATAAAACAAGAAACAATGAAAATATTTTGACCTGTTGTTATGTCATGTCTAAGGGTAAAAACCAATTTTGAGACACTTAAATCAACATTAGGTATTAGATGGGCATTGTCACACCAATCAATGGAGGTCGAATTTTGGTGACCAGTGTTTTCTAAGGCGATTTTGGCTGCTGAATCCGAATCTGGTGAAATTTTTGTTCTTTGAAGTCATTTTATGTTGGTTCAGTGGCCATTTTCAAAATGACTTTTTTTCCAGTTATTACCCTCATTTCGATATAGGATGCTATCAAATCATAAATGGGAGTGCAATTTTAGAATCCACGGCCATGAAAACATATATTTTAACATATTGGACAACTAGTTCTAATATTACCTTGCTTTTATGAGAGAAAAATGTCATTTTTGGGCCGCCATTTTGAAAACCACGGAACCAACCTAAAATGACGTCACAGAACAAAAATCTCATCGGATTCGGATTCGGATTCAGCAGACAAAATGGCCTTAGAAAACACTCGTAACCAAAATTCGACCTCCATTTGCCCACCCCTATCAATATGGAATGTCAACCTCCAGGGTACAAATTCTAGAGTTTAGTGTAAAATGTAACTGCTGCACTAGTTTATTACTGGTAGCTTACACTAATATAAACTAATTGCTGTTAGATGTTTAGCTGACTGGTACCGCTGCCAATGCTTCTATTCCAAAAGCTGATTCAAAATGTTTGACATAATGTTCACAATGTTCACCTAAAATCAAAAGAAAAATTACATTATTTTTCAATATTTGATCAACTATGGAATTGCTGGATTTTAAGTGTGGTATCATCAAAAAAACACAAATTTATGTTATTAAAATACACAATTTTCGTCAAGAGTCAACATTTTGTAGTGAAATTCAAGATTAATTTCACCATTCATAAAATGATTTAAATATATAATATTACCCAAAAATTAAAATACCTTGTTGGAATCTTGGATTAGAGCGTAGTCGAAGATTTCTAGCTTCAAAGAATTTAAAGACAGTATAAAACAGCATATCGTCACTTGTATTTAACCCAGCTTCTAGAAATTTACGTGACGATACTGTATCTACAATTCCTACACTTCTAATAAACCTAAAATATATATACATAAAGGGTTCTTAGCTCAGTTAGAATAGAAAAGTAGGATATTAAAGCAGTTAAAACACCTGTTTCATTTTATTTAGGGTTCAAATTCTGCACTAGATTAATCATAAAGCCCCATAGACACAAAAGATATTTAAGAATGTTACATGTAAATCTTAATAAATTTAGTCTCAACAAAATCCTAAGCTGTTCATTTTCAAACCAAAATGTTCATTTTCAAACCAAAATAAACACAATAAATTAAAAATATTGTCTAATTTAATTGAAAGACTACTTTAAAATACCTTAATGCTGGAAGTAATTGTTGTTTTGATAAAAGAACTTCTATTATTTCTTCATTGGCTGTCTGTAGTCTCTGAAAATAAGAACATTAGTCAGGAATCTTCAGCTTATTTGTAACACTATTAAAAAGACCCTGATATTTAAATTCTGACTTAGTGTATGAATATTATCTATTTACAAAACAGTTAAATTCATATTGTGTATTCATAATGCAGTAAACACTTTGGTGACAACCAAGTTTTCATTTCAGTTGTAACATTCTACATTTTAATAACTGTACTGCCAAGGGCCGTAGCCAAGAAGTTGTTTTGGGGGGGGCAAAGATGTTTTCGGGAGGGCCAACTAGCATGGGCATCTGCATGAATTTTGCGGTAAAGGCCAATTTCCTTGTGATATTGGGGGGGCAAGACTCAGTATTGGGAGGGCAGTTGCATCCCTGTGCCACCCCCTGGCTACGGGCCTGACTGATCATTATAATTATGATATGAAATGTTGGACTGGACATTTATGAAATATTTACATAAATTATGAGAAGAGACGTATATTATATACATGTAATACATGTATTACCTTTAACATATCTAGAGCTAGTTGGTGTGCTGGTTGATAAACACTCTCTAATGATAACATTAAACATGCCTGAATAATATAATATAATAATATAAACACAAATATCAAATTTGTTAGTTGTTACTTAATGAAAGTTTCTTTGTTCTCAGGAATAAAAATAATACATTTTAAAGCATGGGTAGAATTCCCAGTCTGCAGTCTAAACTTTAAAATATGCCTAAATTAACAAACTTTTTTCAGATTGGCAAAATAGTTTTTTTTAAAAGATTAAAGAATATGTCCATTGTTAATATTGTTCCATTCAATTTTGAGTGGTTTTTGAATTTAACAACTCTAATAAATATAAATTGATGGATCCTAAATATACATTATGCAAGAGCTAAATCTGTCTATTGCATGTCTTTCTTTAGGCCTGAAATGCTATCTAAATTATTAATCCAGACCATAATCAACTCTTGATTGGGATTTGATTTGCTGCTTAACTTTCATTCATGATTTAATCATAAAATGAACATTAATAATTATGTTTTTATGCATCGACTTAAGTAATAATGATAGAGACTAGACTGAAATTTCAATCGCTAAATCTCCATTCAGAGTTGATCAATTTGACTGAAATTTTGACCTTTATAGTGAGAACTGCCAGCTGTAATCTAATATCCCATAATGTATCTTTAAGGTTAAAGGACCCAAGTCCGAAACTCAAAATCCTCCAAAATCTTTAACATCAAAAACACGAATTATTGGCCATGTTAAATGAACATTGGTGTTGTAAACTTACCGAGAAAAGATGAGCTTCTGATATCCGATATTTTAGATAAAAAATTTTTGTTAACATTGGTACCGGTACACGAGTCGTGTACCATAATCATAATAATGCGCTACAGCCCCAGTTTAAATAAGAGACTTAAGAAGCGAGGCTAGACATATTGCACCATACCATACGGCACCATACCATACAGCGTATGTTGACTGGAATAACCAGACGCTATAGAAATTTGCACTAGATTGAGACTGCATGGCTTATTTTGCCGAACGTAACTGATTTCAAATTGGGGAAAAAACGGAAACCATTGAATGTAAATCAGTTTATATACATTCATATTACAGTATTATAAGCGTTGCAACCCATTTTTGACAATTTCTAGGTCCCAAATGTTAGCGATTTAGCTCCTTTAAATTATTTAAAATTCCAAACTCCATGTCATTAAAATTGCCTGTTGTGTAATTTTCCTACCAGCAATCATCATGCAATTGAGTCAAGAGTTAAGATATCAATGACAATCTGCCCTGTAAGGACGTATCAATATGACAGACCGAAGTTCATTTCCTATTACCTAATCACTCCGGTATTATTTCTGTAAAAAGCATCCACAGCATGTGTGTTTAAATGATTAGATAACATGGATTAAAATAAATGACAAGCTGTTGACTTACAAGTGGTTTACTATCACTGAGTACGTGATACTGTAAAAACTGATGTAGCTGATAAAAACAGTTATTATGTACCAATATATTTATTATTAATTCATACAAATAATGCTGAAAAAAATACAAAACAGTCAATTAATTGAAATTAACTTCAAATTCAGTGATGTAGAAAGGTTAACAACATCAAATGTTCCATAAAATTAACATCCAGCCAGGGAAAAAGTTGTACATGTACATAAAATATGTACAATCTGTTCAGGCGACTATAAATATCTAATATAATATATCTCATATAAAAAATTTCCCCAGCAGTTGCCATGCAATATCAACCTACATTTTACAAATTCAGTGATGTAGAAAGGTTAACAACATCAAATGTTCCATAAAATTAACATCCAGCCAGGGAAAAAGTTGTACATGTACATAAAATATGTACAATCTGTTCAGGCGACTATAAATATCTAATATAATATATCTCATATAAAAAATTTCCCCAGCAGTTGCCATGCAATATCAACCTACATTTTACAAGAGATAGATAGAGGTCAACCTAAAAAATACCATCACAATTTTTCATACAATCAAGGGCTAAAATCCTGGAAGTTATGAACTGAAGTGCACAAATTCAAAAGAAAAAGAGATCTTTGGGATATAAACATATATTTTTAAGTTTTATCAAAATTGGACAAAAATTGTGACCTTTAGAGGGTCCACAGCCTTTGTATTACATACTTTTAACTATTTGTGTGCGGCCATTTTTGACGACAGTTTTGTTTCAAATTTCCCAATATGAGCGAATATCAAAAGGAACTGAGATCTTTGAGAGATAGAAATGGGGTTTAACAGTTACTTCGGGGCTAACATGTGATTTAATTTTATTACAATAGTTCGCTTGTATGAAGGGGCCTTTCATGGGAGGAAACCAGAGGACACTGAAGAAAACCCATGAAGTTGGGACAGACGATCCTACTGCTTGTCACATATGATCGGGGAATTGACCCCCCCCCCCAATGACAGGAGGGTAATATGTAGAAGAAAATACCATTACCTGTACAGATATATTAAACTGGTTCAATGATCTTATATATTCTATTAAAACAGCCACCATAAACTTATATTTGATATCCTGAAAATAATATATGATATAACTACCACTAAACATATTAGATAAAACTAGCTGAAACCGTTAGTCTACCTGCAGATTGTCTTTAATTGAGACCTTTTATACACAATTGTGACCTTTTTAATACACAATCATGACCTTTAATACGCAATCATGACCTTTAATACACAATCATGACCTTTAATACACCATCATGACCTTTAGTACACACTCATGACCTTTAATACGCAATCATGACCTTTAATACACAATCATGACCTTTAATACACAATCATGACCTTTAATACACAATCATGTCCTTAAAAACACAATCATGACCTTTAGTACGCAATCATGACCTTTAATACACATTCATGTCCTTTAATACACAATCATGTCCTTTAATACACAATCATGACCTTTAATACACAATCATGTCCTTAAAAACACAATCATGACCTTTAGTACGCAATCATGACCTTTAATACACAATCATGACCTTTAATACACAATCATGACCTTTAATACGCAATCATGTCCTTTAATACACAAACATGTCCTTTAATACGCAATCATGACCTTTGAATACACTACTGAAATGAGATAATTGTACATTATGATAGTTCCCTTTTCTCTAATACTTCTGGACTGTGTTATTACAAACACATGGCATTGAATCCTACTCTCACTAGAAAACAAGAGAAAATACTTAGAAATCAGAAGGTATAACCCTTAACCTACCTTGCATTCTTCATATACAGAGAAAACATGAGTGTACATATCCGACTGATCAATTATCACTTTCTTTTTTAATCCATTAAAAACACTCTGTGGCACTTCGCCATTCTGAAATATCAATTTTTAATAATGCATTAATTTAATTACACCACATTCATCTAAATTACAGGATATTAGGCTTATTATTCAAAATTAAAATGAATAAAACAATATGGCTCTACAAGATGGCTGGTCGGATAGCCGTGGCGATAGAGAGGCGGCTTTTCAACAATGCAACGAGGGTTCAATCCCAGCTCAGGGCAAGAACTTTATCGTTGTAAGTGAGAGGGATATTCAGTCTCCCATCCGATCAGGCAGGTTTCCCCCGAGTTCTTCGGTTTCTTCCTGCAGTAATGATCGAAATCATTTGCACGATCTGTGCCGAGGGCCAAATTGGAAAAAGGCCTCAGGCCTAATGTGCTACCATGTATGTTTTGCTTAGTATTGATTAATATATACCTACCATAGCCTGTGTTTCTGTATCTCTATAAGATTTATATACTGTATTTAACATATCATAAACTTGAGCTATAGTATGTAGACTGGCCTGATGTCCTGGTATTAACATCTGTTGACAGACGGACAATATCACCATTTTACTATCACGACGATTTAATAAAAAACTTATTAGAATGGCCTGAAAATCAGAATTGTATAACATGTAGAAAGGTAGTAAAAAAATAAATAAGAGAAAGAACAGGTAGGCCTACACAAATAACAAAACATGCAATCCTGATATAAAAATTATCAACAGTATTACAATTTACACAGATTTATTGCACATTATTGAATTCTTAATAATAATAATAATAATCATCTTATATGGCGCTGTAATTCCAACATAAAGGCTGCTCATTCGCGCAGATTACAATGTTGTTAAAGTCATTAACAGAATGACTGTCGAAATAGTTCTGTTTTTAGATTCCTTTTAAGAGTCATTCCACGAGAAAACCATGCGGAAGGTGAGAAGGTGGGGGTCGGCAGATCGAGTTCATCTTGTGGGAATTTTGTGGACTCAGCCAGACTACTTCACGGCCAGAAGGGCTGATCTCAGAAATTCACCGTTACTGAGATATAGCATCCGGGTGATTTTTGGCCAATTTTGCCCATTTTCAGGTCATTTTTGGTCAATTTTTAGCCACCTATTGTGGCGAGTGTAGGGTTTTGATGGAAATGGTGGTGATTGGGGATGTTAGTGGGGGTCTTCCTGTGCCCCAGTGTAAATACCATAAAGTCACATCTATCTTCTGCGTGTAATGGTCAGCAAAAGTGTAACATATAGCGAAAAAAACGGTAAATATGCACCTGCGAAGATTCGCTTTATTTTCTATGATGCGGGGGTAGGTCCTAATATCGAAATGGTTTTATGCACAGCTTGATACCCTCTATCGATATAAAAAATAAAATCACTGTCACCTCTCTTCCATCAATACGAAATCGCAAGTCAAAGTTGGTGAATTTTCCCTATTGTAAATCTCTGATTCTCTACGAAATGGCTTACTACTTTCATTCAGGCTATGCTAGCTTTACTCGTTTCTTCACCAAATCATTCATGTATATTGGATTAGCCCTTAGTATTAATTATTATTTGATTATTTACGTATATTTGAGATCTAGTGCCTCGTATACTATCTAACAATCCGTCATTATACATTGCAAATAAAAATGTTATCGAAACAAAAGTTATGGTTTCTTATTGCGCACCTCATTGGTCGTTTAGCACCTCATAGTTCTTTAGATAAGTAATTAATTATGGCTTCGGTTCACAGTAACTACTTAGGGTTTGTCATCAAGAAATTGGAGAGTCGAAGCTGCTTCCTGTTTTTAGAATATGATTTTGCAAATCTTTCCATTTTCAGCCTTAGGCCATGGGTTGGGTTTTGTAGGAAGTTCTTCCCTTTATATAATAAAAACATATCGTTTGGTAGATGTTTTCCTCTGCTTCTGGATTGGTAGATGTCTTATCGTGACCTCCCCTTACTCCACAATCCCACTCTATGGGTTTGGTATCTGTTTCTTTTGCAGAATAGTGTTTAGGTGTTGAGTCCGTCTGACTCCCAATTACCCCACTCCTGCTAATGTGGTAGATGTCATCTTTGGGGGATTTGTGTTTAGGCGCCAGGCCCGTCTTATCGTGACCCCCCTTACTCCACTATCCCACTCTGTAGGTTTGATGTCTATTTTTTGGCGGAATAGTGTTTAGATGCCGAGTCCGTCTGATTGTGACTCTCCCTTACTCCATTATCCTGCCAGTTTGGTATAAATCCCCTATGTAGTTTAGTGTTTAGTGCCGAGTCTGTCTAACTGTGGCCCCCTCTTACTTCACTATTCTACTTAGTCCAACTGTGTCCATAGGGGCGTGGATTTGTTCGAAGATTAGCAGTTTCACATCTGGTGTCGAGAAGAGTAAGGTCTCAGTGTTGAATGGTATGTTGTTATTCTCCATCATTCTCACTAGTTCCCTCTCTCCTCCTTGTTATCCTCACAGTCTACCAGGACATGGTTGGTGGTACACTCTTCTCCGCACTCACAGACAATGACTTGGCGTTTGTAGTCTCGCAGCCGCTCTTTCACCCTTAGTTTCGATACAAGTCTGCATATGTATCTTCTGGGGTGATTGATCGCCGTCTTCGTGTAGCCGGAATCTGTATTGTCAAGTTCAACAAATTTCAATTCCCATAATGAATTGACCTGTTTTTTTAACCATACTGTAGATTTCCGTGGTGCTGTAGTCTATGGTGCGGAGTGGTGCTGTGTCCTTGAGACCTTCGTTGGCGAGTCGATCTGCCTCCTCGTTTCCTCTAATGTTGACATGTGATGGAATCCACACGAGCTCTAATTTGCTTCCCTTTTCTGGTACAGCTGCCTGATTTCCAAAATGACTTCTGGTCTTTAGTCCGAGTGTTCAGTTTGGGTTTAAATAAGACTGTTCAGAGAGTCGCTTGGAATGACGAACTTACTAGTCTTTTGATGGGAGATTCGTGACATAGCGTCACGAATGGACAGAAGCTCTGCGGTGTACACCGAGCAGTTATTGGGCAGTTTCCTGCTTATATCCCTGTTCCCCGTTTGGCAGGTATATTCCAAACGAGCTGGTGCCGCTTTCATGGTTGCGTGAGCCATCCGTGTACACATGGTCCAAGTAATCAGACGGCCAGTTGTCTTCAAGGTGTTCTACAGAGAAAGCATGTGCAGCAGTGGGGTTGTGTTTCTTTTCGGTTTTCTGTGGTAGATATAGATTGACCGGTGGTATAGGGATTGCATTTATCACACACTCCTCCAGTCGCAGTTCCTTGATTATTTCCCTTATACCTTGGCCGAAGCTTTCTTTCTAGGATCTCTCTTGGATCATCACATATCATGTTTTTTGTAGACTGACAAAAGTATGGGATCTTTCGCCCAGTTGCGACATCTTAGCCCAATACCTTGGTGCTAGTTCTTTTCTGCTTAGGGATAAGGGCAACTCCCCGGCTTCCTGTAGTAATGCCTATCTCCTAGTCCCAAGCCCTACGCTAGTCGTAATACACAGGTCTGTGTATTGTATGGTGTCAAGCTTACTTTAGTCTATTGGCACCCCACGTGCTACCCGTTATTTTTCTCATTAAGTTTAGGATTTTGGAGCATCTATCTACAGTCAGGTTGATGTGCGGTTTCCAGGTCAGCCTTCGGTCAAAGATTACGCCATGGAACTTGGCTTGGTCTTTAAACTCAGTGGTTTTCCCGTTCATACACAGAGTCATTCTGCTTCTCCCACTATCCCTGCTCACAAGCATACCGACCGTTTTCTTTTCGGAGACTTTGGTGTTTAACGTCTGCTTCCACTTAAGTGATATCACAGACGTCTGCTTCCTGATTTTTAGAATATGATTTTGCAATCTTTCCATTTTGGCTTAGGCCATGGATTAGGTTTTAGTGGGAAGTTCTTCCCTTTATTTAATAAAAACATATCGTTTGGTAGAAGATCTCTTCTGCTTCTGGATTGGTAGATGTCATCTTTGTGGGATTTGTGTTTAGATGCCAGGCCTGTCTTCTCGTGACCTCCCCTTACTCCACTATCCCACTGGTATTTGTTTTTGGCAGAATAGTGTTTAGATGCCGAGCCGTCTGATCATGACCCCCTCTTACTCCACTATCCCGCCAGTTTAGTAGGTGCTAGTAATAAATTAAACTAATATAAAATTAAATAAATAAAGAGAGTAGGCCTACCGTATAATAAATTTGTAGGATGGTTGGGCTTCCTTCGTGAGGACGTATTTGCTTAGCCATCCTACGTTGTATTAAAACTTTATTAGTTAAATAAATTAAAGGTAATTTATAAAAATAAAGTAAATTAAGTAAAAGTAAAGTAAAGATAAAGTAAAATGAATAAATTAAAATACAGTTGTAGGGTGGTTGGGCTTCCTTCGAGAGGACGTTTTTACTCAGCCACCCTACTTCGTATAAATAAATAAGTCAAGATATAAATAAGTAGAAAAAATAAAAAGATAAAAATAAATGTGTAGGATGGTTGGGCTTCCTTCGTAAGGACGTTTTTACTCAACCATCCTACGTTGTAGCCGTGACCCTTTCTTATTTCACTAATCTACTTAGTCCAACTGTGTCCATCAAGTATTTATATACAGTGAAAAGAAGCCATAAATTTGGACATTATATATAACAAGCACTAATCAAACTCAAAGTGATCTCCCGTCAAAAGGCAAAACCTAGTAACTCACTTTTTTCTTAATTTGAGAAAACAAAGAAAAACCTATGTGGCATACTAGGAAAATGAAGGAAGTTGCACGGTTGTGGCTTGTGTGTAAGTGCTTACAAAATCAAAGATTGGAAGATCTAGTACAACAACAGGAAGGACACACCCCAGTAACTACAAATTTGGTCCTAACTCAATTTTGATTAAAAAAAAGTGAGTTACTAGGTTTTGTCTTTTTACGGGAGCGATGATGACAAGTCCTAAGTAGTTACAGTGAACTGAATCCATAATTAATTACTCATCTAAAGAACTATGAGGTGTTAAACGGTCAATGAGGTGCGCAATAAGAAACCATACATGTAACTGTTGTTTCGATAACATTTATATTTGCAATGTATACTGACGGATTGTTAGATAGTATACGAGGCACTAGATCTTTAATATGCGTAAATAATCAAATAATGATTTATACTCAGGGCTAATCCAATATACATGAATGATTTGGTGAAGAAACGAGTAAAGCTAGCTTAGCCTGAATGAAAGTAGTAAGCCAATTCGTAGAGAATCAGAGATTTACAATAGGGAAAACTCACCAACTTTGACTTGCGATTTCGTATTGATGTAAAAGAGGTGACAAGAGATTTTATTTTTTATATCGATAGGGGGTATCAAGCTGTGCATAAAACCATTTCGATATTTGGACCTACCCCCGCATCATAGAAAATAAAGCGAATCTACGCAGATGCATATTTTCCGGTTTTTTCGCTATATGTTACAATTTTGCTGACCATTACACCCAGAAGATAAATGCGACTTTATGGTATTCACCCTGGGGCACAGGAAGACCCCCACTAACATCCCCAATCACCACCATTTCCATCCAATCCCTACACTCGCCACAATAGGTGGCTAAAAAATGACCAAAAATGACCTGAAAATGGGCAAAATTGGCCAAAAATCACCCGGATGCTGTATCTCAAAAACGGTTTAATTTTGAGATCAGCCCTTCTGGCTATGAAGTAGTCTGGGGGAGTCCATAAAACCCCCCTGAGATGAACTCGATCTGCCGACCCCCCACCTTCTCGATTTTGCATGATTTTGCATGGTTTTCTCGTGGAATGACTCTTAAATGAATCTATATTGTCACTGATTTTTACACTTTGTGGTAAAGAGTTCCAAACCATGGGAGCAGCAGAGGAGAAAGCACGATCAGCACGGTTCGACTTTGTAAAAGGTACCATTAGTAAATTCTTATCACGTGATCTTAAATTCTTCACTACTTACTCCATGCTAAATGTACTCTAATTGATTATTTTAACAATATTACGAAAATATCAATTGTAGATAATCTCATATGTTTTGGATTTAATAGGATTATATAAGAGGTCAATGAAAAGATTTATAATGTCTACAGAGGATGCAGAGTGTTGATTTTTTTTTTAATTCTTCATATCTATGTAAACACTGAATGAGAGAGAGAGAAATGGGGTTTAACATCCACTCAACACCAGGCCCGTAGCCAGGAAGTTGTTTTGGGGGGGGGGCAAAGATGTTTTCGGGAGGGCCAACTAGCATGGGCATCTGCATGAATTTTGTGGTAAAGGCCAATTTTCTTGTGATATTGGGGGGGCAAGACTCAGTATTGGGAGGGCAGTTGCCTCCCCGTGCCACCCCTGGCTACGGGCCTGCTCAACACAAACTATGTCATCTCGGGACTAACGTATAGTTCAATTTTATTTCAATAATTCACATGCCAGTAGTGGTCTTTAGCAGTCGGAGGGATCCGGAGAAAACTCACGAGGTTGGACAGGTGTCCTACTACTTGTCACGTACAACTTAGTAAAATAAATTAATTTTGGAATTTTTGAATATTGTTCTCCATGTCTTGATGTTCAACTGGGCATATTTTCTGCTCGGACAATTTTGGGCGTTTGGAAAATAGCATCGGACAAGTCTGGAAAATATACAGACGAAATCCCATCACTGATCGAAACCACACCAATTGACTTAATGACATACCTTATGATTCAACCAGCACACACTAACCATTCGCCACCCCCCCCCCCATCCAAAATACTAAATGGAATGAATGAATGAATGAAATGTGGTTTAACGTCCTACGCTTAAGCAAATAACCTGGGCTAATTGAAGACGGGCATACGCCATATAGTGTGCTATGAGGGAAATTTTGCCTGGGCAGCAACTGAATTCCAACTGCCAAGGGTTCTTATATGTGCACGCCAATGTGTACACGGGACCTCCGTTTTTGGTCCCATCCGAACGACTAGGCAGCTGTCCTTGTCAGGCCCTCCTTCTGCATCACTGACAAGGGAAAATCTTGTATGAAAATCGAGATGAACTTTCTCGGCAAATGCAGGGATCGAACACCCGACCTCCAGGCTAGCGAACCAGCGCCTTATCCACTTACCCACCGTGATCCCCATAGACTAAATGGAAACAAACAGCACTTTTTTCAATATGATATTTCTTGAAGATATTCAACTTTTACAATATTGTAGGTTGCAAGGGATCAAATTCCTTCAAATGACTGTCAGTAGGTTTAAATATTAAATATGACTTACTTTGTCATAGATCATTGTCACCAATGGCTGTAGGGTTATTTTAATATACCATAAACAACCTAATATAAAATAATATACATGTTGCTAGTTCTTCCATTTATATTTTAATCTAAATAATTTAGCCAAGAAGATATCTCAACAGATGAAGATAATAAAAAAATTGTGATAATAAAAATAAATCAAGAATATCATGTGCCAGTAAAAAATTACTAGATATTAGTTTTTTCACTGGATGAATGAGGCTAACATTTTGTACAGTTTGCGTTAAAATTACAGGATTCATCTGACTATAAAAGTTTTAATATAAAAAAAAGTCAGGCCCTGAGTTCACAAAGCATTCTCAGACTTAAGTTGAGAATCTACTCAAAATTGTTCGCCTTATTTTAACTAAAAAAAGGCCCTTCATAAAAGAATTGTTGTTTTAATGTATTAAATACTCCAATAAGATACTATGTGCAAAGTCTTGTGTTTCTGGATCAAAGATATTTTTCATAAACAGTGATTGAAAGTTGAGTAAATTATCAAATTAAGTATGAGAATGCTTTGTGAACTTTGGGCCAGATGTTAGAGTTCTGTCAAGTATAATTTGGCTGGTGTCCGCAAGCTACATATACATATATATACCTACCCAATTTAGCATCTATAACAATATTTGGTTGAAACACAATCCAATTGGCGGAATCTAATCATGGTGATAAGGAAAAGTGTAAACAAATTTTAATACTTGATATTGACATTAAAAGATATGTTGCCAGGTAGTAAGACGTACACCTAAAACAGCTAAGACATTCATTATAAACACTGTGTATATATTTCAAATCCAACCAATAATAACAACATTTATCAAACTGATCAAGGGTAAAAACTCTAATAATTTGTTGTCTCATGAATGTAAAAAGCTGTGTATAAATTGCCAAGTCAATTGCCATTTCATCGAAATGAATCATCAAATTTTTTTTTCATTAACATACACTGTATGTAAATTGAAAGCAATTAAATGCCTTTAGCCCCTAGATTATACTCAAGATTAGAATTTATCAGGGACAAATAACTACAACAGTAATTATTGTTAAAAATGAATATATACTTCTTTAGTTATAATAACCTTAGCATTCACAGGGTATTTCAAATATTAATATTAATAATATTGTTAAAAGGATACAAAGATCACACAAATATTCCATTTTCTCTGTACCAGCTTGTACATTTATAGCTATAGAAAAACAGATTATAGAATAAATTTAGGAAATATTTTAATTAGGCAAGCCCATATAATGATATACATTTAATATCATACAATAGTGGAAAGTGTGAGTACACAATTTCAGAACATAAAACAACATCAAAATAAATAATGTAATATTTACTTACTGGGTAAGAGAAGTTTAAATGGTTTAATAGGAAGAGGAGACAACACGGGATAATGATATTTTAGAAATCCATCAGTTTCACTGCCTTGTTGTATGTCAAATATCACGGAGGTCTGAAAAAAAATCTTATGTAATAATAACTGTATCAGTGCCGTATCTAGGGGAGGCAAAGTGGGACAAATGTCCCAGGCCCCCCACAATTCTGGGTCATACTAATATTTTATCCCGGATTTCACTAAAATAAAGTAAATGAAAACATCATAAGAGAAAGAGTCTGTTTAAAATACTTAAATTTTCAACGAATTCTAAACGTCAATGGAATCGCTGCCTTAATTGTTTCAGATGCACTGAAATTAATCCTAATTTTAAAACAAAATCCTGGAGGAAAACATTCAAGGTACTCAAGGGGGCGGAGTACATACTAGTACAGTTGGTATGTCCCGAGCCCCCAATTAGGTTAATCCAGCTCTGAACTGTATTCATTTGATAGTTGCTGGGTGGGACAGATACAATATGTAATAGAAAGATAAAGTAGGAACCATTATTCCAGGATAAAAAACAAAAAAAAAGAAACATGCCTGTTCCCCAATCCCTATTCTGAATAAAAATATTGCTTATAAAAAAATAAATGTTAAATAGGTTGAGAATTAAACAATTTATAATTTATTTATCCCAATCAATAACATTCATTTGGATCTTACTGACAATTGATAAATGCATAGATATTGTGCAACAAAGCATAAACCAAATAAGGGAATATTTTTATTATTTAATCTAAATCGTCTAGTTTGATAGCATCCCGATTCTTCTCCCACCAGATTTGTTATCAGAATTAAAAGATCTATGACAGAGTTCAAAACTCTGTCACTTGACTGAAATTCAGTTGATTCAGAACATTCAGTGCCCGAAATACCAGTAATAAAGCAATGGCATACATGTAGGGATCTCACATTGTTACATGAAGTATACATCTGGCCAACAATGCAGTTACTACAGTGTGTTATGAAGCTCAATTTTTTGCAACATTTCTATTTTTCCTACAATAAGGTATTAGTGTGCTACAATGTTGAATAATAGCTGTGATTAGTCAAATTCTTTTCTAACATTTCTAGTTTATCCACAAATATATTTCATCTAATTTGCATAATCTGATTAAAATTCCAAGTTCTGACAAGTTACATTATTCAAGATATAGATAGGAACTAGCCATTCTTGCTATACTAGTTCGAAAGTAGATGATGTAAAATGAATAATTTGAAAATTTCATTCAAATTACTCTATTGCAACAAAGATATTGGCATTTCAACCACGGTCCTGGTTGATCAAAGCTAAGACTCGAAGCGACTGGGCGCGCCATATTTGATTTATCACTGAATCGTTTTTATCTGTTTAATATCGGAGCAATCTGATGCCATCCAAAGTTGATTAAGGCCTGGATCAGTTAATTAATGTCTAATTAACACTTTAGAAAACATTTCATGCCCAAATAAAGACCTGCACTAGGCAGATTAGCTCTTGAATAATGCATGTTTAACTAACCTTTGAAGCCTGATGGTGAACCATGACTAAATTATCTATTATATTTATAGCAAATCTACCACTCATATCTAACTTTAATACATCTGTTTTTCTAGCTGGACTCTCTCTAAAACAAATAAACAAAGAACTTGTCATATAGTACAATATATTAAATACACTGATCAATAATTATTTGCATTTTACAGACCATACCTAATTTTCTGTGATTTAAACCCACAATGAAATGTACTAAAATTGATTACTTAAGAATTAAAAAAGAAAAAAAAAATCCAACATGGGTATATTTTCTCCCAGCATGGATTATATTGGATTATAATTCTTTTAGCTGACTTACACGAAATGCAAGATTGTTTAAATGGTGTCAAATATACCAATGTCAATTACGGCCGTTAAGACCATATCTTAACTATATCGTCTGCAGAGGATGGCAAATATTGGTCAGTATTGTATCATTTTTGACAGATACTCTTTTTATAGAGAAAACTTTTAAAATATTGTAGTTTGCAAGTGACTCAAAATCCCTCGAATTTGTATTGGAGAAGGAGATTGTGTTTTCTGTCAACAAATTTCTTTTTATGTGCACTGTGAAAATTTCTGTCAATTCATCACTTTTATATAAAAAACTTACTTCTGTAATTGATAAAGAACTATCTCTGCCCCAACTGAAGCCCTTGGTTGATGTCGTAATACTACAATATATAGTTGATTATATCTGAATTATAAAGAAAAGAAAAAAAAATTCAACATTACAAAAATGGTGTAAAGGTCTTGTGATTTTGACATCTTTAATTTGAGATCAGTAGAGTAATTCATCTTTTGCTTGATAGTCTGTATTTCAAATTCATTATTCGAAAAAATGTTTCAAGAGAAAACCAACATACATGCTAGCCAGTGTGACATCCCGTTCCAACAAACTGAGTTTAGCAGGTTTAGGAACAGACGGCAAATCAACTTCAAATTTTGGTAATCTGTTCAATACCCCAGGCTGTAATATAGATATAACAATTGACATAGAATTTGCTAAAAAAACTCTTAATTTTCAGAGTAAATTTTGAATTTTTATTTGACACTTTCTAATGAAATCAGTCGTTTTATGAACAATGTTCATCTTATTATAACACAAAGGAGTGGTAATCTTTTCATCTAATAAATTGAAAATTAGTTTATGATTTTACTAGATTTTCAATTATTGGAATTTACTAGATCTTGTGTTTTGATCATAAATAGGTTACCAAGGGACTTACCCTAACTTGAATAGGATACAAAGTATTACCCAAAGTTCCTGATGACAACAACAATATACCATTCTCAGGCTAAAATAAACAAATAACGATATCCAAATACAATAAACAGGACACAGAACAATTGTTTATAAATATATTTTGGAATATAAGCCCCAGCTTTACTACTGTTAAAGAATTTGAGGATGATGGACAGAAAGACGGGCAGGGTTAATGACAATATACAACAACATTTTCAATTGGGTGTATAAAAGCAAAATATATTCTTTAGTATTTTGGTTGAGATACTACTGAGGTGGAAAATTATTAAAAAAGTTTTTTATTTTAGTCAGGACATTGCCTCACTTCATTACTGGGGGGGGGATCATGGTGGCTAAGTGGATAAGGCGCTGGTTCGCTAGCCTGGAGGTCGGGTGTTCGATCCCTGCATTGGCCGAGAAAGTTCATCTCGATTTTCCGACGTGATTTCCCCTTGTCAGTGATGCAGAAGGAGGGCCTGACAAGGACAGCTGCCTAGTCATTCGGATGGGACGAAAAGCCGAGGTCCGGTGTACACATTGGAGTGCATGTAAAAGATCCCTTGGCAGTTGGAATTCGATATAAGAGTAGGCCATAGCGCCGCTGCCCGGGCAAAATTTCCCTCATAGCACACTGTATGGCGTATGCCCGTCTTCAATTAGCTCAGGTTAAGTGCATAACAGTAGGACGTTAAACCTCATTTCATTCATTCATTCATTACTGGGGTGGAACATATCACAGAATTATTTATTCTATTCACAACAGTCTTATATATTATACATATAACAGATAAACATCAGGTAATGTTGAAGCATTTGATCATCTAAATAATAATTACTTTATACATGTTCCTTAATAATCGTGTCATTTTACAAGGGTATCAAATTAGGCCTGAGGCCTTTTTCCAAATCGGCCCTTGGCACAGATCGTGCGAATGATTTCGATCATTACTGCAGGAAGAAACCGAAGAACTCGGGGGGAAACCTGCCTGATTGGACGGGAGACCGAATATCCCTCTCACTTACAACGATAAAGTTCATGCCCTGAGCTGGGATACATGACGTACATACACACGATAGAACAATCTACTAATCACGGTCTCAGTTCAATAAACTTTTATTACACAACAGACTGTAAGGAATTTTAATTTTATACCACCCATCAAATTTGTATTATTGCAATACTTCCAAACAATACAATAAATAAAACATGTTTAAACACAGACCAAAATATTCTTAAAATTTATGATATCATACGCTCGTAGTTAGCAAAATTAATGGTGTTTAACAATGGCAATGGGCAAAACCCTAATAATGTGAGAATAACAAGATGGCGATGATATGAATTGAGAATTAACAGATGATGACATTGAATTAACAGTTGATAGTAAATTGAGAATTAACAGTTGATAGTAAATTGAGAATTAACAGTTGATGACATTGAATTAACAGTTGATGACATTGAATTAACAGATGATAGTAAATTGAGAATTAACAGATGGATGATGAATTGAGAATTAACAGATGATAATGAATTGATAGTTAACAAATGGATGAGGAATTGAGAATTAACAGATGACAATGAATTGAGAATAAACATATGATAATGAATTGAAATGATAATAACGAAATGGAAATAAAATGGGTTTCAAAGTTCTGATGATAATGTAAGAAATAGGAGAAGTAAACTTACCATGCAAACAAACCAGTTCACTTGATGACTCACTGTTTTCAAACATTTTAACGTTCTTTTATCTGGAAAAATCTGTACCCAAAAACATATTTGATCAATTGACGAAGAAAAGTAAAAGTAACTCTGCATACTTACAACATGAATGGCAGTTATTCAGAGATAAGAATGGTGGTTACAAGGAAGAAGAACTAGTTCTTAATGAGTGTAAAATGCTGTTACATGTACAGCACGACAACACATTTTAGATATGTACTGCACATGACCAACAACAACCGTTCTTCCACGAAGATTTGTAATTACATAAACAAAACAGAAGCTGTAGAGACAAAACTGATTTAGACAGGTTTCGATGCTTGATGGTTTTGGTTCCCCCCCACCCTCAAACTTACGTAGAAAGCTTTCTTACTAGTTCAATGAAATTAACAAATACTTAAAAATAAATAAACAGGTTAAGAGAAACACATTGAATAGAAAGATTTATCCCAATAGTTTTCAGAAATCTAAAGAGACACAACAAACTGTCAATTATTTATCATTTCAATCAAATATTCAATTATCTTTTAATAGTAATATCAGCATTCGATGTAACAAATTAAACAGGTAATCAGAATATAGTTGCATAATTTCTGTTAATACCTTCATTTTTCTATTTTAAGTGAAGCTTGGATAATTATAGATGTTGGTCCGAGACTGTACAGAGAGAGAGAGAGAGAGAAAGAGAGAGAAATGGGGTTTAACGTCCACTCAACACATCTAGGTAATTTCGGGACTAACATATTTTATTTTTTAAAATTTTATTTCAATAATTCGCTTGCGCGTAGGGGTCATTTGCTGTGGGAGGAAACCGGAGTGCCCGGAGGAACCGAGACTGTGCAGCGAAGTGGATGCTTACAGCAAATCCATTCACTTGATTGATATTTTATTTCAATAATTCGGTTGCGCGTAGGGGTCATTAGCAGTGGGAGGAAAACCGGAGTGCCCTGAAGAACCGAGACTGTACAGCGAAGTGGATGCTTACAGCAAATCCATTCACTTGATTGATATTTGTTGTTTATTTCTTGCAATGTCTATGTAGTTTGCCTTGTCCGCACGTTTTTTTTTTAATCTTAATAATAATAATAAATCTATTTATAAAGCGCTGAATATCCAACTAACTAGTTGCTCAAGAGCGCTATATACATGAGATTAAATAAACCATGATACGATAAACATTTAAACACATTGAAGGAATGAACAGAATGAAAGTCTGAAAAGGTAAAAAATTACCACAAACAAAACAGTTATTAACACTAAGGGTAAACAGAGTTGAAGAGTTCAGTCTTAGGAGATTTCTTAAAAGATGTCATGTTTTTGGAGTTTTTAGTCTTTTTTGATAGTCTATTCTTGTCGGTTTTATTTTGTGTGTAGTGCGGTCCTTCTACATTTACTGTTAATTACATGTAATATTTACCTGATATTGTGTGTCCTTTTGCATTTACTATTAATTACATGTAACATTTACCTGATATTGTGTGTAGTGCGGTCCTTCTACATTTACTATTAATTACATGTAATATTTACCTGATATTGTGTGTCCTTCTACATTTACTATTAATTACATGTAATATTTACCTGATATTGTGTGTAGTGCGGCCCTTCTGCATTTACTATTAATTAATGTAATATTTACCTGATTTTGTGTGTAGGGCGGTCCTTCTACATTTACTATTAATTACATGTAATATTTACCTGATATTGTGTGTAGTGCGGCCCTTCTGCATTTACTATTAATTACATGTAATATTTACCTGATATTGTTCGAGTCCATGATCAGTGATAAATATAATCTCTGTTGAACCAGTCCATATAAATCCTATAATCTGCGTTGATTTACCCTACAAGAATATCATTAGAACAACTGACTGAAGAGTAAATGTTATGTAATGTCAGTAATGCTATGGCTAGTGATGGGCCGAAATGGCACCTAATTAAGGTGTTACCGATATTGACAGCCAAACATATCGGCCGATACAGATAATTACCGATAGTGGTGAATATTAAAGTATTACGCATTCGGATACCTCGAATGGCATGATAATCTAAGTTATAGATATATGTCATAGTTTGTCGGTACTATTTAACACGAGCCCGCTGTTCTTTGAAGTAATAATTGGCAAACCTAACAAAAATTTAAACCCTGTATGCAACTACTCCCATTAGTTATTGATAATAATATGAATAAATTGAAGATTGATCACAAAATTTTATCTTTATATAATCCATAAAGAATAGATAGGGATAACTTGTTGCCAGTTACCAAACATTTTGAAGTGGTAATTGTGTGGGTTACCTTGCACGATTGTGAATATTCAAATTGGTCTGTTGTCATATCTTCTAAAAAATTGATAAATTCCTGCCAAAAAAGAAATTTAAACAAAAATCAGAAAGAAATACACATATATATATATACCATTACTATAACTCTTGAGTAACAGAATAAAACTGGTAAAAATATGCCAAGAATTGAATGTTAATAAAAAAAGAGGTGTTATATTAATTACCATTTTATAAATAAAAAAATATGTAATAAATTTAAAGTAGCTAAGTCTCTAACTCAATATCATCAATATCATCCAAAATCTTAAACATTGAAAACGTGTTTTATTTGTCAAATTAAATCAACATTTATGTTGTGATCTTACCAGAAAAAGATGGGCTTTTCATATCAAATATTTAAGACAAAATAAACATTTTACAATTGGTACACAAATTGTGTACCATAATGCGCTTTAGCCCCAGTTGTAACAAGAGACTCGAGGGATGAGGCTAGATACATTGTACCAAACCAAACAGCGTATGTAGAAAGGAATAACCAGACGCTAGAAATTTGCACTCGATTGAGACTGCTGGCTTATTTTGACGAACATAACTGATTTGAAATTGGAGTAAAATTGGAAAGCATTGAATGTGAATCAGTTTATATACGTTCATTTTATGCGTTGTGACCACTTTTGTCAATTTCCAGGTCCCAAATGTTAGCGATTTAGCTCCTTTAAATTGCTTTACAATATTTTGTACTTACCACAGATTTGGATGATCTTTGGACAGCTAGAATTTTTTTATCTGGAGAAAACTTGATAGACATCACATCCCCTCTATCTTCTAGTCTAAAAATTTATTCATTAGTAAACAAAAATGAAATTAGTCGATAAGGTTCAAAACATTGAGTGGCATGAATCTAGCGTTTGAAGACAGGCATACTATATATGGAGTGGTGTGCGATGACAATTGTAGAACAGCCTATTGTTATTTCCTTAACATGATGCCAATATTCTGCAAATGACCTATTCTTTGATCCCATCACGGTCAACACTAGAATTGAACCCGTCCAGGGACCTCCTGATTGGTGAACCAGCACTGTACTCATCAAGCCACTGTGGCTCCATGATGCAAGGCAAGCTCTGTTTGTTGGTTTCCGAGGTTGCTTATTTTATATTTAGCGTAATTCCACAGCATTGGCAATACATGTGATAGACATTCCACATAGTTAGCATAAACCATACTTTACCTAGATTGTATTACATTTTTATCATCTGGTCCTTTTACAACCACCCCCATAGCTCCTCCTGATCGTACAGCAAATACCTAATAAAGAAACAAAATTATATTTCCTTTTAATCTTTTGTTGTTGGTGAACAGTATGTTGATCTTGAAACAGCAATCTTTTTTAAGACTGTTCCCTTTATAAAAACGAAATAAAATCATACTAAATAAAACTTGACTAATCTTAAATGATAAAGAATGAGTGGCATTCCATAGTTTTGCTTAATTAGATACTGGATTGGTTGTATCTAAAAAAAATTTAAGAACAACCAATTAAATTGAAAACAGAAATTTCACTACTCTTATGTGTGGTTTATTCTAATAGTAAATGCAGGAGGACTGCACTACACGCAAAAAAATAAAAAATAAAATAAAAAAATCCACAAGATAAACCCGCAGACAAGACAGAAAATAGACATTGCAAGAACTAAACAATTATCAAATCAAGTGAATGTTGACTTGGAAAGATGAGAGTTGGCATAAGAAGGGTACCTGTTTATTGGCATCATCAAAGAATACACTGTTGGCTTTACCTACAGGTTCAAATCTGATTGGGTTTGGGCAGAGTTCAATATAGTGGGAGCTGATCTCCTGTGATGCCATTACAAAGGTTTGGTTTCCTGTAATAAATCAAAATCATTTAATAAATTCATATTCCAATGGGTAAGAAAGATCTGATTGCGTAAATTTGTGCGTTAGGCTAGGCCTACCTTATATTTTGACTTAAATGGCTTCTGCCAAGCTGTTTAATTAGCAGAAGGGGGCAAATTTTTTAACAGCATAATGTGTCAAGCGAGGTAAGCAAGATCTTATTTAATTTCTCACTAAAATGTTCCTTTACATTGTATAAGCGTTACATAGGGACCGACACTTGACTGTTTAGCAGTAAAAAGATGCCCACTAAAATTGACTTGGGTTCGAATTTCGAAAGTTTTTCAACAAGGATTAAATAGGCCAGTTCCTGAATGACCATTTGGCGAGTGTAATGAGATCAAAAGTTTTTCAACAAGGATTAAATAGGCCAGTTCCTTAATGACTATTTGGCGAGTGTAATGAGACTTATGTTCAGATCTAAACAACACTACACCATCATGAATCAACATTAATTTGATTATAATGACTATGTAATTATGGGTAAATAATAAGTGCTTTTAGTCCTTCGTTAAGTCCGTGTGAAAGGAAAATCTCCAGAAACTGTCTTGGACAACATTGCGGGATCGAATCCAGATCCCCATTATAGTATAGCTAGTGACAGTAGCACTACTGTCTGAGCCATGGTAAATAATAAACGGATTTCTTTGATTATGAACAAACTAGTTAACTTTGGTTATTGTAAACTTACCTGTGTGTTTGTAATCAACTCCCATTCAATAAAATCCATTGCACAACTTATTATCATCATGATGAAAGCAAGTTCTCTCTTGAAAAATTGAAATATCACAACTTTTTCCCAGAGAAAAATAACAATATGAAAGATGGTTACGTCACTCGGAGGGAGATTTCATTTCGTATTAGGGGCGACAGCATAGGAAATTCAAGTACACTTAAACGACTACTCGGGCCAAAGACCACTCGATCCAACACCCCCGCAACAGGTATATTGGATTCATCCAAAAAGTGACAAAATCAGTGTTTACATCCTTTCTGTGGAAATTACAAGTAAAGTTTCCAATTTTTCAAGAGAGAACTTGTTTTCATGGTTGTAATAATTAGTTGTGTAAAGGACTCTATTGATTACAAACACACAGGTAAGTTTATAATAACCAAAGTTAAGTAGTTTTTTCATAATCAAAGAAATCCGTTTATTATTTACCATGGTTCAGACAGTAGTAGTATCTTGATTGATATTAATGAATAAATGATATATAGGTAGGCCTAATAATAACATAATAACAATGATATAAGCCAGTGCATTACATTAGACATTAGTAATCTGAATCTAAGCCAAGCAAGCCATTGCTATTAGTTTTCCGACGTGATTTCCCCTTGTCAGTGATACAGAAGGAGGGCCTGACAGGACAGGTGTATAGTCGTTCGGATGGGACGAAAAACCGAGGTCCTGTGTACACATTGGAGTGCATCTAAAAGATCCCCTAGCAGTTGGAATTCAATATAAGAGTAGGCAGTAGTGCAGCTGCCCAGGCAAAATTTCCCTCATAGCCCACTGTATGGTGTGTCCTTCTTCTATTAGCTAAAATTAAAGGAGCTAAATCGCTAATACTTGGGACCTGGAAATTGACCCTAATGGGTCGCAACGCATATAATAATATAATCTGATTGTATATACACTGGTTTACATTAAATTGTTTCCGTTTTGACTCTAATTTCAAATCCGTTATGTCAAGCGAAATACGGCATGGGTGTCAGCCGTATTAAGTATTTGTAGTGTCTGGTTATTCTAGTCTACTGGACATGCCCACCAGATAAAATATAGTCTCATGGTTTGACAGGAGTTGTGGAATGAGTCTAGCCTCGTTCTTTCTAGTCACTTGTTACAAGTGACGCCGAAACGCTCTATGGTACACGATTCGTGTACCAATGATAAACTGTTTATTTTGTTTTAAATATTGGATATCAGAGGCCTACCGTTTCCAGGTAAGATCACAACATCAATGTTGATTTGAATTGACCAATAATTCGTGTTTTCGATGTCGAAGATTTTGAAGGATTTTGAGTTACGGACTATTGGAATTTTATGCTTATTGTTCTACCTACATAAGAACGGTTGTATGGTACTTAGCAGCTCAACTTACACCAATAGTGATGTTTAACACCTTTAAATTATCTATCTTTCATAAAAAATATTTATACAAACAAAACATAATTCTGAAATTGTCAGATGACAATTTTTCTCTATATGTCAAAGGGAAACAACTACCAATAGATATTACGAGCTTAAATTTTGGACCTGGACTATACGATATTTCATAAACAAACAAAACCTTCAAAATGGTTTACATTTTAATTATTTGAAACACAAACGGCTAATCGTTTCCAATAAAATGATTTTAAAGAAGTAAATTACAGTTTCGGACAGTAAATCAAATATAGTTCAAAGTTATTATGTGTTTTCTGGTATAAGGGAGATAAATCCATTTAAAACGAAATGCTGTCGCTTGAATTTGACTTCCGGTTTGTAAAATAACGCACGTGTTTGGTTTGTTTACGCTTTATTTTATGGTAAATAATTAATGCTAAATTAGCACCAACTTTGCATGCAATATATGACTATATATTGACACTATATATTATACAGTATTATTATATTATTAGTATTATTGGTCAAAAAATAATATGACTATTCATGTCATGACATATAATAATTAGAATTAGAATAGAGATCTCTTATAATGAATTATGCGGCATTAATTATTAATTATCAATTATTCAATTGTAAATTAGGCCTAGATATCATATCAATAATAATAATATTATTATTATTGACTGTTCTTTCCTTAAGTCAGTGATGCGGAATGGAGGGTCTGACAAGGACAGCTGTCTAGTCGTTCGGATGGGAAGAAAAAATTAGGTCCCAGAGGGGGCCATATTATACACATTGGTGAGCCTGTGAAAGATCCCTTGACTCTTGACAGTTGGAATTCGTTACAAGAGTAGGCTGGCGTAGTGCTGCTGTATTGCAAAATTTCCATCATGTAACTTACCGTATGGTGTATGCCGGTCTTCATTAGCCCAGTTCGGAGCAGGACAGTTGGATGTTAAACCCCATTTCATTTCATTAAATGTTCCAAATTAATGATTTTAGTTAAAAATTGTATTGTTTTTGTGGCAAAATGACCTACAAAATGAGATTTCCAAGCAAGTTTGGAAGTCATATTTGAAATTTTCAAGAAATTTCTTATTTGACATTAATTTCATTTTCTTCTATCTTTTTTTCTTCAGGACAACTGGCTGCAATTCATAAATTTATAGAAAAAGTTAAAATATCATGTCTACCTTAGCTCAACAGTTACAGCGGTTGGCTGTTCCTCAAACATCTAATCTAACACTTCATGACAAAGAAAGGAAATCGCTTTTATTTGATCCTAAAGAAGCAGCCAGTTTAGATAAAGAGACTTTTTATGCTTTAGGTAATATCACAATTTATTTTAATTCTCTTTCACTACATTAATTGATTCTGATTGTATTTTTCATTCTCAATTCGACAAAAGCTGTGACTATATATGTACAAACCTAAACAGTTATTATAGTCTTGAAAATAAATCAAGATAATTTTTAACAAATCAAATTCAAAACTTTGAATAATCATATATGCAACTTGTAGTGACAAACAAACATTTTTGTAGAAAAATAATTTTATCTGTGAAATTTTCAGGAATAAATGGATTAGAGGAATTATCTGCCATTCAGCCGACTTTTAGAGAATTTGAAAGTAGCCTATTTAATGAAAATGCTCAAAATTTCCAAAGATCTGTGCAGACAAAAGAAGTAAATGAAAGACTGAATGAGACAATATCGGAATTTTTACTTCAATTATCTCCTTATTTTTTACTGAAACCAGCCCATAAAACACTGGAATGGCTAATTTACAGGTATTATTACTTTCTTTACTTGGCACAATCTTTAACCTTGTTTCTCGACAACTTTCTTCCATATTTTGGGTTTTTGAATATGTTGGCTGTTTTAGTATTTTAATATTACCTTTTTGCAGAGTTTAGATATATGTGTATTTGCTTGATAAAGATGAGAGTATTACTATATCTGCGAAATGTGCATGTTAATAAATCAGCAAAATAGCAACTCCATAAATAGTGTTAGTGTAATACTGTTCAATTACTAACTACCACTTAAAGAAGATATTTGTATTTACCAGAACACTCGGGTAAAAAAGGGTTAGGAGGGGGGGGGGCACTCTATGGGTTGTGGGTTGGGGGGCTCTAAAAGAGTTACGTAACTGCAAACTGTTTTGGTGCTCAACAGATCTCAATATTTTGAGTTGTATCGTAACTTTCATACAAGGTAAATAATCTTTACATTTCAATTTTTTTACATTTTTATTTAAAACTGGGTATTCTCATTTAATTTTGTATGTATTTTAATTTTACAGGTATGAAATACATGTGTATAATATGAATGATGTCATGTTATGTATTTTACCATATCATGAAAGTAAAATATTTGTAAGAGCTCTCCAACTGTTAAAGTTAGATTCAAAAACTCGAAGCATGTGGGACTGGCTTCGACCGATCCAGGTGAGAATCTCTATTACTATATTTACTGTACATAACAGATTCAAAACTTAAAGGAGCTAAATAGCTAATATGTAGGATCTGAAAATTCACAAAAGTGGATCGCAACGCATATAATACTGTAATATAAATGTTTATAAACTGATTTACATTCAATGGTTTCCGTTTTTACTCCGATTTCAAATCAATTATGTTTGGCGAAAAAAAAGTCAGTTATGTCAATCATGTGCAAAAGTCTAGCGCGTAGTTAATCCAGTCTACATAATTCTGTTTGACTTGGTGCAATGTGTCTAGCCTCGTCCCTCAAGTCTCTCAATACAACTGGGACTGAAGCGCATTATGGTACACGATTCGTGTACCAATTTTAAAAAAAATATTTTATCTTAAATATCGGATATCTGAAGCTCATCTTTTCAAGTACGTTTACACCATCAATGTTTATTTGAATTGACCAATAATTCGTGTTTTCGATGTCGACGATTTTGGAGATTTTTGAGTTACGGACTTAGTCCTTTAATTTAACAGGTAATATCTCTTTATTAGGTAAGCATCTGAAATCTATTTCAATGAAAAGGACTGTGCTTTAAGAATATTGCTGTTTATGTTTTTAAAGAATATGAGCGTAGAATTGAAATCTGTTTAATAAGTACATGTATACAAGAATATAATAGTTATTTGTAGTGAATGTAACTATAAAATTCTTTAAAAATATACTATTCAGGTGACAGGTAGGTTCTTAATCTATGTTCGAATAGAATTGTAATATTATTCTGTATAAGATACTGGTTTAAATAATATATAAGTATATTTACAGGAATCAAATTTTAATATTATTATGTATAAGATACTGGTTTAAATAATATATAAGTATATTTACAGGAATCGGGTGTTTATTTACCAAGATCTACATTAATAAACCACTGTGGAACTAATCCAGCATTTCTTGCTTTTATCTGTGAAATGGTACCAAAATATATAACTGTGAGTAATTGACATGTTCTAATAGATATGGTTTTACATATTAAATTCTAACCATCGACAAGCTGTACTTGGAAATTTCTTATTCATTTTTATAGAAATCCCCAGCTTTTTCAGCTCTTTAAGTTTTCTAGTGTTAATTCATTTCATTGGTATTTCTAATTGGTATAAACAGTCATAATCGAAGATAAAACCCCAAGTCATATTGAGTAATTTGTGAATTATAAACTGATATTTCTTAAGTATTCTTAATTTTTGGTAACCACTAATTTTAATCCGTGTTACTTTGAAACATGATGTATAATTGAATTAGTTTTGCTTTTAGAGTAAATAAAAAACATGATGTCACTAGTGTTAACAAAAATACACATAGCTGACAATTCTTGTTAGTTCTTCGCTATTAAATGCCTGGTTATACCTGAACTGGTTATTTATTTCAGGCACATACAGTAGGCGATGTGATTTTAGTAAAACAATTAAGAGTTGTCTTTTCTTTCTACACAACGACGATTGTGGGAGTGTTAGAAAATCGACAGATTACAGAGAAGATTGTTTCTGGTTTAATACCATATATAACACAGGGTCTCAAGTCATCAACTGAAGAATATAAGGCAGCATCTTATATGATCTGTGGACAAATGTTTTATAAATCACAGTTACAGGAAAAACTACTAGTAACTCTCCAAAACACTATATCAAAGGTTGGATCACATTTTATCAATTTAATTTACATAAATATAAAAAAAATCTTTTTAATTTTCCTGGATTTTGTTGAAATAAGTAGGCTCTAGTTTGCCGATGACAAAATATTAATCTATCCTTTTGGCTATTCTATTTATTCCAGACTGGAATACTCATATGCAAAATATGAGTGTTAGAACTTTATCATACCTTGAAAATAATATTATGGAATGATTTTATCCTTTGCTTTTTGTAGTGACATGTAGCCACAGCTGTTATTCTTGTTTGTGGTTTTTTTTCATTATTTTCTACAATCATTATTGTACTATATTGTTTTCAGTATTTACATTTACTACAATCATTATTTTATTATATTTTTCAGTATTTACTACCATCCTTGTTAACAGAAGGTATTATCTGTATTCTGGTTATGTTTCAAACACAGGACAATATAAACAAACTATCCAAAAAGTAAGATTTATCTGGTGTTTTCATTAGCGAATAATTTCCCCTCAAAGAAGTATTTACAATTTAGCAGGAAGATTATAGGATAATATGCTCTTGTACGTAGATATTTAGAAATAGGATATACATGTAGATATTGTGCATTCCATAGTTCTCATTGTCATATATTTACCCCCCCCCCACACACCCCCACAAAGGTAATAGGATATTATGCTCTTGTACGTAGATAACTAGAAATAGGATATACATGTAGGTATAGTGCATTCCATAGTTCTTGTTGTCATATATTTACCCCCCGCCCCCCACATTGTCATGTTTGTCTCAGTAAGTTGAGTTTAATCACGGTATGGCTTGTATTAATGGAATGAAATGGAATTTAACGTCCTGCTGTTCTGCTCATCTGGGCTAATGAAGTCAGGCCTACATCATACAATATGCTATGGGTGAATTTTTTCCCCTCCCTTGGGGCTGCGACCTACTCTTGTATTGAATTCAAACTGCCACGGGATCTTTTACGTGGCTTACCAATGTGTACACAGGATAGCTGTCCTTGTCGTCCTTTACTAGACAACGCTGAAAAATCCTGACAAACTTTCTTTGCCAACGCCGAGAAAGTTCATCTCGATTTTCCGACGTGATTTCCCCTTGTCAGTGATGCAGAAGGAGGGCCTGACAAGGACTGGACAGCTGCCTAGTCGTTCGGATGGGACAAAAAAACGAGGTCCTGTGTACACATTGGAGTGCATGTAAAAGATCCCTTGGCAGTTGGAATTTGATATAAGAGTAGGCCGTAGCGCCGCTGCCCGGACAAAATTTCCCTCATAGCACACTGTATGGCGTATGTCCGTCTTCAATTAGCTCTGGTTAGGAGCATAACAGTAGGACGTTAAACCCCATTTCATTCATTCAATCTCAGCCAACATCGGGATCGAACCCTCGACCTCCAGGCTAGCGAGCCAGCGTCTTGCTTACTTAGTCTACGTGGCTCCTTTGTAATAATAGATTACTTCAGCTGCCATTGCAGTACATTCTAAAAT
Source organism: Patella pellucida (assembly GCA_917208275.1). Lineage (NCBI taxonomy): Eukaryota > Metazoa > Mollusca > Gastropoda > Patellidae > Patella > Patella pellucida. The sequence continues at coordinate 7,344,313 of OU795037.1, forward strand.
GTATTGTATTTTTCAGATCTTTTAAATATCTATCTAGACAGAATCGACTTGTTTCAGTTCTAGAACAGCTGGCCATTACACACAATATAGATGCTCTCTTAAAACCACTCTTATTAAAGTTAATTACGGCTGGTGTTAAGCAAGCCATGACAGGTGTTGTTACCATGGATACAAGTGATGATGAGGGTAGTGGTGGACCACCATCTTTTTTAGCTATCATACGAGAAATAATGTCAAGATTGACTTTAAATAACAATATCGCTACAGAGATGGCAAGGTAGAATACAAATTTGTTTTTTTACTGACATTTAAGAAGCTGTATATAAAAAGGTATATAATATCTCATAGCTGTCAATTCAAAACGTTTATTTCTTCAACGTTCTTATATCTTTATATAGAGAAGATGTTTATTTTATTAAATCTAGTTGTACTTATTTCCTTATAAATATTACCATTTAAATTAACTAATAGTCAGTGCAGGGCGACTGCGCCACATATGATTTACATAAAGGACAAATATAACGACAAGACATCATACTCCGAATCAGCAAACAAAACAAACAAAAAAACAATTCAAAAAAGAGTTGTTGTTGCCCGGAAAAGTTAATATTTTATACAAAAATGCTACATCACTTGAGAGTGTGATGCATTTTTTAATCTTCTTAAGTAATAAAGCAAATAATACCAATATATTGAATGATACTTTTGTGGTTTTCAGTTCTATATTAGAGAGTTATATTGAGCATGGCAGTGATCTAGATCCTAATGATCCAAGTGGAGAATCTATTAATCTTAATATGAAAACCATTGTTTCTTCCCTAGAAACCAAGTAAGTTCTTTAATTATTGTAGGGATTCTGGCTTTACACTGCTATGAGAGTCACAGCAGGTCTAGGGTTCAATCCTTGTACTGGTAGAGAAAGTTAAATTCCTCTGGATTCTCCATTCTATTTTGCATAATCAGTTGAACAGGGAGAAGGGCCTGGCAATGAAAAGCACTGATTGAATGGTATAAAAAAACAATTAGCAGCACTTAAAAGATAACTTGGCAGTTGCAAATTGAAATAAGAGTATCGTTGTGGTCGAGGAAAGTTCCCTAACAGCACCCTGTGTCCGTCTTTATTACTGACGTGATTTCCCCTTGCCAGTGATGCAGAAGGAGGGCCTGACAAGGACAGCTGCCTAGTCATTCGAATGGGACGAAAAACCGAGGTCCCGTGTACACATTGGAGTGCATGTAAAAGACCCCTTGACAGTTGGAATTCGATATAAGAGTAGGCCGTAGCGCCGCTGCCCGGGCAAAATTTCCCTCTTAGCACACAGTATGGCGTATGCCCGTCTTCAATTAGCTCAGGTTAAGTGCATAACAGTAGGACGTTAAACCCCATTTCATTCATTCCGTCTTTATTAGTCCAGTTGGTTCAGCCAAGTAAGACATTTCATTTCATTGCTATGAATAACTAAATGATAGAGTTTCTATTCTAAATTTGGTTACTGGATTTTCTGACCGAAAAGTGATTAAGTTTCAAGCATAGCCTATAAGATCATTTGATTTTAAACAAAAATTGTATAATCAAGAGACAGGCGGGCACAGAAATTCCTGCCGCCCGATCATTTGATTCTAAACAAAAATTGTATAATCAAATAATTAATTTTATTTAAACATTATTTATCGTCTCTTCCAGATATCCAGATGCTCTTGATGCGGCCATTGCTGAAATGAGAGGGAGAGTAGAAGATACTGATCAACAAGAATCAGTAGATTATTTTTTGCAGCAATCAGTGGTTTCAATTAAACGACAGATTGTACCTGACATGGACACTAACCTATTCCTATGTTTAAATCATAGAAGTGAAATGGTTAGAATTCGTTCTGTTCAGCATTTATTACGCAATAAAGATCAGGTGAGTTTATTGATTATTCTCTATTTTTGTGCCTATGTTTTATATTTTGTTAAAAATGGGTGTAGATGTCAGAGTATAATAGAAATAGCAAATGATTCCCATCAAAATAAATGAGGGTTCAATCCCAGCTCAGGACAAGAACTTTATCGTTGTAAGTGAGAGGGATATTAGGTCTCCCGTCCGATCAGACAGGTTTCCCCCCCGAGTTCTTCGGTTTCTTCCTGCAGTAATGATCGAAATCATTCGCACGATCTGTGCCAAGGGCCAAATTGGAAAAAGGCCTCGGGCCTAATTTGCTACCCTTGTAAAATGACGCGATTATTATTATTATTATTATTAAGTAAGCAGGGTATGGTTAGTTATCTGAACCAACCATGCTAAAGAAGGCAGACATACTTCATACAGTGTGTGATAGGGGGGCAGTTTGCCCTGACGGTGCTGATATGTCTCATTCTTCATTTCCAACTGGGATGGGATATTTTTGATGTCCTGTCAATGGTACCACTGCCAAAGAGAAGAAATCAGCCTGCAAAATCCAGTATCTGGACCAACAGAAAACCTTTGCCATACTCATTGCGCCACCTTGGATTCCTTAATTGTTTCGCGCCATAGATTGGATTTCTGGAGCTAATGATATCATTGAATTATATTTGTTTTATTGGTATGATTATTATATGAACTGTCAGCAGTGAATAATATGATTTGGTAATCTAAACGAAAAAAATAACTTAGAAAAATTACAATCTTGGGTTTTGTTTAAGACAGAAACATTAAACGGGACAAACGTAAGCGCGGCGTACCTGGTACGGTGCCAATCTGGCCCACTGAAGTGATGTGGTCTGAGCACCGTGCCAGGAACGGCTCTCTTTAAATTGTAGTGTAAACGCTATCCGGTCTGAGCACGGTTCAGTACTGATAACTGCGCATGTGCGAAACAAACCTTGACCTTTTTACCCTCATACTTTGACAGGTCTGTCATCAGTTCAGTCAAAATGGCTGCTCAAACTAAATCAACTGTCATAATTGTTTTCATCTGGGTAATATGTATAGGGACTGAAAATAACTTTTCTGTGATAAGTTCCACATTTGGCGTGCTTGGCGCGGTTCTGAGACCGGTAATTTTATAGTAATGTAAACGGGTCAATTTCTTGAAATCTATCCCTGTCTGGTACGGTACCAGGTACGGCACGCTTATGGCGGCCAAGTGTCAATCTGACTTATTTTGAATTGTTTTACTTAATTCTATTTGTTTGTGTTACAGTGTAATGATGATAATTTTCTATGTGATTCGTTATTGGCTAGAATGGTAGATGACAGTCCTAATGTTGTTAAAACGGTCTTCAAAAATTGTAAGGTAAGAAAAGTGTAATTGTTAAGTTATGTGTGTGCTAAATTAAACCAGCAGTAGCTCTAGCCAGTGGATTGCCCCCACAGCAATTGTCCTGCTCTAATATATTTTAAGTAAAATAAATTAGTTATAAATGTTCTTTGATTGGCATTTAGTAATTGAACATAATAACACAAGGTACAATTTTATGGATACACAATTACTGAGTTTGATACGTTTCGACGATAAAGACGAGAGTATCCTCGTCGAAACGTCGCTAAGTATCAAACTCAGTAATTGTGTATCCATAAAATTGTACCTTGTGTAGTTATAAATGTTTTAATTAAAACTATGTCTCATTAATGACAGTATTATTTTACAGGATCTAGAGAGTGTGATTAGTGATAAACAACAACTAACAACAAATCTTTTACAAGTATTTAAAACACACACGTATGTTTACCTATATTTCATTGTCGGTACTAATCTTCTTGTAGTCTGGGGATCACGGTGGCTAAGTGGATAAGGCGCTGGTTCGCTAGCCTGGAGGTCGGGTGTTGATCCCTGCATTGGCCGAGAAAGTTCATCTTGATTTTCCGACGTGATTTTCTCTTGTCAGTGATGCAGAAGGAGGGCCTGACAAGGACAGCTGCCTAGTCGTTCGGATGGTACGAAAAACCGAGGTCCTGTGTACACATTGGAGTGCACGTAAAAGATCCCTTGGCAGTTGGAATTCGATATAAGAGTAGGCCGTAGCGCCGCTGCCCGTGCAAAATTTCCCTCATAGCACACTGTATGGCGTAGCTCTGGTTAAGTGCATAACAGTAGGATGTTAAACCCCATTTCATTCATTCTTCTTGTAGTCTTCTGTTATCAGCATTTCCAGAGCTACTGGAATACATTGGTTATCATTGTGATCAAATTGAATATTAAATGGCTTTTTTCATCTTCTAGTTAACTACTGACATCATGTCTTTCTTTTTAAACTTAACTATTTAGAATTTTAAAAAAACCTTTAGATATTTTAACTGCTATCATAATTTGAAATGTGGCTCTTTTGAGTTTTAAAGGCAGTCACCTAAAAGGCTAAGTAGACGTTCTGGCTTATATTTTATTCTGCAAATATTGAAGACAGTTTATGTATTTTCAGTGATAAGGATATCATACAAGATGCTCTTACAACAATGGTAGCTATTAATGGCAGTGACGTTAACATTCGTGGACCCATTTTACTTTCATATCTCTGCTGTCTGGATAAAAAAGACTTCAGCCTTGATTTTTTAGAGAAACTTCTGAATTCACCATTAGCAAGAGATTATTTGCCATTATCTCAACTAAAATCAAGTAAGCTTTAAATGTTTTCTGGATTAAGTGATCAGAGTGTACCATGATTAACACTTCAGTTCTTCATCAATATGATGTTAAGAGAGAGAGACAGAGAGAGAGCGAAAAATGGATTTTAACGTCAACTTGACACAAACTTGGTCATTTTGGGACTAACATTCAATAATTCACTTGCGTGTAGGGTCTTTAGCGGTGGGAGGTAACCGAAGGACCCGGAGAAAACCTATGAAGTTCGACAGCTGCTTTTCTGACGTGGTTTCCCCTTGTCAGTGATACAGAAGGAGGGCCTGACAAGGACAGCTGCCTAGTCGTTCGGATGGGACGAAAAACCGAGGTCCTGTGTACACATTGGAGTTTACGTAAAAGATCCCTTGGCAGTTGGAATTCGATATAAGAGTAGGCCGTAGTGCCGCTGCCCGGGCAAAATTTCCCTCATAGCACACTGTATGGCGTATGTCCGTCTTCAATTAGCCCAGGTACGGTGCTTAAGCGTAGGACGTTAAACCCCATTTCATTCATTCATTCTAACCAGTCGGCCATCCAACCATCTCAGGTGATGTTGAACATGAATGTGTACTGTTTGATCACCTATTTGTTGTGGTAAATTTAAGACAAACTCTTGTCTATATTAAGGGGGGTGGCTCCAATTAAATGAGAAAATATTTGTTTTTTAAATTGCACTGTCAACTATTAAAGCTAATGCTCTTATAAAATATAGATTTTTATATATCCTACTAAAGCTAAAACACCAAGGAACATAATTATCTATATTTGAATGTCATAAGCTGTAGTAGAAACAAGTAATTAAAAAAAAATGTCAAATTTATTTAATATTTTCTCATTTAATTGGAGCCACCCCCCTTAATGGTAAAATAATTTACAGTACCAAATGTGCCATGTACAAATGAAAAAAACTGAGTTGTGATATCAGAAAAACAGAAGATTATGGTTATAAAAACTATGTCCAGTTTGTGAAATAAAACCATGTACAGATCTAAATTGTTGGAATGATTTTTGTCTCAGAAAATAGGGCCATAATGGAACACAGTACCTGCGCTTCTAGTTGAAGTAGAATGTTCTAACTTGGAGCAGATGTGCATTTTTTTTAAACAATATTTTATTTAGATTTGTATCTGAATAGGGATTGGGGAACAGGCATAGCCTATATTAAACCCCTCTCCCCAGATGTGCATTAGGGGAATGTGGTGTCGAAGTTCGACAATGACATTTATCTCTCTATTTTGGGATTAAGATTGGAGGGGTATATTACCCTTACATTCATTAATTTGTACTAATGTACGTTTGGTTGTTTTATTTAGAATGGCTGACTCTGTTAAAAAAGACAAAGAATATAACGGCAGTAGCAATGAACATCCAGTTAGCCCAGGTTGTTGGTGAAACTATAGTTGAGAGTAATACAGACTTCAGATCAATTGTAAGTTATGCAATGATTGTTTTTATTAGGGTCTATTATTATTACTATCATGTTATACCAAGTTCTGTTATTGAGAGAACCCATTATGATTGAATGAAATTGGGTTTAACGTCCTACTGTTATGCACTTAACCAGAGCTAATTGAAGACAGGCATACGCCATACAGTGTGCTGAGGGAAATTTTGCCCGGGCAGCGGCGCTACGGCCTACTCTTATATCGAATTCCAACTGCCAAGGGATCTTTTACGTGCACTCCAATGTGTACACGGGACCTCAGTTTTCCGTACCATCCAAAGGACTAGGCAGCTGTCCCTGTCAGGCCCTCCTTCTGCATCACTGACAAGGGGAAATCACGTCGGAAAATCGAGATGAATTTTCTCGGCCAATGCAGGGATCGAACACCCGACCTCCAGGTTAGCGAACCAGCGCCTTATCCACTTAGCCACCTTGATCCCCCCATTATGATACTTGGCTATAGAAAGCGCTTTACCCTTTTTAGGGACATTACCTATCATTTACTACTACTATAGATTAATTGACTGGTTGTTCCTCGTTTTACTACTGGATGTAAAAGGATGACTAGCAATGATGACAGCTACCCACAGTTAAACAATATGTTCAAAACGTCATCAACTCTACCAGGGGCCGGTTGCTGAAAACTAAGTTATCTTAACGATCCGTTAAAACTCTAACGGACATATCTTGGTAACCTGTTGTTTGTTAAGTTTGCGTTAAATTTACTACAGAAAACACTATAGAATACTTTATTTTTTATATTAGCTAAAATTTGTAGGAAAAATTTGCACCACAGAATGTTCGAGGCCTTTATTTCCAGCAATAATCTTTCTCTCCGTTAAAGTTAACGGATCGTTAAAAGATAACAGAGCTTTGAGCAACCGGCCCCAGATCTTTAAGAAGGATGAATGGTGGTGTATTGGGCGAGTTAGTCCAATTTCCATAGTTACTCTTCCCAATGGAGCAATACTAGTAATTTATAGTGGGTTTTTCAATGAATGCAACTGGTTGGTTTAAGTAGATGTCATCATTAATGTATTATAATAATAATAATAATGTCAGGAAGAAACTGAAGCACTCGGGGGGGGGGGGGGGGGGAACCTGCCTGATCGGACGGAAGACCGAATATCCCTCTCACTTACAACGATCAAGTTCATGCCCTGAGCTGGCATTGAACCCTCGTTGCATTGGTGAGAAGCCGCCTCTCTATCGCCACGGCTATCCGACCAGCTTCTATCATTAGAATATACGAAAGACCATCTTGTTTAATATTTTGTCCTGTTTTCTATCATCATTCTATTCACAGCTTGTATTATTTCAGATAACATCTATATATGAACAGATTGATGTTAGTCCTTGTCCACAACGTTTATTATTTATTTTAAATCTTGTTTTATTAAAACTTGTTCAATCCAAGAAACATGGTTACAATGTTGTCATCAAATCAAGTCTACTGTTATCCCAGTTTTTAGAGAAAGTTTTTAGTCAAAAGGTAAATAATATTAATTCACAGGCGTAACAATATGTTTAAGGGGGGTGGCTCCAATTCAATGAGAAAATATTAAATAAATTTATTTTAATTACTTGTTTCTACTACTGCTTATATGACATTCACATATAGATAATTATGTACCTTGGTGTTTTAGCTTTACTAGGATATATAACAATCTATATTTTATCAAGCAGTTTTTTTTTACGCTTTTCCTCAACGGCATGGGGTGGTCATCCTGGATTATGTGGAATTGGCGCAGTCCAAGTTCCGAAATGCAAATTTTTCATAAACTTGTGTGATAACGATAAAGTCCTGAAAACTTCAGAGCATTAGCTTTAATAGTTGACAGTGCAATTGATAAAATCCGATTTTAGTAATTCGATTGGATAGTATCAGATTGATTTTAGCGCTTAGCCAATCAGATTTAAGTATGTACTAAAATTTGGATTTTATCTTAAGTTAAAATTTCGTGAAACAGGCCCCGGGTAGAATACTTTAGACTCAGTCATCAAGTACGACACTACCATGATAAATGTTACTGGCAATCATAAATGAAACTGGATAATCTGCACTACTTAAACAAGATGTAGTGCCTTGTGCAATGTGATGAATTGAGAAGTCATTTATAATAATAAAAATAATCGCGTCATTTTACAAGGGTAGCAAATTAGGCCTGAGGCCTGTTTCCAATTTGGCCCTTGGCACAGTTAGTGCGAATGATTACGATCATTACTGCAGGAAGAAACCGAAGAACTCAGGGGGAAACCTGCCTGATCGGACGGGAGATCGAATATCCCTCTCACTTACAACGATAAAGTTCATGCCCTGAGCTGGGATTGAACCTTCAATGCATTGGTGAGAAGCCGCCTCTCTATCGCCACGGCTATCGGACCAGCTTAGCCCAGTATCTTCCCCTAAAACGTTATAGGCAAAATAGTGTATTCAAGCAAAATAGTGTAATCAGCAAATGGACTGCTCCTCGTGTACAAAAATGATGTATTTTGTAAAACACTTACATGGCATGAATGATACATTGAATATGGTTAAAAGTGACCATTTAATGATGAATACCATTGATTTAAGATGTTTTTTTCTCTCTGCACAGGAAGATAAATCAACAGAATATGAATGGAGTTCTGTAGAGGATATGGTACAGAAATCATTGACCTCTTTAACACGAGGTCAGCGTCTACCATGGTGTTTTTATCTGTGTTTATTATCACAGTTAGTTGATCACACCAATATACCTAAAACCTTTAAAGGTACGTCCAAAAAGATTTGTTTTTTTTTAAATTCTTTCCACATGGAGCATAGATGCCGAAAATTTGTATAGAGATTATTGACCAGGAGGACTTAGCTGTTCCTCTAGACCTCTGGAGAATGTCCTTCATGGCAGAAAACCCCATTTTATTTCCTTCCATTTAAAAATATCCATTTAATGTAGTACCCTTTTGATTGGAGGGGCAGATCAGGACATATAGCTAGGGCTATTATCTGATTTTGTAAATTGTAAGCCTTCATCTATTAAATGTTTATTTCTCATTTCAGACAGTATATTTTGGCAGTTCAAAAACGATGGCTCATCTGAAGATGATTGGTTAAAACTGATTATTAAACTTTTGGATATTTTATTAGAACAAGTAGCAAATTCTGACATTAAAAAACAAAGTCAAGAATTACTGATGAAATTAATTCAGGTAAGTTTGACGTGCTCTCTTTAGTTTTTGCGCCCATTGCAAATGGAAAAATCATGTGTTTTCCACTTTATAATCATAAGGGATTTCCACATATATAATCATAATGGATTTCCACATTATGATCATAATGGATTTTCACATTTTATGATCATAATGGATTTTCACATTATAATCATAATGGATTTCCACATTATAATCATAATGGAAAGTCATTATATATATATCACACATAAACAATGGCTCTCATATATGCCAACATATTTGTGTCCAGATCGGATCATATTTCTTAGAAATATCAGACATTACTACCTTTGAAAATCAATTTAGCGTATCTGAGGAATATTTATTTTGTACTTATCTCTTTTTTTTTCTTTTTCAGACAAAATTCCCAGATTCATCAACCAGATTTAAATTATTTGGTTTAATTTGGACAGAACATGTGAATAATTATAGTCAGGAGCTGGGACTAACACCTGTATTACAAGCTAGAGTTTTACAATTAGGTCAGATGTACATGAGGTCATTACAGACAATAGTGTCACCAACATCAGGTAAGATGTTAAATTTGCAAATTAAAAGTGTTTTAAGCTTACGGTAAGAGGTCTTTAAATAAATGATAATTATGTAATATATCTGTGTATATGTTGAGTGTAAAAGTGGATGGATGTTGTTTTCACCCATGTCTGTTCATTTAAAATATCTGGGGTCGTATTTATAAAAATTCTTAGAGTTTTCTTAACTTTTACTCTAAGACTTCCTAAAACAACATTTAGTTAAAAGTTACTCTTTAGAAATATTTATAAAGGGTCTTAGAGTTACTTTTAACCAAATGTTAGACTTGGGTACTAACCAAACTAAATCTGTCACAAAAAGAATCCCACCCATGTCCATTCAATATCTACTTATCAACTCGTCATTGTTATACTCCACTAAGAAATCTCTTCTTGTTTTAAACTCTCTAAGGCGGCGTACACGGGTGGCCATGTTAACCAAGATAAGAGTACTTTTAACAAGTTAGGAGTGCTACAGGAGGACTCCTAAATATGGGTCATAGTTAGGAGTAATTCTTAAAGTAAAATGTTTTATAAATAGGTCTTAGGAAAATCTAGGAGTAATTTTTGATAGTTAAGAGTTGGTTCCAACTCTTAGAATTTTTATAAATACGGACCCTTAACTAAATATAACGAAAATTTAAATAAAGTATCAAAGTTGTCACTCATTAAATATTTAAAATGTTGAAGGATATCTGTCAGATTTAATTTATTTACAAACTGAAGTATGAAAAGTGTATTGTTACGCAAAGTGTATTGTTACATAAATAAAATATTTAAGATTTGACACAATCATCTACCTGGCTTCTAAAACCTTGTGAATAGCGAGAGAATACAGTTTGACATATTTGTACCACATCTAAATTTTTGATTACCTTTTTATCAATGATGCTGTCAGTTGGCATATCGAGGGGTTAGAACACAATTGTGATCAGTCAAAATGCCTGATTTTGAGAATATTACAATTTAAACTTTTGATTCACTGCCAAAATGTCATTAATTAATATTTTTGATCGATATTTTCAGACACTTTGAAATGAGCGATGGTATTGATTTATATACCAATAGAAAGAGAATTACAAGCGCTTCATTTTAATAGAATAGAAAAATTTTGGTTATTTTTGACTTATCACAATTATGTTCTAAACCCTCGATATATTGTGTTTGCTACTAAAATTGTTCTATTTTATTTGTAGTGATCATCAACTTATTATGTGTCTGCACTAGCAGTCATTCTACATTACGGGAAGTAGCTGCAGCTAGTTTAAATATAATGGTACACATACTACCTGATACAGAAGCTGCCAGTAGATTGTTCTTACGCAGCTTGTTAAATACAGAAGAGGAAATTATTAACGATCCTTCTTACTTATGCCAGGTAAATACTGCTGTGATAATTATTGATTGTTGTTTCATACTGCCGATTTGTTATTGACGGAAGTAGTTCAGGTGGCGCTATTTGCGGCCTTGACCTTCCCCGGTCTTTTAGTGATGATTTTGCCATGCTTCCTTGAAGTCGATTAAAGCTAAGTAAAGCCATCATCGTTCGTATTCATTCATCTTAATAATCACATTCATGATACAGTTTTTAGGGCCCACATCTCTCTCTATGTCCTACACAGACGTGAGAGTTGAATTTCGTACAGTTCTAAATCTGGTTTGCAATTTCAAAATTATACATAAAATTCTTATTTGTAAACCAACTGAAATCTATCATATATCCATTTAAGAATATTTATTTATTATATATTTCAGTGTTTTAGATCCGTTTACGAGAATAAAGTTGTAACTTGTACACCGAAGAAAAAAAGAAGATCCGTGGTTGATAGTGAGAAAAACTTTTCGACTATCCTACTAGAGGTTGCTATTGATGAGGCGACACCATCGTTTGTCACCAGATCTATACTTAGTATGTTGTCAGATATAGATAATGTGGTAAGGATTCAAATGAAATGAATGAAATGGGGTTTAACGTCCTACTGCTATGCACTTAACCTGAGCTAATTGAAGACGGGCATACGCCATACAGTGTGCTATGAGAGAAATTTTGCCCGGGCAGCGGCGCTACGGCTTACTCTTATATCGAATTCCAACTGCCAAGGGATCTTTTACGTGCACTCCAATGTTTACACGGGACCTCGGTTTTTCGTACTATCAGAACGACTATGCAGCTGTCCTTGTCAGGCCCTCCTTCTGCATCACTGACCGGTAAGGATTCAAACTTTGTATTTAAGAATATGTTATCAACTGATTTTATCGAATAGCTTACTAACAAATCTGAAATAAATAAATCTGTCTTTTATTCTAAACTTTGCATTTACTAATTAATGTATGTGAATAGCTTTATTTTACGTCCGCTTCCATCAAAGTGATATTGCAGACAACATTTACTAAATAAGGACCCATTGCTTTAGTAGTTTTCTGAAATATTTAGTTAAATCATAAATATTAATATTCAGGAGAAAATTTGTTATTGATATGATATTATTTTTTTAAATTTCGAATTGATTACACTCAATATCTGCTTTAAATTTATATTACAAGATTTTGAATGTATATAGATTCAGCTTTCCAAATTAAGATTTTCATAGGTTTGTTTTTACTTCATTTGAATGTTTCTCTTCATGACTTTATTTGCTGTTTTTTTTTGCAGGAGTGTTTTTGTGAAAGTCTCCCCCTCTTAGAAAGATATCTGAGTAATAAATATACAACAGCTACAGCTATCGAGATGGATTGTCTTTCACTGTTATTAGATAAATATACACCGAACGTGGCTAATAGTTTAAACAATAAAACAAAGGAGTTAGAACTATTGACAGAAGCTATATGTATGTCCAGAAAACCAAATGATACGCGGCCGATGATACAAGAGCTAGCTATTCCCAAGGTAATGTCAGCTTCGTTTAATATAACTTAAGGCACATTTTTAAATAAAATTATATCCAGCCCCTGATGGTCTATATTCAAAAAATGTCATGTTTGCTGTATTGAACTTTGGGATACAATTCTTTACACTTAAGGGGGGTGGCTTCAATTAAATGAGAAAATATTAAATAATTTGACATTTATTTTAATTACTTGTTTCAACTACAGCTTATGACATTCAAATATAGGTAATTATATATGTTCCTTGGTGTTTTAGCTTTAGTAGTATATATAACAATCTATATTTAATTTTATCAAGCAGTTGTTTTTTTACGCTTTTCCTCAACGGCATGGGGTGGCCATCCTGGATTATGGGAAATGGACGTGGTCCAGGTTCCGAAATGCAGATTTTTCAAAAACTTGTGTGATAACGATAAAGTCCTGAAAATTTCAGAGCATTAGCTTTAATAGTTGACAGTGCAATTTAAAAAACATATATTTTCTCATTTAATTGGAGCCACCCCCCTTAATAGATGAAATGAATTTATATCCAGCATCCAGCCCTTAATCGTCTATATTAGTCAAAATCTGTGAACATTCCATATATTTAGTGTACATTTCATATTTATTTTACAGATCAATAAAGAATTTTACAGTTGTCTGCCAAGTCTAGAATCCAAACAAGCCATTCTGAAGTCTCTAATAACAGCCTGGTTACATTCGACTAGTGTATCTACTTCTAATATGGTCAAACGCAATCTCAAACATGTAAGTTTAATGTTCTATTTTAGTATATCATTTAATAGCATCTTGAAGGATTCTATGAGACTAGGATAGGAATATTATAAAATTGATGCCTTATTCTATTACTATTTATCATGAACAGGCCTAGAAATAACAGTTTTAGATGTACCTGACAAAATGTCAGGCACTAATGAAATAGTACCTGACATTTTCAACTTAGTGCCGGACATGTATTAATAATATCATTAAAAAAGACACATCAGTGTCTGACAAAATGACAGGCACCAGATATTTTGTGCCTGACAAAGCCTAAATCAGTGACAGGTGCCTTATTTCCAGGCATGATCATGAAATTGATAGTTGACTTCTCTCACAATCAACAATGTTTTCAATTAACATTTTTTGATATGAGTGGGTTGGGATGGCCTTGTGGTCTAGAGTGACGCGCTTCGACCTCTAGCTGGCCGGCCACCACTGGCTTGCGGCTGTGGTTTCGAGCCCTGGTGTGAGCGTATGTGGCATGGAGATAGGGCGCCTTCTCAACCTTGTGGGTTTCCTCCGGGCACTCCGGTTTCCTCCCACTGCTAAAGACCCCTACGTGCATGCGAATTATTGAAATAAAATTTTAAAAAAACATATGTTAGTCCCGAAATGACCTAGTTGTGTTGAGTGGACGTTAAACCCCATTTCTTTCTCTCTCCCCCTTTTTGATATGAGATATGTTCAAACTCAGTGTAAATGTTTGATGCTTGGACTGAGTTAGATAACGAGGTTTGTATTATAGATACTTTGGGACACAATATCTTTGATTCTAATTGTGTGAGAGTGATGAAACTTTGTTTATAGTTTTATTACATCAGTTCAACAACATGCATATTCTGCTCAGATTATAAGAGTCAATTTGTCTGTGCAATGCTTTATAAAATTATTATTAATGAGTTCCATCAATTTATTTTAACAGGGGATATCAGCCAACAGTTGACTTGTTTTTCACAGTTGTAAAACATAGTTGTATTTTTATTATTATAGATGAATCTAGATGCTGATAATATAATAGTAGAACTATCACCTGTTTTACAAACAACTAATGTTAATACAGTCCGAGAAGGCAAACGTCTCAGAAAGTAAGTACAAGGCTAAATGTATCAAACAGGCCCATAGCCAGGAAGTTGTTTTTGGGGGGGCAAAGATGTTTTCAGGAGGGCCAACTAGCATGGGCATCTGCATGAATTTTGCGGTAAAGGCCAATTTTCTTGTAATATTGGGGGGGCAAGTTGCCCCCCCATGCCACCCCAGGTGGATAAGACGCTGACTTGCTAGTCTGAAGGTCGCGTGTTCGATCCCTGCATTGGCTGAGAAAGTTCATGAGGATTTTCCGACGTGGTTTCTCCTTGTCAGTGGTGCAGGACGGAGGACCTGATAAGGACAACTGTCTAATCCTTCAGATGGTACTAAAAACAGAGGTACTGGGTATATATTAGAATGCATATAAAAGATCCCTTGGCAGTTGGAATTCAGTATACGAGTAGGTCATAGTGCCGCTGCCCGGGCAAAATTTCCCTGATAGCATACTGTATGGCGTATGTCTGTCTTCATTAGCTCAGTCGTAGCAGAACAATAGGAATTTAATTAAACCCCAATTGATTTCATTTATATGATCTGTCTAATAGTTAGATGGGGGGGGGGCTGAATGGTTTTCACTGAGTCAACTGGCATGGTTTCGAATCCCGGGTTGTGCCTGACAAGGAGTAGGGTCGCCTGTCCAACCTTATGGGTTTTCTCCAGGTCCTCTGGTTTCCTCCCATTGTTTAAGACCCCTACGAGCAAGCGAATTAATGAAATAAAATTAAACCATATGTTAGTGCCGAAATGACCTAGTTTGTGTCGAGTGGACGTTAAACCCCATTTCTCTCTCTCTCTCTCCCTCTCTAGTCAGATCCACATTAGCTTCAAAATCTTTCTGAACATTCTTGATGGAAAAACAGATCTCTAGAGGATCCATATATCAGGTCATACTGTAATCATCTATATTCTCTGTTTAATATATTTTCCGGCGTGATTTCCCGTTGTCAGTGATGCAGAAGGAGGGCCTGACAAGGACAGCTGCCTAACAGTAGGACGTTAAACTCCATTTCATTCATTCATTCCTATATTCCCTGTTTTAATATATTTCACAATTTTATTTCGGGCTATACATTTCAAACACTATGAAACATGGTCAATACATACATGATGTAAGTATAAACCAGTGATTGTTTTCCATATAAATTGTGTTATGTTTTTTTTATAGCTGGTCGGATAGCCGTGGCGATAGAGAGGTGGCTTCTCACCAATGCAATGAGGGTTCAATCCCAGCTCAGGGCAAGAACTTTATCGTTGTAAGTGAGAGGGATATTCGGTCTCCCGTCCGATCAGGCAGGTTTCCCCCAAGTTCTTCGGTTTCTTCCTGCAGTAATTTCTACCCTTGTAAAATGACGCGATTATTATGATGTAAGTTATTGTTTCTTGTCCAGACAAAGTAGTCCTGAAGTAGAAAGAGAATCAATCTTTGACAGTGAGATGTGGAAGAGAATTGTTATTGTTCTAGAAGCTATACAAGAAAAGAAGAAAATTGATCAGGCACCAAAGCTTGTTCCTGTAGCATTTCAGTTACTGGCTAAGTAAGTGTACTTAAAATGGAGAGAGGTTTTATCACTGAGTGAATCATTATATTGTTAAAATAAGTGAAGATTAACTCACAAATTAGATATTAATTATTACATGCTTGTGAGTAAGTTTCATTCTGTTCTGGGCTAAATAAAACTGTACTAAGTATACAACACAGCACAGGTATAAATGAAGAAATTATTATTATTATTATTATCATAGGTTTTTGCTGTCCTAAGATTCTTATATCTGACTTTAAATCATTTCTGATTAATATTCATGTTGATTTGTATTTGATTGAGAGACATTATAAAATAGTGGAATTTTTGTTCTTACAGAATATTAGAAGCAGACGATCATTTATCAGCTGAGTATATAAAACAGTTGATATTATCTACGTTATATTTTATATGTTCGCGACATCAGGATGAGATTAAAGAATCAGGTTGGTTTTGTAGGCTGTTTGCTGATATCTGTACAGTCTTTCTATTCATTGGGATCACGGTGACTAAGTGGGTTGAACGCTGGCTTGCTAGCCTGGAGGTTGGGTGTTCGATCCCTACATTGGCCGAGAAAGTTCATCCATTTTTCTCGGCATGGTTTTCCCTTGTCAGTGCTGCAGGATGGAGGGCCTGACAAAGACAACTGTCTAGTCATTTGGATGGATCGAAAAACCAATGTCCCGTTTAAACATTGGCGTACACATAAAAGATCCCTGCGGTAGTGCCGCTGTCCAGGCAAAATTTCTCTCAAAGCACACTTATGGAATATGCTCTTCTTCATTAGCCCAGTTCGGAGCAGAAGAGTAGGACATTAAACCCTCTTTCTTTTCATATGTCTGTTACACCTTTTGAGTATGGAATCTCTGCTTCTTATTGAGGTAGAGTATTCAAACCTTGTATAGAAGCTAGTGATGGGTCGATAATCGGTTATAATATCGGTAATTGGTCGATAACTGGCCTATTTAAAGAAATCGGTATCGACTGATATGAGCCAATTTTGCAGATATTGGAGTTGCCGATATCTGTTCAAAATGACTCAGTAAATACCTTTAAAATATTATCCGAGTTATGAACAAATCATTGCTATTATAATTAAGTTTGTAATAGTTAGGCTAGTGAGTGTGTGATTGTGTAGGAAGCCTGACCCCATTATTACTTCAAAGAACAGCGGGCTCGTGTTTGATTCCCCAGGTAAAATAGTACCGACTAACTATGACATATATCTACTTAGATTATCGTGCCATTTGAGGTATCTGAATGCGTAATACTTTAATATCAACCACTATCTGTAATTATCTGTATCGGCCGATATGTTTGGCTGTCAATATCTGATATCGGTAAAACCGATAGGTGTCATATCGGCCCATCACTAATAGAAGCAATTTTATTTCAAATCTTTGGAACACCATGATTTAGATTCTGATTTAGTGAGTGTTGTGGAACTTGGTGTATAATTTCATTAAATCAATCAGTTTTATAATGAACAATTAATATTCATTTTCGAGGACTGTTATCAGCAATTTGATTGCTCAAAACATTTTATGAACAAATATATATGTAAAAGGTTAAATGAACATCATTAATTTATGTTGGGAGGCTTAGGATATCCACCTTGCTGTTAGCACATTGATACTACACCAGGGGTCTCGGCCTTGACCCAATTAAAGCTGATCGACATTCCAATAGCATGAGGTTTTTGACTTCTTATTGTGAGCTAAAAATAGCACAACTTTCTCCGAGAGAAAAATGCCCGGTTGGGAAAATTTTGAAGTGGAAGCCCTGGGTCTGGCTATAAAGCAAGTTTCAGTATGACAGAGTGTACCGTGACTCCCATACTGCAAGTGTAGTCCATTAACCCTAATATCAACATTATAGTGAAGCTCCAGCTCTAGTATGAAAACAAGAATACAAATCACGGGTAGATCTTTCCGGGGAAATATCTTATCTATCATTTAATGCGGGGATCACGGTGGCTTAGTGGATAAGGCGCTGGTTCGCTAGCCTGGAGGTCGAGTGTTCGATCCCTGCATAGGCTGAAAAAGTTCATCTCGATTTTCCGACGTGATTTCCCCTTGTCAGTGATGCAGAAGGAGGGCCTGACAAGGTTGGCTGCCTAGTCGATCGGATGGGATGAAAAACCGAGGTCCCGTGTACACATTGAAGTGCACGTAAAAGATCCCTTGGCAGTTTGAATTCGATATACCAGTAGGCCCTAGCATCGCTGCCCGGGC
Organism: Patella pellucida; assembly: GCA_917208275.1. Lineage (NCBI taxonomy): Eukaryota > Metazoa > Mollusca > Gastropoda > Patellidae > Patella > Patella pellucida. The sequence continues at coordinate 7,362,566 of OU795037.1, forward strand.
AAAATTTCCCTCATAGCACACTGTATGGCGTATGCCCGTCTTCAATTAGCTCAGGTCAAGTGCTTAACAGTAGGACGTTAAACCCCATTTCATTCATTCATTCTAGTATGAAAACAAGAATACAAATTACAGGTAGATCCTTCCGGGGAAATATCTTATCTATCATTTTAAAATACATGTAGTATTTAATGTCATTTATTTATTTATAGCTTTAAAACCCGAACAGTTTAATCTGGAGAGAATAGTCCAGTGTATCAGGACGTCTGATAATCCACAGACACATCATCAAGCTCTACTTGTCTTGACGATAGCAGCTAAAATTCAACCAGTAAGTTTATATACATATTTCTCTTAAAACCTTTCTTGTATGTGCTTAAGTTTACTTGCATTATATAATAGAAAATAAATATACCAAATTTTTATATGATTTTATTGTGAAATTTATGAACTAAGAAATATATTTATCTTGTATCTTACATTAAAATCCTCCTCTTTTATATTACAGGAACAATTACTACACAATGTAATGTCTGTATTTACGTTTATGGGTGCCAATATTTTACGACAAGATAACGCCTACAGCTTCCATGTTATCAGTCAAATATTGGAGAATGTTATTCCTGTTATTACTACTGTAAGTTAATTATATTTTCAATTATATTACTAGAATATCTTCTTATTCAATAAATACAATTCCCAAGACTTATAGTGTGGATTTAATCACGAGCCCTTCGTTAACTGGGGATGTATTGCCTAAATTGTAGAATATATGAAAGAAGTAATAAGTATCGCCAATTTTAGATAACCTTTTAAGTTTTTTGGCAAAAGATATAATAATAAAGTTGGCATTTGATGAATGTTTTAGATTTCAAAAAATAAATGATTTTGCACAAAATAAAGAACCTAATTAATTATCTTATGTTTATAGGCATGTGAGGAGAAATCTAAAGCTTCAAAATCTCCTAAGAAAGCAAAGAACAAGCCGGAGATGATAATTGGGATGATTTTACGGATATTTGTGGATGCTTATCCACATATTCCTGAACATCGTAAGCTGATGTTATTCTCGAAACTGGTGAATATAGTGGGAGAAAAACAGTATCTATGGCATTGTATACTGTTATTTATAGAACATGTTGGTACTAAGAACAAACGACCAGCAGATGATGATGAAGATGATGACCATAAGGTTAGATTATTGTACAGTATATATTAGATTTCTTTAGTATGGAAGGGTTTGATGGCTGAATGGTTAGTGTGCGAGCTGTATCATAAAGCCTGTCATTGAGTCAACTGGCGTGGTTTCGAATCCCTGGTTGTACGTGGCAAGGAGTAGGGTCGTCTGTTCAACCTGGTGGGTTTTCTCCGGGTCCTCTGGTTTCCTCCCACTGCTAAAGACCCCTACTCGCAAGCGAATTATTGAAATGAAATAAACCATAATTTGTATCTGAGTGGATTTTAAACCCTATTTCTCTCTCTCTCTTTACTATGATATTCTGCAAACTGATTGGCTGGAATAAGATTCTGGGTCATACATTTGTAATTAAATTAGTACATGGTAACTAAAGTGAGCTGTCATTTTAAAATCAAATGATACATTCAAAGTGAATGAGTAAGATCTTAGCTCGCTTACTTGAAAGTCCAGTGTTTAATCCTAGTGTTGTTTGAGAAGATTCAAAGGGAATTCCCAGCATGGTTCCTCCTTATCAGTGATGTAGGACAGACCACCTGGCAAGGGATAAATGTATAGTCATTCGAAAGGGACCAAAAAACAAGGTCCCGTGCACACATTGACATGCATGTAAAATCCTTTTTAGTTGGAATTTAAAATAAGAGTAGGTTGTAGTAAGTGGTACTGCAAAAATTTTCCTTGGAGCAGAACATCAGCACGATAAACCCTGTTCCATTTCAATTTTTTAATGGCTATCTGACTAGTCTCTATATATAGTAATGGATGTATGAATATCTAACATTTGTGATCTAATTTTATGTCTTACAGCAAGCTGGACCTATATCTACGAATGATTTGGAATTTATCCTCAAATTAGCTACATCATTTCCTGTAGTAACCCAGATAAAGGCAGCAAGAACTATGATTAGTTTCGTAGCCTCGCTTCCAGTGGAAAAAGATGATGGTAAATTTGGGTTTCAAACTTTCAATGATATACCTCACTATATTATGGCGTATGTGGCATGGAGATCGGGGCGCCTTCTCAACCTCGTGGGTTTCCTCCGGGCACTACGGTTTCCTCCCGCGGTTAAAGACCCCTACGCGCAGGCGAATTATTGAAATAAAATTTAAAAACCATATGTTAGTCCCGAGATGACCTTGTTGTGTTGAGTGGATGTTAAACCCCATTTCTCTCTCTCTCTCTCTCACTATATTATGTATCCATTTGGATAACTTTGGTGTTTACCAACTTGAACTAGTGGTTAGTTAATATAAGGAAAGTTTCCGAAATATGTTGCAGGTTTATCTTGTATGCGATTTCGATCAAGAAGTGTGTAATTACATGTAAGTGATTTTGATCCCGGTGCATACATGACCAGGAGAAGAGTCCCATTTGATCACTTGCCCAGACTTGTGTGGTTTCTGCAGGTTCTCTAGTTTGCTCCCACTGCTAAAGACCACTGTCAATTATGCAAGTAAAGATATATCATACGTTAGCTCAGAAATGACGTGGTTACTCTTAAGTCAACAGTAAACCCTATTTCTTTCTCTCCGAGGTTTATTAAACCATATCTACATGATAGTTATAAAATGAACATGTTTGTTATTTTGAATAAATTCTTGTGTTTTGTTTTAGAACCTGTGAAACAGAAAGTTGGTCGAACTAAATATACTGATGATGTTATAACTGATGAAGCTAAAATATTCAACATATCTTCACACACAGCCAAACAACTCAGACATTTTAAATATACAACATTCTACGTTCTCTGTCAACATCTACAATTTGATACTTTCCTTTCTCAGGTTAGTTCCAGTTTCAAAATTTAAATCTATGTCACATTTTTTTCCAATTCACTAGAGTTAAGTTTGTGAACTGCTGTGGATACACAATTTAATTAGGTTAAGCATTTACGGTTAGATATGATTACTAAAGAGATTTGTATATCGCAGCCATGAGAATCTTTAAACAACTCAAATCACTATACTTTAAACATTGAGGGGGGATCACGTGAGTAAGGCGCTGGCTCGCTAGCCTGGAGGTAGAGTGTTCGATTCCTGCATTACCCGCGAAAGTTTATCTTGATTTCTCGATGTGGTTTTCCCTTGTCAGTGATGCAGAACGAAGGGCCTGACAAGAACAGCGGTCTAGTCGTTCGGATGGTACAAAAAAACGAGATCCCGTGTACACATTGGCGTGCAAGTAAAAGATCCCTTGGCAGTTGGAATTCAATATAAGAGTAGGCTGTAGCGCCGTTGACCGGGCAAAATTTCACTCATAGCACACTGTATGGTGTATGCCTGTCTTCCATTAGCCCAGGATAGGTGCAGATATGATTACTAAAGAGGTTTGTATATCGCAGCCATGAGAATCATGAAACATCTCAAATCACTATACTGTAAATATTGAGGGGGGATCAAGTGGGAAAGGCGCTGGCTCGCTAGCCTGGAGGTCGACTGTTCGATCCCTGCATTACCCGAGAAAGTTCCCTTATCAGTGATGCAGAACAGAGGGCCTGACAAGAACAGCTGTCTAGTCGTTCGGATGGTACAAAAAACCGAGGTCCTGTGTACACATTGGAGTGCACGTAAAAGATTCCTTGGCAGTTGGAATTCGATATAAGAGTAAGCTGTAGCGCCGCTGTCCGGGTAAAATTTCCCTCATAGCATACTGTATGGCATATGCCTGTCTTCCATTAGCCCAGGCTAGGTGCATAACAGTAGGATGTTAAACTCCATTTCATTTCATTTAAACATTGAGTATTATATTTCTATTTACAGATATCATCGCAAGGGGAAGAAGAATTATTGGTTCATTTTCAGAGTTTATTAGAATGTGTTTTAAACTATATAACACAAGCTGCTAAAACATGTGATAATACCCAACATAAACCAGATGCTAAATTCTACCGAGTTTTACTTCATAAAGTTTATGATTTACTTGACAAGGTATGTCTCATCATGTAAGAGGGTGGGTGTAGTCAACACCTAGCTCATTGGTTGCTCTGACTCTGGCCTTAGGGGCCATCCATAAAGTACGTACGCTTGAAGGGGGAGGGGGAGTCACGCCAAAAACGTACAGGTGCGTTAATTCATTGGCAAAAAGTACGTATAGGAGCGTACAGGGGGGGGGGGCTGAATTTTACCCATTTTGAGCGTACGTACTTTATGGATGGCCCCTTAGATACCTGTTTATTATTTGTTATGATTAAAATTATGCCTGTTACAACATTTTTTCAGTACAATTATTAAATATATTGTATTTTATTGTGTCCTTATATTTCATCCTTTACTATATAATTTAACAAAATGTAATAAAATATACCAAAATTGAGACGGTCCCTATAGGTGCACTCATCAGTCATAAATTGAAAAAACATGACAAAACTCCACAACTGATCTAAATGTCCAATATAGTGTAAAACTGATAACAACATGTCCAGAATAATCTTTTAGCAACATTTAGTAACTGGATAGAGCAATAAACTGTAATACATACTTATGGGAAAACAGCTACTTATTTTGAGGGGTGATGTTTAAAAGAGTATTCTCTCAACATTATAAAGCTACATGCATAAACTGATACTTTTTTCTTTCTTTTTTTAAAGTTTATTTACAAAAATCATACATAATTCATAAATTTCAATACGGTATATACCGTACACTATATATTTAACACTGAAGGTTATTTTGACTAATGAAGCTACTAGGCCTTTTAGTAATGACAATTTTTGTCATTTAATGATTTGAGTGATCTTCTTCTTCTTCTGCTTCTTCGTTTGGTGTTGTAACGTCTGCTTTCACTTAAGTGATGTCGCAGACAAGACATAGGAGAGCCGAAGCTGCTTCCTGATTTTTAGATGATGATTTTGCAATCTTTCCATTTTGGCCTTAGGCCATGGATTAGGTTTTAGTGGGAGGTTCTTCCCTTTATTTAATAAAAACACATCGTTTGGTAGATGATCTCTTCTGTTTCTGGATTGGTAGATGTCATCTTGTCGGGATTTGTGTTTTTAGGTGCCAGACCTGTCTTCTCGTGGTCTCCCCTTCCTCCACTATCCCACTGGTATTTGTTTTGGCAGAATAGTGTTTAGATGCCGAGCCCGTCTGATCATGACTCCCTCTTACTCCACTATCCCGCCAGTTTGAGTGATCAGTATTCTAACTTATTTGTAATATGTATTTGACAGTGGTTAAAAATTATACAGTAGTCATTCATTAGCAAGTGTGTGTCTAGCTGTTGTTGTTGAAATAGCTTTATTTTACGTCCGCTTCCACCGAGGCGATATCGCAGACAATTACATGTTATATATATGTCTAGCTGTAAAAAATGTGACTATTTATAACACCCATCACTATTGAATACACAAACCTGGACACTAGTGGTGTATATATCATTCAATAGTCACAGTTTTAACACCTTAGTGACAAAACACCTTACTAACAATTTTAACTATCTAATACACATTATGTATATAAACTTACAACTTTGATCTATTAGTGCTGTATATTTTTTATTTATAACACTTATTTGTTGCTTGGTCAAAGATATCAGCGTTGCAGTATAGCTAATAGCTTGATAATGTTGACAGTATACTCTTTGTGTTATAGTTTAATGTCCAGAATAATGAGCCTTGTAGTAAATGATATGGGGTGTTCTGTTTATATTAAACATATACTACCCCTCATGCATCACCCAGTCATTTGTGGCTAAGATATTCTAGTGTGATTATTTTGATGTTATTTTCAGGTTGTATCTCTACTTCCGGATGTGATGTTTGTTAATGTTATAACTGGTTTACTGGAACATGATTTACCAGCTGTACAGAGAAAATCAATGGAATTACTTAATACTAAATTACATCAACTAAAAGAAAACCAACATAGTACACAAGTCAGTATTCAATTCTACATATATTTATCGTCTAAATGTTACTTATTGCTTATCATTCGCGGCTGTTTCTATAGTCAATATCTTCACCATGGTGGAGATATTTTTCTCAAACAGAAGGTTGTCAAAAGAGCTGGAAGGATAAGCTATTTATAATGTTATTTTCTCTTTTTTCAGATTGATATGTTGCTCCCCCTAGTAGACAAACTAACTAAAGTAGCAAAGACAACTCTACTCGATGAAAGGGAATGTGAAGATACAGCGGTAAATGGACAGACGGCTCTGTATAGTTTGAAATTATTATGTAGAATGCTTGGAAGTAAAAATCCTAAACCATTTTTGGAGGTGAGTAATCGATTCATTTCAACAGATCTTGGTCTGTGTTTATACCTGACTGATGAAACAGTTGTAAGACAAGTATTGTTACAATCAGAATTACAAGATTAAAGTTTACCACCACTCAAACGAGATTTACAATCATCCATTTATAAAAATTATGCATATTCACATAGTTAACACTACACCAATAGGAATAAAAATATTTTCTGATTTGTATTGTAATGTTTAATACCATGCATTTATGCAATTTTTAATCCTCGACTATTTTAGTGTGGTCGCAATCTCACAATATCCCAAGAAATATAGACTTTCGTGCAGTACAAATTAAAAATTAGTCTAAAAGCACATTGGTCCAGAATCGATCGGTCCTAACTTGGGGGGAGTGTGTGTGTGGATGGCTGAATGGTTAGCGTGTGTGCGCTGTATCATGCATAAAGCTTGTCATTGAGTCAACTGCCGTGGTTTTGAATCCCTGGATGTACCTGGCAAGGAGTAGGGTCTCCTGTCCAACCTCGTGGGTTTTCTCCGGTTCGTCTGGTTTCCTCCCACTGCTAAAGACCCCTACGTGAAGCGAATTATTGAAATAAAATTAAACCATTATGGCATAGTTTGTGTCGAGTGGACGTTAAACCCCGTTTCTCTCTCTCCCTAACTTAAGTTATTGCAATTTAAAGTTACCATTACTTTTTTTATTAATTTCATGAATTTATAATTTTCTGGCTTGAGAGATCATCCAGCTTATAAAAAATAAATTGTATTTATCTATGAAAGTCAAGGTCAAGATGGAATCTTACCTTTTGGTATTTTTTTTTAATGGAATAGATTACTTATCTAAAGAATCTAAAGAACACTTAACTGCTCTTTCTGTTAAATATAAATACTGAAATGACTTTAATATAATAAAGTTTTTGAGCATTGTGTGAAATATATTTCTTTTGTATATTAAAGGTATTGAAAGTATCAAGTAAAGTTCTACATGAAAGAATTGAAAGTGCTCCTATATGTGCTACAGTATTACTGTGTATAGCTGAACTATGTACATGTTTAAAGATACATATTATACAATATTTACCAATATTCTTACCACAAGTTATACACATGGTGTCTATAGATGAACGACTTCTAGAGTAAGTTATATAATTACTGTTCTTAAGTTATACACATGGTGTCTATAGATGAACAACTTCTAGAGTAAGTTATATAATTACTGTTCTTAACTCAAGTTATATACATGATGTCTATAGATGAACGACTTCTAGAGTAAGTTATATAATTACTGTTCTTAAGTTATACACATGGTGTCTATAGATGAACAACTTCTAGAGTAAGTTATATAATTACTGTTCTTAACTCAAGTTATATACATGGTGTCTATAGATGAACGACTTCTAGAGTAAGTTATATACATGGTGTCTATAGATGAAGTTATTTAATTACTGTTCTTACCACAAGTTATATACATGGTGTCTATAGATGAACGACTTCTAGAGTAAGTTATATATATATGGTGTCTATAGATGAACGACTTCTAGAGTAAGTAATATAATTACTGTTCTTAAGTTATACACATGGTGTCTATAGATGAACGACTTCTAGAGTAAGTAATATAATTACTGTTCTTAAGTTATACACATGGTGTCTATAGATGAACGACTTCTAGAGTAAGTTATATACATGGTGTCTATAGATGAACGACTTCTAGAGTAAGTTATATACATGGTGTCTATAGATGAACGACTTCTAGAGTAAGTTATATACATGGTGTCTATAGATGAACGACTTCTAGAGTAAGTTATATAATTACTGTTCTTACCATAAGTTATACACATGATGTCTATAGATGAACGACTTCTAGAGTAAGTTATATACATGGTGTCTATAGATGAACGACTTCTAGAGTAAGTTATATATAGCTAATTTATACTGATTCTACCACAAGTTATACACATGGCATATGTAGATGATCACTTCTAGATTAAGTTATATACATCATGACAGGGTGTTTATAGATGAACAACTTCTAGATTAAGTTATATACCGGTACATGAATTGACTTCTAGAGTAAGTTATATATAACTAACAACCTGTTTTTACCACAAATTGTATGCTTGTTGTCTTTTAGGCAAACATTTTCAAGAATTAGTTATAAATAGCTAAGAAATTTGTTTAGTTAAACATTTTTTGTAGGATATTGCGCAAAACATTAAGGAGCCCTAAATATTACTATATTGTAATTTCTAAAATTTCAGCTACAGTTCTTTTTCATTTTTATTTTTCAGGAATGAATTGTTAACATTAAGTTTTGCTACAGCATTATTGTGTGTTGTTGAAAGTTTACCTCAATTCCTGAGTCCATATCTTCTAGATATTCTCATACAGGTAGGTCATTATAGTAGTGGTGTGATGTCTTAAAGGGACAAAGTAATCTTTTAGTGGCATTTAGCGATCGGGAAACACATTAACAGAACACAGTTTTTATGGGATACAATCACTAGTTTATTCTAAAGCACGACGTTTCGACAAGGGACAATCCCAATAAGATCAGAGTCTCAAAAGTTAGAGTCTGAGTATTTGTGAAATTTATGGACCAAAATTTAAAAGCATGGTGTATTTACATTGTCTAAAAATTTCAGCTGAACCTCAACACTGCTTATCCGTACACGTAACCCTTTTAAGATTTCGGGTCATTTTTTCATTGGGTGACCTGATAATCGATTTACGTTTCTTGAGAGGTCTATACAGTGAATGACCCATGTACTGTACTTGATAACAAATGGTAAATTTCACCTACATATTATTTTTATAGAAAAAAGTCTGGTTTTATCCAGATACTGTATAATACAAAAGTCTCCATTTCCAGATGCAGACTGTCAGGTTTAAGTTATTTACAAGCGTATCACAAATATCGGGTTAGTTGGTCAGCTTAGATAATGGGTTTTAAATGATTTTAACACAAAATTAAGCTGTTTTATTCCCCAAAAAGTTATCGGGATTGGCCCTTTAATTAGCTATGTGTGAATATTACAGTATTTACCAAAACAGCATTGTTTAATGAACAGGCTGCAAGTGAGAATTATTTTAAATTAATACGCATCACAAAATAGAGTTTGCTTCAGACTTTTTGATGACGATATCGTATTTGTTTCTCTGTAGGTTTGCCGTTTGTCTTCATTTGCTGATGGAGATAATCCTCAAAGACCACAGTTACAAGTTAGATTACAACTAGTGAGGTCAGTATGTATATTGTATTTAAAGGGACAATAACACTCTTGCTGGCTTGACTGGTCCTGAAAAAAAATGGCCTTATTCTAACTACAAGATGTTTAAATGACCTACCTGTTGTGTAAATTATCTATTACAACCTATCTTACTTGTCCAGAGGGTTCGAAAATATGTTTAAATCCATGTTGCATTTGAAAGTGCTTACGTAAGGCTTTCCAAGCCATGTTACCGCATGTAGTTGAATTTTTCCAATTTTTAAAATTAGGTGTGTTAAGATGAAATTTGTATCATTTTTTAATTGGAATATTGTACAATAGTACAATTTGTTGATCAGAATAAAGATTGGAACATATTATTCAGTTACAACAAAAGTGGTATTGGGGCTTTAAAACTATCTACATTTATTTAATCTCAACTCTTTTCAAAGGAGTTTTACTGCTAATATATTTAACCTCTACATATGTCTCTGTTGATAAAGATGTTGTAAAATTTGTCCATCATATTTTTTCGTTAAGAGTTAGTTTCTCCCCCCCCCCCCCCCAAATTACCCCTAACCCACTATATTCATCTGTAAACGTTATTGTTTTGTTTGTAGAATTAAGGTGAATAAGTCAAACTAGAAACCTAAAAAAATAAGAATAAGATGTTTTTTAATTTTCAGACATTTACTGGCTACATCTTTACCATCAAGAGTTATCCTTCCTTGTATTGTATCATGTTATGATAAATTAGTCACACAGGATTGGGTAAGTTGCACAGTTAGAAAAATGATTGTTACTTGCTGTTAAATGCTTTTTAATGTCACAAATTATGTCACACATTTTCGAAGTAAAATATTCTGTTTGACAAAATGCATATCAATAAACAGTTGATGCCTTTAAATATTGTCGTTCTGTTATATCTATAAAGCATTGAAATAAAAATATCAACACAAGAAATATAAAAAAAATATGATGTAAGACTATAGCTAAAGATGACACTTTAACATAATGGAGGACAATAAGAATTATTTTCATTGAATATTTGAGCAGTTATTAGAATGAATGAAATGGGGTTTAATGTCCAACGCTTAAGCACCTGACCTGGGCTAATTGAAGACGGGCATACGCCATACAGTGTGCTATGAGGGAAATTTTGCTTGGGCAGCGGCGCTACGGCCTACTCCTATATCGAATTCCAACTGCCAATGGATCTTTTACGTGCACTCCAATTTGTACACGGGACCTCGGTTTTTCCTACCATCCAGACGACTAGGCAGCTGTCCTGCATCACTGACAAGGGGAAATCACGCCGGAGCAGTTATTAGAAGAGAACATTTGAGTCTAAGATTATTGGAATATGTGTTAGTTAATAAAAAGTTTAATTATTATGATTGACTATTTGATCCCAAGATTACTAGACTAAGTGAAGATCAATAATCTGTTATGATTGAATATTTGTAGGAATGTTTGGTATTTTTGATGTTGATATTAAAAGAACATATTAGTGAAATGAAGAAAGAGGATCTCGAGAATCATCATAATCAACTACTATTATTATTCTTTAATTGTCTTGATTTCCGGCTCCATTATTCACAGGTAAATTTATCAACCATATGCTAGCTGTAATATGCTCATGGGGCCATCCATAAAGTACGTACGCTTGAAGGGGGGAGGGGGGTCACGCCAAAAACGTACAGGTGCTTAAATTTATTGGCAAAACGTACGTACAGGGAGGTGGGGGGTCTGAATTTTACCAATTTTAAGCGTACGTACTTTATGGATGGCCCCCATTTGTACCAATAATATTTGGTTGTCTCCTAAAGTAGAAATTTTAACTTTGTAATATATGAAACTTATCTGAAAGTATATTGAAAATAGATAGCCCCAGGGTTATGAATAAATTTAACTGCAAATGCACTTATTTAAAAATTATTGACACTGTACATTGAATGCTGTTCCAGCTACAGATCTGCACAAATCACAATTTTATATATGAATATGACAGGTAGCACCACCCCTGATGGGCCTTGAATACTAGAGTGAAAAGATATATTTAAATGGGCGTCGTCACTCACTCACTCACTCACAAGGAAATCCAGATGTATTGAATTGGCATTTAATCTTAAGTTTATATAACATGTTTGATTGAAAAAAAAATTCATATTTATAATTATAGCAGGTTGGTGAAGAGAGTGTGATCAAGATTGAAGACTCTGTTATCCAGACTATTACTAGTATGGTCATGAAAATGTCAGAGGCTAGTTTTCGTCCAATGATGTTTAAGGTAATATGTTGTTCCACACTGAGAATAATTATACAGGAATACTGTGGGTGAGGTCACAGGTAATGTCAGTGACTTTGCTTAGTGTTACACGAATAAGGTGAAACTCCTAACATTTAACCTCAGATCAGGCCCGTAGCGAGGGGGGGCAACTGCCCTCCCAATACTGAGTCTTGCCCCCCCCCCCCATATCACAAGAAAATTGGTCTTTACCGCAAAATTCATGCAGATGCCCATGCTAGTTGGCCCCCTGAAAACATCTTTGCCCCCCAAAAAACAACTTCCTGGCTACGGGCCTGCCTCAGATACAGTTTTGGTGTTATGGACCAACTTTGCTTCTTTCAACCAAAGCCAGAATTCCCTGGATTTATTTTAATTTCAATTTCAGTTTCCTTTAGTTATGCTTGAATTTAATTTCATTTGACTTTTGCTAAAAAAAATTGAAAATATGGGGATCACGGTGGCTAAGTTCGCTGGCCTGGAGGTTGAGTGTTCGATCTCTGCATTGGCCGAGAAAGTTCATCTCGATTTTCCGGTGTGATTTCCCCTTGTCAGTGATGCAGAAGGAGGGCCTGACAAGGACAGCTGCCTAGTCGTTCGGATGGGACAAAAAACCGAGGTCCCGTGTACAAATTGGAGTGCACGTAAAAGATCCCTTGGCAGTTGGAATTCGATATAAGAGTAGGCCTTAGTGCCGCTGCCCGGGCAAAATTTCCCTCATAGCACACTGTATGGCGTATGCCCATCTTCAATTGGCCCAGGTTAGGTGCTTAAGCGTAGGACATTAAACCCCATTTCATTTCATTTAAAAAATATATTTATGTTACTTTTGAATTGATTTGTTTTTTATATTGAAAGACTTGAGTTTAATATTATTGTATTTGTAGGTATTTGATTGGGCAACAAGAGATGGTATAAAAGACAGAACACTCATATTATATAGATTAAGTGATCAGTAAGTCTATAAATCATATTTTATCAATTCAGACGTCAACTGCTGTGGTTTCAAATCGCCAGTTGTACGTGGAAAGGAGTAGGGTCGCCTGTCCAACCTCGTGGTTTTCTCCGGGTCCTCTGTTTTTCTCCGAGAAAGCTATCTATAAAGTCTAATTATCCCCAGTGATGTCATGTGTTGTCAGTGGTCAGTTGGGGCCATCTCAGGATTCATTTTATTTATTTGGTTTCGATCCACAGGTTGTACATGACAAGGAGTAGGGTCCCACGTCCAACCTAGTGGGTTTTCTCTGTGTCCTCCGGTTTCCTCCCACTGCTAAAGACCCCTACGCGCAAGGAAATTATTGAAATACAATTGAACCATATGTTAGTCCCGAAATGACCTAGTTTGTGTCAAATGGACCTTAAACTCTGTTTCTCTCTCTCTCTCTCTCTAATCTGAGTAAAGGTTTATATATATCTCTATTATAATACCCATTGGTTTTTTGGATGCTTCACCAATATACTTTCCCAGACCTGGCTGGTACATTCTAAAATATAAATAACCTTTGTTTCTATTTATTTCTAGCTTGGTTGAGACATTACGAAGTTTATTTATTATCGTAGCAGGTCAAGTTGTTAATCATGCTGCTGAAGTTTTAGATGCTAATAATTCTAGTAAAACAGGTGAATCCATCATACTTACGTTTATTTGTTGAATACAAGAAAATCAGGAAATTTATAATTAATTGTGTTAATTAGAACATTTTGAAACTTAATTACTTTTATCATAATTTGGATAATTAGATTTTGAAGACATTCAAGTAAGTTATTAATTGTAGCATCTTTACCATTATCAATTAATCTTGTTTTAATTATTTGTATTTAGAAGATAGATATTTTGGTAAAGGAAAAATAAACAGAAGTAAACAGAATTTGTTGTTATCAGCCATGTTGGATTGTCTGAGTAAATGTTTTCTGTATGATAATGAAGGATTTGTTACTAAAGATAGATTTGATACAGTCATGTCTGCCATTGTTGATCAGGTTAGTATATAATCTGAAAATTGCTTATGTTGTCAAGAAGTTAACCAGTATCTGCAGGCCCGAGGCTAGTGGGGGGGGGGCGAGCCGCCCCCCCATGGCCGTTCCAGTCGGAATATTTCCGTCTGCGTCGGAAAAAAATCGCTGGTTAGATTTCTCGCATTTTCGCCCGGAGAGAGTTTTAGTACAACATATCCTCTCAAATTCGGCCGAGAGATAGTTAATGTTGGCTGAAAACTCTTAATTTTCCGACACATTGGCCACCTGCATGTCATAGAGGCCTAAATTCACTCTCAGCTTCTCATTTTTGTGCTCTCCCCTCCTCCTGCTTTCGGCAGTCGGCGATGACCTTCATTCATTGATTTTTTATCATCGGAAATTTATCTTCCTCGCCCCCCTATGTCGGCTAAATTTTGGTTTCTGGCTTCGGGCCTGAGTATCTGTGGAAAAATATTGTAATTATCATGGTCCAAATATTGTAATTATCATGGTCCAAATATTGTAATTATCATGGTCCAAATACAGTTCTTAGACTTGTCATAGGAAGAAACACTACAAATCAGAGTAATACATCTATTGTTAAGTTGATCTGATACCTACTTTTGTTGCTCAGTCAGTAGAATGTTGGCTAGCTGACCAGGGTGTCCTGTGCTAGATCCCTTATGGCCGAGAAAATTCATAAAGATTTTCCGGCGTAGTTCTCCCTTGTCTGTGGTGTAGGACAGAGGGCCTGGCACAGTACAACATGGAGTTGTACAGATGGGATGAAAACCGAGGTCCTGTGTACATTTTGGGGATATTTAGGGTGCATGTAAACGAACCCTTAACAGTTGGAATTTGATATAAGAGTAGGCCAAAGTGCCGCTGTCCTTATAGCATGCTACATATAGAGTATGCCCTTCTTCATTAGACCAGTCGTGCTGAATAGTAGGGCGATAAACTCCATTTCATTGTATTTTTACTATGTATATTGAGCCCGTCCATGGGTTTGTCATGTGTAATTGTTGATGTATGGTGAACCATCATTACCCTGTCTTTACCCTGACATTAAAAACAGGTAGACCGGACTAGATTGCTCCTGTGATTAACACAGGGGATCACAATGGCTAAGTGGATAAGGCGCTGGTTCGCTAGCCTGGAGGTCGGGTGTTCGATCCCTGCATTGGCCGAGAAAGTTCATCTCGATTTTCCGACGTGATTTCCCCTTGTCAGTGATACAGAAGGAGGGCCTGACAGGGACAGCTGCCTAGTCGTTCGGATGGGACAAAAAACCAAGGTCCCATCTACACATTGGAGTGCACGTAAAAGATCCCTTGGCAGTTGGAATTCGATATAAGAGTAGGCCGTAGCGCCGCTGCCCGGGCAAAATTTCCCTCATAGCACACTGTATGGCGTATGCCCATCTTCAATTAGCTCAGGTTAAGTGCATAACAGTAGGACGTTAAACCCCATTTGATTCATTCATTCATTGAAGCACAAATGACAATGATTCTAGTGGGCGTATTTTAATCTATCTTCTATATTTACAGTTAGAGAATCTACCTTATAATGGAAGTGAGAAACCTTATGAAAACAGAATAACCAATAGCTTGGTACCATGTATTGCTAATTTAGCTGTTGCTGCTCATGATGACTCATTATGGAGAAAATTAAACTATCAGATTCTACTAAAAACAAGGCATTCTTCGCAAACTGTAAGTAGGCCCACTCACATATAATATCATATTGAACGAGGGTTCAATCTCAGCTCAGGGCATGAACTTTATCGTTGTAAGTGAGAGGAATATTCGGTCTCCCCTCCGATCAGGCAGGTTTCCCCCGAGTTCTTCGGTTTCTTCCTGCAGTAATGATCGAAATCATTCGCACGATCTGTGCCAAGGGCCAAATTGGAAAAAGGCCTCAGGCCTAATTTGCTACCCTTGTAAAATGACGCGATTATTATTATTATTATATAATATCATATTGAATGTCTTTGTTTTCACATCTTTTATACGAATTACCTACATAAAACATGTCTGTCTATAACCAAAGTTCTTTGATTTCTATGAAATATAATTCATTACTGCTTGACCCAGAAGGACAAGTATATCCTGTCTCCTGCACAACACGATCACTACTATATGTATAAGATAATACAATGCATATTGGAGTTAATTGAATAGAAATTTATTAGATAATATATTCACCATAAATTTTGTATTATGTATTATGTTTATCATAGAAGAGAATAAAATCGTTATCAGAATCTCAGAATCTACATGTTCAATTTTTTCATTATTTTGCAGGTAAGAATGGCCACTCTAGAGGTCGTTGATGAATTTCACAAGAAATTAGGGGAAGATTTTATGAGCCTCTTACCTGAAACTATTCCTTTCTTAGCAGAACTTATGGAAGGTACATGTAATTTAAACAAAAGTTTTGTGATTCATGAAAGTGAGAAAATAATTCTTATTAGTCCATATAGCTTACAGTGAAATTTCATATAAAAGTTTCATTGGATGTCAAAGACTACATGTAATTTCCAAAATTATTAAAATTGTTGCCACCATTAGCCAATTACAGTGGCTTTGGTTTCCTCATGTTGCCTTGGAACAATTTTTCTCTGGTTTGCATTCACCTTGGGCAGAGCATGGAAATAATCTTGGTCATTAAAGCTTCGTCTACACTAGGCTAGTAAAAGCCGTTTTTTTAAAAACCCGGCTTTTTCAAGTGTAGCGTCTACACTGACTGAAGTTTTGTAACGGTAAAAGACGATGAACACCGACCTTCGTTATTTGTGCCAATGTTATGAATGTACGGAAGTTCGGGAAGGATGACATCCGGGTACCAGATAAAACCCGGTTTTTACCGTCTACACACATAAAATTGCCATTTTTTTTAAAAAGCCGGCTTTTTGATTCTGAAAAATCCCTCAATTATTGCCGGCTTTTACGATTGAGAAATTGAAAAAGCCTGCTTTTAGGAAAAAAACGGCATTTAAAAGGCTGGTGTAGACAGTGAATGCTGCTAGTGTAGACGTAGCTTTAGTGAGATTTCAAAATCAACTTTGCTGTACACAGGCTAGTAAGAATTTGAAGATATTAGCTTTTAATATTTGGATGGTCTTGGTAGATGGAGGGTATACCAACAAAATGTAAGATTAACAAAAACAATTCCTTGCTCTATACTGGTTTTCACAATCTTGATTTTGTAAGTTGTTTGGCTAATCAAAACTATATTTGCATTTCTCAACAAACAATATTAAAATTTTTGTCTCAATTTTTTTTCAGATGATAGCGATGAAGTAGAAAAGAAATGCCAACAAGTTATCATAGAGATGGAAAAAACACTTGGAGAACCTTTACAAAAATACTTCTAATAATATTTTTATCATCTCCATAATAAAATCTATATTTACATGTATTGAGTTGTTTATTTCTCTTTCCTATTTCGGGGATCACTGTGGCTAAGTGGATAAGATGCTGGTTCGCTAGCATGGAGGATGAGTGTTCGATCCCTGCATTGGCCGAGAAAGTTCATCTCGATTTTCCGACGTGTTTTCCCCTTGTCAGTGATACAGAAGGAGGGCCTGACAAGGACAGTTGCCTAGTCGTTCGGATGGGACGAAAAACCGAGGTCCTGTGTACACATTGGAGTGCACGTAAAAGATCCCTTGGCAGTTGGAGTGCACGTGAAAGATCCCTTGGCAGTTGGAATTTGATATAAGAGTAGGCCGTAGTGCCGCTGCCCGGGCAAAATTTCCCTCATAGCACACTGTATGGCGTCTGTCTTCAATTAGCTCAGGTTAAGTGCATAACAGTAGGACGTTAAACCCCATTTCATTCATTCATTCATTCTCTTACCTATTTCATTACACTGCAGTAGGCCTACATGCTTTTTCAGATAACTCCTTCAACTGCCCAAAGAAGGAGTGCTATATGAAATGTTGTCTGCAGTGGCATTTCTGTTAATGAAGTTGAATGAATGTCAGTTAACTCCTCGACAAGAAAACCTGTCCTAACAAAAAGTCTAGTTAAGTCGTCCACAAATATCAAAATACATTGGTTGAGTCGTTGCACAACATTGGTTGACATTTCCACATGGCGACTAAAATAAATTATACAAGGTATGGACCTACTGTTTACAATCCTACAGAATCCTCTGCATCTTCCAATAGCAAGTTTCAGCACCCCGCTTTGTAAATGGAATTAGAATTCCAATTAAATTATTAACTGGATTTACCCCCCTTTAGTTTTGAAGGAAGCTGCGTCCCCTTGCTTTTCACAATGAGATCCACGTCCTGAATTTGTATGTTTTAAGATCCCAGAAGTCCTTTCGGTAAACAATAACGCGTGTATACACAAACAAATTGTCATTAGACTAGTTCATAATCTGTTGAATTGTAAAGCCCCGAAGTTGTGTTAACGTTACAAGAATGCCTGAAGGCCCAGAACTACATTTGTCGAGTCGTTTTATCAATACAGTGTGTCGTGGAAGAATATTCACTGGAAAAGTTGTTAAATCTGAAGTCAGTGCGAAAAATCCAGACATCGATTGGAATGAAAAGTCATACACGATTTCTTCGTCATCCAGGGGGAAAGAACTACAAATAACCTTGACGTCAACCGGGAACAATATAAAAAAGAATACAAGGAAAAAAGCTAAAATAAAGGTCCCCGAAAGTGCAGGAAAATCTCAAAAGATCATCTTTAACTTTGGGATGTCTGGTCGGTTTAATTTTTGTGAGTCGACCGAGATGGTGAAGCATTCCCATTTAAACTTTTATACAGGGTGTAAGCCGCCGATGGTTCTAAGTTTTGTAGACTATAGGAGATTTGGAAGATGGAGAGTTGATGACGTTTGGGCCCCTGACAGAGGGCCCTGTGTAATCTTGGAGTACCCACAATTTAGGTACGGTGGTAAATCAGATCACTTTCCTTTTATAATTGGATCAACTAAATTTTAATTCAAATTAATAATGAGGTAATAATGTCGCGCAAATTTCAATCTAAAATTAGTTCAATTTCCCGCACGTTTCATTACCGAACAGACCAAGGTAGATCTTATAAGGATAATTAAAGCCCCAATACCACTCTTGTTGTAACTGAAAATATGTCCCAATCTTTATTCTGGTCAACAAAATGTACTATTATACATATTCCAATAAATAAATGATACAAATTTCATCTTAACACACCTTATTTTAAAAATTGGAAAAAATTCAACTAAATGGTTTGAAAAGCTTTACGTAAACACTTTCAAATGCAACTTGGATTTAAACATATTTCCGAACCGTCTAGACATGTAAGATAGGTTGTAATGGATAATTTACACAACAGGTAGGACATTTAGTTACACATCTAGTAGTTAAAATAGGGCTAATTTTTTTTCTGGACCTGTCAAGCCAGCAAGAGTGTTATTGTCCCTTTGAGTAACAATGTCACAATGAATTATCCCCCCACCAGATAAAAGATTTGTACCATGTATCAATAAAACCCCAGATTAAAGATTTATACAAAGACAATGAAAATTAATTAAAAATCAATTTTTAGGCTGTTAAAGGGACAATAACACTCTTGCTAGCTTGACAGGTCCCGAAAAAAAAATTAGGCTTATTCTAACTACTAGATGTTTCAGTGTCCTACCTGATGTGTAAATTATCCATTTTAACCTATCTTACTTGTCCAGAGGGTTCGAAAATATGTTTAAATCCAAGTTGCATTTGAAAGTGTTTACGTAACATTTTCAAACCATGTTACGGCATTATAGTTGAATTTTTTCAATTTTTAAAATTAGGTTTGTTTAGGTGAAATTTGTTTCATTTATTAATTCAAATATTGTAAAATAGTACAATTTGTTGACCAGAATAAAGATTGTGACATATTATTCAGTTACAACAAGAGTGGTATTGGGGCTTTAAAAAACGTTTTGGTAAATTCATTGTATTGCTTGGCTGACAAAAAACGTTTTGGTAAATTGTTTTTGTTGTTTTTAATAGAGAAAATGTGATAACGAGATTGTCAGATACAGCATTCAACAAACCTATCTGTGAAGTTCTTCTAAACCAAAAATATTTCAATGGAGTCGGAAACTATCTGAGAGCTGAAGTTCTTTACAGGTAGGGCCTACATAAACGTTATGAATTGATGCTGGCAAATTATCTATATGTAGCCGTTTGGAGAAAACCGCCCCCTGTAGATGCAAATTAAGTGGTTGTATACACATAATTTAATCATTTAATTGTCCTGTCATAATATTGGCTCTCTAAGTCAATACATACACGTACATATGATCTACATCAGGGGCCGGGGGGGGGGGGGGTAAGGGGGCTCCGGCAATAATTTTTAATAGTGAAAAATAAATGTCGCCAAAAGCTCAAAAAAGCGAAAAAGGTTTAGGTGGGGGGGGGGGGGTATGGGTGTGATGCTTAGTGGGGGCGGTCACATTAATTGCGTGAGTTATTGACAGTACCCCCCCCCCCCCAATGCGGCGCCTGGTCTACATATTGTTAGATTGTATTTACAATCCTCCTATTACATGTATAATGGGGACTGTTCAGCTGCTTTTGGTTGTAAGAGATATAACAAAAATCCCCATGTTAATTCATAGTTTACACTGTGTATAAACCTGTATTTTAGAGCTGGTGTACGTCCATTTGATCAAGCAAGAACTGTTTTAGAGGAATTGGTAAATACAAAAATAAAGAAAGAAAATGGAGACGTACTAGAGCTATGTAACCGCTTAGCTTTAGAAGTAGTTCAGTTAGGTAAATAAACATGGCCAGAATATTATATAATTCATCATCAATCTGTCAAAATTATTTATTGATGATGTCATCTTTTATTACATGGTAATTATTTTTACATTAAGATATTTGACATTGATTAATATTATATTAATTGACTGATTGGTATGTTTTTACATTAGGTGCTACTGTGTATAATCCAAGTCCCGATGGAGATCATTCTAAATTTACTGCTTGGTTGCAGTGTTATTATAACCCTGGTATGAAAAATATGGTTGATCATAACAAGAGAACAATATGGTATACTGGAGATGCTGGACCTATGGTACCTAAAGGTAACGCTAGTAGGAACGTGCTGTTAAACACCCACATTTAAAGGACAATACTGGTGTCAGTCATAATCACATATGTGATAGAACTAATTAAAATTTAACACGTTCCAGATATAATTTTAACACAGAGATCCTTGCTACTATCTATAGCTGAGTTAAATACAGGTTTCCAGAATGACTGAAGCGACAAGTGTTAACAGATACATGACTGCATTTCTGCTCACTAACAATCCTTCAAAGACCAAAAATTGCTGTGTGAGACTGTGAGAGGATATCTGACATTTCATAAAAAGAATTGACTCACCACTCGATAAGATAACACGAAAGAAAAACATAAAAAGTCCGTGCATTTGCCATGTTTTTATAAGGTATAGAATGGATATAAACAAGGGAATGTACGGACTATTTCTATTTTACTCGCGTTCTCTTATCTAATGACATTCAATTACTTTATTGAATTGTCAGATATTCTCTTACAGTCCCACAAAACAACGTTTGGTCTTTGAAGGAATTATAAGTGAGCAGAAATTCGGCCGTGTATCTGTTATCACTCGTCGTCGCTTCAGTCAGTTATATATAGAGTAATCACTTGTGTTTTCCTTTGGCGATCGTCACTTCCGATTCTGGAAACCTGTATTGCTCAGCTATCGTAGCAATGTTGCTTGTGTTACAATCATATTTGGAATGTGTTTAACCAGCTCTATCACATATGTGATAATGGCTGACACCAGTATTGTCCTTTAATGCGGACAAGTTGTCGTTAATGTTTGACAGAATTTTGAAAACTTCTTTTGCGATTTCATTACGATGAATTTTATATTTACCATTAGAAACTTCTGTTTTAAACCCGGTTATGTAGGCAACACATATAACATCTTCCAATTTTAAGCATCAGAAATCCACCTATAAAACATTACCTCATTTTTCTGATTATAACCATTGCTCACGTCTGTAAAATATTTTTTTGTGGTAAGGTGGCAACAGTTTTCTTTACCTTCCATTAATTTATTGTTTGCATGTATTAATTCATAGCTATTATATTTTTATACTATCAGACATAAAGACAAAGGGAATGAAGAAGCGAGCAGCACACATCCAGGAAGAAATGACGGTATATAATTATTATACATATAAATATTTTTTAAATCATATACACGTATCAGGCCCGTAGCCAGGGGGTGGCACGGAGGGGGGGGGGGGGCAACTGCCCTCCCAATACTGAGTCTTGCCCCCCCCCCCCCAATATCACAAGAAAATTGGCCTTTACCGCAAAATTCATGCAGATGCCCATGCTAGTTGGCCCTCCCGAAAACATCTTTGCCCCCCAAAAAACAACTTCCTGGCTACGGGCCTGACACGTATTGAGAGGGAAGCGTCGAACTCAGTGTTGAAAGGAAATAGTTTGCATTGATCAAAATGTGCATCTTTCCCATGGCGGATTAAAACTGATATCATATTACCATTTTGTTCTCTGATCTAATAAACTAGTTTGTCCAGTGCGCTCCAAGGATTAAGAGGAGATTACAGTGGCTAAGTGGATAAGGCGCTGGTTCGCTAGCCTGGAGGTCGGGGGTTCGATCCCTGCATTGGCCGAGAAAGTTCATCTCGATTTTCCGACGTGATTTCCCCTTGTCAGTGATGCAGAAGGAGGGCCTGACAAGGACAGCTGCCTAGTCGTTCGGATGGGACGAAAAACCGGGGTCCCATGTACACATTGGAGTGCACGTAAAAGATCCCTTGGCAGTTGGAATTCGATATAAGAGTAGGCCGTAGTGCCGCTGCCCGGGCAAAATTTCCCCTCAGAGCATACTGTATGGCATATGCCCGTCTTCAGTTAGCTCAGGTTAAGTGCATAACAGTAGGACGTTAAACCCCATTTCATTCATTCATTTCCCACGGCGGATTAAAACTGATATATTACCATTTTGTTCTCTGATCTAATAGACTAGTTTGTCCAGTGCGCTCCAAGGATTAAGCGTTACCCGATTTCTCGTCACGCAAAAACAACCCAGCATATTATACTGTTCCGAATTGAAATCGCACCGCTGCACAAACAGTATTCTGAAATAATTATAGTTCTATCAATCCCAATATTTTTTCCATAGCGACCCGGCTATCAATCCCTCATATTCTAACTCTGCTCCATATTTTGACACACCTGTGACATATCGCCGATAATCCCTCGTGTGCCTTTACCGGTAAAATTCAGTTGAGGCCTTCCAAGGTTTACATCAATTGATTTATAATTGGCAACGTGAATTTGGCACGTTAGTAGGGTGTGGCTGGTTTGTTGACTTGCACGGGACAATCCTCGGTCGCAATCACCTGCGTTATTGAAAAATCCCGAATAACGTACTGGTTCGTTAATTGTGTTTCGCGATTCTCGAATAACGAGCCAACACGTTATTCGAGGGGACTGCATCGTACACACAAACAAACCAGGCTATACCGTCCTCGCTTGACAAGCGGTCGTCTCCTTGGTAGTCGGCCACCTCGCGTTCTCTTACCCCTATGAGGGGGTTGGACGGCTAAATGGTAAGCACGTGCTAGTCCCGAAATGACCTAGTTTGTGTTAAGTGGACGTTAAACCTCATTTCTCTCTCTCTCTCTCTTTCATATAATTCGACCATTTGGAACGACAGTTGAAAAAAAATAAATTAACTATATGCTTGTCCCAAAATGACCTAGTTTGAGTTAAGTGGACGTTAAACCCCTCTCTCTCTCTCTCTCTCTCTCTCTCTCTCTCTCTTTCATACAATTCGACCATTTCGAACGACAGTTGCCCGCGTTCATTGCAGTATACTCATAGTTCGGGCAACCATTATGAACATGGGAATCTCCGAATGCTTCACCATTAATACCATGTTCCAACAATCTGCTGATACTTCCTCTGGCCCTGTACAATGGAGATAAAACCTTCTATTCTATTCTCTTGTTTTAACAGACAACTGAAGATGAGAGCCAAGACGAAGAAGAAGACGTTCCCAAAAAGAAACCAAGAAAAACCTCCAACCAAAAATTGACAACTTTTGATCTGGAAGGAAAAGAGACTCCCAAGAAAAAGACAAAGAGGGTTACCCGTAATAGTTTTAAAGAATCAGATCAGCCACAGGCGTCAAATTCATCGGATATTCCAACTGTTAAACGTGCGAAGGGTACAGAAATAAAGCAAAAATCTCCAGAGAAAAAAAGAAAGAGACATACCCGTAAAAGTATGCCAGATTCAGAAGAGCCACAGACACGAAGTTCTTTGGAAACACCAGTTGTTGAAGGTATAAAGAAGGGCCGTTTAAAAGAATCACATCAGCCACAGGCGTCAAATTCATCGGATATACCAACTGTAAAAGGTGCGAAGGGTAAAGTAATAAAACAAAAATCTCCAGAGAAAAAAAGACAGAGAGTTACCCGAAAAAAGCTACGAGACTCAGAAGAGCCACAAACGCCCAGCTCTTTGGATACACCAGTTGTTGAAGGTATAAAGAAGGACGTAAAAGAAATAATAAACGATTACAATGAAACGAGTACTACTAATACGTCAGAGTCAGAAGTTGTAGTCATAAAAGAGGACACATTGAAGGATAAACTAGAACGAACCAAGCTATCTTTACAACATAATAATACTAAAATTAACAGAAAAGTGAAAGGACCAAGTACTAAAGTTCGAAAACTTTTATCCATGCGCAAATTCTGACAAAATGGTGTTTCATAGAATAAGTCAGTATACACCCTCATAATATAACGTTTTTATTTTTAAAACTGGGCTATTTTTAATCGTGAATTTCTGTCGTGAATGTCCTTCCTTATTGAATTTCACAATATAATTGCCAATTGCACTGTCTAACAATGAATGTTCTAATGTAGATTATGTACTAAGATTTTATACCCGAGGTGTTCAATATTTTATTAATTGTTTAATTTTTATATTGATGACCCTACCCCTAGTGATTATTAGTTTACTATACATGTATTTTTATCACTTTTGTTTCAATTTGTACATAACATTTTAATGAGAGAGATTTGAAACTAGATATCTTATACATTTTGTCAGTTTTTATCCCCCCCCCCCCCCCAGCCTTGTACGTCTGCTGTCTGTCCGTCGGTCCGTCGAACACAATAACTATATTTTTAATTGAGTTACAATGTTCACACTTGACGTAGGTGTCTATTAACTGAATGCCTTGGTGGAATTCAAAGATGAGGATTTTCTGATTAGGGTAAGCAGAGATAAGCAATTTCATTAGTTGATAGATACCATAACTTTAGTTCAAATACCTTGACCAAATTCGATATAATGAGCATTTTCTGTCAAGGTTAAACAGTGCGATAAGCAGTTTGATTAGTCGAGGCTTTTGAACACGATAACTTTGAGGTAGAATGTTCAAACTTGGTGTAGGCGTTCATTACGTGCATACCTTGATGGAGTTCGGCGATGAACATTGTTTGCTTACAGTAAGCAGAGATAAGCAATCTGGTTGGTTAAAAGGAAGTGAGAGCGACGGAACTCACATTGTCTATGATATCAGTCAGTGCCGGACTGGGCCCATTGGCAAGTGGGCCTAAGCCGAAAAAAAATATGGGCCTAAGCCTCAAAGAAAAAAAGAAAAAAGTAAAAAAAAAGAAAAAGAAAAGGTAGTAAAAGAGGGGAGGAGCGGAAAGAAAAGCAGAAAGATAGATTTCGTATTCGAGGATGTGTGATTAAAGTGCTCGCAGGTCACCATATATCTCCATCCGCTGCTCTGGCCTGAGGTGCTTGGAAAATGGCTTTTCGGCTGTCTATTTTTCAAAA
Organism: Patella pellucida; assembly: GCA_917208275.1. Taxonomy (NCBI): domain Eukaryota; kingdom Metazoa; phylum Mollusca; class Gastropoda; family Patellidae; genus Patella; species Patella pellucida. The sequence goes on from OU795037.1 coordinate 7,388,270, forward strand.
TTTTCTGAGGGGAGGACCCCCCCCCCAGACCCCCCTCCAGCTCTCGCGCCTCGGCGCTCGAAGGCTGGCTTCGCCCGCCCTTTGCTCGTAGGCCTTGTCACAGGTATGGCAAGTGGGCCTTCGGCTCACCAGTCCGGCACTGATATCAGTGGAAGTGGACGTTAAGCCCCAGTAACGAACGCGTGAACGCGATTGTTTCCTAAACTTTGTTGGGGAGGTGTCTGTAAACGGGACGTTTTGGAGACATTACAGGGCCGGCGGGAGCAAATCCTGATTGGGGGGGGGGGCTTCCATCCTAAGTCCCTATAGGCGAGGGTCCTCTGGGGACGAAATAACCTGAAGAAAAGATTACTTGCAGCCAAATTATTGGGGGGGGGGGGGTAACGGAAAGTGTGTTCGAATGGACGGACATAAACCCCCTCTGAATTATCAAGGCGAATCAATGCGTTTAAATATTACTGTGTACTTTTTTTCATTTTTGTGCTCACTGATTTTCCTCGACTGAAATCTTTATTGGCAAATATCTTCAAGAAATCCTGCAAATAAGACCATCACACCATTTCCAAATATCATCTTTAAAGAAAACACATTTCTGATTATTCAAGCATGGTTAAATGGACACTAAACCCCCTCTAAATACGTAACAGGAAATGTTTATCTCCTAAATATACATTTTTACCAGTAACAATAACTCAAATAAATGCAAGTCATGTACATGGAGACTACCTAAATTTTATTTTCGTCTGCTTGTAATCAGTCGCGCACTGCAAACCTGCGCAATATGGCGTGGCGTTAACTCATCAAGCGAGACGGTAAACTAGGAGAGACTTTGTATAATGTCGGCTACAGCTTCAAAGCAAATACCGAACGAACAAGCATGGCGGTTTCTTTTGGCTGGAACTTCCAATATGTGTGGAGCCTTTGGTAAGTATTTATTTGTATTAATTCGCATTGTTTTCCAACAAAAATTGTCCTCAATAGAGTACGATTCGTACCGCTCCTTGGAGTGTAGTATTGATCAACAGAGACTGTTCGGTATGGGAAGAGAAAATGACTGAATATGCGCATGGGCAATCGTTATAGAGTGAATTATGGCGAAGAGGTTTTCCATAGTGTAACTGTATCGCATGATTCGCATCCAACAATCTTTTCGTTTGGCGGTTTGACACAATTTTATAATTATATGAAAAGTTTTACATATAGAATTGAGGGCGGGCGGTCGACTGTAAGGGCACTGTCCTCTCGACTAGAATGTCCCGTTCGTTGTTATGTTAGGCTATACCTACAGTTAATTCCAAACAGTTATAAAAATTTTGACTACAAAAGCCCATTCGGTGCATAAACGTTGGACGTTAAACCCCATTACCTTATTAATTAATATAGTTTGTGGACCTACTGAAGGTCTATGTACGCAGTGGTAACAAATATACATTATATAAGTTAATAATAAGAATCTTAAGTTACACAAATCTACTTATATAAATGTAATCCGTTGGCTATCATGTCTTAATTACCATAATAATACTACAGCGGGTATTAATATTCTCATCTCACCTGGCGTGTCGCTGCATTTTGTATGTAAATAAGTTCGCACAACGGGCATTTTTTAACAATGCACCGATCACGGCTATGTGGACGACGGTTCGGGGATTACCATCGGATGTGAAATTATCACATATGCATGATACTCACATGCCGCAAATATAGCAATTCGTGTAGAATTTCAGTGCGATGAACAATAATTCGTTGTTTCGTAATTGGCAACTCGTCGCCGGCAAAGTCGCTATAACTCTCACATGGACGATATGACATAGCAATTTTCTGGCAATAGCTTACGAAATTGCCTGTGTGTGCAAAGTTTCATGATTAGACTAACGTAAAATTACATTTGTTTACGCTTACCCAATTGTAGGCCTATGGAACCCTCCTTTGAAAATAGCTCGTAGTGTTTCTGATGAAAAATTCTAACACTGCAATTTCGGTATTTTTGTCCAATTCGACATTATGTTTCTTGAACTGTACTCAGTAATTAAGCTGAAAATATTAGGACATATAAACATTTTACCATGTTGAAATGACATGTAACATCTTATTGAATTTATAAATCCATGCCATACAAGAACCCCACTGTACATGATCGTAAAGTCATATTCGGGTGACCAAATTCTACTGTAACGGCTTGTAAAACCATTTAAAACACTGGAGGAGAAAGAGAGAGAGAATGGGGTATAACGTCAACTCGACACAAACTATAAATAGGTCATTTCGGGACTAGCTAATATGGTTAATTTTTATTTCAATAATACGCTTGCGCGTAGGGGTCTTAGCAGTGGGAGGAAACCGGAGGACTCGGAGTAAACCCACGAGGTTGGACATGCGACCCTAATCCTTGCCAAATACAACAGGGGATTTTAAACCATGCTAATTGACTCAATTACGGGCTACAGGATACAACCCGTACGTGCAAACCATTCGGCCACCACCCTCCCCCTTTAAAACACTGAAAGCAATGCCAAAAATATACTTTATGTATAATATACGAAAACAGTCTACAATATCAGATATCCATGACATAAGAACATAGTATGTATCCAGGTCACCTAATTTTACTAATATGTAAATGCCTACAGTTCATTTGTCGCTTTATATTACCATTTTAAAAACTCATGTATAACTGAATGAATGAAATGGAGTTTAACGTCCTACGCTTAAGTACCTAACCTGGGCTAATTGAAGACGGGCATACCGTATTTCCTCTAATAAGCGCCCGGGCGCTTATTGTTTCAGCACCCTTTGACCCCCCGGCGCTTATTAGAGGCCCGACGCTTATTTCTTTAATAGCAAATTAAATTTAGGGTAAAGACGCCATTTACCATGGACATTGGGCCGGGGAATCTTTAGAGACCCGGCGCTTATTAGAGACCCGGCGCTTATTAGAGGCCCGGCGCTTATTCTTTCAGCACCCCTTGACCCCCGGCGCTTATTAGAGGCCCGGCGCTTATTAGAGGCCCGGCGCTTATTGGAGACCCGGCGCTTATTAGAGGAAATACGGTACGCCATACAGTGTGCTATGAGGGAAATTTTGCCCGGGCAGCAACTGAATTCCAACGGGACCTCGGTTTTTCGTCCCAGTCGAACGACTAGGCCCTGCTCCTGTGTCACTGACAAGGGGAAATCGCGACGGAAAATCGAGATGAACTTTTTCGGCCAATGCAGGGATCGAACACCCGACCTCCAGGCTAGCGAACCAGCGCCTTATCCACTTAGCCACCGCGATACCCCTTACCATTTTAAAAACTCATGTATATACTATAACATGCTTGGAGATTAGACAGTCAGTCTTCTTTTCCTTTTTTATAGTAACCAATCCCGTAGATGTGATAAAGATTCGCATGCAACTAGAGAATGAACTGTCAAGTAAACTGGGAAAGTTAGGAGTATTTAAAGATAGATATTATAGAGGTTTCGCCCATGGTGCTGTTGTTATTTATAGAGATGAAGGGTTTAGAGGTTTATATAAAGGGTAAGTTGTTTATCAAACAACAATGGTAAATATTATTTATACATCTGTGCATCTTTTCAGACGGGCTACCTACAAGTTTATACCCGTTCTCCAAAATCAACTGAAGCTTGGTTCGCATTGTTAACCAATTATTTTTGGTTTTAACCCAGATCCACACATCTGTCAGAGTGCAGGTGCAACCATTTTCCACAGGAATAATTTATATACCCCATCCATATAATTCAGAATCTGCATTGCAAAACAATTTTTAAATACCGCCATTAGTATGTTATCATAACAAGATTTACAAATTAGGTCGTTATAATTTACGGAACTAAACACCTTACCGACCATTGGCTTTAAACATACATTATGCAAGAGCGAAAGCTGCCTAATGCAGGTTTTTCTTTAGGCCTAAAATGTTATCTAAATTATTAACTTATTTAACTTATCCATTCTTTTGCTAATATTTCGGTTCAGAGTGGAGCAATTTGTCTGATATGTTCAGCATATCTTCGTTCTCTTTACGTTATCTATTGTTTAACTGTTATATAGTGAGAACTGTTAACTTTTTATATAATCTCCCACATTTTAATGCCCCTTTAAAGCCTCAATACCACTCCTGTTGTAACTGAATGATATGTCCCAATCTTTATTCTGATCAACAAATTGTACTATTTTACAATATTCCAATTAATAAATGATACAGATTTCATCTTAACACACCAAATTTTAAAAATTGGAAAAATTCAACTATATGCCGTAACATGGTTTAAAAAGCTTTACGTAAACACTTTCAAATGCAACTTGGATTTTAACATATTTTCGAACCCTCTGGACGAGTAAGATAGGTTTTAATGGATAATTTACACAACAGGTAGGACACTGGAACATCTAGTAGTTAAAATAAGGCTAAAAGAATTTTCTGGACTTGTCAAGCCAGCAAGAGTGTTATTGTCCCTTTAATAAAACAAATACGAACAAAATTTTTAAAAAATGGAAATATAACAAAATACAAATTCACACTACAATACTGAAAAAAAAGAAGTCACAAATAGAAAAAAAAACACGATAAAGTCAGTCAACTTCCCG